>OW052243.1:62120895-63320895 GCA_932526585.2 Philonthus cognatus | reverse complement strand
AATAGACGTGAATACTTAAATTTATTTGCTCAGTGGGTGCATTAAATATTTTTATTACCAAAATTATAGGGTAAATTATGAAGAACTACTATCGCGATTATTAAAAATCGGGTTAAAATGAGACATGGCCTAACGTATGTGTACATTATATGTCATGAATAATTGAATTCAAAACCTAACAAAACTTCAGGTGTAATATTGAAATCGAAACATTTTTATTTCGAAATCAGTTTTCAGGCCGTAGAGAAAGATGCGAGTTGCTGCACAGCCTTTCTACGGCGATCATACACTTCGTTCAAGCAGAGGGCGAAATCCGTACCCAAGAACCGTGTATAGAGCGAGGTCTCCTCTTCCCCGCGCCTCACTTTGACCGTAAATATTTTCCATCCTTTGGTAGCGTTTTCAATCTACTAAAAACCGAATATTTCATATATTTACAATTTAATCATGTATTATGCAATATAATTGTGTAATGCAGCCATACTCTAAGTGTGTTCCGCGGAACCCTAGGGTTCCGCAAGGATTTAGAAAAAAATTCAAAACACCTCTCTCTGGTCGACCGTTCTGACAATTCACAATTCACGAGCGCGCAGCCGAACTTAGTCGCCTCGTACAATTTTACTATGCCGCCACCGCCGATATCTACTTGTAAGCGCGTAGTCGCTTTGATAAAAGCCACCTCTGAGATTAGACGCTATAATTGTGAACAAGCGACTTTCGGCTCTAACTTCAAACTGTAAAGTCGAGATTGTTTACACCGCATTTTTTGTATTTCTATTTTTCTTTCGGCTTTTTATTTATCAAAGGCGCCGACTCGAGTATTTTTGAGAATGTTCGAGATCGAGGCTAGGACTATAAAAGCGACGATCGCGCCTCGACACTTAGTCAGTCGACGATTCGCGTTCGCAGTGATAAATACCTACCTGCTAGAAACAAAGTGTTTATTGTTCTACTGTTGTATTTTGATTGTATCAGTTTTGTACATTTATTCTTTGGACTAAACTCTTCAGTAACGATCGTCCATTATTTTGACCCCACCATCCTGACATGTAACATTATTAATAAAGAAGAATGGAACGTTGGCTTAAAGGCGTTAAACGTATTGCAACATCTTCTAACGAAGCCGAATGTTCAAAAGCAGTACGCGCGGAGTATACAGCAATTACCGATCCAGATGATGTTGCATCGACGTCAAGTTCCACGGTTTCAAAGGCGAAATAAAGGAAGTATGATGAATCATATATCAGTTTCGGATTTGTTGATTCCAACGGCTCACCTCTCTGCATGTTATGTAGTAAACTGCTTCCTAATAGTTTCATGGCACCTGCCAAGTTGCGCCGACATTTAAAAACTGTACATCCCGAGTCTAAAGACAAGAATAACGATTTTTTTGTACGAAAAAAAGAACAGTTATTGGAAAGTCAACAAACTAAAAAATGTATGCTCGATGAAAAATCTGCAAAGCATCTTTCTACTGTGCCGCTATCAGACGATACTGTTTCAAGGGGAATTCATGATCTGGCAAGCTACGTCAAACAAGAACTAGTTACACGTCTACAAAAAACACGATTCGTCTTGCAAATAAATCAGTCGACTGATGTCGCTGGTCTGGCTATCTTGTTGGTTATCGTGAGATATCCATATTAAAGTTCTTTTGAAAAAGACATGCTTATGTGTTTACCGCTGCCTACAAACACTACCGGAGAAGAAATTTTTAATAAAATAAATATATTTTTTGAGGAAAATAATCTCAGTTGGAACGACTGCATTGACATTTGTACAGATGGGGCCAAGGCGATGACGGGTATGACAGCAGGAGTAGTGTCACGAATAGAAAATAAAGCGCCTAATTGTAGTTTCAGCCATTGTATCCTGCATAGACAAGCACTGGCGATGAAGCTAATGCCGTCAAATCTAAAATTAGTTATAGATGAAGCGGTAAAAATAATTAATTTTATCAAATCACGACCACTACAATCCCGATTGTTCTCATTATTGTGTGAAGATTATGGCAGCAAACATAAAACACTGCTGCTCCATACAGAAGTGCGATGGCTGTCTCGGGGTAAAACTTTAACAAGGCTATTTGAACTTAGAGCCGAGTTACAAATGTTTCTTTCAGATACTTCTTTTAATTTGAAAGACCGTTTGTATGATAAAACTTGGTTGTTCCGACTGTCTTTTATGGCGGATATCTTTCAAAAACTGAACGAATTAAATTTATCATTCCAAGGTAAACAGACAACCAGGCCTGTAACAAAATAACTGCCTTCAAAAGAAAATTAGATTTTTGGATTATTTGCGTTGGAAAGAGAGAAATAGAAAGCTTTACGTCACTCAGTGAGTTTGTTAGCGATAACGACTCAGAAATGTTTCAAGATGATGTATTTGAAGAATTGGTCCAATATCTCACTTCGATGCGCGCATCTCTTGAGAAGTATTTTCCCGAAGAACAGAATACAAAAATGAAACTGAATTCATGGATTCATAATCCTTTTTTTACCCAACTTACAAACGCCGGAAAGTATGTCAAACGAGATATATGAATCTCTTTTAGAAATGTCATCAGACACAAGTATGGAGTCACTGTTCAAAACGACGCCTCTCAACGATTTTTGGTGCAGAATCCGTGATAAATATCTAATGCTTGCCAAAATGGCTCTGAATATACTTCTCCCGTTCCCAACAACATATTTGTGCGAAACAGGACTCTCAACCTATGCAGCCACGAAAACAAAATACCGCAATAGACTGGACGCCGAACCTGATATGAGACTTCAACTGTCCTCTATCAAACCTGATGATAAAAAATAAAAAAAAACAGTTTCATACCTCCCATTAGTTAGATTTAGATTTGTTTTCTTTTTTAATATCTTATATTATTATACTTGTTATGTAAGTAAGTAACAAGTAACTGTTACATGGTACTTCTATTATGCTTATTAATAAAAAATACACTTTTAAAAACTATTGTTTTATTGTAGGGTCCCGTCAAGTATTTCGCTTTTCAAAAGGGTTCCGTCACCAAAAAAGATTGAGAACCGCTGGTGTAATGTATAACTTTTGATTTTTTTGTATTAATAGAATGTTAAATAACCGAGAACGTAGGACTCGACTTCTTTTTTTTCTTTCTTTTCTTTTGTCTTAATGGGTTGACATATTTAATTTTTATTGGCGTTACTGTATAAATATAGGTTTTATCTATTACCTAATTTTTTTTCAAATTTTTATATACTGCCAATCAATTTCTACAAAACGTTAAAGTTGGTCTTTGTAAAAGTCCACAAAAATGTAGGTACCTTTTTACGCATTTTTATTATTATCTTGGTAAATAATTGTGATAAAAATTTAATTTTCTCAATAATTATAAAAAACATGCCAAGGAACTGGTATTTACATTTTTACTGAGATTTTTTATTTTTGAAATACAGCAATCGATAGTTAAAAAAAAGACCTTTATTGGCATATAAAAAAATAAAATCGATAGTACCATGCCTCGCTTTTTGAAAAGGATAGTAGAAGCGCACAAACGTCAGATACAAATTTTGTGCGTAAATTGATTTTTGATCATCGAAAATATTTGTTTTTGCTTCAAACTCACTTCATTTCAAAGTTTATCGATTGATTTTTCTACCGGAGCGCCCGTTGTACTATGGTGGCCACAAATCACTATTTTTTTTAATGTAAAATTGTATTATAAAGCCCCTTAAAAGTATTTTTGTGTACAAAAAAATCGTATCAATGAATTTTAATATAAATAATTGTGTTCATTTGCATTCATATGCAAAAAACAATTTATTTTATTCCTGTTTCAAGAAATGTAAGTGTCTCCCGAATCGAATAAGACCAGTTTTGAAATATGGCTCTGCAGCCAGTGGCGGCGCGTGGTTTAATTCTTTGGGGGTGCACAATATTGGAAAGAGAGTAAGCGCCACAGGCAACAATTTTGGGGTGCCACGCCTAAAAACTATTTTAGAGCTATCAAATTGTAGAAATTAAAGGAAAATTTGATTGTCTTTAAATATTGCACGGTAATAATGGAGTTCGAACACTCCGCCATTCTGGAAATTCGTGAAATCAACCTAAAACCGATACGCCGATATCAATCCGACCACGATGTGCACTAGTTATATGTGCACACGAGCCAGCTTAAAGCATTGAACGTCGCTGGGCGGTCGCGGGGAAGAATGAGAGCGGGGCGCAGAGGTTCCACCAATTAGATTTAAAATTCACATGTGCAGTGCACGAGCGGATCAGGCGAGGTGACGCGGCCGCGGTGTTCGGTTGCCGTCGGGTCGGTGGCACTCGACGTTCTCTGCTTTGCGCTTGGATATTAGGACGACGCATCGGATAGCGTCTAGCGGAAAAAATAATGTTTGGGATTTATTTTACAAGTAGAATGGATTGATAAAATTAATTAAAGAATGAGGAAATTTAAATATGTTTGCAGGCATTAATTTGGGAGTGCACGTGCACATGTGCACTTACTGAGGAACCGCCACTGTCTACAGCCAAAAACGCTAAAGGTATTGAGATGACACTTTGAACTTGATCTTTTTATTACAATGGTAGGATCTAAAAAGCTTTTGGTAAAAATTCGGAAATCGGAAGTGATAGTTTAGTTTTAACGTTTTTTTTTATTTTTCCAGATATTTTCTTAAACATCGAAAACTGTTTAGAATAAAGGACTCCTCGAAATACCATAAATCCATATATTATACTTTTCTGCAGCTTGAATAGTTTAAAAGTTACATCAGCTTTTGTAAATATTACGTTTTAAATTTAAAATTCCCGCTAATGCCACTCATTGTTTTTATTTCTAATTTACGCAACGTTGCCAAATTAATAAAACAATAAAACGTTTTGTTTATTATAGAATCTATTTTACTACAATAATAGTGCATTTAGTTTAATATTTTGAGCTAACATTATTAAAGTAATAATTGTAACAAATTATACAATGCATTTATAAAATGTAAATAAAATCTGCGCGCGAGTTCTTGTTCGGCCATTATTGAAACACGTTTTAAATTGCTAGCTGATTCCAAAAATCTACGACCATGTCGATGAATTTAATCCGTTTCAAACTGGTGAGTGGGTTATTTAAGGTGCTTATATATATTGCTTAACTTTTTACTTAATTTTTGCAGACTACAGGTAAAACTCATGTTTTGCTGCACTCATACGTCGGCACGATTGTGCATCTCAAGACGTTGTTTCCTGCTGTAATTGCGAATCTCGCGTATAACAGAGTTAACTACGAACAGTATTTGTTCAAATCGAATAAATTGATGAAACTACATTACAAAACATTCAGCGACATGATTCCCAAGAGACACTCCCTTTCCTACATTCAAAGTTTGTTGGCGGACGTTGTTGATGATATGAACACAAAGCTTGTAAGTTCACTTTTTATTATCTTCAGAGATGTTTCTTTTTAAAGGGGATATAAACCTTAAAGTAAAATCTGTGGCGTCAGCGGAATTTCGTCGCAGCGATTGAACTGCTACATGCAACATTTAAAACCTGCTTTTGTGGGTTAGATCAAACCAGCTGGCGCCCTCAACCCACCATGGTGTAAAAAAACAACTGGGGCCCGGTCCTTAAGTAGCCTCAGAAGATATAGATTTAAAGCAAAAATCCATATACTGCCTTTGCTGTCGTACTACATATACACTGTATCAAGAAAGAAATACAATTTTTGAACATCAAATACATTATTATAGTTATAGTTATCAAAAATACATCTACTTACTGCTTAGATTAAAATTAATTAGATTGAATTGGATTGGATTTCACGGTGGGGGGCTCAATTTTTCCAGCAGCATTGCAGCCCTTTTTGAGCCCTTTTTCCTCCCTCTCTGCTACAGATCTTTTACTCCTGAGCGTTCTTTAGCCATTCAACAATTTTCAATGAATTTTAGAACTGCTACGAGATGTATCCCTTTATTAGATATTCAGATATTTTTATTTTACTACTAATTTTATTATATACAGAGAGTTTTATGTAACACCGAACATACTAAAATGTACTTAATGTTAATTTTCCTATGTTCGATGTGTACTGGGACGCATCAAAGCATTGAGTACGATGTGTATGGCTAGGATTTCTAATTGTAATATAGTCAACCCAATGTACACTCTTCACGTCAAAAATAAATTAAATATGTCAATTATTATGTCAACCACAATATGTTGTATTATGAATATTTTAGTACAACAGAATAGTTATCAACTTTTGTTATATTTTTAATCAGTAAAATACTAGTTAAAGAAGGTAAGAAGAAAACAAGATAAATTCAAATTCAAAACTATTTGAATTCGAGAAAATAAGCTTACGCTTCTTATAGTTTGCACACTTTAAACATAGTATATAAAATTACGAAAATACTATTCGTGAAAATGCAAACAATGTCTTAATTAATAAGACATAAGTACAGCTATACTGAAGAGAGATAAATCTCGAAACGCGTCTATAGATGGCCTAAGACATTAGTTTTAATCCAAGTCCTTTCACTTCTAATTTTTTATCTCTCCTTCCATTTTAAATTTGTATTTGTTAGTTGGTTTGAAGAGAATTTGACCTAAACGTTACATATACTTTAATAGAGCGTTGTAACAAATCAAATTTAATAAGATTTTAAATATTTCATTGTATAATTCAATATCCGGAGGTGTTTTTGCACGGGAAGTAGTTGATTCAATGAATATTTATCGTCTTAAGTTGTCTTGTTAATTAAGACATTGTTTGCATTTTCACGAATAGTTTTTTCGTAATTTTATATATTATGTTTTAAGGTAAGAAGATATAAACGCGTCATCAGTAAACACAATTTTTCGCAACATTTCGTTGTTTAATTTATCATATTAAATACAATTTTACAAAAATGTCATCGCTTAATGTTGTTATACAGCAACTAGTAATGTTGCAATTTGTAGGATCTAAACTTAAATTCTTGTAGAACTCCTACGTACGAAGGATTTTTAAATATTAAATGATTTTGCAATAGTAAGGACATTATTAGACACTCTTCGACATAACAGAAATTGTTTAATTTCATCTCTTCCGATAATATCGACGGACTTCTAACTCCTCGCTTGTGAAATTTATCCAAACTGTTCTAGAAGGTTCGAAATGGTTGAAATAAATGGCAGTCTGATTTAACAGAACATTTTTCAGAAAATAAATCATGGGAATTTCTTGAACTGTTTTCTCCATGGTATAAGTTTACCAGAATAATATTTTCCTTCTGTGTATACATTATTGATATGTTAAACTCTCCGTTCTTCGCCTACGTCTACTTTAAGTGCTAGAACAGCAAATATCACTTGTTTGCGATAACCGGCAGATTTTATTTATTTTTGAAGGGAAGAGTGTAAATTAGGTTGACTATATTACAATTAGAAATCGTAGCCAATCACATCGCACTCAATGCTTTGATGCGTCCCAGTACACATCGAACATAGGAAAATTAACATTGAGTACATTTTAGTATGTTCGGTGTTACATAAAACTCTCTGTATATATATTGTCTACATTAATTTTTTTTAGCTGAAAATGTTTACTGTCAGCATTTTCGACAAGACCATGAATGCAGAAATGGAGACCTACACCTTTGCATTTGAATATATTGGTTCTCCAGATGTTACAAAGTGAGTGTTACGAAGAACAAATGAAGTAAACAATGTACATGAAATATTCTATTTATTTTAGCCAACTAAAATTAAATGATGTTGTGTCGGGCACAATCAAGCTGCTTGAAATTCTGAAGAAACTTTCTGTGGAGCCCAAACATTCAGAAGAAGACATTTATTTACACGTTAAAATCATATTGGTTTAACTACATTATTTATTATGAATAGAGTTTGAATGTTTACAAAAAAAATGTTCTATTCAATTTCCACAATTTTTATTGATGAATATAAAATTATTTCTTTAAGTAGTTGACAAATTAAAATATGCATTAGCATTCAAATTTTTTTTGTTCTAATTAAATTAAATCTGTTATGAATAACTTATTAATAGGTGTTAATAGAGTTTTAAGATTCTGCTAAGAAATAAGCAGTAGCTCATTTAGCTCTTGAGTACGTGCCTGGAAATAAATAATATGCTCCAAAAAAGAATTGTTTTTTTACTCCTATTAATGAGGCAGTTTATCTACAATTGAAATAATTGACACTTATTGAACCATCCTATAACCTTTCAATTAAAAAAGATTTACAAAAACACTACCAAATAAACAATTTTTCTACTTATTTCCTGTTTCTTGTATGTAATACATACATAAGGCATTTTTAGGGAGTTCTGATATTGTTAAATATAAAATGAAAAAAACACCTCAACTTTTTCTTATGATATATTTTTTAAAAAGAACATGTATTTAATTAATTTATTTATTTACAAATTGCTTTATCATCGATTGATAAATCTTGATTGCTCTAGACGAAATCACAACTCTACAGGGTGAAGCGGCGTAAGTATGCGCAAAGACCTACACTACATCTCTCTCTCACTCTAGATCAAGAAGGAGGGAGGACGGGGGGAAGGTGTGACACGTCACCGCACTACACTTCCATTTTAAAATATTTTGACAACGAAAAGTTCGTGTGGTGATTCGTATTTCAAGCAAGCTACAAAACATGTAGAACAAGTTAACTGCGTGCTGTTAAAATTTATTGCGTATACTTTAATTTTCGTAACACACATATTTTGACAGTCTACACATTAAAGTGGCATCTTGAATAAAAACGGATGTCTCAATGATTATTTCAAAAATATAATAAAGAATTATCTTAGTTATGTTATTGAGATGATGTTCTCTCTGAAGATGGATGTGTGTGATTGGCAAAACAAAGAAGATCGTCTCTTTTGGGATAATGTTTGTACTATTTTGTTGTTTTGCTTATCTACATTTCTACAACAGGATTTATTAATACAACATTAAGTTTAAATTCTCACAAACAAAAAATATATAAGTGTAACACTTAATTAAAAAATATGCAGTGCCACAACAAATATAATTAGGTTTGTAGGTTAAATTGTCATCACACATTCTATGTTTTAAGACTTGTTCATAAGTGCATACATTTTTAATATCAATTTCATTTTTACTGCATTTTTAACATCATTTAGTCATTAACTCCCAAAAAGCCAAGACTAACTAAAACAAATAGCTTGATTTCATATCTACAGTATTTAACCCTTAAAAGCTAAGACTCAGTAAAACAAATTGCTATGATGCCTGGTCAAAGGATTTTTAATCGTTATTCTGTGTTGGACGTGTTCACACTTTCGAATCTTTCAATCCGCCCCCCGGGTTCGTTTTAAGAGTGCAGTTTTATTCGCACCACATTTTCTATTTTGATGTGTGCACAAATTCTTAATTTTCTTGTGTGTGTGTCTGTGTGTGTGTATGTGTAGAAGTGTTAAAACTAAAAAGAAAAGAAGAAACTCGAAAAATTAAAGGAGCGGCGGAGAGCTGAATTGACACACACTCACTTAATTACTTTTTTTTTCCAGGGGTGAATATAAAAATACGCGCGCACGTCCACCGCCCCACTTAATCATTTCCCTATACTCTTGATAAAACGTAAAAAAAAATTAATCCATAATATATTAAATATTATATATATACAGGGTGTCCCAGACCACCCGTATCAGCCTTTTTTTGAGAAAACGGCTGGTTTTAGAGAGTTGGGACAAAAAAATTTATAACAAAAGCCGTATTAAAGAATCGAATGGTGATATTGTTTTTTCGCAAAAACGTTGACATCCCTGAGAGTTTGCTTAAAAATGTCAATAACTCAAGATTTTTAAATGGTACGATAGGTCAAAAGTGGTCTCATTGAAAAGGTCTTTAAAAAATAAGCAACTTTTGTAAGAAATATTCGACTCCAACTTTCTCTCCGACTTCTCTATTTTTCGATAATCCTACGCTAACTTCGACTGCTGCTTCGAATCATGTAAACATGTTAAAACTCTACTAATAATGCAACTTTTTTGCAATACAAATTAATGTTTAATGGTTACTACATCTGCATAATTGCAATCTAATAGTTTTTTTGAAAAAAAATCGAAATTTTGGTTTTCGCTCATATGCATAAATTATGTAAATTTCCATTGTAACTAAAAACTCTATTTGGGTTCAAATTTTAGAAAAAAAAACTATATATGTTTAGCACATTTATATTTAAATAATTATATTGAAAATCAGAGTCGGAAATATAGGAAATTTCCAACTTCACGGCTCCGATTTACCCATCACAAAAATACTTAAATTCCGACCCCACAGTTTTGACTCTAACTCCGACTCAGAGTTCACAGCACTGGTTCAAACTGTTTTGCATTTACTTTTAAAGACTGTTGAACTGTTCTGGTCCTAATACCAGTGGCCCTAAGTATCTACTTTTAAAATAAGGCAGCTATAACATCAAAAGAAACGCCAGACCTTTTGAATGATACCACTTTTGACCTATCATGCCATGTGAAAGTCTTAAGTTTTTGACATTTTTAAGCGAAATCTCAGGGATGCCAACCTTTTGGGAAAAAACAATATCACCTTTCGATTCTTCAATATGGCTTTAGTAATAATTTTTTTTATCCCAACTCTCTAAGACTAGCCGTTTTCTCAAAAAATGCCTGATATGGGTGGTCTGGGATACCCTGTATACATATATACATATATACAGAGAGTTTTATGTAACACCGAACATTTTCATAACGAGAATTTTTCTTTCATATGCCATACGTTGCACATTTTCTGATGCTCGGTTTATTAAAAGAATTCAATTTGAAACTTTAAGCGAGTGCTTTCTGATCCCAGGCTAAGCATGAAGTAAAACTTCGAATTTAGAAAAGCCTGAAAATTTGGTTTGGTTGCGTAGCGCGGAGCGGCGAAACCAAATTTTCAGGCTTTTCTAAACTCGAAATTTTACTTCATGCACCACCGGTATAAAACACTAATTTAATGTAAAGTTTAGCGGTGTGTTTTAAGCTTCGTAATATGTCAATGTTTTGTACCGGTGGCGCTACGCATCAAACCAAATTTTCAGGCTATTCTAAACTCGAAATTTTACTTCATGCTTAGCCTGGGAGTGGTTAAAGCTTCAAATTAAATTCTTTTAATAAACCGAGCATCGAAAAATGTGCAACGTATGCATATGAATACTTAAAAGAAAATTCTCGTTATGAAAATGTTTGGTGTTACGTAAAACTACATATATATATATATATATATATATACATATATATATATATATATATATATATATATATATATATATATGTATATATATATATATATACATATTTATTTATATTTATATATATATATATATATATTTATATATATATTTAGAATTATATAAATGTTAAAAACATATATTTATATTTATTTATGTTATTTTAAATTTTAAAAAAGACTAACATTTTTTTTGGGAAATGTTAGTGTTTTTTTTTTTGTATTTGAGATTTTTTTCACACTCACATTCTCTCCCTCTCTGGCACACATGTCGTCCGTCATAGTCACAAATATCTAAAATAATTCATGTTTTTTTGTTTTTACACAAAAATACAGGTACGTTCAGCTCAAGTGGGTAAAGTGTCTTTTGTTAACATTTTTATTCAGTGGTATCTGTGTTGGTGGGTGTCTCCTGTAGGGATCTCCTGAGCTCTGCGACAGCGTCCCCTGTGTAGAGGCGCTTGATGCCGCGCGGCAGCGCCCTACATGATTGCAGGTTTATGGAATGCAAGTTGGGACAGCGCTGCAGCAACATCTTCACTGGCTCCAGGTTGATCGATGAGCCGCACAAGTTAATCACCCTATGTACAGATTATTTTAAAAAGCGCTTAAAACTATAAGGATTGATTACTTACTTCAAGGGACATTCAGTGTCCTTTTCGGCTAAGGCTAATACAGCGGCATCGAGCGATTCAGTTGCCGTAGACCACGCTAGGTCGATTTCCAGCAGGCTGTGCGCCCACTTCTGCAGTATCAATTCTAATCCAGTGTTTGCCGTCCGTGTTATATAACATGCTGTAAAGTTTATGTGCTACATATTTGTGTATCTTGGTTCTTCATACAAGATACATAAATTTATATATAATATTTAAAATATATTATGTAAATAATTGCTTAATGTTATAATTCATATTTTAAATACACTATTATTTTATTCTTTTCTGCTGTGGAACCAAACTATTTTTCATTTGAACAGCGTTTAAAACATTAAAAAATAAAAATATGTTTTCAGTTTTTAATATTTATATACATGTTTTATGTATCTTATAAAATAAAGTTATTAGAAGTGTAAACTAAAAATACAGAGTGATTCAGAATAGGTGAAAAAAAATTCACATTTTGTTGAGCGGTCATTTAAAGATGATAGGTTAAATAAACATAGGTCCGATTTTTAATATTTTTTGTGATGTATGTACCTAATGAACGGACGGTACTCCGGTCGATCTATTTTGTACGATTGCAAAAATCCCAAACACGTTCACAATTAACAATCCGGTCATCAGAGGAGTCCCCAACAGTTGACAGTAAACTCCCAACGGTTTTCACTGCTAAACATTGATACAATTTGACAATAATAATACATCACACAAATAAAAAAAACAAATTTGAACTTCACATTAAATCAGTGTTTTAGACATGTGGCGTATAAGGAAAAATTTTAAGTTTAGAAAATCCTGAAAATTTGGGTTTGGATGCTCCGCTTTCCTCCAGGGCCAAATCAAATTTACAAGCTTTTCTAAACTTGAAATTTTACTTCAAGCTTTATTAAAATCTGAAAACTAAGGCTGAGTCTGAATTCGAATAATATAAAATCTTAAATGGAAACCCCTATTTTTTTATTGCAGATTCGGATAGAGCGTTAAAAAGTAGGTAAATTTTATCCGGGTCGTTTTCTAAAATTGTTGATAGATGGAGCTGCAAACGTGAAAATGTGTTTTCTTATTAATTAAATAGTAAAATTCATCACATAATTAATTGTTATTATTACTTAAGACTCACTTACAACATTATAAGTTTGTTTTTCTCTCGACCCGCCCCAAAGATCCTACAAAGATGATAAGTACTTGAAAATAGCGATTGAGTACTTCTTTTTCAAATTGAATAATGGTAATCCAAGTCAAAACATGATGTCAATTTATTGTCATACAGTGTTTGACCTTGCCCCCTATCAGACCCCCTCCTGGGGGGGGAGGGCAGGGGGCAACCTTCTAATCTTAAATAGAAACCCCTATTTTGTATTGCAGATTCGGATAGTGTTAAAGAGTAGGTCAATTTTATTCGGGGTGTTTTTAAAATTTGTTGCTAGATAGCGCTGCAAACGTCAAAATCTGTTTGTGAGTCAATTACATTGCAAAAATCATCAGATAATTGAGTTTGTTCCCCTTTTTGTCTTTCCACCCCACACAGATAAAATACTACCCCCCCCCCCCACCCTTTGCAATTTAACTGACACACAAACAGATGTTGACGTTAGCAGCGCTATCTATCACCAAAAAAACACCCCGAATAAAATTGACGTACTCTTTAGCACTATCCGAATCTGCAATACAAAATAGGGGTTTCCATTTAAGATTTGAAAGTTGCCCCCCCCCGCTACTGGCGGATTAAAATGGGACACCCTGTATGTATAACATATAATTATAACGATTTATATTAATAATATGATTTTCTGACTGTAACAGAATCTTATTTTCGATAAATAGATTGGTTTTTTGACAGTATTGTATTACTAATGTTTTTTTCGGGCCATTGTGATATTTTTGGACATATTTGAATATTCGACTATTTGAATATTTAAATATTTCAATTTTCGACTATTTCAAATATTTGAATAATTAAAATACCCGAATTTTTGAATATATTTTTGAATAAATATGCGAATACTTAAATTTGAAAAATTCCCAGCCTTAGTGCAAACCTATGTTAAAAATACAATAAAACACTAATATATTTTATTTGTAATATTCTATTAAAATAAAAACCCTTAAAGCGTCGTTTTGGTTTGGTAAGTAGTTCCACATACAAGTAGTCCGAGAAAAAAAACCTGAATATTTTAATACTCTGAGATAATAATTGAAGATATTTAACATTTTGTTAGAAAACGATTTAAGAACTTTTCTGTCAATTTGAGTAACTTTCATTTCAAAGAATTAAACTATTCTGGGATTTTTCTAAAACTATTTAAAACTTGGTTTAATTAAATCATTAAAAATGCAAATTTATAGTGTTTTATTCTATGGTATCACGTAGGTTACTACTACTTAATTAGGTATGAAACAAAATTTCGAGTTTAGAAAAGCTTGAAAATTTGGATTGGCCGCGTAGCGAAGCGAAATGACCAATCCAAATTAAGCTTTTCTACACTCAAAATTTTATTTCATGCGCCAGGCGTATAAAACACCAATTTAATGTGAAGTTCAAATTGATTCTTTTTTATCTGTGTTATGTTAATTTAGTATTCAGGTTTGTTTAAATTATATTAATAATAATCATTTATTTCGCAAAGTTTAAACAAGCTGTAGTTAGTAAATAATGAAGCCTATGTTTATGGAATGTACAGGGTGAGCGAAACTCGATGTCTCAGCTCTATTATAAGAAAAGGAAAAACGATAGAAGAAATCTGAAAAGAGGTTCATGAATAGGTTTGAGTAAGGTCCACTTTAAGCCAAAATTGCATATTTTTCTAAATTTGGAATCTAACGAATTGACGTCATCGAATATTATTTCCAAGAAACATACCTATATTTTTGGTTATTTAAAATGAGCTAATTTTTCTGAATAAACTTTGTAGAGAAGAAAATTTGCTATCTTCTTCCGTTAAAAAATTACAAATAAACTTTAAAAAAAGTATTATCAAAAATTCACAATTGTCACGCCTTAAACAAGTAGCCTTTGAAAGCAAACAACAAAGTCGCATTTGTCAATAATTAAACTAATGGTTGAAAAATATTGTTTTGTTGTCATTTGATTTTGAAAAATGTTCACGCACAACGAAAATGTCGACATGTTATTAATTTACGGAGAATCTCAAAAGAGCCCTAGAAGAGCAGTTCAGTTATATGCCCAGAGATACCCTGAACGTGTTTTTCCAACCTTAAAAATATTTGCAAGATTGAAACGCAATTTACGTGCAAACAACAAGGCATTTTCTGCTAGAAAGGGAAGACAAATTGCTAAAAGGATCAATTTTGACAATATTGTTGCCACTGTTTTGCAGTATTTTCAAGACCATCCAAGGAACTTGATTCAGCAAGCCTGTCGTGAGTTGAATTTAAAATATTGTTCGGTACGACAAATTTTGAAAGGACATGGTTACCACGATTATAAACTTCACAACTTAGAACACTTGTTAGATCAACATCAACGAAGAATAAATTATTGTGTCCAAGTGATGGTAAACTTAAAGATCAATGGCAATCGATTTTTCCAGCATGTGTTGTGGACGGATGAAAGCCGTTTTGTTAATAACGGTAAGCCCAATAAAAAAATGAACATTTTTGGGCTACTGAAAATCCACATTTTGTCAATCCGATTGACAACCAAGGACACTTCGGTGTTTACCTTTGGTGTGGTATTATTTATGGGCATTTAATTGGTCCATATTTTTACAAAGGAGTTTTGCGCAGAGAGCAATATTTGTAATTTCTTCAAGAACTTCCTGTGCTTCTCGAAAATGTGCCATTACAGCTGCGAGCAAACATGTGTTTTCAGCATGACGGAGCTCTACCGCATAAAGCATGAGTTGTCTAACAATATTTAAATGAAACTTATGGAGAAAATTGGATGGGTATAAATGGACCGATACAGTGGGCGCCTAAATCACCGGACTTGACCCCACTAGACTTCTCCTTGTGGGAAACTTTGAAAAACAAGGTTCACAAAACACCATCTGTTAACTTGGAACATTTTAAAGAAAAAATCAGACATGCTTGCGATGAACTATCTAGAGAAATGTTACGTAAGGCTTCAGTAATTTAAGTAAGGCGGAGATTAGATTTATTTAGTTTAAAACACTTTGTTTTAAAACAGTGTTTTAAACATGTTTAAAAACAGCCGTCGTGTTTCAAACGGTTTTGTTTTAAACATGTTTTAAGTCTTGAATTTGTTTAAAACATGTTTTAAACGTTAACTTTGTCTAAAACGTGTTTATTATCTTAAATTTGCTAAATTATATTTTTTTAAAGATTTTTTGTTTACATTTTTAAATTTTAACTAGACTGTTGAAGATATTTCAAACTACATTAATAAACTTAACATTTTATTACAATAAAATATCAGAACTGGGTATGCAGTAATGTGATTTTTAAATACGGGGAATTTTCCTTTCAGTTACATTCGTTGCTTTTTTAAAAGATTTCAATTTGAATCTTTAAAAAAGGGTTTTCCACTCCCAGACTATTAGGCTTTTCTAAACTCGAAATTTTACTTAGTCTGGGAGTGGAAAACACTCGTTAAAAGCCCCAAATTATCCGCTTTGAAACAATGAATTCTCGCAAATTTAAAAAAACGCTGTAATTATCGGGATATGTATACTGAAAAGAAAAATGCCCTATTGTTCGTTTTTAAACAAGTTTTGAACGTGTTTTAAACATGTTTTAAACACGTTTCAAACATTGTTTTAATCGTTAATGTTTTAGACACTGTTTCGATGAAAAAAACATGATTTGTTAAAAAAAACTGTTTGTTTTAATTAAAATGAAAAAACAAAACGTTTTTTTAACAACCCTCTTTAGAAGTAGGAGGTGGTTACATTGAAATTTTGTTGCAGTGATTGCCTACATACTTTGTTTCTTTCTGTATTAATTTGTTTAGTGTCTTTTGGTTTAGTGTTAAGCGCGATATTTATTTATTGTAACTTATGCGTATTATTATTTTGTTTTTATATATTTTTTGTAATGTTGTAAAAAGGAGAAATCCGTAGATTATTAAATAAATAATAGTAAAATAGTAACATATTATGTGTTTTTTAATGTTTAATTAAAGATAATTAATAATAGTAATTAATAATGTTTCATTATTGACAGATGCGACTTTGATATTTGCTTCCAAAGGCTACTTGTTCAAATCGTGACAATTGTGAATTTTTGATAATATTTTCTAATAGTTTGCTTATAATTTTTAACGGAAGAAGATAGCAATTTTTTTTCTCTACTAAGTTTATTCAGAAAAATCAGTTCGATGACGTCATTACTTCAGTTTCCAAATTTAGAAAAATATGTAATTTTGGCTTAAAATGGACCTTAATTAATCCCATTTACGAACCGCTTTTCAGATTTTTTCTATCGTTTTTCCTTTTCTTATAATACAGCTGAGACATCGAGTTTCACTCACCCTGTACACCTGGTAAAGAATAAATTTGTGAAGAAAGCTTAAAAATGTTTTATTTAAAGTATCCTATGGAGTGTAAATGAACCTCTGAACAAGATGTAACATTTTTTTATACCTTTAGTTGGCACTTTAAAACAAATTTTTGTTTATTAATATTTTTTAAAATATGTTTCAAACATAACAATCCTGCTTCTAATCAAGCAGATAAAAGATGTTGCTTGTGATACTAACATATATCCATTGGAAGGAGTTGCAAGTGTCTTAGACAAGTTAACAATATAATACGCATATCTGTGCTGAGAGATCTGCTGGACGACTGCTGAATCACACTTATACATCAATCGATTGATTGTTCAGCAATGTTCTGCTCGTGTTGTCCACTTAATTTGACTGGGACACTTGAGGCACGTTTGCAATTCTTTGCACTGCTTATAACTTATAAAATATATTTATTTAAATACCAACCACTCAAAAAGAGATGCTCCAAATCCCAGGCCGGCACCTTAACTAATCCGGAATCCGTAAGCCGGATGCACCCACGCACATCCAACAACCTCAACTTAGTACTATTCTTTAGTATCCTCCCAATATCATCATCATTAACACATCGTGCTGTTGTCGTCCTATCTTCCTTTAATCCAGCTAGCGATAACTCTTCCAAACAGGGGAAACCTGGTGAGGCAATCTGCTCCTGAATCGTAGCCGGGGCCAACCAAATCTGGCTGTTGGTAATTCGCAAGATGCGTAATTTAGAGCAACCGGTCTGTAGTTTCTCGACATGAAGGAGTGCTGTGTTGTGAGCAAACGTACGTATGTTCGAGATGTCCAATAGCTCCAAATTCGGGCAATTACTCTATTTTTGTAGTTGGGCATTAGTTTTGTGGATGGAGTTGGGGTAGTGATACTTACCGCAAGAGAGGTGATGATTTGGGTAAAACCAGCGATTTTGTTGTGCGCGAGGACGAAATGCGTTAAACGGCTGTTCATTGTTTGTCCTAAACTTATCAATGGTTGTGCGTTGATGGCTGATGTCGACTATGAAAAGAAAAAGAAAGAACATTTAGTTTGAGAGCTTATTAGAAATACAGGGGGTACTAGTGATGGTACCAGTTATTTGATAATAATGAAATCATTTAATTAGTGATGGGCAAGATCGAGTATCTCAAAGATCAATCAATCAATGATCGATCAGTTGAAGTATCGAGCAGATCGATCAAAAGATCGAACTATAATAATTATAATAACTTTATTCATTTCCCAACAGATTACATCCAATTATAGGGAAATATTGTATTAATAATAATTATAATTAGATTTCAAATAAAGTAAATATTCTTTAACAAAAAACTAATAAAAAAATTTATATAAAATAAAAAGATAAAAAAGATAAAAAAAGCATGCGAAGACTAAAGATTAAACCTAGCATTAATCTTAAAATTATGTCAGTATAATGGTATTATATAGAAAAAAAAAATCAAAAATGTTACAAATTTAGACAAACTGTGAAATATATCGCAATAATGTGGAACGTGAATCTATAAAAATGTCGGCTAACTTCTTAACATTGTTATAGGTTCTGACCATAGAATTTATAGGTGAATAAAAATGAGCAACAGTATTAACATGGGATGTGTAAAATAATCATCGTCATCAATATCGTCATTAAGCAAACCGTGTAAGAATAAAACCATCGCATTATTACGCCTATGATGTAACGATTTCATTTCAAAAGTGTTTAAAAGTTCTTGATATGTAATATTTAATGGCAGATATTCATTAAACTTTTTAAGGAAAAGCATTTTTAGAAATTTTTTCTGAATTTTTTCTAGTCGATTTATATGAACATAATAGTTAGGCGACCAAATGACGCTCACAAATTCAAGATTTGATCGCACATATGAGCAAAATAATTTTTTCATGACCTGTATGTTAGTAAACTCCTTACAGGTACGATGAATGAAACCTAGCAGGTTATTACAGATGTTGTTTATATGTTCCCGAAAAGTAAACTGTTCATCAAATATAACTCCCAAATCACGTATAATATTAAGTCTCTCAAAAATGACATTGTCTAACGAATAATCATAATGTATCACAACTCTCCTTCACGAATAAGATAGACATTTGCATTTATTTAGATTTAATGACAAACCATTATTGCTGCACCATTGCTGTATGTGAATAATGTCATCCTGTAGTTTAATGCAATCACTTACAGATTCAATGATGCCATAAATATTCATATCATCAGTATAGAGTAGTACATTAGATTGAAGCCCTTTTACAATATCATCAATAAAAATGATAAAAAGCAGTGGTCCAAGATTAGATCCCTGTGGGACCCCACTGGTTGCAACATATTCACATGAAGTATAGCCATTGAAATAAACATACTGATACCTGTTATATAAATACGATTGAATCAGACTTGATGGTCAATTGTATCAAACACCTTCTGAAAATCTGTGAAAAATGCATCTACTTGTTTGCGATTATCTAGATTTTAAGAAACATATTCGGAAAAGTTCATCAGATTTGATACAATTGATCTTCTTTTCATGAAACCATGTTGACGTGTAGTGATTATTTTGTAAATGATCATTTCAAACAATTTTGAAAAATTATTTACAACTGTAATTGGCCTATAATTTAATATATTTGATTTATCGCCACTTTTGAAAACAGGCGTGACTAACAATTAAATTGTATATATGTGTAAGCGGTTCAATAAAACACTGTATGCAATCTTTAAGAATGAATGCTAGAATACCATCAGGCCCTGCAGTGCTATTGCCTTTTAATTCACTAGCAGCATGTACAATTTCATCTTCAGTGAGTTTTCCGATACCAGAAGCAGGATAATAGGAGGAATCAGTCTGTTCTTTACTTATCTGATTATGATTTGTAAAAACACTTTTAAAATAATGAGCAAAACTATCAACAATTTTAGTCGCATTAGTTATACTACCTTCATCATAAAACATGGTACCTGGAATTCTAGTTGTTTATTTTTTGATGTTAACATACGAGAATATTTTTTTCGGTTCACGGTAAATCTTTTGTTCCATTCTTTCTATATAAGATTTATGATCAATTTTTATTAAGTTATGAATATCTGTTCTCAAATGGCGTATTTTTTCTTTCAAATAATTAAATTTATGTTTTCTGTAAATTTTAATTGCTCGTTCTTTAGTTTTTATTAATTTTTTTAATGATGAGCTGAACCAAGGAGGAAATTTGCTTTTAATACTTCTGCGTAATGGAACACAGTTATTTAAGGCATTATTAAGTAAATTGTAAAAAACACTGCATGCTTTATTTGGCTGTGTATTACTCAAGACAGAATTCCAATTTACCGACGATATTTCACTGTATAGCTTTCTTAGATCGGCTTTAGCAAAGTCAATTTTTTTTTTTTTTTATTTGGCTTTTGCCTGGCCTTGGGAACTTGCCCATTAGCCAACATCATTTATTTATATATATTTTGTATTAATTGTTTAACATTACAATTTGTAGTACTCAATTAGTTCATACGGACAAACACTCACATTCATACCACACCCAGGGTCACGACGAGAAATTATTTTTAAATAAAGTCTCCCCGTGCACGGGAATCGAACCCGAGTTTGTGGCTCGCCGAGCGATACAGCCCGACGACGTTACGGCTCGGCCACCACCTGCCCAGCAAAGTCAAATGAAACATAAATAGAATTTGAACTAAAATTAGAATACGCATCAGTACTCAGCATTACTTCGCAGTGTAACGATGGATGGTGAGGATCTTCATTCACCAGGCTTAAAGCATGACGTATCTCACAATTTATCTTGGAAGAAGAAATGACAAGATCCAACATTCTTAAATTTGCATTTAACAATTTGTTATGTTGCTTTAATTTATTAAATTGAACAAAATTTTCATACACAGCTATTTGTTGGATAAATCCTAAACCATTACTATTGTATGAATCAGAGCTGGGCAGGATTCGAATCATTCAGGATTCGAATCCTGGATTCGAATCCTTTTAGAGGATTCAAAAGAGGCATTCGAATACTTTAGTTCAACTGGATTCGTGATCCGGATTCGTTACATTATTTTAAGAGGATTCGTATTCGAATCCAAATGTGGGTGATTTGAATCCTTATAAAAGGATTCGAATATTTATAAAAGGATTCGAATATTTATAAAATTATTCGAATAATTACAAAAGGATTTGAATCGTCAAAAATAATTCGAATTAATTGGGAGGATTAACATGAAAAATGTCTTTTTTCTCCAACCTCACGAATATGACACTAAATTATCAAGTTATTTAGAACAAAAAATGGCGCATTTATGGATAGAGTACAAATATATACGTAAAACGTCCTAGTAAAAAAAACGCCAGGACAACTGATAGGCTGGTGAATATAATTTGTTCATTGTGGTCCAATAAGAATGAAGCTATATTATGGGCACATGATTTCATCTAGTACTCTGCCCTTAATAAATGTCAAATAATTACAATTTATGACATTTATAAGTAAAATGGCACAAGTCACGTATGTTGATAGTGAATTGCCTTCTACACCACCAAATATTATAGAATCAGCGAATAGTGCCAGATTAGAACTGCTTCCTACCAAATCAAAAGAGGTGTACGAGAATTCCTATAGGCGATTTATGGAATGGAGAGAACTTCAAAATGTGTCGCCTTTTTCGGAAAATGTGTTGATTGCATATCTTTACGATTTATCTATCAAAATGAAACCATCCACTTTATGGGGACACTATTCCATGTTAAAGGCAACTATTAATGTGAAAAATGGTATTGATACAAAAAAGTATCCCAAACTTATACCATTTTTAAAGAGGAGACAGATGGATATCAACCCAAAAAATCAAAAACTTTGACGAAAGAAGAGATTAATAAATTTCTTTCTGAAGCGCCCGATAATAAATATTTAATGATTAAGGTAAGAATGTTAAATTATGTATTAATTTTATCTTAGTTTATTCAGTGTGTTTGTATTTTCAGATTGGGCTCATTTTTGGCATAGCAGGAGCACTCCGGCGCGATGAAACGTCGAAAATTAACATAGCAGATATCGACGATTTAGGGTCTGCATTATTAATACGGATTCCAAACACGAAAACGAAGAAACCGAAATCATTTACAGTCACTGTTGACATATATTTAGGCATTTATAGAAAATATATCGCTCTCCGCCCCCCCAATATGAAGGAAACTCGTTTTTTTATTAAATACCAAAATGGTAAATGCCATAGACAGGCTGTAGGGGTTCATAAATTGGCGTCGATTTCCAAGAAATTGGTACCTTTTTAAATTTGCCGGATTTAAAAACCCACAGAGGCCACTGTTTGCGACGCACTTCAGCCACTCTGTTGGTTAACGCAGGTGCCGATTTAACTGCCTTAAAAAGACATGGAGGTTGGCAGTCCAGTACTGTGGCCGAGGGCTATATAGATGATTCAATTTCGAACAAATTGGAAATTGCAAACAAAATTTTTGACTTGAATTCACCTAGCACCACAGCTGTTGCCAGCACTTCCTTTGTTTCAAACATAACTGAAAGCAGAACTGAATTGGAGCAAATGAACTTGAAAGTTGCAAGTTCAGGTGCTCCAATTCAGTTCCAAAATTGTTCGAATTGGTCAAATTGTAATATAACAATCCATGTTAATAGTTCAAAATAATTAAATGTGTAAATGCTTATAATTGTTTCTCAAACTTTGTTTAATAGTGAATACATGTCTTATACTTATACTAACTTTTTTTGGAAAAAAAAAAGATTTTAGTTTTTTTTAAATTCAAAGCCTGGAGAAAAAATAGTATGTTCAATTCGTACAAAGGCTAGCCTGGCCTAGCAAGATCGCCGGCCTCCGCTGAACTACCATTTTTTGTGCTAATTAAACAAATAACTTTTGTGTATTTTTAAATTTCTCGTTAAATCAGTGTTTTATGCGCGTGGCGCATGAAGTAAAATTTCGAGTTTAGAAAAGCCCAGAAAATTTGTCTCGGGTCGCTGCGCGACCCTCGACAAATTTTCACGGGGCTTTTCTAAACTCGAAATTTTACTTCATGCTTAGTCTGGGAGTGGAAACACTCGTTCGAAACTTCAAACTGAATGCTTTGATAAGAACATTAAATTACTGAAAATGTTTTTAAAGATAATAATCTAGTTTTCAAAATTTTGTTTAATATTATTTAAAGTAAAACTGACATGGTAGCCACAATCTGAAATGTTAAAATTTCCGACATTTTGTTAAATTGTTTTCATTGTATTTGTTAATATTTAAGTTAATTTTATAAATTTAATAAAATCATATGGCTTTTTTGATAGTGTTTTGGTCAATTTAAATATAATTTCATGACTTTTCTCTGACTTTCCCGGTTTTAATGATATTCAGTGAATTTTTTATTTACGAAATTTTCAGGCATCCGTCGATTTTATAATAGAGTTCAATTTGAAGTTTTAAACGAGTGTTTCCACTACCAGGTTAAGCATGAAGTAAAATTTCGAGTTTAGAAAAGCCCCGTGAAAATTTGTCGAGGGTCGCGTAGCGACCCGAGACAAATTTTCGGGCTTTTCTAAACTCGAAATTTTACTTCATGCGCCACGCGTACAAACCACTGACTTGAAGTGAAGTTTAGAAACACACAAATACATCTTAAATCAGAGTAACAGCGAATCAGATATTTAGTCTGTTATCAACGACGTTCAGTGTTATTAATAAATAATTAGGTTTTGAATATTTTTGTTAAAACAACTAGTAACGATATTTATATATTAATAATTGCAAAAAAATCAAATTTATTCTCAAAGGATTTGTATTCGTGATTCGAAGAAACAGGATTCGAATCTTTGATTCGAATCATATTTATCTCTTACGAATCCTTTATTCGAGTATTCGTGATTCGAATCATATTATGTGATTCGGATTCCTGATTCGAATCCTTTTTACGAGGATTCGTCCCAGCTCTGGTATGAATGTAATGTTGGTAAATTAAAATCTCCAAAAATGACAATTGATTCACAAAAAATTAGATTCTTCTCCAGGGCTTCAAATAAATGTTCGTAGTCTAACCCAGTTAATGATGGAGGAATGTATACACAGACTAAGTACATTACCGCATGACCTACTAATATTTTAATTATTACTAAATCAATATTATAATCATTTGACACTAAAACTAATTGCGATTTAAAGGAGCTTTTAATACATATAAGTTCTCCACGTCGATTAGAACGATCACATCGATACACAATATAATCAGGCGGGAACAATTCAGTATCAAGAATACCCTCGCGTAACCAAGTTTCCGTTAAACAATAAATGTTAACCTCATTAGCACACACGCTATCATAAAACACTGTTGTTTTAGAAGCTAAACCCCGAACATTTTGGTAGTACACTGATGATATAGGTGTTTGTTGGGAAACATTTAGTTTTTCTGAACTATCCTTGGAATATCATTTACATATTTTATTTTCAGATTGTCTTCTCCATTTTCCGATCTTCTTTTAAACTCAGCTCGAACATTCTTTTTGTACTCTATCTGCTTTGGTGTCTTGTCATTTATAATTTGAATATGTTTGAACTGCAGCGCTTCTCCAAGATTCTTTGAATTTCTTAAAATGTTTTTTGCCTCATCGGGGGTATTAAACGTGACTTAATCGGTCTGGTATTATTTTCATTCTTTTTGCCTAGCCTGTGTATAGTGTTAGGTGTAACTGATCAAAAAGATCGAGCCGCTCGCAAAGATCGAGCCGATCAAAAAGATCGAGCTGATCAAAATGATCGAGCCGCTCGGAAAGATCGAGCCGATCGAGCGGATCGATCAATTGCAAAGATCAAGCAGTCGATCTAATTTAATCATCACTACAAAAAAAACTTCTTATTTAAATACTCGCTACTTAGTGAGTGGGTAGTTATGCTACCCTCCACTGCGACCGCAAGGATCTATTGTGGCTTACTCGCTACTTAATAAATCGGTGAAATAATATAATAAATTTAAATTATGCTTTCAGATCTAATTATAATTAATTTTGAACATAATCATCACTACAAAAAAAAAGTCTTATTTAAATACTCGCTACTTAATGAATCGGTGAAATAATATAATAAATTTAAATTATGCTTTCAGATCTAATTATAATTAATTTTGAATTTGTAATTTCAAAATCATGGAAATATAAAAAATAATTAATAAATATATTGCAGACTAGAATTTTCCCGACCAGCTACAATACAATATTTACATTCTAAATTGCTTAATTTATAATAATGAGTTAATCGTGTGTGACCGGAACGAACGGATGAATGTAATGATTGAGTATACTGAAAAAAAAACTAAATTTGGGTAAAAATATAAATGTGATAATTATTCTAAAGACGAGTTATTGATATGTGAAATATGAAATGGAATATTTATGTGTTTACTGAATTGATTAAAAAATGTTTTGTAGAATTTTGTATTATGTTTTATTATGTCATATTTTATTATATTATATTTGGTATAATTACCAAAATTATGATGATTGAATAAATTTTAATTTTTCAATGACTTAAATCAAGTGCGCATAGAAATAATTATTACACATAGTAAAATTACACGTCCTAAAAGACTTTATTATAAATGACATTATTTTGTTTATTTTTTATTATATGTACTAGATTACGAAAGTGCCTCAATTTTCCGGATTTTATCGCAACTATGTACGCCTGAGTTCCTAAAGGGAGAGGTACTGACAGATAAATAAGTATACATTTACTGTTTTAATTCCAATCGACATAGTTTATAAAGAAAAAGAAAGAAAGCAGGTATTTAATTTAGATACTCAATGGGTTTTATGTTTATTTTATAACAAAATAATGTGGACGGAATTGAAAACCTAAATAAATAGATACATATTCATCATCATTTCTTATTAAAGGTCTACCATTTTATCTTGGCAGAGCACGTTTCTAATTTTAAGTGTAAAACGTTTTAAGCGTCATTTTTATTGTAAAGATTAGTGCAGCAAAATGTATTATTGTCTATCCTATTATAGAAACACAACTCCTAAGATGTTTGGATACTTGTGTAAGTGGTACATAAATAATGATAAAATAAACTATTCGCCGATAAACTAATAACTTGGGAATTGAATAATATAAACAAAGAATTAAAGTGATGCGCGACGTACTCCAAACGTCCGCGTCGGCCCAACAACAAAGGCGCACCCCTGAAGAGCGGGCTTGAAATCATACACTAGTTTTGTGGCAAACCAACATAAACAGGTCATAAATCTATACATCTAGTATCTCGATAATAAAAAAACTTACCCAATATTTTTACTCTCTTTACATGTCTTTTAAAAAGAGCCCAAAAAAATGTACTTTTCCGTGTTTTTTTTTGACCAAATTTTTTTTTTAAGGCCGTCTCTGTAAAACAGAATAATTCAAAAGTAATGTGAAAAAAAAATGGTCGATCACTCCTAAGCCGATCGATCCACACGAAAAGATCAAACTGCTCGAGCCGTGTAACATGAACAATATACTCGAGCCGATCAATGTCATTAATCTGATCGAGCCGATTGATCACATTGATCAGCTCGACCCGTTTGCAAAGATCGAACCGTTCGAAAAGATCGAGCCGTCCGAAAAGATCGAGCCGATCGAAATGATCGAGCCGATCAAAAAGATCGAGCCGATCAAAAAGATCGAGCGGTCTGAAATGATCGAGCCGATCGCAGAGATCGAGCCGATCAAAAAGATCGAGCGGTCTGAAATGATGGAGCCGATCAAAAAGATCGAGCCGATCGAAGAGATCGAGCCGATCGAAGAGATCGAGCCGATCGAAAAGATCGAGCTGATCGAAAAGATCGAGCCGTTCAAAGAGATCGAGCGGCTCGATCACTTCTAAGGATCGAGCCATCGATCTTTTTTGATCGATCTTGCCCATCACTACATTCAATTATTAAAATCATCTAATCTAATCATCTATTCAAATCAACTAAAATAATTAATAACAAAAGCAATGGCAAATGCTAATTAACATTAGCTCGGTTTTATTGGTTACATTCAGAGCTGTTCCGAGTACAAAGTACTGAATACATGGAGAAATGTGATTGAAACCCCTTTACTTACGATTTAAAATTACATTTAGGATGCTCACAGTGATTTTTTCTTAGTGTACTTTTATACATTCTAAAATAAACATTTGTAATATTCATTTGCAAGAGATCAAAAACAAGTGGAGAGTATATTTTGAACTTCACAATGCTTCAGTGTTTTATACACGCATGAAGTAAAATTTCGTGTTTAGAAAAGCCCAATCTGGATACGGAACCTATTCAAATTCTTCAGGCTTTTGTAAATTCAAGTGTTTCAAGAAATAAATATATTTTTTTGCAAAATCAACTTTTTTATAATTTAGTTCTTAATTAAAAGTTTCAAAAAGTTGAGAACAAGTATTTATTTGAATAAAAAAGAAAAGAACAAGTAACTTAAAACTTATACAAATAAAATATTTCTCCTGTGTGATTTCAAAAGCTTGACTCAACTGTCAATCTTACTTATTATAGCGACTTTTTCTTTTAAGTATACGTATCGAAAAGCTCTAAGTGATTGCATTTTGAAAATTTTGGATAAATGAAATAAACATTTGTAAAATCCGTTGACGTATGATCAAACATAGCAGTATATTTTGAACTTGAAAATCAGTGTCTTATACGTGTGGCGCATGAAGTAAAATTTCGAGTTTAGAAAAACCTGAAAATGTTCAGGCTGTTCTAAACACGAAATTTTACTTCATGCGCCAGGCTTGTAAAACACGATTTTAAAGTGACGTTTAAAAAACACTTAATTTTCAGAATAATACGATACTAACCTAAAAAGTATTAACGGATGAATTTTTCCTAGTTGATAAATCGGCTATTTTTATTTAACTTATTGTGGCCAAATTTAATCAAATTGACAATAAAAATAATATTAAGGCATGCGCAATAAATTTAGCGAATACGAATATAAAAAAGTAAGAGAATATTCGCCAAATCGAATATGGATGCTAGTTTCCTGCTGGAAACATAAAATTACTTGAGTATTTTAAAAAATACATAAATAAATATGGAATAGTTCCAAGGGCCGCCCTGATTTATACGTAACTTTTTCTAAAATTGAGCTTTATTATTGTTTTATAGACATTTTGTCTTGTTGGTGTGTTTCGACAAAAGTATGGTTAACCCAAAGTAGTAGCCAGGGGAGATATGGGGGTTGTGTCACATGTAACCGCTTTTAGGTTAATTTTGCATATAAATTTCTAGTTACTCAAATTGTGTTAATCGCCAGATATTATAGTAATCAACAACCAACTTAATGAAGGGTAATTATCTGCAAATTAATCCAAATAGTTGGCATCTGAGATAGGTTTGGGTTAGATGACAGATTGTGGAGTTGGGCTCGGTTATGTGTAAGTATTTTCAGATTAGGTTAGGACGTCTAACCATCAATCAACATTTAAGTTTGTCAATTTGAAATTTCTAACGGTAGTTTTCCACTCATTGATTGAGCATGAAGTAACATTTGGAGCTTAGCAAGCCTGAAAATTTTAATGTGTGTGCGAAGTGTTGCGTAGCGTCCATATTCAAATGTTTATGCTTTTCTGAACTCGAAATTCAACTTCATGTGCCAGGCGTATAAAACACTGATTTAATGTGAAGTTTCAAATTTACTGCTTTTGTTACATTAGTTTATGATTGATGGAAAATCGATCAAAAAAGATCGACCACTCAATTCTTACAAACTACTTCAACTGCTGGACCATTGCTTACTCGATTATTGAGATATTCGATCAGTAATAAATATATATTCTAAGAATATTGTGTCGGTACCCACCGAAAATCGGGTCAAAACCCACTGGTAGGTTTGAGAAATGCTGTGATAGAGATTTGAATAGAGCGCGCTATCGATTGCACTGTAAAGTGCAAAAAAAATAGTTGAATTTATAAGTTTTCAAAGCGGAACTTGATTAATAATTCTCTTTGGATTTTGTTAATCATTTTAATCTGTATACAATAGCGTAGCAAGGATGCGGACCACCAGGGGTGTCATCAACGAGAGGGGGTGACAAAATATCAAATTTTGGAAAAAAATATATCATTTAAAATGAGTTTCATAACTTTATCTGACAATTATTAATCTCAACAAGTTAATATAACATGTATGCAACTTTTAACTCTTTAGCCAGCAAACGCCAAATGATGTATAAAACGTCCGACATCTACAGACTGCCTAAGTTTCGAAAGAAGTTTATCTGGAATAGTCTTTATAGAGAGTTTGTTGTTGAAAAATGTCTGTCTGTCATCATGGTGCAGCAAAAACCACTAGAGATGTTAAGATTAAAATTAAGCTTTTTATTACAATTTTAGGAAAAGCTTTTGATAGAAATTCAGAAACAGGAACTGTTAGTTTACTCTTACTGTTTTTCCGATGTTTCTTGATATTTTGATAAATATATATCACAAATATCACAAAATTTTTCAAACACAAGTTGTAGATCATCAAAAATAAGCATTTATTGTATATAGATACACTATTTGTCGTACTAAGTTTTCTAGATATTACACTTTTATTTGTTTGCTATAAGTATTGAGAATCAAAAAAATGTTTCAAATAAAAGTTATAGATCTTATTAAAATAGTTAAAAATCCAGATATTATACTTTTAGGTAGCTCGAATGGTTTTCGAGTTATATATTCCGTAGCTCGAATAGTTTTCGAGTTACATATTTAGTTTTTTTATTTACGTTGATCCAAAACGACGTACTGTTTTTCTACCGGTGCGCCCTGTTTTACAAAAAAAACGTATAAATGGGAAACTATTCAAGCTACAGAACAGTATAATGTATGAATTTTTAAGTATTTCGACACGATCTACAACTTTTTTGATATTTTGAATATTGAAAACAATATAAAAGAAATTAACCTTTATTGGCACAATAAAAAATTATACATACTATTATATAAATTTAAACATAATTTTCACTCGTATCCTACATTAAAATTATACAAACGGACAAAAACAAAGGCAAAAGATCGAACGACACCAAAAAATCTAGATAAACATCTCTTCCTTTAACGTACACCACGCTAAGCAGCTAGCTACATCTCCCTGGTCTTATTCTCCTTAGCTCTTTCACAACCTCTATCCCTCTTCCTCTCTCACACAAACCCTCTTTACGTGTACTACCTTTTATACTTCCTTTTATTTGTACCCCCGCACACACATTCATCCAGTGCTCCCATTTATCTTTCTCCATTCCACAAAAAACACACTTCACATATTTTTCTCCCATCCTTAACTTTCTTCCTTTTTCTTCACTCCCAGATCTGCACCGAGCTAGTAAACGCACATCCTCCCCATTTAATATTTTAAAATAGCGCGGTGGTCTTGTAAATACCTGTATGTTCTTAAGGACCTCTTAGATGGACGTTTTAAACGCGAGGCGGAACGTGAGCGGGCGCAAGCGTTTGCGTTTTAACACATAGGTTTATATGCGAGTCCGTAGACGTACGGGTGCGAGGCGGAGAAAACGCCAGTACTCGCGTCTGTTTAAATTTGAGCGGAGCGGGACGGACGCGTTTTTCAGTTTTAACACATGGTTTCTTATGCGCCTTCTTATACGGGCGGGTGAAACGCGTTTTCAAAGCGGGCGTTTTTTTCAATATTTTTGTAAAAAATCGGCCAAAGCGAGTTAAATTCGTAACATTTACTTTACAATATTTAGTCGTATCGCAAAAATAAATATTTTTGAGTTAAGATAAGTGTCCAAAATTAAAAAATAAATAAACAAAAAATATGAATTATAAATTTTTAGGTAAACTTACATCTCTAAGATATGAGTATAATTTTATTTAATATTTACAAAATCTATGATATTTTCTAGAAATTGCGAAAAATAAAATCTCTTGTAAAAATAGTGTGATAAGAACAAAATAATTAAAAGAATAATTAATCATTTTTTTGAGAGCGGTCTCTGTGCTCGTAAATTTTATACCGCCGTCTATTTTTAATATGCAGGTTATTACTCATCAAAGTGTGTGAAATTTTTGACAGAAATTTGTGTACCGGTTACGGGTTAAATAAAAGGAAAAAAAAGTGAAAGTCTATATCCTAGCGCTAAAACGTGATTTTATAAGTATGTTTGATACAGAAAGATTTATCTTAGAAATTCAGGCACCGCCCACTAAACAAATCCATTTAAGTAATGTTTCATCAACATTAAAACAACGTTTAATGTTGCCGCCCTGTTGATATAACGTTATTTGTTTGTTTTTAACTCAGTGGGCGGAGTGCATGTGGAATTTAGGCAAGCAATATTTATATTTATAAAAACATTAAATACATAAATACAGTAATGTCTATGATTAATAAAGGATAAATAAATAATAATTTGACGCAATTAAATTTATTTCGTTCATGCTTATTACTTAGCGTAACGCAACTGAATGATAGACGGCACCGAAGGCTCGGCGGCGAACTCGCCTAGCACCCGCTTGCAAAACGCGTTCAATCCGCTCCGTATAAGAGCTAAAAGCGGACCGAAAAAAACGATCCGTCCCGCTCCGCTATCGCACTAAAAACGTCCATCTAAGACCGCCCTTATAGTTGGGATAATAAGTGCGTTTTTGTTAATTCTCCTGCCGAACCTGCAGCTCAATTTCCCTCAGCCTCTCCCCAAATTCTACTTCCAGCTGTTCCCCCCTTCTCTCTGTTACTATCAATCCCGAAAACAATATATGACTGACAGGGAAAGTATCATGATGGAGACATCACAATTTTTAGTAACGCTGGTATTTGAATACGAATAATTTAAATATTTAAATATAAACGCATCATTACAAACAAAAAAATAACAATCTTTATTGGCATAAAAAATCCAAATACATAATCAAACATCTATCTATTCTAATGGTCCTTTCGATTTATCTCCCTCTGCCAACCCAGTCTCACTACAATCCTTAGACCAGCTCCATCCTCCCTCATCCATCCGGTTACTCTCCTGTTTCTCCCCAACCACTCCTCACATACCCCTTCACACTCCTGCGCCAGAATCTTTCTTTCAATTTTCATAACTGTCATAAAGTTTTTAAACATCGTGAATTTCAGTACTTTCAAATTTTAACAAAACTGTACTTTCTTCAAATTTAAATTTTTCTTTCAACTTTCAAAAAAATTGTGAACCTCAGTAATTTGATAATTTTCAAAAAATTACTATATATCTGTAAATATCTTTAAATGTTGGTGAAGTTTGAATCATTCTTCTAATTAATTTAATTTAATTTAATAATTTTAGTAAAATTTTAATAAATCTGTAATTTCTTAAAATGTCGTCAAATTTTCATAGAGCTATTACAAAAATCGTTAATTGCAGTAATTTAATAATTTTCCAATTTTAATAAATTTTTCAAGACTTTCCTAAATCACAAAGTTTATGATAATTCATCAAGCTAGAAAATAATTATGTTCTCCTTTAGCTTTTCAACTTTGAAAAATTAAGAAATTTATGAAATTGTACGACTGATCAACATTGATGAAAACGTAATAAATTGGCAAAAGTAAGTAAATTAACCTAACATAATTTCAGATAATTGTCTTACAATTATAAATGTTTTTATTGTAATTGATACTCGTTGCCCTACTTTCTTGATGAAACTATACAGTGTGGAAACTTTAACTGGAATTATATTCATATCGAAGTTATGAATTTTATTCCAGTTAAAGTTTCCACCATAGGCGATTTTTGCAAAAAATCCCGAAACACGCTAAGTATTGTTTTTTCTTGCCCTAATTTCTATGTATATGCTGCTTGTTTATCTGTTCCCGGAAGAGCGCAGCCACCTCTGACTTTTTTTTTTCAAATGGAAAGGTATGTCAAGTGACACCTCGTTTGAAAGGTCTCTTCGCAAGTAATACAACACACTATTTATTTCTTGAATATTTACAAAGCCCACGTGATAAAAAAAAGAAAACCACTTTTACATTGAACATGTTTCGGCGTAAAGTTGTATGTTTTTGACATGTGTTTTGATGCTATGGAACTGCGTTGCTTAGTTACTAGTGATAATAATAGTCACCAAAGCAGTCACATACGCTCGTCAAGTTGTCGAAGTGATTTCTAAAATGCAGTATTTAACCGAAAATCTCCGAATCGAGATTCTGATGATGATCGGTTATGGTAACAGAAGACGAAGTCAGCTTGAGGTTGCTCAGTTATTGCCCAGACAGCGAAATCCCACTGTTCAAGCAGATACCAGGCTAAACGTATTATTAACTCTTCAAGAAAATCCAGTGACTCCAGCCAGGCAACTGGCCCGTGACAACGAGATTAGTCATACTACTGTCCTGAAAATTCTTAGATCAGCCAAGCTGTATCCTTACAAGATGCAGGCACTCCAAGAATTAACGGAGGATGACCCGGACCGCCGAATCGAATTTTGCGAGCAAATGATGAACATGATCGACAATAACCAGATTTCATTAGCATCAATTCTTTTTTCCGACGAAAGTACTTTTACCTTACATGGTGACGTTAATCATCAAAATTGTCGTTATTGGGCTGATCATAACCCTCATTGGATGCGAGAAACTCATACTCAGTTCCCGCAAAAAGTCAATGTATGGGCTGGAATAATAGGTAATCAGATTGTAGGACCAGTATTCTTCGATGGTAATCTTAATGGAGCAACATATCTTACGTTTCTTCAAGACGACCTCATGCCAGCGTTAGCCACTTTATTTCTAAATCCATTAGATCCAGATTTACCTGATGAACGAATATGGTATCAACAGGACGGAGCTCCACCCCATTATGCTGTGATCGTTCGTAGATATTTAGACGAAGTTTTTCCCAATAGATGGATTGGAAGAAGAGGTCACATTGAATGGCCGGCGAGATCTCCGGATCTTAGTCCCCTTGACTTTTTTTGTGGGGATATCTCAAGAGTAAGATCTATGTAACCAAACCAAACGACATTGAGGACCTTAAGCAACGTATTAGGCATGAAATACGGCAAGTCACACCAGAAATGTTACAAAACATTAGAGATGCATGTTATCATCGATTTGCACTTTGCCAAGAAAGAAACGGTGCCCATTTTGAACATTTGTTGCATTAAATAGTATTCAAGTTATAAAAGTGTTTTTTTTTTATCACGTGGGATTTGTAAATATTCAAGAAATAAATAGTGTGTTGTATTACTTGCGCAGAGACCTTTCAAACGAGGTGTCACTTGACATACCTTTCCATTTGAAAAAAAGAAGTCAGAGGTGGCTGCGCTCTTCCGGGAACAGATAAACAAGCAGCAAATACATAGAAATGAGGGCAAGAAAAAACAATACTTAGCGTGTTTCGGGATTTTTTGCAAAAATCGCCTATATCGAAGTTATGAATTTTATTCCAGTTAAAGTTTCCACCCTGTATTTTCAAACTAGGTAAAATAAAACACTTGTTAAACTGAGTATAACTTTGATCATACTGAATCAAATCGCGTGTAAATAAAAATATAGAACAAAACAAATGTTTTGCTTTACGTAATGATAAATTTCTTACAATGCAGTGATGTGTGTAATCAAATTATTGGGATTGGAATTAACTTGAAAATCGCTCAACCACTCAAATGATTGCACGAGAGATCTTTCGAATAATTGGTCGAAAGATCACTCGAATGGTTGCTCGTATGATTTCTCAGATAATTACTCGAATGGTTGCTAGCGAGTATCACTCGAATGACAATTCAGATAATCTATCAGATTTAAATAATGGCAATGAAAATAATAACTCCGGTAAGAAATAAATGGCCTCAAAGTTTATTCTAAATGCATATGAATATGAAATGAGTATATGAGTGATAATTCAAATGATCATACGAGCAATAAAGTGGAAAAGCTATTTTGAGGCGATTGGATCGGAAAGCTCTAGAGACGTTCCAATATTTCCATAATCAAACGAATCAATAATTTTCATTCGAATGATCCTGTCACTAATACGTCTAAGACTTGAGTCACAAACATTGTACAAATAATATACAACGTGTAACTCTACAGATGTTCGAAAGCGTAAACGCCGTCTAATGCCCATTAGCTTAAGTAGCTGGCAAACTAAACGTTTGTATAAGAATATGAATTTGAGTTCAGTACTCATTCATTCATCGGATAACTATATACGCGTTTCAGGCTTCAACGCCATCATCAGTATAGTCCCGAGCCAGTGCTTGAAGAATACTGAACATCTTTGACTATTTATTATGGCCCGTGCAATTTACATATGTTCGAAAGCGTAAACGCCGTCTAAGCTTAAGCAGCATCGTCAATAGCTGGCAAACTAAACGTTTGCCCTGCTGTGGACAACCAATTGCTGTATACAATTACTTTCGTCATTTAATTAGGCATCATTAATCGTGACGTTTGTATGTACATATTTGTATGTATTTATTTATAATAGTTTAGACAAACATTTTTATTGTGATATTTATTAATTCATTTATACAATCGTATTTATAAAAGTGCCTAAAGAGCACGCGATCGTCGATCAGCGAGCCACCAGAACAACACGCCAAACTTAATATTACGTTTTTCTTTTTAATTTAAAGAAGCGGCAATTTATAAAAATGTTGCAGACATATTTTTATAAATTGCAAAACGCAGACGTGTCTCCCTCAGTTCCGCTGTTACTCAAATGACGCCGAGCCAATCAGCGTCGAGGATTGGATCAGACAATGGGGATTGAGAGTGATCACCCACGCCAAGGGGTGACCAATGGGTTCGGAGAGTCAACATCCCTACCACGGCCTCAACCAATGAGGTAAGGGCGAAGATACCCCCCAGAGCACTTATAAAAAAATTCTTAATTTTGATTACTGTTGTGTCTTATGTAGCTCAATCTAAAATTATCCTAAACAAATCAATAAAAGCTCTCGTGATAGTACTAGTAATATTTTTACCGATCGTTAGAATTAGTTTTTTAAAGTTGACTAATGAACTTATTATTTATAAAATATGTGTAAATAATATATTGTATGTGTAATAATTAATAGTCGTAAATATTCAAATTGGTCTGTCTATTTCTCTTCATCGATTATTATAATTGAACATTTAATTTTTATTTTAGTACGTGTAAACATATTTATGAATTATTACATTCATTTTAAAATGTCATTACTCATGAATATACCTCTTGTTTTTATTTACAGAAAAATGTTTGGCTTCAGGAAGTTTTACAGTTGTCTAAATCTGTGAACTAATCGACGGATTTAATAAATAAACACATCTGGAAAGAATATTCAATAATCTTCTAAAAAAGTAGTGTTTCAATACCGAAGATGGCGGCCATCTTGTGGTTGACTATCGGCAAATACTTATAGTCATGTTAGGTATCCCCCTCAAACTGAAAAATTGCCAATCGCCTCAAAATAGCTTTGTTTCGTTTTCGGATACCCACCCTGTATATAAGCAATTGTAATTGCATCAAATTGTCACTCGTCGATCCGCGGTGGTTAAGCCGCGGCCCGTCGAGTGTCAATTTGCTCTAAGAGGATATGATAATAATCGAAATATCTAAATAACAAAATATATACATTTTTCTTCATACATTCTCAAAGTAAGGCAAATAATAAAATGTATCAACTAATTTATTTAGTAATTTAATAAAATTAAAGGTTTCATAATGTTGTCTTATTGCATCAATAGCGCATAATAAGTTAATGTGTAGCGTCACACTGTTTGCCTGACAATGTTTTAAAAAGTGAAAAATGTTCACTTGTTATGCTGCTGAAGGTTGGTTCGAGAATTGAAGTAGAAATAATACATATTTAACACAATAACTTTCTAATGTTTTTATTAGCTAGCATTAGTTTAAAAAAGTGGTAAGATTTGATACTTTACCTTAGTAACGAGCTAACTTAAGTTAAAGTGGTTTTAGGTTTTTTGATATTTAACCCTGTCAGTAATCTAGTCAACATAGGTTCATAAGTAACTGATCAAGCTGCTCGTAAAGATGAAGCAACCATTTGCAAGACTCGAGTATTTCATCATTTGTTACTGATCTTACCCATCACTAGTTTTTATAAGGCTATGCCTAGACATGCAAGGGAACACCGTAACATGACATGGTCGCTTAATAAACAATTTTGAGTGACTATGCAAGAATCTCTATACTTTTAAACAAGAAAACTCGATGTTCTAGTACAACGTTAGTAACAATGTTATGGTACGTTGTTCTGTTATATGTGTTTAGGCACCGCCCAAGACAAAAAGGATAATATTTTGAAAAATGTAAAGTTAACACCTTAGCTACTGACCAGCTCATATATGAGCCACAGGTTTGCTCAAACAGACCCATATGTTTGGGTTGGTAGCGAGCGTATTTAAATATAATTGTAAGACTCTTTAACGAAAAGCTTTAATCTATTTTTCCAATGTCGTCTTAAACGACTTGATCTCAAAAGTTCCTGGCTGTTCGAAAATCTTTACATACACACCAGTACATTTTACCAAAGAACTTAATGATTTATGGCTTACATTAATCCAAGATAAGTCGAGACGTTGCAGTTTCTCAAACTCGGTGGTGATGTACTTGATGTTGTCGGCGTTGAGGCCCTTCCAGCCGCTTAGGTTAAGCCCCCTGAGCTCCGGGCAGTTCTTGCAGATGGACTCGAGGGCTGATTGGATGTCGCGCACCTTCCACTCGCCCAAGTTGAGATCCCTGCACTCCGACAGCCTATTCGTGATCAGCCAGTGAAGTTTGATGTCGTTGCGCCATCGCTCGCGTACCCAGTTCAGGTCCACTTTCCTCCACAGCGTCGGTGACATAGCAACGTCACGCCATAATTTACACACCTTGCACAACCTGTAACAAAATAAATCAAGTGTTTACCCTAGCTACTCAGTTTGAATTTCAAATGAGTGCCCCATGTACGGAGCTCGAAAACACAATGCGTATCCGTACGTATATCGTACCACAGGCTCATACCGGCATATTCCGTGTGTCCCACGAAAAAGGACCCAAGCTGCAGCGGCTCTATTTTTGAAAAAAAAAAAAAAGATATAAAACTGGGTGCTGATTGCTACAATCTGCCTGTAACAAATTTTTTTCTAAGAGCGGCTACGATCTTCGCACATGGAGCACATAAAAATAAAACGTATGGATACGCTCTTCGTAGTGAAAGGGTTAAACCGAAAATTTATTATCGTCAGTTATGATAGAAGACAAAAATCAAAAACAATGACTTTTTGCATTACTCAGTTTATCAATTTTCAATCATTTCTAAAGAAAAATAACATTTTTCTCAAGAGAATAGTGATATTATAGCTTTAGGAAACCATTTCAATCGTCATTTTAACCCATAAATGTCAAATGAAGCCTATATATCTCATATTATATAGGCTTAATTATTAAGACAAACATTTGGTATCAACATTTCGTCTTAAAAAATGTTATGAAGTAGTATAGCTTTTTGTGATGGGGGGGATTTAAATTAGTATTTTGTTTTATAAATTTATTTTTATAAAGTTATATAAATGATGATGTGTCCATCATACCACTTATATAATCGTTGTTCGTTATTATGGCCAAATAACATGTAAATTTCCGGCCTTAAGTTTGAACAATCTTCAATTTATTAACTTTAAAAGAATAGTAATAGTAATTTTTGTGAATTTCATATAAGTAAAGTATTTTACTTTTATTTTTTTACAATAACCAGTAGCTACACAAATGGCAGTTTTGATAATTGTCTGATACTTTTAAAAGAAAGAAGAAGCAAAGAATTAAACGCTCTGTAACACAAACGACAAGAAATAAAATTTAGAATTCTGCCTCTGAGGTTAAGTTTTCATATAAACTCATGTGGATCAAAGAGCGCATGCCTTTATAGTAAAATGTGATAAAAATAGAACATTTCGTACAAGAATTTAGTATCATCAAATTTTCTGTAGTACACGGTGTTAAAAAAAAATGGATACAATTTTTATTCTCAAGAATTAGTATCGTGTAATGTACCCTTAACTCTGAAACAGTACGACTTGGATGGAATGTGTTTGATAGAATGCGACTCAATTTGTATGAGGAATTCAAATAGCAAATAATATACTGAATGATCCATTTAAAATAAGCAAGTTCCACCACTACTGTCTTTATGCTGCACTCTATACAAGGTATCCCACCGCACATTAAAAGTATATCGACTCTAATAAATGTATTGTAACGATATTTGAGCATTTTTATAATCGAGTGTGCTCTTTTCAATGAAAATATTTTTTAAATTATACGACTTTCGGTTCTATCGGAAATCAACACCAACTTCCTTATTTTAAATAGAATGCTGTATATTTTTATTTCGAATTTCGATTCTACATACAATTCTGTAAAAAAAATCATTAAGTAACTTAACCTCCAAATTTAACCGTTTTCGAGATATTTGTCATTTTAACTAAATTTACTGCTTTTTCACGATTTACTTTAACATTCGAATCTCCGAACAAAAGAAAATCGAAGCGATGTAATTATTGGTGAATTATTTATCGAGTAATACTATACAGTGTTTAAGATTTTCATACCATTTTTGGTCAACTTTAAACCTTTATATCTCGATTTTTTTAAATTGAACACCCTATATATTTTCACATATTTTGTTGTAAAATTCTATTCTGTATTAATCTATACTAGTATTCCCAATATCTATCTTATTTTTTTCCTAACAACAAAAAATAGATAGGTATTACAGATCAATGCAGAATTGAATTTTACGTAAGAATATGTAAAATATATAGTCTGTTCCATTTAAAAATCGAGATATAATGGTTTAAAGTTGTCTAAACATGGCATGAAATTTTGAACACTCTGTATATTATTTTTCGATAAACAAATCACCATTAGGTACCTTTGGATATTGGCTTCCTATAGCCAAGGAATGCTATTATAGATCAATGCAGAATTGAATTCTGCGTAAGAATATGTAAAAATATGCTGGGTGTTCCATTAAAAAAATCGAGATAACGAAGGCTTAGCGCAGAATGTGTTCAGTGCAGTTTTTTGAAAAAAATGATTTAAGTGTGCCATCATACATTAAGTTCAGACGTATGACAGGGCACACTCAACTCATTTTAGCCAAAACTGCATTTAACTCATTCGTGCGCTAAGCCATTGATATAATGGTTTAAAGTTGACCAAACATGGCATGAAATTTTGAACAATCGATGTTAGGCGATACAAATTTTAAAATAAATCATTAAAATGCACATCATTTTTCTATGTCAAATATCTCGAAAACGCTTAAATTTGGAGGTTGTTACTTAATGAATTTTTTTACACAATTATATGTAGAATCCAAGTTTGAAATAGAAAATATAGGATTCTATTTAAAATAAGAGAGTTGGTATTGACTTCCGGTATAACCGGAAGTGGAATCATTTTGAAAATATTTTCATTGAAAAGAGCACACTTGATTATATAGATGAAAAAAATCTCATTACAATACATTAATTAGAAGTCCGTATACTTTTAATGTGTGTTTGCAGTGAGACACCCTGTATACATGAAAATATTTTTAGGTTATATCTATCTATCTTCAACAAGAGCTAAAATATCTTTCGAGAACGCACTAATGTGACACCCTATATATGTAACCGAAAACAAAAACATATACAAGGTGTTCCATTCCAAATTAATGTCATTACCAGTGAAACCGGGAGTGCAACTAAAGTCCAATTTAGTGGATTACCACTAAACTACAATTTGTTTTTAGTATAAACCTACCAAATTTGAAATTTATATCTCAAATAATAAAAAACTAATGGGGTTTAGCCTGTTTTGAGTTACACCCTGCATATTTCTTACATTTAGTGCTATCACCAGGGGCTTGAAACACATTAAATCCGCCACTGATAAAAGGTAAAATGCAAAACCGGTAGCACTAAATATATATATGGACAGAATGGCAACGCCAGGTAAAAAAATCGTCACGTTAAAGTTACACTATACTAAAGCATCGACATCTATGCACAAAGCAAAGAACTACGCCCTAGCATTAAAAACCTGTTAAAATACTGACATCTATTGCTTGTGTGCCAAAACTAAACATCCTAAGCAGTCATAGAACGATTTCTACCTAAAATACTGCTTGAGAGCAAAGACAGAGATACCTGTTTGCACGACCAGGGGGGCTATTCACAGCACCAATGCAATTTGTCATCAGTAACAAGTTGCACTAAAATGACGTCATTTTACTCCATACGGTTTGGTAAATTCTTCCCGAAATGACGTAATTTCAGTACGACTTCTCACTGATAATAAATTGCATTGGTGCTGTGAATAGCCCCCCAGATGTATCAACAGGGCCGTTGAATTTTAAATGAACGCACCGGAACTTTGTCCCGCACTTCTCTCTAGACGTATTTGTTTTATACACATACATACCGTCCGTTTGTTTTTTTGATAAAACTATAAAACAAACCAACAGTATGTGTGTATGAAAAAACTGCGGGACGAAGCAAAACTAAAAAAGCAAAGAAAAACCAGTTGGCATATTTCCACTCACAACTAGTGAAGAGAAAAAAACCAATCATTTATTATTAACAATAAAATTCGTTAATAACAGACTAAATATTTTATACCGGTGTGTAGTTAGCAATAGATTCCATTCCTCATTCTACGTTACAAGTGTATAATTTATTGTTTCGTAATGTGGCAAATTCCTATTTGTAGTATCTTTTTATGCAAAATCGATACACATTACTAACAATAATGCTTTATTATTTTGCAAAATTGTATTAGTTGTAATCGAACGTTTCTTTATTGGAAATAATAAAAATATGATATTTTTGCACAAAAATGTATTGAGATTGGCTTAATTAAGGGGAATATAACAGTGGTCTGAAATTTAATGTTAGGTTTATTTAAAAACTAAAGGTCCTAGAAAGTTGAAATTTTGACAGCGTATATTAAGCCCAATTATCTAGTAAAATATCGAAGTACTTTTTTTTTAACAATTTGCTTTCGGAGGTATGAAAAAAATAATGTTATATTTTTCAAAATTAAAAAAAATATTCCCATATCTTACTAGTTTATACTATAAGGAATATAATGTGAACATTTCATAAGAATGCGATAACTAATGCCCGAGTTAGGTTAAAATAAAAATCTTGAAAAATAAGACCGTAAAATACCGCCGCCTTGCGGATCTTCTCTTAGTTAAACGCGTTGTACACTCATCTGCACAATTATTGGAGGGGCGAGCAGCATGCGGCCAGCGTTTATCCCTGGGCCGGTGAACGCTGCGCAGCTTCGCGTTTGTTTTTCTTTTCTTTTATCAATCATAGTTAACAAAAACGGCTCGCGTCGTTAGCATTTATTCTCGTAAAATTAATATTTCGCAATTATAATCGATATTTTATTGTACTAGTGTTTTATTTTTATGCTTTCTGACTACTAATGGAATAAGTATTTTTTTATACTGCATGTTCACTAATATACAAAACACGAAATGTTTCACTAATTTAAATAAAGATGTGTAATATACCTTTATCCACAACCACTCTATAATATTACAATTATACATGCTAAGAGTCAATAATAATGACGTTTATTATAAATAGGTTATGAAACCTGTGAGTAATATTTTGACTTATCACTGCTCAACTGTGAATAATAAGAAATCACTACAAAATCAGGATACCTCATGTTAATCAATTTTGACATAAACAAAAACAATTTATAAATTGAAAGCAAATTGTGTTAATTGTGTTGTGATAGTGTGGTTAATAGTTTATCGAAGGTGAAAGAAGCAACATGGAATCCGATCCTGACTTTTTGACACCCCCGGAAATAAGGGACGCGGCAGAAATCGCTTCCATCAATTTGTTGCCTAAAAAGTCTCGCAACATATACCAAAGTACATACAACACGTTTTGTGAATGGAAAAAGGAGAAAAAAGCACATTCTTCAACTGAGTCGGTAGTTTTGGTGTATTTTACTGAATTATCAAAAAAATACAACACCTCATCGTTGTGGCAGAAGTATTCGATGCTAAAAAGTACATTGAAAATCTTTGAAAACATCAATATTGGAAACTATGGCAAACTTCTAGCTTTTTTGAAAAGAAAAAATGAAGGGTTTACTCCGAAAAAAGCCAACACTTTCTCCCCAGAAAATGTTAACAGTTTCATTGCAAATGCACCGGATGACAAATTTCTTGCAACAAAAGTAAGTTTTAAATTATTTTAATATTTTTTAAAAATTGCAGTAATTTTTTCTTCAGGTTGCATTAATTATGGGTTTAATGGGCGCTTGTCGTTCAAATGAGCTGTATAACATGAAAATTAAAGATAAAGAAGACCTTAATTCCTGCTATATGATTAAGGTGCCAACCACAAAAACTAAAATTTGTAGGAAATTTACAGTATCTGGTAATTTTTACCACATTGTAAAAAAATATTTGTGCCTCCGAAAGCAGATAAACTGTGATTATTTCGTTCAAAATTTTCAAAATGGAAAGTGTACTAAACAGCGAATTGGTATTAATAAATTTACAAAAATGGGAAGGGATATCGCCAGTTTTTTTAAATTACCCAATCCTGAGCAATATACAGGCCATAGCTTTAGAAGAACCTCAGCCACCATTTTGGTTGATGCTGGTGGAGACATCACTGCGTTAAAACGTCATGGAGGATGGAAGTCAACTGCGGTTGCAGAAGGCTATATTAACGATTCTTTGGAAAACAAAAAGGAAACGGCCAGAAAAATTGCATTGTCAATAGAATCGACAGCAAATAATGTAATAGCTGCATCTTCCAGCACAAATTCCGTTAATTTCGATATTTTGGATCAAACCGTAAATCTTGGTGTACCCACTTCAATGCCCCCTATTGTGTTTAATAATTGTTCTAACGTTATTATTAACATTAATCCTAATAAATAGTATTATTATATGCATTTCTTAGTTATAATTAAAAGTAAATGATTTAATGAATTATGTTCTTATTCTTGAAAAGTTGCAGTAAGCAAGAATGAATATACATTTTGTGGTTGTGGATAAAGTATATTAATATTGGCTTTCCTAGTTATTTGACAGTGTCGGTATTATTAAATTATTTTTAAAGTTTTTTAAGCTGATTAATAAGCCAGAAGCAATCGAATAACAATCAGTCTTGTTCAAATCATTATTTCGTCTTAAATCTTTCGTTGTTAAAGCGGTTGTTAAATGCCATTAAACTTCTCGCAATAAAACTATTAAAGTAAATTGTAAAGTTTCTAGCAATCGGACCTATTTGAACCAACTACTACTTCATCAACGAATCAATGATATCAAAACTGTAAGAATAGTAAGAATAACGTCATGAATATGACGTTGTCGTAGATTAATGTTACAAATCAACTATTTTTTACTAAGCACAGGTAATATATGTTTGACGAATGTTTAAAAAAATGTAGGGTTTAACTGCCTGCATATTCATTGTTAATTATGTTAGAAAAAATAGAACTATAATAATAATAACATTGCTCAACATTGCACCGAGCCCAATATATTTTTTTCAAATTTGGCTGATTCATGATGTGTCATATTTTGATAGTAACTAATAAGGAATAAATGAATTGTAATTGAATGTTATTGCAATCCTCTATTTATACACATCATCATTTTGTAAACCCTGTACTAATTATAAAAAAACAGGGCAGCTTTCCGTTTAATTTTTTTCAATCTATTATTTATTTGTTGCATTCATAAAAACTAGAATATTTGATAAAATAAAAATTGAAATTCTCCCCAAAATTTGGGCTATTTACTCAGAGGCAGAGGCCAAATTAATACACATTATTTTCATGGTAATAGCAGTTAGGAAAGATAATATTCCTATATAAAAAAATATCATTGAAAATCCTATGTTCCGTTTTTTATATACAGGGTGAGTTACTAAGCGGAAATCAGTCTATAGTGGGCGTATCGTTGAAAATAGCAAAAAGAGTTTCAAATAAAAGTTGTTCAGAATCAAGTTTTTCATAACCTAAAATTATTGCTAAATATGGCTGCCTTGCGTTTATACCGGAAGTAAACACCAACTTCCTTATTTTAAATAGAACACCCTATATATTTTTACATTTTTGGATTGCTCGTTAAAAATAAACATGAGTTTATGCACACAACATTGGGTCTCAGTTGAACCGTTTTCGAGTTATTTCATTTTTTTGATAAATTTGACGATTTCAGAGCTCGACGCCATTAACAATATATTCAAAACGAAATAAGTCAGAGTTGTGCGGCTTACGGTTTTGGATTCGGAAAGAAATGTAGTATTTGTTTAGGTTTTTGCCATTAGTCAGATTTTCTAAATTGAGCCGAGTCCGTCGACGGTATTCTTCAGTACTTCAAACATGAATAACTTCATTTTTTTAAAGGGAACCATCTATCTTGTGATACTTTATCTGATGCAAAATTAAATTTCCTTTTTATTGATACCGGGTTGTTGCCATATCCTTCCAATAGTTTTTGAGAAATTTTGGATTTTGTAAACATTTTAATACATTTCGTATTATCGCGTTAGCCCTAGATACTGATGACGTTTGGTGATTTTGTTTTGACTCGCATGTCCGACAAATATCAGTTGATTTTACATTATTTTGGCGAGATCTTGCAATAAAAAAACGGAACATGTTTTCTCAAGACGAACTGATTGGTATGGTCTACACCTCTACACCTTGGGCAGTGCTGGTGGAAATACATTAATTGCTTCAAGAATGTATGCCCAACGTTTTGCCGATCGGAGACATCCAAATTCAGCGGCATTCGCTACATTTATACTTAATGACTAAGTTTTATGTAATAAATTTTGACATTTCAGGGGGCTATTCACAGCACAGATGCAATTTGTAATCGGTTAGAAGTCGACTTAAATTGCCGTCATTTCGGGAATAATTTATTAAATCTTATGAAGTAAAATGACGCCATATCAGTGCAACTTGTCACCGATGACAAATTGCATTGGTGCTGTGAATAGCCCCCCAGAAGTTTCCCAGTATAATATAAAGAATAAAAACTAAACTACTCTAATCATTAAACCAAATCTTACATTTTAAGTACAAATGGTATATTCGGACGTTAAAAAGTAGAAAATTTGTTTTTTTTGTTCGTGAAGGATCGACAGAATCGAAGATTTTAGAGTGAGGGTAGGGATCGTTTACGTCACAAATGGGCGCTGAATTTAAATGTGGTTACTTCATGGTAAACTTTAGGTAAACATGCATAAGCTGTAAATTTTCTGACATTCGTTAATTTTTAAGAGTTCAATTTGAAGCTTTAAATCCACTCCCAGACTAAGCATGAAGTAAAATTTCGAGTTTAGAAAAGCCCCGCGTAGAACAAGTTTTCTGGGCTTTTCTAAACTCGAAATTTTACTTCATGCGCCACGCGTATAAAACACAGATTTTAAGCGAAGTTCGAATATACATAAATTTCACAATATTTAAGTGATTTATACGCGTGGCGCATGAAGTAAAATTTCGAGTTTAGAAAAGACCAGAAAATTTGTCTCGGGTCGCTGCGCGACCCTCGACAAATTTTCACTGGGCTTTTCTAAACTCGAAATTTTACTTCATGCTTAGTCTGGGAGTGGAAATCACTTGTTTAAAGCTTTAAAATGAACTTAAAAAAAAAACAGGGAATATCTCAATGACTAACTAAATGTCAAAACAAAATCACCAAACGTCATCAGTATCTAGGGCTAACGCGATAATACGAAATGTATTAACATTTTTACAAAATCGCAAATTTCTCAAAAACTGTTGGAAAGATATGGCAACAACCCGGTATCAATAAAAAGGAAATTTAATTTCGCATCAGATAAAGTATCTCAAGATAGATGGTTCCACTTAAAAAAATGAAGTTATGCATGTTTGAAATACTGAAGAATACCGTCGACGGACTCGGATCAATTTAGAAAATCTGACTAATGGCAAAAAGCTAAACAAATACTACATTTCTTCCCGAATCCAAAACCGTAAGCCGCACAACTCTGACTTATTTCGTTTTGAAGATATTGTTAATGGCGTCGAGCTCTAAAATCGTCAAATTTATCAAAAAAATGAAATAACTCAAAAACGGTTCAACTGAGACCCAATGTTGTGTGCATAAACTCATGTTTATTTTTAACGAGCAATCCAAAAATGTAAAAATATATAGGGTGTTCTATTTAAAATAAGGAAGTTGGTGTTTACTTCCGGTATAACCGCAAGGCCGCCATGTTTAGCAATAATTTTGGGTTATGAAAAACTTGATTCTTAACAACTTTTATTTGAAACTTTTTTTGCTATTTTCAACGATACGCCCACTATAGACCGATTTCCGCTTAGTGACTCACCCTGTATATCCGGCATATAAATATTCACAAGGAGCTTATGAACATGAATTATTTTATTATTATATTTTCAAGAAATAATCTCTAATTTAATAAAATAAAACACATAGTTTGTTCGGCTATCGAAACTGGAGTCTTAAAAGTAAAAATAATGTGTTATAATGACAAGAATAAGAATCATCGGTTTTGTAAATACCGAAAAATAACACAGGATCCGATAACGCTTTCTAACGAATTGAAAACAATACATAGCTTGTATGTATTATCAGCGTGTTTAAATAATACGAATGGACACTTTCCTTCGATCCGTCTTTTTTTATACGCTTTTTTTTTCGTCTATTCCACGCGACGCGAGACCCCATCTGTTCATGCTGGATAATGTCCACCCTCCATCTGGGTGTCGGGGTGAGGGAAGACCCACCCCCTATATAAATAGGTACCGGACAGGCAAATCGCTCTCTTCTTCAATAACCATCGGTCCGAAAAGTACGTGAATAATCGGTCCGAATTAGAGTTTGTACTCGCAGTAAGAATTGTATTACGTGTGTGATTATTATAATTAAACGGCGAAAAACATCTAACTTCTTTTATTAGCCTAACGGCCACCAAGACTTAACATGGTCCTTCGAAACGGAAGTGTAAAGTGATAATAGTCGCGCATCATACATATTTTTCTTTTATTTACGAAGTACACCGTCTGGTATCAAGAATATCACTGACTATAGACTCGTTAATCGTTAATTAATTCGCGAACAACTAAGTGTTTCGCGCAAGAAGAAGAAGAAGAAGAGGGCAGCCACATTTCAAGGAGGAACATTCTTCAGGAGAAGATATTATAAGGTCGGTTCCCTATTTTTTTCCATATCCTTGTAATAATTAACAATGGCTGAATTAAAAAAACAACGTGGAATTTTAAAAAGTAAGTTAACTCGTTTTGAAACATTCATAAACAGTGATGATGCTAAAAATGCTACAATATTTTTATTAAAAAATAAAACTGAAGCAATTAAGGGAATTTTAGATGAATTTATAAAAGTACAAGCGGATATAGACGAACTAAGGCCCGCAGATTTGGAAATTCCCGAAGACGAGGTAGAGGCGGTAGAGAAATTTGAGGCAAAATATGATAAGGCATATGAATTAGCAACCATGTTAATAGAATCAAAAAATTCTAATAAAAATCTACGATCGGGTTCGACACCGACTTCGGATTCTAATACTAAATTACCTGAAATTTCTCTGCCCGAATTTAATGGCAATTTTGAAAGCTGGCTTAATTTTTATAACAAGTTCAAGTCGTTAATACACGAAAACAGTGAAATAAAGAATATTCAAAAATTTCATTACCTAATTTCATGCTTAAAAGGCGAACCAGCAGAATTAATTAGTGAATTCGATATTTGCGACGCAAAATATGACGCAGCTTGGCAAACCTTAGTAGATAATTATGATAACATTAGAAAAATTGCCAATAAACATATAAGTGCAATATTTAACTCTCAAAAGACTGACAGTGAAAATTCTGTTAAACTTAGGGAAATAACCAGAAATATAAATAAACACATCCGTGCATTAAAATTATTAGGGCGATCAAATGATGAATTATTTGAGGATCTTATTATACATTTAATCTCTATTAAAATAGATCAGAAAACTTATTTTGAATTTGAAAGAACATTAGATAAAAAACAATTTCCAACAATTATTCACATTTGTGAGTTCATTCAAAAAAAATGTGATTCGTTAGACGTAATAAATAATCTTAAAGACGAATTTATTTCTGAGAATAATTCAGAAAAAAGGAAATTGTGCCGCTTTTGTAATGGCACACATAATATTCCAAATTGTTTAAAATTTAAACAAATGAATACAGATCAAAGAATAGAATTTGTTAAATCAAATGGACTATGTAGTAATTGTTTGAAATCTGCTAATCACGCTGTTCAAAAATGTTTTGCAAATCCGTGCAAGGTATGTAAACTAAAGCACAATACCTTATTGCACAAAAACAATTCAAATAACAATGTTAGGGCATCAACAAGTCACGAAAATAAAACATCAGTTAATATTGCTAGCCGTCGAGCTATAGCCTTATTATCAACTGCGGTTGTCAATGTTTTCGATCAAAATAATTCCATAATTGAAGGTAGATTCCTATTAGATTCAGGTAGTCAATCTAATTTCGTAACAGAAGATTTTGCAATTCGTTTACGGTTAAAGAAAACGTATGATTTTTTAGCCATTCAAGGGGTGAACGGCGCTAGTTCAAACGCCACACATAAAATTTGTTTAACATTTCAATCTATGTATAATAGTTATAAAAGAACTTGCGAATTTCACATTCTTCCAAATATTACTGGGATGCATCCTAACGAAAATATTGACAAAAATGTATTTAAATTTTCTAAAAATTGTAATTTAGCGGACCCGAAATTTGAACAATCGCGCCCGGTTGATGGTTTATTAGGTGTAGAAGTTTATTGGGACCTGTTTTGTGCAGGCAGGAAAACAGCGGGTGTTCCGGGTGCAATCCTCTCAAAAACCCATTTGGGTTGGGTAATGGGGGGTAATATACCAAACTTGACAAAAACAACGTCAAGTACTTGTCATGCTGCGACATTGGATTTAAGAAAGTTCTGGGAACTGGAATCTGTTCAACCGGAACCAATAAATTCCCTGTCACCAGCGGAAACTGAATGCGAAACACATTTTCAAAAAAATGTCAAAAGGACTGACGAGGGTAGATTTATGGTGGCACTTCCTTTTAACTCTTTTCCTCTTGACATTGGAGAATCAAAATTTATGGCAATAAAGCGATTTTATAATCTGGAAGGGCGCTTTAAATCAAATCCTCAATTAAAAGAAAAATACACTGAGTTCATTAATGAATATATAGATTTAGGTCACATGCAAAAAATTAAACCTAACGACGCGATACCTAACTATTACTTACCCCATCATGCTGTGTTTAAACAAGAATCACTCACAACTAAAATACGGGTTGTTTTTGATGCGTCCGCGAAAACAAATAGCGGGAATTCATTAAATGACTTATTGTTAACAGGCCCTATATTACAAGAAGATCTCCTTAGTATTCTTTTACGATTTAGATCATTTCTATATGCATTTACCGCGGATATAAATAAAATGTATCGCCAAAATTTAATAGAACCTAATCACCGTAATTTCCAACGAATTGTGTGGCGGGAAAATAAGGAAGAATCTCTTAAATTTTTTGAACTTAATACAGTCACGTATGGTACTGCTCCAGCATCCTTTTTAGCCGTCCGATGTTTACAACAACTAGCCGAAGATGCAAAGTATACTCATCCTAATGCGTCCGTTGCTATTAAACGCGATTTTTATATAGACGACTTACTTACGGGATCAGATACTTTAGAAGGCGCGTTAACTTTACGAGATAATATTATAGACATTTTAAAAGGAGGTGGATTCTTATTAAATAAGTGGAACTCGAATTACAACGAAATCACCGAGGGATTGGATAAATGCACCGAAAATTTAATTTTACTCGACAAAGATGATGTAAATAAAATATTAGGATTATATTGGCATTCTAAACTTGATTATTTTAGCTATGTGGTACCACAATTATCGCACGGTGCCATAACAAAACGAAATATTTTGTCTAAATCGGCAAAATTATTTGATCCGTTAGGGTTAGTAAATCCTTGCGTATTATTATTTAAAATAATAATTCAAAAATTATGGAAACTTGAATTAGAATGGGATGAAATAGTACCAGTAGAAATTCAAAATGAATTTAAAAATTTATATAGCGAGTTGCCACATTTAAAAAGAGTCCAGATTCCTAGATGCTTAATTAATAAAGGTACAAAAGGGGAATTTGAATTAATTGGATTTTGCGACGCGAGTGAAGAGGCCTATGGAGCGTGTATTTATCTTCGCCAATTCATAGGTGAAAATGAACAAAAATATAACATCAATTTAGTTTGTGCAAAATCTCGCGTTGCGCCAGTAAAAACTGAAACCATTCCGCGTCTAGAGTTATGCGGTGCACTACTTTTAGTTCAATTAATGGTTAAGGTTAAAAGGGCGATAAATATCAACATAAAAAAGTGTCATTGTTTCACAGATTCTCAAATTGTGCTTCACTGGATTCATGCTCCATCATATAAATTTAAAATTTTTGTTGCAAACAGAATTGAACAAATAAGGGAACTATCTCAAGAACTTGATTGGTCGTATGTAAAATCAGAATTAAACCCTGCAGACATATTATCACGTGGCATGGCACCTTCATTATTAATTAATTCAGAATTGTGGTGGAAGGGACCATCATATCTAAAACATGATGATGTTATTACTAATATCCCAAAAAATATAGAGGAACATAAAGTACCCGAAATTAAAAAGAATAGTTTTGTACATACAGTTGAATTAGCTGAAAATAGTATTTTTAATGAATATAGTAGTTTTTCTAAATTAGTTAGGATAGTAGCGTTATGCCTTAGATTTAAATTAAATTGTAAAAATACAAAAAATAAAGTAAAAGGTTATTTAACCGTGCATGAATTGCAAAATGCAAAAAAAGTGTTGATAAAAATAGCACAAAAAGAATGTTTTACTGAAGAGATAGCAGATTTAACAGCAAATAAATGCATTTCTAAAAAAAGTACGTTATTGAAATTAAATCCCTTTATCGACACGGAAGGTATAATTCGGGTTGGAGGTAGACTAAAACATTCTCATCAAAATTTTGATACAATGCATCCAGTATTACTACCTAAACGACATAAATTAACGTCATTAATTATTTTGGATACGCATTTAAAACATTTGCATGCAGGTGCACAGTCGACGTTAGCTGCAACTAGGCAAAATTATTGGCCGATTAATGCCAAGAATAGTATTAAAAATGTAATTAGGAAGTGTGTAGTTTGTTTTAAAATTGATCCTAAGTCAAGACAGCCAATAATGGGCAATCTACCTTCAGTTAGAGTCACGATAGACAAACCGTTTACCACATGTGGAGTAGATTATTGCGGCCCTTTCTTTATAAAGGAAAGCAGCCGCAAAATTAAGATTGTAAAGGCTTATGCCGCCTTGTTTATTTGCATGTGCACAAAAGCTGTGCACATTGAAGTAGTAAGCGATCTTACTTCAGAAGCCTTTATTGCTGCCTTGCGGAGATTTATTGCCCGACGAGGTAAATGTAGTGATATTTATTCCGATAACGGAACCAATTTTGTCGGCGCAAATATCGAACTAAAAAGATTAAAAGAATTTTTTGATAACCAAGAAAATGTTAGGCGACTTGGAAGTGAAACTGCGAGCCAGGGTATAAACTGGCATTTTATTCCAGCACGGTCTCCACATATGGGGGGTCTTTGGGAATCAGCAGTTAAAATTGCCAAAAGGCACCTTTATAAAGTAATTGGGGAAACTAAGGTAACTTTTGAAGAATTGTCAACTATCTTTACTCAAATAGAAGCCATTGTTAATTCACGACCTATAACCCCGATCAGCACCGACCCAAACGATATCTCCTACCTCTCCCCCGGCCATTTTTTAATAGGACGACCGCTAACAGATATACCGAGTCCAGACCTGGAACATATCAAGATGGGAAGGCTGTCACGTTGGCAGCTCATGCAAAAAATGCAGGGAGACTTTTGGAAGAGATGGTCACGCGAGTACCTGTCTCAGCTTCAGGTGCGACACAAGTGGCAGCGCACAAAGGAAGCATCGGTTACGGGAGTCGAAATCGGCGACGGCCACCAAGACTTAACACATGCCAAGGAGCAATGCACAAATCATAGATTAAATTAGATTGATAACTCCTAGAGGGCTCCACGTATCATGATTTTAGTTAACCGACCCACTCGATGGGGCGGCGCTGCAATCGCAAATTACGTCATTATCGCGGGGAGTGGGCGGGCGGCTTGCTAAGTGGGGTGCGCGGTGCAGGGGGTCAAAACATTGAATGCGGGGAACACCACACGGTATTAAATTACCGTGCGATGCGAGAAATAACAAAGACATAATGAACATGTTAAATGTATATTTTAAAAGGTATTACAGAGTTTTTCTATTGCATTTCACTTATGTCGAATATTCATCCCTTTATCTCAAATATATTTCCCATTTATTAAATACATTTCCCTACATACCACTACATTTCCCTATATGTCAAAACCTCATCACAGTTTGTGAATTATATTTCACTTCTCGGCAAAATCGCTGCAGTTCCTTAGAAAAATGCATCTTAGAAATGACATATGCATAACCTGTAAATTTTCCGACATTCGTTGTTTTTCAAAAGAGTTCAATTTGCAGCTTGAAACGAGTGTTTTCCACTCCCAGACTAAGCATGAAGTAAAATTTCGAGTTTAGAAAAGCCCCGCGAAAATTTGTATCGGGTCGCGCAGCGACCCGAGACAAATTTTCTGGGCTTTTCTAAACTCGAAATTTTACTTCATGCGCCACGCATATAAAACACTAAAATATCATGAAATTTATGCATATTCGAATTTCACTTGAAATCTGTGTTTTATAAGCGTGGCGCATGAAGTAAATTTCGAGTTTAGAAAAGCCCACAAAATTTGTTTTAACTGTAGACTTATTTAAAATAATACACAATAGATTAAAATTTAAAAATATTATATATACTTACGGTTGTAATTATTTATATTTATTAACGCTCATCGGCATTTTTGTCTCTTTGGATCTGACAGCTGTTGATTGAAAACTAGAGCCCACGTTAGAAATTGCGGGAAATTTGAAATTCCGACATATGCGCCCTCCCATCGAGTGGGTCGGTCAACTAAATATGTGAACTTACAGAATCATATGAAGTCGACTGGGTCTGGCACAAATGCACAGCGAACTGCCGCTTTTCTCTCTGACTGTATTCGCCCCACTTGTCCTGTAAATTTGGCATCGGATGAGCTACTCTAAACTATGTGGGTCTTTCCAACACGATCGGCGTGTTGCACTGCAATAATCCTCTTAAGCATTTGTGTCTATTTAGACACAAGATAAAAACAAAAATGAAATAAAAATGGTCCCTGGTAAGTTTCGATTTTTCTATTTAAATTCACCGTTATAAAATATTTCTCTAAAATTTGAGACACTTCTCCTTTGCTATTTCTTAATTTAGGAGCGCTCCTCAATGTAGGGATGTTTCGATCTCAAAAAATATCGATATTGAGTATCGATTATATCGTATATCAAAGTATCGATATGCTAAAATAACGTAATGAAAAATATCGATATCCAAAATATCGATACTTTTCGATACTAGATATTTTAGATTTAATATTTATTATTATTTAATACTGCAAATAAATCTTCAAAAGACCTTCACCTAAAATAAATTATATTGCCAGGAATAGTTCGATGACGGTTACGAAATTACCTAAATTCACCTTTTACAAAAAAAAATATATAATAAAATTCGGATTTGCCAGGATGCAATTCGCTTCGCTCGAGCGCACCAGCAAATCCAAACTTTCAGGCTTTTCTAAACTCGAAATATTACTTCATGCTTAATCGTAGCCTTAATCACAAATAAATGACTGAATATAGGCTGTAATCATAATCCTAATTAGAATTATAACAAATAATCATAATCATAATAAACTTAAAACTGTTGACATTTCATTATAGTCACGACAAACCGTAAAGAACTTGAAAATTACCGCGTTTCATAAATTCTTCACGATTTGGTGAAGAATTTATGAAACGCGGATATTTTTAAATATAACGAGAGCTTAGAAATTCTAAAATCTAAGAAATGTACCGTCCAAATTTTTAAAAATTAACGGAAATCTTGAATTTTCACAAAAGGTGTCAAGATTTTAAAAATGAACTAATTTGAATATTTGATAATCAATAAAAATCGTGAAATTCCATGAAAAGCGAAAAACACTTTAAATTTAACAAAAATTTAAGATATTCACGAAAACTACCAAGATTTTAAAAATTGACGTAAAGTCAAGTGTCGACATTTTTAATATTTCCAAAAATCCATTAAATTTAGGATAATCGTCTGAATTTTGAAAATAAAGAAGAAATCTTTTCAAATTCCTTTTGTTTTTGAAATTACTTTGAATTGCATGAAAAACTTCAGCATTTTTAAAACTAACGAATATTTAGGAAATACACGAACATCTTGAACATTCATGAAGAGTATCAAGTTTTCTTTTCTTGAAAAAATCATGAAAATTTTCTACATTTCTAATTTTAATAAAAATTTAGGAAATTGACGAAAAGCGTCAAGATCTAAAAAATAAAATTCGTTGTTCTTAAGTTTCTGAAATTTCTATTAAATTTAAAAATTCGGACGTTTTTTTGTGTGAATTTTCTAGATTTTTGTTAGTTTTAAATATTCTAACACATTTTATGACATTTCGTTAATTCTTAAAACCCTGGATAATTTTATAAAATTTAAAGATTTTCATCAAAATATTGAAGGTTTTCGTGAATTTCTTGGATTTTTGTTTATATCGGGTTTTCGATAAAAAAAAAACGCCCAACGCGACAACTCTGTATTTATTGACCGATTTCATTGAACTAAAAACCAAAGTCAATAGCCGTTTGAATACTTAGAAATGACATAAATTTAGATTTTTTTACTTTCCCCCGTATGTAATACATAGGGAAAGTATTGTTTTCGTGAAAATTTTGGAATCAAAAATTTTAGCGGAAATATCCGTTTTGAGGTCCCCTGAGTCGAATAAGACCATTTTTGAAAAATGTCTGTCTGGCTGTGTGTCTGTGTGTCTGTGTGTGAGTCTGTGTGCGCTGTACCGCAAAAACTGCTAATGATATCGAGATGAAACTTAAGCTTTTTGATACAATCGAAAGAGCTGAAAAGCTTTTGGTGAAAATCGGAAAACCGGAAGTGGTACTTTACTCGTAGCGTTTTTCAGTTTTTTCAGATTTTTTCAATAAATGTTCATCAACCAAAAAATTCTTTCAAATAAAAGTTGTAGATAATAAAAAAATGAAGATGTATTGTTTACTTACTTTTTGTCATAGCACTCTTAGTTTTTGAGATATTTCAAAAGTTGTGTGTATTATCTAGTTATTGGTGTGTGACAGTGTATGTGTCGATACAATTAAAAAATGTTTCAAATAAAAGTTGTAGGAAATGAAAATCTAAAGATTTTTTGTATCTTTACTTTTTGTCATAGCACTCTTAGTTTTTGAGATAATTAATAAATAATGTTCTTTTATCTAGTCATTGGTTTGTCTCAGTGTATGTGTTGATACAATTGAAAAATGTTTCAAATAAAAGTTGTAGTTATCAAAAAGTTGAAGACATTTTGAAAATAATAATGCTACAAATATTTTAAAAGTGATTTAATACGCAATTTACGGGGGAAAGCACTATGATGGACACATCACCATTTTTTTTACAATTTTAGTCAAAATTACCTAACACAAAATAAGGTAACACGAATGTTGAAAATGGCCAATGTAGTGAACTCTAACACAAAAGACCACTTTAGCTTTGTTTGTATAACCTTATTGTTTTATCTGTGCTAATAACGATGTATCTACAGTTAATAGTGATATCTTGTCTACCTATAGTCAATAACGAAGATAAGAAAGCATTACATTTTAACTAAAATAACTACAAAATTCGAGAATATATTTAAGTCGCCCAGATGCTAAACCAGTTATGCGTGCTTTGAACTTGTAGCAAAATAACAAAAACTGATTTTGCTGCTTCTTTTAAATAGATTAAAATATGATGAATGAGCATTGTATAGAATGGGGACAAAAAAAAATATGTAAAACTAAGTAAAAAGTTGGCAACTGAAAATATATGCTAGCTTTTGCAACTAAGAAATGTAGCAGGTTTTGTATTTATCTGGATTTTTCAAACTTAATTTTAAAAGGTTTAGGGTGGGTTTAAAAGGTCAATATATTTTTAAAATTGTAGTCTTAGACGAACGATTAGAATGCAGAAATACCAAAACGTCAAAATCAAAAAATTGGTGTATTGCTAGTTTTACATCTAGGCGACTCAATTAGAAATAAATGTAGTTAGATTTACTGTAAAAAAAACTATTTTTCAAAACATCAGTTTTTTGTTGATATCTCGAAAACAAAAAGATATTTCAAAATTGTTTTCAGATTAAGGCCCTAAAATACGCTACTTTGTCCTAATTTAACTGACTCTCTATCTCCTTAAACAACTGAGATACATTCTGTCGAATATAATTTTAAAGCAAATTTTTATTACTAATTATTTTATTGAGTAATGTGGAGTATTTAATCACAATAAATAAACTTTTATTCCTTACTTCACTTTTATTTTTATTCGTTAGATGTACATTTCGAGTGCAAAGCAATCATTATCAATAACTAATTTTCATGTTTAAATAATTATTGAAAGAAATATGGTCGATTTCACATAGAAATTTAGATATATTCTTCAAAACTGATGAGTTCTGCATTTGAACTTTATCCAAAAAATGTTATTATAAGAAATAAGGACAGAATCTAATTAGACACTCTTCACTCTGTATAATTTGATGGCCAAATATAATTTACATTCACTTTAAAGCTGCTTAAAACTATATTCTAGATTAGTAGAACTTAAAATTTGAAAAAGTAGCCTAAATTTAAAATAAATTTTTTACTCTCCCTCGAGTCAGCCCATCACTAGACCAAATCTTCAGGCTATTCAGGCTTTTCTAAACTTGAAATTTTACTTCATGCAACACGCGTATAAAACGCTGAAATATTGATGTTTACAATAAAATATTGTGAAATTAAAAATATTCTGATAAATCTGTATTAATATTAATCTGCTAAAGCAGGATTTAAAATATACTGTTTTAATTCCGCTTTAGCAGTTTATTATTAATACTGATTTATCACAAAATTTTGAATTTCACAATATGTCAGTGTTTTATACAGGTGGCGCATGAAGTAAAATTTCGAGTTTAGAAAAGCCTGAAAATTTGGTTTGGCCGCTCCGCTTCGCGGAGCGACCAAACCAAATTTTCTGGCTTTTCTAAACTCGAAATTTTACTTCATGCTTAATCTGGGAGTGGACACACTCGTTTGAAACTTCAAATTTAAGGTTTTTAAGCCTTAAGCAATGAATACCAAAAATTTAACAGCTCATTCACTGGAACATGTACAATTAAAATTACATTTTCGTGTGTGTTTTCATTTTTACTTTCCCCCGTATCTAATACAAAGGGAAAGTATTGTTTTCGTGAAAATTTTCGAATCAAAAATTTTGGCGGAAATATCCGTTTTGAGGTCCCCTGAGTCGAATAAGACCATTTTTGAAAAATGTCTGTCTCTCTGTGTGTCTGTGTGTGAGTCTGTGTGCGCTGTACCGCAAAAACCGCTAAAGATATCGAGATGAAACTTAAAACTTAAGCTTTTTGATACAATCGGAAGAACTGAAAAGCTTTTGGTGAAAATCGGAAAACCGGAAGTGGTACTTTACTCGTAGCGTTTTTCAGTTTTTTCAGATTTTTTCAATATATGTTCATCAAACAAAAAATTCTTTCAAATAAAAGTTGTAGATAATAACAAAATGAAGATGTATTGTTCATTTACTTTTTGTCATAGCACTCTTAGTTTTTGAGATATTTCAAAAGTTGTGTGTTTTATCTAGTTATTGGTGTGTGACAGTGTATGTGTCGATACAATTAAAAAATGTTTCAAATAAAAGTTGTAGGAAATGAAAAACTAAAGATTTTTTGTATCTTCACTTTTTGTCATAGCACTCTTAGTTTTTGAGATAATTAATAAATAATGTTCTTTTATCTAGTCATTGGTTTGTCTCAGTGTATGTGTTGATACAATTGAAAAATGTTTCAAATAAAAGTTGTAGTTATCAAAAAGTTGAAGACATTTTGAAAATAATAATGCTACAAATATTTTAAAACTGATTTAATACGCAATTTACGGGGGAAAGTACTATGATGGACACATCACCATTTTTTCTTTATAACTTCATTGATAAATAATAGCCAACTTAATATTTTTAAATGGCTGCCTATAATTTTTTAATTTTATTACATTAGATATTATTTTTCTGAATCCAATAATGCTAAGTTTCTTGTTTTTGTCAAACGACCCAACAAATACTACCTAAATAAGTTGATTTGATACATTGCATAATTTGACATGACATGAGAATGTGTAAGGAAAAATGTAAATATTTTGTTATTTCAATATTTCGATTATTACTCATTTTTAAAGTGTATTTCTATCTTCGCAATATTTCAGTGTTTTCACTCCCAGATTAAGCATAAAGTAAAATTTCGAGTTTAGAAAAGACTGAACATTTTAAGGCTTTTCTAAACTCTAAATTTTACTTCATGCTTAATCTGGAAGTGGAAACCTTCATTCGAACTTTAAATTGAACTCTTTTATAAAATCGATGTATGTAATATAATAAATCATTCATAGAAATCATAAAAAGAAGTGCAGAAAATTACATAAAATCAACTTTTAGAGTTAACTCTATCCTTTGCTCAGTCGTTAATGGATTAATAAAAGTATAATAAGTTAGTTAACGGAACACATGGATTAAGTATAAACCAATATACAATTTAAACAGTATTAAAATGTAATTTTGTTTCAAGACACTACATTTATTGCCAAAAAATCATGTGAACAAGATTTATTTCAATGTTTTTCTGGCATAAATATTAAATTAAAACCAACATATAGGAGAAATTCAGAAAAACAATGTCCAATATAATAAAATAAGAAAAGTGTATGCAGCAATTTAAAAAATTAAAGTTGACTATTATTTGGCAATAAAGTTAATTTTTAAAAAATGTATAAGATTTATTATAATGTTTTTTCTTTCATAAATATTAAATTAAAATCAACATATAGGGCATAATTAGATTCAAAAAACCAATGTCCAATATAATAAAATAAGAAAAGTGTATGCAGCCATTTAAAAATTTAAGGTTGACTATTATTTGGCAATGAAGTTAATTTTTCAAAAATATATAATTACTGTCAATTTATTGAAACGGCCATTGGCTTTGTTTTTTTAGGTTATTCAAATCGGCCAATAATGTTATGGCGTTGGACTTTTTTTATCGAACACCCGGTATACAGGGTTTTTAAACTTAAATTGGCACTATTGTTAACTTCATTATATTTGGAGCTACAAAGTCAGGCAAACTAGTAGTATTTTTTCCGCTGATTACGATGGTGAAAACGGAATAAAAATTGTACATCGTTCGCGAATCATGTGAAAATGTTCCATTTTTAAATAGAACACCCGGTATACAATATTCCCAATCAATAGGAAATTGAATTCTGAGCATTTTATTTAAATGTCAGAAATGAAAAAGCTATTGATTTTTCAAAAAATTTTTGAGCGTTCAAACAAGCTTAAAAATGCTTAGAGCAAGACGGTAATGTTTTTGAGCATCTTATTTAAATTTTGTTGTTTTGTTTATAAAATAATTTAATATAAACGATACTGTAGATATTTCTATTACTTTCTACGTTGTGGTTAGGCAAATTTAAAACTAACACAGCCACATTGATTAACTTGCACAATCATTAATAGTTTTGTCATTTTTTACTTGAGAATAAAATTTTCTATCGATTGGGAATATTGTATACTGGGTTTGAAATGAAACATTTTGACATAATACGCGAACGCGATGTTCAATTTTTATTACGTTTTCACCATCGTAATCAGCGGAAAAAATACTACTAGTTTGCCTGACTTTGTAGCTCCAATAATAACGAAGTTAGCAATAGTGCCGGCTTAAGTTTGAAAACCCTGTATATTAATAATGTTGATCATTTCTATGAATTTTCGAGATTTTCGAGCTTCGGCATTTTTAAAATTAACAAATATTTGAAAGAATTTGAAAAGTTCTAGGCAAATTTCGTAAATTTAGTAAATATTTGTTAATTTTAAAAATGTTGAAGGTTTTCATAAAATTAAAAGGTTTTTCTAAATTTCTAATATTTTCGTCAATTTTAAAAATATTGATGCCTTTCATGAAATCATGATTTGAATTATTAACAAATTTATTTTTTTTTTAATATTTATAATTATATTCCTTCTTTCATTAATATCGCATATTTTATTTTATTAAAACAAAAAAAGACAAAAAAACCAAAGAGAATTGTTGAACGGGTGCCTTCCACTCCCAGGGTAAGCATGAAGTAAAATTTTGAGTTTAGAAAAGCCTGGAAATTTGGTTTGGTCGCTCCGCTCCAAATTTACAGGCTTTTCTAAACTCGAAATTTTACTTCATGCGCCAAGCGTATAAAACAATGCTTATTTTAGGTGAGTCCCCGTGCCTCTCACCATCGGGGTGCTTGTTTTAGGTGAGTCTCTTTGCCTCTCACTGTTCAATAAATTAGATTAAATGTTCGAAATTGTGACCTTAAACTTCTATGCACTTATTTATTCTTTTCTCGAATGATTGTACACAGTAGAAGAGCATATCTGCGTGAATTTCAGCTCAAGCGTTTCGTACGCGCTGTATCATATTTTCACGAGTTGTTGGTGCTTTTTGAAAAACCTTATCTTTTAGATGACCCCACAGAAAAAAAATCCGGCGATATTAAATCGGGCGACCAGCAGGCCAATTAATCGGGCCACCTCTGCCGATCCATCAGCCATTGAAATCATGGTTCAATACTTCCCGTGCTATTATTGAGTAATGTGCTGGGCCACCGTCATGCTAAAACGAAATAATTTGTCGAATTGGCAAAGCAACATCCTCAAGTAGAGGTTGTAGTTCATGTTCCAGGAAATGTCGATATTTGATTCCATTTAAAGTACCATCAATAAAATAAGGACCAATGAGTTTGTTGCCTATAATTCCACACCAAACGTTAATCGATCATCGATGTTCAACTTGTCGTAACCAGTGCGCATTTTGCACACTCCAGTAATGCATGTTATGCCGATAAACGGCACCATGGTTTGTGAATGTGGACTCATCTGAAAATAGTACATATGCAAAGAAATTGGGACTTATTTGTATTTGCTGAACTGCCCATTTACAAAATTCTACTTGCAAACGAAATCATCGGCATGAAGTTCCTGATGCAGTGAAATGTGGTATGAGTGATGCATCGTCAAGCAATATTCTGAGAATACTATTTCCAGAAATCCTCCAATCCCTATGTAACTGCCGAGTACTTACATGAGGGTTTTGTTGAACAGCTGCTACCGCAGCAATTTCATTAGCTTCTCCTGTGATAGTGTTTCTTCGTTTTTTTTTTAGGTACACTACCGTCGGACATAATGGAATGAACAACTTTGTAAAAATAAGAACGTAAGCGAACATTATCTGGAAAACGCTCAGCATACAAGGCAACAGCATCGTCAACATTCCGCCTACTCTCACCGAAAATCAGAATCATTTCAATTTTTTCTTCTACGGTTGCAGCATTCATTTCGCACTCGCACTTCAGTTTAATGAATGAAAGGTAAAGATAGTAAAGTGAAAATGTTGGAGGTGTTTTCAGTAACATTTTGACATAAAGGTTATCTTTACTAGCTTTTATATCCCGTAGTTCGCGAAAATGTAATATCAACAATAAAGTGGAATCAATGGATTTGCTATAAAAAATAGGGTTTTCTAACCACGATTTTGAAGCAACTTCCATTTCCACCACAATGGGGGAGGGATGGGGGGAGGGTGGATCGAGTTTCGTATCGCTGAATACCTTTTTGAAAATTAAACAAGTTTTTTCATTTTTTCGCAAAAATCAGGTTTCATGCAATTACAGCGCCATCTGTCACGAATCGAAAAAAATGTTTCAAATAAAAGTTACTTATATGTTTATGGGGAATCCGAATCAGCGATAAAAATGGAGGTTCCCATTTCCGATTTCAAAGAGTTGCCCTAGTAACTATTCACTGTGTTATACAAACAAATTATAGGTAAATACCGAATTTAATAAGTGTCCGTTACACCTTCCTATTATTTTGGCGGCAAGATGGATGGTACTTCTAAGTCTAAGGGCATTAGCATCTTACAGCGCAAGCGTGTGCATGGATCGCTACGACACACAGCGTTTTTACGAGTACAATACGCGGGAAAACTTTAACTATTAATAATTTAAAATGTTTTTATGTTTTTTTGCTTCTAAAGAATTAATTAAGACAATAAAAAATAAAAAAAAAAACGGCGCTCGTTTCTAGAAGCGCTCCCCATAGCGTTATTTGAACAGATATCAATAATTTCTATTTAATTTGAAAAAAATACAGGGTGGAAACCTTAACTGGAATAAATTCGGTATTTATGAAATAAGAAGTTCCAGAAAAAAATCCTCGGACAGGTCGATTTTTGTTCGTTATTGCGCACTTTTTAGCGTCTTCAAAACAAGTGTGACGTCGCTAGCCTTTCACGTATGGCGTCATAGGCAAGTTTTTGAAATAGAAACATTTTTTTTATTTCACTAAATTTGTAGCCCTTTTCATTCTCTTTACGACCATATAAAAATATTTAGTTTTTTAAATTTTTTTTTATTTCAACAAAACAAAAAATTTTTATTTATAAATTTATTAATGTAACAAATGTTCAAAATGAGTACCGTTTCTCTCTTGGCAAATAGCCAATCGGTGATAAATTCCATCCCTTACATTTTGAAACAATTCCGGTAAAATATATAAGTTTTTCTTTAAGAATTTTTGTTTAATTTTTTCAATAAAAAAATAAAAAAAAAACAAAATACTTTTACAAAGTCGTAAAGAGAATGAAAAGGGCTACAAATTTGGTAAAATAAAAAAAAATGTTTCTATTTCAAAAACTTGCCTATGACGTCATACGTGAAAGGCTAGCGACGTCACACTTGTTTTGAAGATTTTCTAATCACAACTACATACTCATAATTTTAGTTTGAAATCTGGTCATTTTATTCGAGTCGTTCTGATGGAAAAAATTTATAAAAAATTCATTTAACACTTTCGCCAAAATTGTATAGCTTAAATGGCTTAATTAGGCTTTAAGCTACACGTCAGAGTTAAAAGAAATAATTTTAATCACAACTACATATTTTTAATTTAAGTTTGAAATCTGGTCATTTTATTCGAGTCGTTAGGATGGAAAAAATTTATAAAAAATTCATTTAACATTTTTGCCAAAATTCATTTAACATTTTTGCCAAAATTTTATAGCTTAAATGGCTTAGTTAGGCTCTAAGCTACACGTCAGTGTTAAAAGAAATAATTTTAATCACAACTACATATTTTTAATTTAAGTTTGAATTCTGGTCATTTTATTCGAGTCGTTCGGATGGAAAAAATTTATAAAAAATTCATTTAACACTTTCGCCAAAATTGTATAGCTTAAATGGCTTAATTAGGCTTTAAGCTACACGTCAGAGTTAAAAGAAATAATTTTAATCACAACTACATATTTTTAATTTAAGTTTGAAATCTGGTCATTTTATTCGAGTCGTTAGGATGGAAAAAATTTAAAAAAAATTCATTTAACATTTTTGCCAACATTTTATTGCTTAAATGGCTTAGTTAGGCTTTAAGCTACACGTCAGAGTTAAAAGAAATAATTTTAATCACAACTACATATTTTTAATTTAAGTTTGAAATCTGGTCATTTTATTGGAGTCGTTAGGATGGAAAAAATTTAAAAAAATGTATTTAACATTTTTGCCAAAATGTTATTGCTTAACTGGCTTAGTTAGGCTTTAAGCAATACGTCGGAGTTAAAAGAAATAATTTTAATCACAACTACATACTTTTAATTTAAGTTTGAAATCTGGTTATTTTATTCGAGTCGTTCGGATGGAAAAAAATTATAAAAAATTCATTAAACATTTTTACCAACATTTTATTACTTAAATGGCTTAGTTGGGCTTTAAGCTACACGTCAGAGTTAAAAGAAATAATTTTAATCACAACTACATACTTTTAATTTAAGTTTGAAATCTGGTCATTTTATTACATGCTTTTGGGAGGACTATCTATTTGTGTTTGATAAAGCCTATATACGAAAATAAGTTTAAGTTTGGATGAGCTATAATTTTAGGGCTGGAATTAGTTTAGTTTTCTTTGTTTCATTAATAATATGCCTTAAATTAAGAAAAACATTTATTTTAATTCACGATCGATGGTGGATGCGCCATGCAAATCCGTGGCTGGAAAATCTATGGCTATCTTAACATCGGTAAAAACACGCGCTAGAACGGATGGTTCCTTTCTTTGCTCGTTACATTAATTTTTACAATTACCAATATAACATATGCAACTTAATCGACTTTATGTAAAATACCGTATGCAACGGTATCAACAAGATCATGCCCTTAAGTCTTGTCACGCCCCCCTAGGGGGGGGAGCGCCTCCCTGGTTGAGAAACCCTGGTTTAGGGACTCTCATATAAACCCATCTGTTAAAACGCTTGCGCCAGTTCCCGTTCCGCCTCGCGTTCAAAACGTCCATATAAGAGCACCCTTATTGTTGAGTCATTCCTACGCAAGCAAGTTAAATCAATACGATACCTATATTATTGTCATTCTATCGATTACATTCGAAAAAAGTACTACTGTTGTAGTAAGGCGCGCACCCAGGGGGTGGTTCGCGGGCTTGATTTACCAGTGGCATCGAAAACTTGTAGACGATGGTTGCATCTACAAACAAAAAACCACGGGACGTCCACGCACATCGAATAAAAATGTGGAGCGTATTCGTACAGTTTACGAAAGGAGCCCAAAAAAATCCACAGCACGAAAAACACATGGTGCTCATATTGAATGCATAACAAATTGAACTTTTTTCTCTCCAGGAACGTTTCTATCTTTTGTAGTTTGGAAGAAATAAATGTTTAAAATCTGTTTCTTTGTTTTGAATAACCCTGTATCAATGATCACTTGGTAAAACATTATCATAATTTATTTTAATGTTGAATGGAAATAAATGACTTGATTTGAACAAAAAATGTTGATCAAATCAAGGCATTTATTTCCATTCAATATTTAAAAAAATAAGTAATTGTATTTGAATTAAGATACTTAAAATTAAAAAAGTATCTTAATTCAAATACAATTAATTCTTTTTTATTATTGAATTGAAATAAATGCCTTGATTTGAACAACATTTTTGGTTAAAATAAAACTACTTGATTAAAAAAGTAAATAATTATAGGCATAAGTTTACTTCAAATAATATCAAACCAAACTGGATTATTTAATAATGAATCACTGAAGTAGATTTTTTACATAAGGTTAATTATAAAAGCTTTCAATTTGAAACTTCTAATGAGTATTTGCACTACCAGATTAAGCATGAACTAAAATTTCGAGTTTAGAAAAACGTGAAAATTTGGATTTGCCCAAATCGCGAAGCGAGTCGCGCCCCGGCAAATCCAAATTTTCACGATTTTCTAAACTTTAAATTTTACTTCATGCGCCACGCATATAAAACACTGATTTAAAGTAAAGTTTAAAATACTCTCCCTTTATAAATAATTTGTCAATTTGATTATAAAACTAGTGATGGGAATAAACGATATACTAATTAGTAATTAGTCGATTATTGAAATATATCGATATAATCGATTCATTACTAATTTCAGCAATTATTTGAAGGGGTAAAATAGTAATACGAGTATCTTAATTCAAATACAATTAATTATTTTTTTTAATATTGAATTAAAATAAATGCCTTGATTTGAACATTTTTTGTTAAAATAAAACTACTTGATTTAAAAAGTAAATAATTATAGGCATAAGTTTACTTTAAATAACATTAAACCAAACTGGATTATTTAATAATGAATCACTGAAGTAGATTTTTTACATAAGGTTAATTATAAAAGCTTTCAATTTGAAACTTCTAATGAGTATTTCCACTACCAGATTAAGCATGAACTAAAATATCGAGTTTAGAAAAGCGTTAAAATTTGGATTTGCTTGGGCGCGCGAGCGAAACGAGTCGCGCCCTGACAAATCCAAATTTTCACGCTTTCCTAAACTCGAAATTTTACTTCATGCGCCACGCGTATAAAACACTGATTTAAAGTAAAGTTTAAAATATACTCCTTTTATAAATAATTTGTCACTTCGTTTATAAAACTAGTGATGGGAATAATCGATATACTAATTAGTAATTAGTCGATTATTGAAATATATCGATATAATCGATTAATTACTAATTTAAGCAATTATTTGATCGGGTAAAATAGTATATACTAATTTAAGCGATTATTTCGTCGGGCAAATTACTAATTAGTATACTAAAATAATTGATTATTATCTCGGTAGACTGGACTATTAATTATTATAAACAAATGTATCGCTTATTATCTCGGTAGACAGGACTACTAATTATTATACAGTAATATTAATAATTACTGATTTGACGGTTATTTTGTATTTCAAAAATTTTTTGTATTTTATTTTTGTTATTTTGTACATTATTAAATAATAATAATTATATAAAAATTCTAATCTTCACTACTACCAAACATCACCCCCTTAAAACAAACCCTAAAAATCACTGCCTCAAAAAACTACACCTTAAAAGATCACCCCTTGTAAATACTTTTATTGAAAATCACACCTACGGAAAATAAAACACGTTATGAAAAACTACACCCCCAAAAATACCACCTGTAAAAAACATTCTTGAAAATATACGAATATATAATAAACATTCTGTGACCCATTTTTGTTTTACAAGATCACTTTATATCGCTTGTTTGTACTGCATAATTATTCGCGCGCCTGGTTGTAGCAGGTACGTTTATGTAAAATTACTGTAGTTGTTATGTACGTTAGAGATGTTGTATCTTAGATGTATTTGGTTTTGCAAAGATAATACCTAACTAGGTTGAAATTTTATAAAATTGAATAACATTTTATAAATATTGGATTAAGTGATGTATTGAGATGATGGCATAATTGGATTCAGAAAAACAATGTTCAATATAATAAAATAAGAAATGTGTATGCAACCATTTAAAAATTTAAAGTTGACCATTATTTGGCAATGTTGTTAATTTTGAAAAAATATATAATTCCTGTCAATATATAGTATTGAAACGGCCATTGACTTTGTTTTAGTGCATTCAAATCGGTTAATAAATAACAGAGTTATAGCGTTGGGCGTTTTTTTATCGAACACCCGGTATACTTAAGCTAGTAATTGACTCTCTAATTTTATATTTATAATAATTTCATAATTAACTATGTTTCCTTATAACATTTTTCTCTAAATTAAATGAATTTTCCAGAACGATCGCTTAAGAATTGAAGTAATAGTCGTTGCTAAGGAATCCGAAAAAACCATGTTAATCTTTACAGTCGTTGCTAAGTAATCCTACAATTAGAATCTTTCTTTCTGTTGTAATCTTATGTTTTTATATTGATACTGTTAGCACTCCTAAAATGTTCACTCCACACGTAACGTTAAGTACTTGCCACGGACGCTGGTGGAAAATGATAACAAATATTCAAGCAGTTGTGTTCTGTATTGAGTTAAAACTGTTTCCTATGTAGAAAAAGTATAGCGCCAGCCTTAGACGTAACAGTAGTCGCGCGACTCAAACAACTCTAGTGATGCGACTGGAGCCGTACGACTGAACTAGGAGAGTATAGTCACGCGGCTATTGACATAATATTAATTTATTTCATAATTTTAAAGTTATTACATTGAAAAAAAAATATATTTCTATCAATTTTCATGAAGTTTGTAGTCCAATAAAGGCAAATTATTAATTAAAACACTGCAAGTGTATTTATCCAAAAACTACTTATTTTTTGAAATTACATATGCTTAAGCTCTCAATCTATATTTAGAATAATTTCATAATTAAAACTATGTTTCCTTATAACATTTTTGATAACAAATATGCGAAGTTATCGCAAATATTTACATTGTATTAGTGTTTCGTTTGCAGAAAAAATAATGTCGCTAACTCCAAAAAAAATATCTGGCGCACAAAACTTAAAAAGAAAAGGCAAAAAGCAAGGCAAAACTGAAAAGGCCGCAAAATTACTTGCGAAATTTTTGTGATTTGAAAAGTCATCTCAATCGTCCACATCACAACTGATTCAACATGCAACGGAAGAAGACCTATTTAATACACATTCTTCAGGCGAAACTCATGAAGATGAAGAGCAGCGCACACATGAAGATTTAGTAATTCCTGGAACGTCATCTGAACTTCAACATGTTTTAGAAGATGATATACTATATATACCATCACCATCAACTTTTGCAAATTATGATGATATTTCAGATTGGCCGCTCATTGACTCTGCAACAAGAGATAAAATAATTATTCGAGGACCTGCAAGTAATGAAATAAGCAACGAAAACTACCCAACAAAATATAATGGACGTCATTTTCCAAATACGCATTTTTAAAGAGTAATGCCAAATGGAGAAACTTGTAAAAGAAAATGGGTTGTTTACTCTAAATCTACAGATAAAGTATATTGATTTTGCTGCAGTTTATTTAACAGAAGTCCCCACTCTAATTTAGGAACAGAAGGATTTGACGACTGGAGGCACTTATCAACGCGTCTAAAAACTCACGAAACATCCTCAGATCACCGGCGTGCCTTGAACAGTTGGATAGAAGCGTCGATTAGATTGAAGCACTTCAGTGGAATAGACAAGCATTTGATAAAACAGATTGAAGACGAGAAATCGCGGTGGGGGCAATAATTTGTCGTTCAGAGGAAGCTCTGAATCTGAAACTGGATACACTCCTAATAATGGCAACTTCCTGGGTTTAGTGCAACTGCTAGGAAAATTTGATCCTGTGATGATGAAGCACCTTCGCCGTATTGTTAATAAAGAGACTAAAGTCCACTATTTTGGCAAACGCATTCAAAACGAGTTTATCGGCTCACTTGGAAGTGAAGTTCGTAATAAAATTTTGACTGTGGTAATGACATCTAAATATTTCTCTATCATACTAGACTAGTGATGTAGAATGCGCGCATTCGGGAGAAACTGTTCAGAATGGCATGCGGGCTCTGCGTGCGCGAAGTGCGATCGCAACTCAGTCAGCGCATTTTGCTGAAATCCGCTGTAGAATGACGGTCTGGTTCGTTCGTTCGAAGGGAATCGCGGGTCGATTTTCGCTGAAACCGAATACTGTGTAATCGGATATCCTTATCGCGTTGTTTGAATTTCATGTTTATAAGAGAATCTTACAGTTTTGATTTAATTTTGAAATAATTAATCTTTTTTAATATATTTTTAATATTAGATAGTAATTTTAATTTACATAAATAATCATAATGTAATAATAATGATTATTATAATTATCTTTTAAATATGAAATAATATCAAAGTAAATTTAGTTAATGTTATGTGTTCATTTTGAATATGCAAATCGCAATGTTGACAGTAGTCTTTTATTTTAATATTATTTACTAATATTTATTTAATATATTTTTGGAAATTATTGCAAATAAATCGTTATAATTATAATAAATTATTTCAACAAATCAAAATATAGCATTTTAATGTAAAGTAATTAGTAGTTACGAAAAGTCTAGCGTTTAAATTGTAAGATCCTCTTATAAACATGAAATCCAAACAACGCAATAAGAATATCCGATTACACAGTATTCGGTTTCACCGAAAATAGGCCTGCGATTCCCATCGAACGAGCAAAACAGACCGAAATTTGAATGCGGATTTTAGCGAAATATGCTGACTCAGGTTGCGATCGCACTTCGCCCATCCAGATGCCGCATTCCCTTCGAACAGTTTTCCCCGCATGCCCGAATTTTATATCATTATACTAGACTGCACTCCTGATGTCGGCCACGTCGAACAATTATCATTAACATTACGTTTTGTTGAGATTAATGAAGATGAAGTCCAAGTGCGAGAGTGTTTCATTGGTTTTAAACCAGTAAGTGACTCTTCGATTGTCAATGTCAAGGGTACGATAATAGTGTTAACATAGTAGAAGTAAGCAAAGGTGTCCAAACCAGAATTCTGAACAAATATCTGCGGGCATGTTTTAATCTATGTGACTGTCACAGCTTGAACTTGGTGGTAGCAGATGCCGCGAAAACATCCGTTAAATCGGTTTCTTTATTTGGATTTCTCCAAAGACTGTTTGTTTTATTCTCTGGATCAACAAAGCGATAGGAAGTGATATCCAAGCACGTAGAAGGACTATCACTGAAAAAAGTTTGCGAAACTCGTTGGGAGAGTAGAGTTTCTAACCTTGTTGCTATTCACTATCACTACTCGTCAGTTCGTGATGCTCTTTTGTTGCTCTATTGCAGCACCAGAGGCCTTGTCGCTGATTAAGAATATAGAGCAATTTGAGTTCTTTTGAGTTCAATGGTGGCTTGGTATGATATATTATTTCAAGTAAACCTTGTAAGTAAAGCTATGCAGTCTGAAACTATGGATTTACCAAACGCATCTCAATTGCTACAAAACTGTTTGAAATTTCTGAAACAGTACCCGATCTATTCATCTGCTCTAATAACAGCTAGGAAAATGGCTTCTCAGGCTGGGATTTGAAGAGGTTATTTGAGTACGAAACCGTAAATGAGATCCTGAAGAATTCTTTAAAATGAATGTCTTTTACCCTATGATCGATACTATTGAGAATGCGTTGGTCACTCGATTTAGACAACTATCCAAATTCAATGATACATGGTCTTTTTTATACAACATCAAAATTATTCCTCAAAAGTAGAAATTAGAAAAAGCCTGCGTAAATTTGCAAATCAGTTTAACCGATGGGAAAAAATGTGGCATATCTAGTTGTGAATTGGCTAAGGAACTTTTGGGCCTGAACCCATTTTTAAAAGATTTTGAATCAGCAGAACCATTAAAAGTTCTGCAACTTATTAAACAAAATGTGTGGCAGGATATTTTCCCGAATGTGTAAACAGCGCTTCGTATCTTGAAATTAGAAAAAGGCTGTGGAAATTTGAAAATCAGTTTAACCGATGGGAAAAAATGTAACATATCTAGTTGTGAATTGGTTGAGGAACTTTCGGGCCTGAACCCACTATTAAAAGATCTTGAATCAGCAGAGCTATTAAAAGTTCTGCAACTTATTAAACAAAATAAGTGGCAGGATATTTTCCCGAATGTGTGGACAGCGCTTCGTATCTTGATGACCATACCTGTTATTGTCGCTAAAGGAGAACAAAGTTTTAATGAATTAAAACTTATCACCATGAGATCTCGCACCACCTAAAAATGTTGCCATGGGAGCCACTGTCGAGTATGTACATTTTGTGTGGAGTAATTGTACTCAGTACTCGAGTACATTTTACCTGTGCTCTGAACAGCTACGTAGGTGAGAATTAATTCTCTAATAAAAGTTTGAGCAACGAAATCTGCTCATTCTAATTCGAGATTGACCCCAGCATGACGTTTCATCATTCTGAAGGCCTATTTTATTTATTGTTTTATAATTGCGAACAAGGCCGTAGCCAGAAAAAAAAATGGTGATGTGTCCATCATAGTACTTTCCCCCGTAAATTGCGTATTAAATCACTTTTAAAATATTTGTAGCATTATTATTTTCAAAATGTCTTCAACTTTTTGATAACTACAACTTTTATTTGAAACATTTTTCAATTGGATCAACACATACTGACACAAACCAATAACTAGATAAAAAAACACTATTTATTGAATATCTCAAAAACTAAGAGTGCTATGACAAAAAGTGAAGATACAAAAAATCTTTAATATTTAATTACCTACAACTTTTATTTGAAACATTTTCCAATTGTATCAACAAACACACTGACACAAATCAATGACTAGATAAAAAACACTATTTATTAAATATCTCAAAAACTAAGAGTGCTATGACAAAAAGTAAGTGAACAATACATCTTCATTTTGTTATTATCTACAACTTTTATTTGAAAGATTTTTTTGTTTGATGAACATTTATTGAAAAAAATCTGAAAAAAACTGAAAAACGCTAAGAGTAAAGTACCACTTCCGGTTTTCCGATTTTCACCAAAAGCTTTTCAGTTCTTCCGATTGTAACAAAAAGCTTAAGTTTCAAGTTTCATCTCGATATCTTTAGCGGTTTTTGCGGTACAGCGCACACAGACACACACACAGCAGACAGACAGACAGACAGACATTTTTCAAAAATGGTCTTATTCGACTCAGGGGACCTCAAAACGGATATTTCCGCTAAAATTTTTAATTCGAAAATTTTCACGAAAACAATACTTTCCCTTTGTATTACATACGGGGGAAAGTAAAAATTGGGAGGGTTTTAATGGTAAAAATATTGTTTGTTCACGACAATCTTATAATATGTGCATTATTTAATTGTGTGGGCAGCATAAATAGGGTGCATTTATAATAATAATAATAATCCTTTATTTGCATAATAATAACATTCAACAAAAAATATATATAAAGGTACATATTAGTGTAAAATTAGGAAAAATTGAATGTAACAAAATGCGCATCATAAGGCGGGATTCAGTGTTGGGGTAATCCCCAAACTGTTCTACCATCCAAACCTTAAATTAAATTAAATATTTACTTTATATGTGGAATACACTTTGTATCTACGAATTAAACAAACATGAACAAATACTCTATACATATATATTTTGTGTTACATACATTGAAAATCTAGCCATCACGATTGTTATTAGCACTTCTGTAAATGTATTTTAACTGCCAACTTAAACTTGCTCAAATTAAGATATTTAAGTTCACTTGGAATTTCATTATACATCCTGTATATTTGATAAGAAAATGACCGTTCATATAGAGAGGTGCGGTGTTTAGGAGGAGATAGGCGCCCTTTAAATCGAGTATTTAATATATGCACATCATCTCGAAATGTAATTTTATTATAGAGGTATTGTGGTGATTTATTTATTATCACTTTATGAAATAAACACAACGTCTGACATTCTCGCCTAGCAGCCATATTTAGCCACCCTGTTTCAATAAGTTTATATGAAATTCTGTCAAACTTTCTGATTCCAAATATAAAACGCACGCATGAGTTTTGGACTTTTTGTATGCGATTATTAGTTATTCTATCAATAGCAGAGTTATATATTGGTGAACTGTATGTGAATTGCGACAAGACAAATGCATTACATAGCATGATCTTCATTTCTATGGATAGGCATGAACGGTGAGGATACAATCTTTTTAGGTTAATATAGGCTGTGCTAATATATCTATTGATATGTTTTTTATATCTAAAAGAATTATCGATAATTACGCCTAGATTTTTAGCTTCTGTAACATAAGGAATATCAGCACCATTAATTGTTAAACTAATTTGAGAATGGATAAGGTTACAGGTTTTATGCTTTCCAAACAGCAGAAATGAAGATTTGGTAGGATTTAGCCTTAGATCCAACATGCAAGAATGTTCGTAAATTCTTTGCAAGTCGGAATTCACATACATTTCAGCCTGGCGAAAAGATTCAGGTTTAAAAGAAAGGTATAGTTGGCTATCATCTGCATACATATGACCATGGCAAAATTTCAATTGTGAGAGTATATTAAATGTATAGATGGAAAATAAAAGAGGGCCTAGCACAGAACCTTGCGGCACCTCTTGCCTAATGTCTAAGAAATTTGATTTGCTTTTATTCAGTTGCACACATTGTTTACGTCCACTAACGTAGCTAGTTAGTAGTGAGACAGCAGATTTTTCTACCCCTATGTACTGCAGTATTAGCTTAAGTGTATCATACCTGACAGTGTCGAAGGCCTTACTGTAATCTAAAAGTACCAATATTGTTAAAAGTCCATTGTCTGTGGCTGATAAAATATCGTCCGTAATTTTTAATAATGCTGTCTCACAACTATAGCCTACTCTAAACCCAGATTGTAATTGTGGCAAAATTGTATTTTTTTCAACGTACTCCAGTAATTGCTGTTTTATGATTTTTTCAAATAATTTAGAAAGAGCTGGCAACATACTGATAGGTCTTAGGTCCTTCATCTCAGTAGGTTTATTTACTTTGGGTATGGGTTTTATTATGGCAAGCTTCCAGCAATCTGGAAACACCCCGCCTAAAATGCAGCAATTTATAATATAAGTGATAACTGGCACGATATGAGGAAAGCACATTTGTAGCATTACAATATTAATATTATCGTGTCCAGTGGAAGATGATTTAATTTGGAATAAGAATTTTGTTACAGTGTCCTCATTTACCAATTTGAAATTAAACGGAACTGCAGATGGGTGGGACTTGTCTGCAAAATATGAGTTGACATGCATCGTTTGACTGTTTGAAGAAGGAATAATCTCTTGAAAATAAGAATTAATGGCATCTACGTTATGCAACGATTCAGGGATATTAACAGTTTTTTTCTTAAGACCTAGCGTTTCTAGGTGTTTCCACAAAAAATGTTTACCTCTATTATTTGAAATATGTAAAAAGTATGCCCTTTTTTCGTTTTTGATAGCAACATTTGTAAAGTTCCGTAAAGTTTTGTAATATTCTCAGTGTGAAGGATTGCCAGATTTTCTGTACCGTGCTTTTGCCTTATCTCGCAACTGAAACATTAGTTTTAAATTATCTGTTAACCACGGACTATACCTTTTAGATACTGTTCGTGTTTTTATAGGAGCATGTTTATCGAATATGTCTAAAATGTATTTATTAAAAACAGATAATTTATCATTAATATCATGAGAAATTAGAATATGATGCATGGGAAAGTTATTTAAATCGTTTTTAAATGCAGTCATGTCAATATTTCGAAAATCTCGGGAAGTAAATTGTTGATCCTGGTGTACGGTATAATTGTGTTCAATAGTACAATACACCGTATCATGATCAGAGAATGAACAGTCCAATATGCCATGACTACTAACATCCATATGTTTAGAAATAATAATAATATCTAAAAGAGATAAGGAAGCACCGGCAATTCTAGTTGGTTCGTTGATGATTTGTGTTAATTCAAAGCTATCAAGTACATCATACAATAGAGTACAAGAACTGTTTTCAGGCTTAAGTAAGTCAATGTTTATGTCACCGCAGCATATAATATTATCAGTTAGAGGAAAACAGTTCGCTAATGAACTTTCGAATTCACTCAAAAACAAGGGCACGTCGTAGTTAGGTGGTAGATATGCTGCTGATGCAGCTATTTTAAAATTATGTTTTTTTACCACGATCCAGATAATCTCAATGTCAGATTCAATAGCGACGCGATTATAATTTAATCCTTTTTTTATAAAGATGCCCACTCCGCCTCCCCTCGTCGAACGATAATTTCTAATAAAATTATAGTTTTCAATATTTACATCATTATCAGAAACATTTGGATTTAACCATGTTTCTGAAATGGCTAAAATATCAATATTATGAAGTTGTACGAAATCCTTAACTTCCATCATTTTTGGAAGTAAAGATCTAGCATTAATATGGGCAATTTTAAGTTCATTAGGCAGCATTTCTATTAATGAATATAGTATATATTTGAGCGAAAAGTTATTAAGTAAAATACATTGATTTTAAAGTGGCATGCAATTAGAAAATAAACTTAAAAAAAAATAATAATTTAACACTTAAGTACATTAAACACGGGATTTGCGTATTTAATGTAGTTTTTTGACACGAATATAAATAATTGTCAAGTTCGATGTTTTGCCGCTATGCAGCAACAGCGCTGAGCTAATCAAATCAGCTTATTTTGTCTTACATTTGACCATGGGGGTGATGACGTCGTCGACGCTATTTTGTTAAAGTACGAAGTAACGCGTCAATATCTCCGCCGTTTTTACTTGTTTAACCCGCGTAAAACGCGTTTGTGAAACATAAATCATTCTCAAATCGGTTAAACAATACCGAGAAAACTCCATCTAAACAAAAGAGTTCGTTTTTTGTGCAAAGAGCGTGTTTCTGTGTAACTTAGGCGAAAGGGTAGACTGTGTGAGTATTATTTATTGTTGAACGATTGTTTATATTTGCGTTAAAGTGAAATTAACCCTATTACACATTCAATTTATACTACCGCAATCTGTCATCATTTTTCTGTCAAATTATTATAAAACAAAACCGACCATTAAAACTCACGAGTATTTGATAAATATATATAATAATTGTTGTGTTGTATATTATTATTTTCCTAAACAAGGTATAGTGTATAACTCGCAATAATGGCTATTAATCACTCGAACGACTTGCAACACTCGCCTTCGGCTCGTTCCGCAAATCGTTCTCGTGATTAATAGCTATCATTATATGCTCGTTGTACAATATACTATTTTGCTCTTGGAGGGTCGCTTTTACATACAAAAAGGTATCATTTGGAATCGGCGGGGCGTTGTATATATCTTTGAAATAAAAAATGTTAAGGTATGCAATATCCGAGTGAAATACAGGGAGTTTCATTTAAAGAATCAACTTTAATTAATCCGCCCTCTACATCAGACTCATTGTGCATAGGTATCAGAAAATCGGCTATATCTCAGTCTTTGATATAACCTCATCAAACTCGGTATCTTTGTATCCCTAATTGAAATCTGTAGCCGATTATAAAATGAAATATAGGGTGTTTCGGTTAAAAAAAACAACTACTACCCAACAGTTAATTTATTTTGGTCACCAGGTATATTTAGATATGGTGTATAAAAACGATCTCAAATCTTTGTTTTTATATTTCAAACCAAGTTAGAGGGGTGGATCACCCTGTACAAAATTCGTAAATTAACAAGTTTTGTCGGCTGTGTTAAATTTTGTTCATTTATCAGTATTATAATTGTAAGTTTTGTCTTTAAATTTAGAATTTTTTCCTAGTTTTCAACAACTTTCGACATTTTCAACGAATTCTGTAAATTTTGTAACATCATACAAAGCTGTTCCGAGTACAAGTAAAATGTACTGGTGTATTGAGTACAAGTACTCCACGCAATTTGTACTCTTGTACAATAATCACGAGTACATAATCACGAGTACTTAAATACATTTATGAGTACAAAGTACTGAGTACAATAAATGAAAATACGAAAAACTTAAATTCAAAAATGTTTTCATATATTTTGAACTTCACTTAAAATCAGTGTTTTATACGCTTGGCGCATGAAGTAAAATTTCGAGTTTGGAAAAGTCTGAATTTGGATTTGGACACTATTCGTCCAAATCCAAACGTTCGCGCTTTTTTAAACTCAAAATTTTACTTCATGCTTAATCATGGAATGGAGGACATTCTCTAGAATAATTCTGAAAGATTTGAATAAAAAAATGGCAGGAAATTTAAAAATGACCACCAGAATCTGATCTAACCGAACATATATTATGGTTAGATGTGTGTAACCTAACTCCACAAAGTGACATCTAACGTAATCTAAGCCAACTCCATAACATGACATCTAAACTAAACCCAACTCCACAAACTGAATTCTAACCTAACCTATCCCTGTTAAATGACATCTAACCCAATTCCATAAAGAAATATCTGACCTAACCTACCTCAACTCCACAAAGTGACATCTAAACTAACTGAACCCAATCCCATTAAATGACAACTAACCTAATCTAATGGAACTCCACAAAATACATCTAACCTAACCAAAACCAAATTAATTCTAACCTATCTCTACAAAATGACATCTAACCTAACTTTACCCAACTCCGCACAGTACACTTCAAAACAAAATTAAATCTAAACCAAATCCAACTTCACAAAGTTGGATTTTTAAATTAAATCAATTTGTGTAGTTGGATTTGGTTTGGATTTAATTTTTCTAAATGACATTTAGTGCGTGGGAATTTTTTTGAAGCCGATGACGATATAATTATCATTTTACAGGTCAATATCTTTGGTATACAGGGATTTTTTTTAAGGTATATACAACAAATCCAAATTTTTATGCTTTTCTAAACTCGAAATCACTTAAATAAAACGCTTAATGATTTTCAACTAATTGTGTATTTGACGACAATTGTTTCGCAACATTGTTGCTTCTTCAGGTGAACAACTTATAATATTTACAGATTTCTTAAAACTACTACTTTATACAAATTTAAAAAGTGGAGATGGAAGGTCTGGAGTATTTCATCCGTAGCAGTGGAGAGCTGGACAGGTCTGTTTGCTCATTTAGTAAATTTCCCGATTGACATGCTTGTTGATTTCCATGTTTTCTAGCAAATTTAATGTACGTCCTTTCTTTTCTTCGTGGAGGATTCTGAAGTTTTTGTTGAAGGTGTGGTCTTCCTCTATTAGATGGTTCGCGTATGTTGGCGTGTTTTCCTTATTAATGAAACATTTATGGTGTTCATTTATGCGCTCTTCGAAAGCTCTATATAAAATGGTGTGTGTGTGTGTGGAATGAACAGGTACACAGAAATGGAATGAGTAAAAATGATGGTCGGTATTTATAGGTAAAAAGGGGATTATGTCATTAGCAGGTATGAAGAATGTGAGACCTTATTATTTACCTTTTACCTATAAATACCGACCATCATTTTCACTCATTCCATTTCTGTGTACCTGTTCATTCCACACACACACACCACTTTTTCCAAGTAAGTTTGTTTTAATTTTATTCCTAATTTTTTTAAACGTCATAAGCAAAGCTATAATGAAGAGAGATAAATCTCGAAACGCGTCTATAGATGGCCTAAGACATTAGTTTTAATCCAAGTCCTTTCACTTCTAATTTGTTGCTATCTCTCCTTTCATTTTAAATTTGTATTGTTAGTTGGTTTGAAGAGAATTTGACCTAAACGTTACATATACTTTAATAGAGCGTTGTAACAAATCAAATTAAATAAGATTTTAAATATTTCATTGTATAATTCAATATCCGGAGGTGTATTTGCACGGGAAGTAGTTGTTTCAATGGATATTTATCGTCTTAAGTTGTCTTATTAATTAAGACATTGTTTGCATTTTCACGAATAGTTTTTTTGTAATTTTATATATTATATTTTTTAGAAGTTGGAAATTGTTATTAGACATTAATCCCTTTACTTTATTAATATATTCTTGGTTGTCCATTGCTATAATGGTGTTACCTTTATCTGCTTTGGAAAAAATTATATTATCTGATATTGTTTTGTGTTTTATTGATTTTGCTACTACTAGTTCAGTGTTATTAAATTTTCTATCAAATAAATAAATAAATTATCAAAAGTTATCAACAAGCATATCACATCGGAAAATTTACTAAATGAGCAAACAGACCTGTCCAGCTCTCTACTGCTACAGATGGAAAACCCCAGACCTTCCACCACCACTTTTTATATTTGTATAAAGTAGCAGTTCTAAGAAATCTGTGAATATTATAAGTTCTTCACCTGAAGAAGCAACAACGTTGCGAAACAATTGTCGTGAAATACACAATGAGTTGAAATCATTAAGTGTTTTATTTAAGTAATTAAGAATTTAAAAAAATTAAGTGCCTCAACTATCTACGATAAACTCGAAATGTTACTTCACGCTTAATTAAGGAGTGGAAACACTTGTTAAAAGTGTCGTTTACAAAACGTGTAAATAATATTGGAATAAAGTAGGTACCCAGGGAAGTTACAGAAATTGGTTTCTAAATTAAGCTACTTTTTTACGATTTAGAAAATAATCCGAAGAATCAACAAATTCATTTAGATTTAGGAAACGTATAGGATCTTTGATTTGTTAATTGAACAATATAACATAAAATTGACAAAGTTTTTAAATAATTTTGTCTTTCATTTATAATTTCCAATTCAGTTTCAACTGGCCTGTAGTAGTTTCATTTAATTTTAAAACAAACTTTGTCAGAACTTTGAAAATACGAGTACCTACATTTAAAAAAATTTATAATTTTTAAAATTTCCAAGGGAATTAATTAACTTAGTACAAACATTATTTTTAATAAAATTGAATAGAATACAAAAACATTCAGTCACTAACTGAACCCAACTCTACAAAACCAGTTCTAACCTAATCCCATTAAATGACAACTAACCTAATCTTATCGAACTCCACAACATACATCTGACCTAACCAAAGCAAACTTTAAAAAATGGTGATCTGTCCATCATAGTACTTTCCCCCGTAAATTGCGTATTAAATCACTTTTAAAATATTTGTAGCATTATTATTTTCAAAATGTCTTCAGCTTTTTGATAACTACAACTTTTATTTGAAACATTTTTCAATTGGATCAACACATACTGACACAAACCAATGACTAGATAAAAAACACTATTTATTGAATATCTCAAAAACTAAGAGTGCTATGACAAAAAGTGAAGATACAAAAAATCTTTAATATTTTATTACCTACAACTTTTATTTGAAACATTTTCCAATCGTATCAACACACACACTGACACAAATCAATGACTAGATAAAAAACACTATTTATTAAATATCTCAAAAACTAAGAGTGCTATGACAAAAAGTGAGTCCACAAAAAATCTTTAGTTTTTCATTTCCTACAACTTTTATTTGAAACATTTTTCAATTGTATCGACACATACACTGTCACACACCAATAACTAGATAAAACACACAACTTTTGAAATATCTCAAAAACTAAGAGTGCTATGACAAAAAGTAAGTGAACAATACATCTTCATTTTGTTATTATCTACAACTTTTATTTGAAAGAATTTTTTGTTTGATGAACATTTATTGAAAAAATCTGAAAAAACTGAAAAACGCTAAGAGTAAAGTACCACTTCCGGTTTTCCGATTTTCACCAAAATCTTTTCAGTTCTTCCGATTGTAACAAAAGGCTTAAGTTTCAAGTTTCATCTCGATATCTTTAGCGGTTTTTGCCTTACAGCGCACACAGACACACAGACAGACAGACAGACATTTTTCAAAAATGGTCTTATTCGACTCAGGGGACCTCAAAACGGATATTTCCGCTAAAATTTTTGATTCGAAAATTTTCACGAAAACAGTACTTTCCCTTTGTATTACATAGGGGGAAAGTAAAAATTAATTCTAGCCTATCTCCACAAAATGACATCTAACCTAACTTTACCCAACTCCGCACAGTACACATCACCACAAAATTAAATCTCAACCAAATCCAACTTCACAAAGTGATTTTTAACCTAAATCAATTTGTAGAGTTGGATTTGGTTTGGATTCAATTTTTACTTTCCCCCGTATGTAATACAAAGGGAAAGTATTGTTTTCGTGAAAATTTTCGAATCAAAAATTTTAGCGGAAATATCCGTTTTGAGTTCCCCTGAGTCGAATAAGACCATTTTTGAAAAATGTCTGTTTGTCTATCTGTCTGTCTGTCTGTGTGTGTGTCTGTGTGCGCTGTACCGCAAAAACCGCTAAAGATATCGAGATGAAACTTGAAACTTAAGCTTTTTGTTACAATCGGAAGAACTGAAAAGCTTTTGGTGAAAATCGGAAAACCGGAAGTGGTACTTTACTCTTAGCGTTTTTCAGTTTTTTCAGATTTTTTCAATAAATGTTCATCAAACAAAAAATTCTTTCAAATAAAAGTTGTAGATAATAACAAAATGAAGATGTATTGTTCACTTACTTTTTGTCATAGCACTCTTAGTTTTTGAGATATTTAATAAATAGTGTTTTTTATCTAGTCATTGATTTGTGTCAGTGTGTGTGTGTGTTGATACAATTGGAAAATGTTTCAAATAAAAGTTGTAGGTAATACAATATTAAAGATTTTTTGTATCTTCATTTTTTGTCATAGCACTCTTAGTTTTTGAGATATTTAATAAATAGTGTTTTTTATCTAGTCATTGGTTTGTGTCCGTATGTGTTGATCCAATTGAAAAATGTTTCAAATAAAAGTTGTAGTTATCAAAAAGTTGAAGACATTTTGAAAATAATAATGCTACAAATATTTTAAAAGTGATTTAATACGCAATTTACGGGGGAAAGTACTATGATGAACACATCACCATGTTTTTAAATGAGATTTAGTGCGTGGGAATTTTTTTGAAGCCGATGACGATATTATTATCATTTTACACGTCAATGTCTTTAGTATACAGAGATTTTGTTTAAGGTATACATATGCATATGCTCGCGCTTTCAAATCCAAACTTTTAGGCTTTTTTAAACTCGAAATGTTACTTCACGCTTAATTAAGGAGTGGAAACACTTGTTAGAAGTGTCGTTTACAAAAAGTGTAAACAATTTTGGCCTAAAGTAGGCACACGAGAAGTTACAGAAATTGGTTTCTAAATTAAGCTACTTTTTCACTATTTAGAAGATAATCCGAACAATCAACAAATTAATTTAGATTTTGGAAACGTATAGGATCTTTGATTTGTTAATTGAACAATATACCATAAACTTGGCAAGGTTTTTAAATAATTTTGTCTTTCATTTTTACTTTCCCCCGTATGTAATACAAAGGGAAAGTATTGTTTTCGTGAAAATTTTCGAATCAAAAATTTTAGCGGAAATATCCGTTTTGAGGTCCCCTGAGTCGAATAAGACCATTTTTGAAAAATGTCTGTCTGTCTGTCTGTCTGTCTGTGTGTCTGTGTGCGCTGTACCGCAAAAACCGCTAAAGATATCGAGATGAAACTTGAAACTTAAGCTTTTTGTTACAATCGGAAGAGCTGAAAAGCTTTTGGTGAAAATCGGAAAACCGGAAGTGGTACTTTACTCTTAGCGTTTTTCAGTTTTTTCAGATTTTTTCAATAAATGTTCATCAAACAAAAAATTCTTTCAAATAAAAGTTGTAGATAATAACAAAATGAAGATGTATTGTTCACTTACTTTTTGTCATAGCACTCTTAGTTTTTAAGATATTTCAAAAGTTGTGTGTTTTATCTAGTTATTGGTGTGTGACAATGTATGTGTCGATACAATTGAAAAATGTTTCAAATAAAAGTTGTAGGAAATGAAAAACTAAAGATTTTTTGTGGACTCACTTTGTGTCATAGCACTCTCAGTTTTTGAGATATTTAATAAATAGTGTTTTTTATCTAGTCATTGATTTGTGTCAGTGTGTGTGTTGATACAATTGGATATTGTTTCAAATAAAAGTTGTAGGTAATGAAATATTAAAGATTTTTTGTATCTTCACTTTTTATCATAGCACTCTTAGTTTTTGAGATATTCAATAAATAGTGTTTTTTATCTAGTCATTGGTTTGTGTCAGTATGTGTTGATCCAATTGAAAAATGTTTCAAATAAAAGTTGTAGTTATCAAAAAGTTGAAGACATTTTGAAAATAATAATGCTACAAATATTTTAAAAGTGATTTAATACGCAATTTACGGGGGAAAGCACTATGATGGACACATCACCATTTTTTCAATTATAATTTCCACCTCATTTTTAACTCGCCTCTGGTAGTTTAATTTAATTTAAAAACAAAATTTGTCAGAATTTTTAAAATACGATACCTACATTTAAAAAAAATATTTTTCTAGATATCCAAGAGAATTAATTAACTTAGTACAAACATTATTTCTAACAAAATTGAATAAAATACAAAAACATTTTACTCCTTAATAATTTACTACAATTTTTTTTTCCTTAAAAATGAGAGACAATATACAGTGTGTACCAAAAGTCTGGAATAAATTTGGTATTTTCCAAAATACATATTTTAATAAAAATCCTTGAATAGGTCGGCTTTTGATTTTTGAACTAGTCGATTTTTGTAACATTAATGAAAACTTAAAATAAAAACAAATTAAACTAAAATTTCTTTTTAATCTTCGACATCGTTTTTTAATGGCAATCCTATATTTTTATGGTAAAATAGAAGTATGCTATGATTTTTTAAAAGTAACAATATATTAGTATAAAGAGAATTCGAAGCTCTACGAAAGTTGTCATATAAAAAAAATCGATTTACATTTTAAAAGAAAATGTCGATGGCGTCATAGTTGCAACGTGACGCGCGTCATCTATACATTTACTAGCTCAAGTCAAGTGCATTTTTCTTAATGAATGTGAATGAACTTGAGGAATGTTTATCTTTTACAAAAAAACGTGATTACACTTCAAATTTCGAAGGCAAAGACTCTCGCGTTTAAAGTAAACAAACACGCATTCCACGCAGACCGAATTAAACGAGAAAAGCATTGGTTCTCAAAATGTATAGAAAAAAACTCGAAAAATGTTGAAAATTCAAAAAACATTTTTCGAAAAAATTTTGGTGGAAATGGGTTCACACATATTTTGTGTATGTGCCCTTAAATGCCTGTTCGTTATTTCAAATACACCCTGTATGTGTAATACTAAATATTATTATAATTTATTTTTGGTAATAAGCAAGTTTTCCTTAATTATTTGTTAATAATGATCAGTTAAAATAAAATGTTAAGTGTCAAAATTAAATTCGTGTAATGCAGATTTAATTTTAATATTTAAAAGTTAATTTAATTTAAATTAAAAAAATACAGATATATTTTAATAATTCAAAAATCGCGCGCGCCCGTAGTTCGCGGAAAAACGGCCCCCTATTAGGGAGGTCGCTATAGTCATCCGTCTGTCTTTCTTTCTACAGAATCGAACTCTCTCTTATATCATTTCTCTATGGATATAAGCGTTTGGTTAGTGATAGTTCAGGCGTCTATATTAGATGGCGCTTCGAACCGTTTTGGTGCGGGACATGGGTTGTCGCTTCCTGAGTTGTCCGTGATTCTACATTCAGAACTTTTATTTTAAAACAAAACACAGTGTATGAATTCGTACTTGGAACACCTGTACGCATTTACCCTTACAATTGCGAATACATTTCCAGTGAATGGGGAATGCGATATCAAATACCTGCAAAAATGGCCATTGCGCATCATTCCTCAGTGTTACTATTTCCTGCGAATGAAACGCACCTGCAGCTAACACGGGAATACAGCGCCACCAAGCAAAGAAGCACTGAACTTAAATCGGCGCAAATAGGGTGACACATTTAAAAACATTTGTTACTATTTATTTTGTTTCACGATCGACGACGCGTTGTTCCCGGGGTAAGACAGTGTTCGTAATTAAGTACAGAGTTCGTGTCGGAATTTTGTGATTAAAAAGATGTCTTTGAGAGCGATTAAGTACGAAAACGGTACACTTGAGATCTTGGACCAGCTCCTGCTGCCTACGCAGGGAATCTTCATCGAGTTGAAGGGGATTGAAGATGGATGGTCGGCTATCAATAAAACGCAGGTGAGAGGCGAATCTGCCATAGCAATCGTCGCGAGCTTAAGCTTAGCACTGGAGTTATCAAGAGAAGATTTTGACGATAAGAGAACTTTGAGAAGAGAAATAGAAGGGAAAGTAAATTACCTCCTCTCGGCGAACCCCACTGCACCGATCATGAGGGTGACCGCTGATAAACTAATAACTCTAGCCAATAATTTGTGTATGGACAAGAGCCAAACTACAAACACTATGAAGAGAAAGTTCATCGAAGCAATTGAGGGTTTGTTGGAAAAGGACATTGCAGATAATAAAGCAATAGGACACCATGGGGCCCAAGCAATTTTAACACACTGCTTGGGTGACAACATGGCCACCGTTTTGACCCACGGCAACACAGGGTCTTTAGCAACTGCTGGGTGGGGAACCGCCCTCGGAGTCATCAGAACCCTCCACATCATGAAGAAATTGGGCCACGTTTACTGCACCGAAACTAGATCATCCAACGCAGGTGCCTACTTAACTGCATTTGAACTGGTCCACGATCAAATACCAGCAACACTAATCATCGATAGCTGTGTTGGCATTTTAATGAAAAAACGAAGAATAAACGCTGTCATCGTTGGAGCTTATACAATTGCTATAAACGGAGATACTGCTAATGAAATAGGAACCTACCAGATGGCAGTCCTAGCTAAAGCTCACAGAGTTCCATTTTATATAGCCACACCTTTTTCATCCATTGACCGCAGGATACTTAACGGTGACCGTATCATCATCACCGAGGAGCTCGTTAGGGCTCATGTTATCACAGCCAAAGGTATAGCTTCTTGGAATCCGGCTTACGATATTACACCATCAGCCTACATAACTGCAATAATCACAGAAAAAGGAGTTTTTAAGGCCAGAGAGCTTACCAGATTGAAATTCTGAACATTTTCAATGATTTTGATTTCAATGATTTTCAATTTTATAACTATTGTTGTTATTCATAAAATATCTTTCTTTTCATTAATTATTTAGATTATAAATATTACTACTATTTATTGTAAATAATTCTATTATAAGTCTTGGAGGCTCAAGACTACTATGTGATCTAACATTGTTTCATTAAATAATTATTCTCGTTGATTGTTAAGGCACTTATTTTTTGAAAATCCATTATCACTTAATATAATAGCAGACTATTTATGATTTTCAACTTTTTTGAATTATAATTCTATACAGTGTAGCGAAACAATTGTAGTGAGTAAATAAAAAGTTGAAAATCATAAATAGTCTGCTATTATATTAAGAAATAATTATTCGTTGCATCTGTATTTATACAAATTGATCATATTTAAAAAGTTATAAAAAAAGTTTAAACAGTGTTAAAAGTGCTTAACTTTCGTTATTTTCACAATTTAAACTATTCAAGTTTTAAAAAAAATGTTCCAGCAAATGGCAGGTAAGAAAATAATTAAAGATATATTTGTTTGCTAATGTCTTATTACATTTAAAATAGCATACGTTTTGTTTATCTATTGGTGTGATTGTATATGAGACCATTTACACTAACATCTAATAGAAATAATCAAGTGATAATGAAGTTTCCTTTAAAATCAGTTGCAAGATATTACTTTTTATTCAAATAAATTCACCTTACATGACTACCAACAAACACACATTCACTCTGATATGAAAATGATTAATCATTTTTTAGTGTGGTTTAACAGGGGCGGCTCGAGGGCAGAGTTAGGTATCATTCTTGTAGAGGATTCGAACACTATTAAAATGGGATTCATGATCCAGATTCGTATTCAAATTAAAATGTAGGTGATTTAATTCGATTCGAATGCTTAAAAAGGACTTGAATCCTCACAAACGATTCGAATACTCAAACAGGACTTAAATCCGCAAAAAGTATTTGAATCCTCACAAAGTATTTGAATCCGCAAAAAGTATTTGAATCCTTACAAAGGATTCGAATCCTGACAAAGGTTTGAATCCTCACAAAAGATTTAAGTACTTAAAAAGGATTCGATTTCACAAAGGATCTAAATATTCACAAAAGGTGATTCAGAACAAGTGTAAAAAAAATCACGTCTTGTTCAGGACAGAGCTGTTCCGAGTACAAGTAAAATGTACTCGACGACTGAATACAAGTACAGATGGATCTCTTTAATCCGAACTAATAATTGCACAGGTTGATCTGGATTATCGAAATGTTCGGATTATTGAACAAATGACAGAAAATATCCAATACCTTAATTCTCTAAGAATTTCCAGTCTCACAATAAAAAATGTTTTATTTTCAAATATAAAATTAAAAAACAACTGTACTTACTACATATGAATAAGAAAATAAAGTACATACAGGCAAATCACACAAATCTATATTAAAGTGAATAGTAAATCTAAGAAACTGAAAAATTCGGTGATTTTACTCTGAGTAATGTTCACTTCTTTGCCTTTTTGGCTCGTTTTTTCATTTCCGATATAATTAGAATGTGGTGTTCCGATTCATCATTTTCTTCAGCCCACTTCAAGCACGTTTCAAAACTTCTGGCTGCTTCTTTGTGCATTACATGTCCTGGTATTACTTCTACTTCTTTGTCGGAGCTTGATTCATTCTGAATATGTTCCAAAATATCCATATCATTTGTGGATTCCTGTTTAAGAGCTTGTTGTCGTGCGACATTTTCAGAAATTTGGTTTATTAGCACCGTAACCTCGTGTATTTGTCTTTCTATACCCTCCAACTCCATTCTGTCCCTCCACTGTAATAGTGGAAGATTATCGTCTTCAGTCCAACCATCATCAATAAGTGATGTAAGTCCACGACTTTTGGATAAGTTCCGGCCTCACTTCTTCCATCCTCTTGATAATCCAATAACAACTTCTTTCAAATTAACTTTCTTCATTTCTGCAGAAATATCTGCACCTTCGGAAGCAAACTTTTTTTTTTAAGGTCTCTTGTGGTTATTTAACTTGATCGCTTGAATCACATTTTAGTCCATCGATTGCATTTGGCGGCAAAAACATTACAATAATTTTTTCATCTTCATAAGTCTTCAGGGTGTCCTAGGGCATTGTCTCATCAAAAGTGCCTTGTTTTCTAAATTCAGCTGTTACATTTTTTTTTTGCACTGCTGAAACAAAATCTGTGTAAAACACGGCTCTTTTCTGTCCTTGGTATCTCACTGGCAGCGGTTCATTTCCATAAGCTTGTGGCTTTTGAGATTTTCCCACTACAAACAATCATTTTTTTTGTGCTGAAAGCATTACACCAGGGCATAGATGTAACTCGTTCCTGCCTCATTTTTCTACCTGGAGCTGATGTTTCAGCTTGGTGAGCAAGTGTTTTTTGAGTAAGTAATTTCCAGAAAAGTCTGCTTTTGTCGGCATTGTAAATTTGATCTGAACACAACTACATTTCTGCTATTTTATTTTAAAGCACCATTTTAAATGGCTCAACAGCAGCCTCATCACTTGATAATTTTTCTTCTGTAATTGATAGTTGTAGAATTCCATATCTGTTTTTAAACTTATCAAGCCATCCGGAGCTAGCTTTGAAATTGTCATCGTTGTGAGTCTGCCCATAAAAGAATAGTGCTTTTTCACACAAAATGTCTCCTGATATAGGCGCACCTAGAATAATTCAATTTGGTGTTAAAAAAATCATACATATCGCTGCTTTTCTTTGATAGTGGCACAACTAAAAAAAATGTTTTTTTTTTTCAATACAGTGCGAAAAATAAGATAAATCGAGTGAAGACATAGACTTCAATATTTGAATAAAAGTGTCCTATAAACTTTTGCAGGCTCCTCCTGAAAAATAAACAAATTTCACTTGTGCCATTATTAAAGCAAAGCAGCGATATGTACAGTCAATCATTGTTTTACCTCTAGATCTTTGCTGTAAAAACTGGGTATAAACAGCTTTATCAACTTTGGGATATGCACTTATTTTTAGTGATGGGAATAAACAATATACTAATTAGGAATTAGTCGATTATTGAAATATATTGATATAATCAATTATTATGCGGAAATTAGTATATACTAATTTAAGCGATTATTTGATCGGGTAAATTAGTAATTACTAATTTAAGCGATTATTTGATCGGGTAAAATAGTAATACTAATTTAAGAGATTATTGATTGGGTAAATTAGTATGTACTAATTTAAGCGATTATTTGATCGGGTAAAATAGAAAAAAAAAAAAAAAGACCTTTATTGGCATATCCTACAGTTATTTACAATGTCGACACTATATCACATCTTGCCCTCTTTCTCCCGTCCCACTTTCTCCAGCGTCTTTACCCTAGCTCCGTCCTCCCTCATCCATTCTGTCACCCTTCTATTCCCTTTCACTCCCACCCATATATATAGTAATTTAAACAATTATTTGATTGGGTAAATTAGTAAATACTAATTTAAGCGATTATTTGATCAGGTAAAATAGTATATACTAATTTGAGCGATTATTTCGTCAGGCAAATTACTAATTAATATACTAAAATAATTGATTCATATCTCGGTAGACTGGACTATTAATTATTATAAACAAATGTTTCGCTTATTATCCCGGTAGACAGGACTACTAATTATTATATAGTAATATTAATAATTACTGATTTGACGGTTGTTTTGTATTTCATTAAATAAATCATTCAATAATAATAATTATATAAAAATTCGAATCTTCAATACTAACAAACATCACCCCCAGAAAAACGCTCATGAAACCACAAGCTTAAAAACAAACCCTCAAAAAACTACACCTTAAAAGACCATCCCTTGTAGAAACATTTATTGAAAATCACACCTAAGGGAAAAAAAAACACGTTATGAAAAACTACCCCACGTAAAAAGATTCCTGAAAAATCAGCCCCACTCCCGAAAGGAACGATCCCCCTAAAAATCATCCCTACGAAAGACCATTCCTGAAATTCATCCCCCGAAAAATCACTCCCTGAAATACCAACCCTGAAACAACCACCCATAAAAAACGTTGCCTGTAATATAACCTCCCCCCCCCCAAAAAACCACCGCCAAAAATGACCCCCAAAAATACCCCCCGTAAAAAACATTCTTGGAAAACCAGTTCCAGAAAAAAACACCTCGTTCGAATATATTCTGTGGCCCGTTGTTTTATTTTTTACAAGATCACTTTGTATTGCGTCTTTTGTTTGTACTACATAATTATCCCCGCTCATATTTTTGAACTGAAAGGTTAACTACCAACTTTTAACTACTAATTTAATCAATTATTAAAATATCTCGTTTCAAAATAATCGATTATTAAAATATATCGATTATTTCCATCACTACTTATTTTCAACGTTTTTCGTTTATTGGTCAAAGATCTGGCTGTAGTGCCATAGGGTAGAACACTCGTCTTTTTTTTTTTATGTCGCAAATCGTTGATTTTCCCACATTGTATTTTTTCGATAAACTGGTCACTGTGGTACCCGCCTCCAAACTCTTAATAATCTCGATTTTTACTTTAATCGATAAAGTAACTTGTTTACCTTTGGAAGTCACCTTAGCTTTAAATTGCAGTGCAAACTTAACTCAGTAACAGACAAAGGTTTAATGAACAGTAAACAGAGCAGTTCTTAGAGACAATAAAGTCAAGGAATTCCCTCATTTAGGTAGAAGAATAAGAGAATATGAAATCAAAGGATTCCCTCATTTAGGCAGCAGAATACATGAATCTACTAGATTCCCTCATTTAGGTAACAGAGAATATGAAACCAAGTGATTCCCTCATTTAGGTAGCAGGAATCACTTTGCTGTTCAGATTAACGAGGTGTTGTTCGGATTATGGCTCCGAGTTGTCGCTGTTCGGATTACTGGAGGTTTTGATTAGAGCATGTTCGGATTAAAGAGGTCATACTGTACTATTCAAAAAATTTACTCGAGGACTAAGTACAAGTACATAACAATAGGTACCTTTATCAGTACAAAGTACTGAGTACATGGAGTGAATAAGGAAATTTGATTGTAAGCCCTTGACTTACGATTTAAAATTACATTTAAGATGCACATAGTGATTTTTTTCTTAGTGTACTTTTATACATTACAAAAACAATCTCCAGACGTTCAAATTAATCAAAATAAACATTGTAAATTAATTTGCAAGAGATCAAAAACAAGCAGAGAGTATATTTTGAATTTCACAATGTTTTAGTGTTTATACAGGTGGGCCATGACGTAAAATTTCGAGTTTAGAAAAGCCTATTTTGAATAGGTCGTTACGCGACCTATCCAAATTCTTCCGGCTATCCTAAACTCGAAATTTTACCTTATGCTTAATCTGGAAGTGGAAAGCACTTATTTAAAGCTTCAAATTGAACTCTTTTTAAACACAACGAATGTAGGAAAATTAAAAGCGTATATACATACAGGGAATTTTTCATTTCGGTGTACATTTTCAGCAGAGCTGAGCAGGATTCGAATCATTCAGGATTCGATTCCCGGATTCGAATCCTTTTAGAGGATTCAAAAGAGGTATTCGAATACTTTAGTGAAAACGGATTCGTGATCTGGATTCGCAACTTTTTTTTAAAAGGATTCGTATTCGAATCCAGACGTAGATGATTCGAATCCTTATAAAAGGATTCGAATCCTTATAAAAGGATTCGAATCCTTATAAAAGGATTCGAATCATTATAAAAGGATTCGAATCCTCATACACGGATTCAAATCCTCCCAAATAATTCGAATCATTGCTATTAAGGCTGGGATTCGAATTCGATTAATTCAAATTGTTAAATATTCTAATATGAATATTTAAATCACTAAATTATTCATATTTGAATATAAATATTTACATTTTCGATTAATTCAAATATTTGTGAAAGCATATTTGGTTACTTAACCATATAAAATTTCCAACCTTAATAGTATATTTTTAACTTCACTTGAAATCAGTGTTTTACACGCGTGGCGCATGAAGTAAAATTTCGAGTTTAGAAAAGCCCCGTGAAAATTTGTCTCGGGTCGCTGCGCGACCCTCGACAAATTTTCTACGCGGGGCTTTTCTAAACTCGAAATTTTACTTCATGCTTAGTCTGGGAGTGGGCAACACTCGTTCTAAGAAGTTTCAAATTGAGTGATAACTCTAGATTACTAAATTTATTACCATTTTACAGAGCCTACAGCTCAAAGGACCAATCATGGTCTTCGGAGACCGAAGGACTACAGGGAATCGAAGTTTTTTACAAGAAAACAACGAATATCTGAAGGTTTACAGCATGGATAGGAAAGAAAACATCCAATTTTGAAAAAATATCGAAGTTAGGTTGGTTTTCAGTGCATTTTTAACTTCACTTTAAATCAGTGTTTTAATTTCGAGTTTAGAAAAGCCCCACAAAAATTTTATAAAAGAGTTAAATTTAAAGTTCAAACGAGTGTTATCCACTCCCAGACTAAGCATGAAGTAAAATTTCGAGTTTAGAAAAGCCCCGCGTAGAAAATTTGTCTGACAAATTTTCACGGGGCTTTTCTAAACTCGAAATTTTACTTCATGCGCCACGCGTGTAAAACACTGATTTCAAGTGAAGTTAAAAATATACTATTAAGGTTGGAAATTTTATATGGTTAAGTAACCAAATACTTCATGCGCCACGCGTATAAAACACTGACTTAAAGTGAAGTTAAAAACGCACTGAAAACCAACCCAACTTCGATATTTTTTCAAAACTGGATGTTTTCTTTCCTATCCATGCTATAAAAGAAAGTAAAGAAACTTCGATTCACTGTAGTCCTTCGGTCTCCGAAGACCATGATGTCTTTCTAGCTGTAGCCTTTGTAAAATGGCAATAAACTTAGTAATCTAGAGTGATCACTCAATTTGAAACTTCTAAGAACGAGTGTTGTCTACTCCCAGACTAAGCATGAAGTAAAATTTCGAGTTTAGAAAAGCTAAGATTTTCTAAACTCAAAATTTTACTTCATGCGCCACGCGTATAAAACACTGATTTAGAATGAAGTTCAATGACACATATATCATCATTAATTAAAATCATTATTTAATCAGATATTTAGTCGGTAAATGAACATTTTTGTTAATAGAAACTGATGGAATAAAATGTTACTGGTTGCAAATGATAGATTAAAATTTATTTTTAAAGGATTTGTATCCGTGATTCAAAAATGAGGATTCGAATCTTTGATTCGAATCATATTTTTCACTTACGAATCCTTTATTCGAGTATTCGTGATTCGAATCATATTAGGTGATTCGGATTCGTGATTCGAATCTGTTTTTGAGGATTCATCCCAGCTCTGATTTTCACTATATATACCCCTATAAAAACGCATTGCATATTATATTATCTTATTATATTAATTGATATCAAATGTATTTTTGATATCTTCCTATATATGAATATATTTCAGTTGGTTTTTATATTATTCAAATTGAAACAGTTCATCAAACTCTCGATGCGACGTCTATCCTAATCCAACCATTGTCTTCGATATTTCCTCAATTTTGCAAATTTGATTAATTTTTGTAACAGTTATGAGAGTATTCGATAATCATTTTTTGATTATGTCATTTGTAGCCGTTATCAAATATTGACATAATGAGATTTTTACACAACTCATCCGGCCTTTTTTGATATTTCCTCAATATTCTGGTTTTTATTGAGTTTTGTGCTAGTTATAGCAGTTTTTGACAATTATAATTTAACGCTTCATAGTTTTTTGCTAAGTTGAATATGTTGGTGAAGTAATGTAAGACACTAGAAAATGGAATTAATCTGTTTTCATTTAAGTATAATTCTAATGAGTGCCTTCTACTCCCAGATTAAGAGGGCCGATTGTTGCTGGTAGTGTGTTTCTGGGGTACGAGATGGCGCAGAGATAGCAAAATTGCTGAAAGTAGTTTTGACTATGTATTGGTTCATAGTGCCTGCCGAATTTTATCACAACGAATAATAAAAATTATGAGTGAGAAGCGCGTTGTTCGTTTGTTTAGATAGCACCGGGCGAATGAATGGGTATTAAATTTCAGTAGACAAGTAAACTGGATAAATAAATATTTTTTGTTTGTTTGTTTGTTTGGCCTTGGTATCTAGACCATTAGCCATCAATCTATTTATATATTTAACATTTTAATGTATTTTAACCAATTATAATTTCGATAAATAACCATTTACTCCTGAAACAACACAAACTCATTCATACTACATCCATGGACCCGGATGGAATAATTTATTATTCATAAATTATTCCACCGGACGGGATTCGAACCCGCGACCTCTTGGTCTGTGGGCAGGGTCTCTACCCACTCGGCCACCGAGGCCCCTAAATAAATATTCACGATTTTAATTTCAATCGAAAACTATTTAACTGTTTTTGCTTGTCTCATTTCCAATACTTATTTTTATTATATAATTATGAATTACAATCATTATAAAAATATATTACATATAAACGTTTATTTATGTGTATACATAATAATAATTTTAATAGAGTTTAATGTCTTTATCAAGAATTTTATGTTCTGTCCGTGGTGCGAAAATCGTGGAAAAGTGATGAAATGTCATGGCAAAAATGTTTAAATTTGCCAGAATTTTGAAAAAATCGAAAACTGTCAAAAATCGCTGTAATGTTTAAATTTGAGAACAATGTCAAAAAGTGATGAAATGTCAATAAATATCAAAATTTGACAATAATTTGAAGTATGTGTAAAGTGATAATCTATAATAAAATAATGTTTTCAATATTTTAAACTTAACAATTAATCAGTATTTTATGCGCGTGGCGCATGAAGTCAAATTTCGAGTTGAGAAAAGCCAGAATTTGGATTTGGACGCTACGCGTCTAAATCCAAATTCTTACGGCTTTTATCAACCCGAAATTTTACTTCATGCTTAGTCTGGAAGTGGAAAACATTCGTTAAAAAAGAATTAATGGCTGTTTACAATATTTTAATTAGTTTACAAAATCTTCAGGGGTTTTTAGGTTTTTTCCAATTTCTAAAATCTTGTCGATTTTTGTGAATTTCCAAGATTTTAATTATTTTCAAAACTTTGACAACTCGTAAATTTTTCAATACGTTTGTTAATTTTCAAACTTTTTTTTAATTCCAAGATTTACAAAAAAATTTTGACAAAAATCATGCATTTTCGAAGATTATTGCTGATTTTCAAATTCTTGACTTCTTTCGTTACTTTTTAAAACTTTGACACCTCTTTCATGTACTTCCTAGATTTTCAATTAACTAACAAAAAAATGCCGCTATTCATGACTTTTCTAGAATTTCGTTAATTTTCGGCCTCGCAAATTTCAAAACGTTTATTAATCGTTATTGATTAATATAACGTCTAAATTAATTAATCGATGCTGAAAAATTCATAAAAATAAATGAAAATCTTGATATGTTGAAAATCTTGATATGTTGAAAATCTAACGAAATTTAAACGAGTGTCGTCCAATCCCAGACTGAGCATGAAGTAAAATTTCGAGTTTAGAAAAGCCCCGCGTAGAAAAGTTGTCGAGCGTCGCTACGCGACTCTCGACAAATTTTCACGGGGCTTTTCTAAACTCGAAATTTTACTTCATGCGCCACGCGTATAAAACATTGAAATATTGTAAAGTTTACAAAATACTAGCCTTTACTTTTGTTCGGTTGGTTGACAAATTGTGTTGAAAATTCTGAGCTGATTATACATACTAATTCTTTTTATAAATTCTGACAGCTTTTTGTTAATTTTTAACTAGATAATTTCCTTAGTTAGGAACATTTTATTTTCTAATCATTAGATAATTAGATAATTAATTATTTATTTTAATTTTGGTGAAAACTTGCCTGCAACAATTTTAAATGTATGATTTTTTGATATCTAGAGGGGGGCCCGGGCACCCCCCTTTAAAGTAACGAGTGTTTTCCACTCCCAGACTAAGCATGAAGTAAAATTTCGAGTTTAGAAGAGCCCCGCGTAGAAAATTTTCACGGGGCTTTTCTAAACTCGAAATTTTACTTCATGCGTCACACATATAAAACACTGATTTACAGTGAAGTTAAAAATATATAACGCTTAGATGTGATGATGATCAATATTTACCTAGAAGTAGCAAAAAATGCAAAAAATTCCTTTTTTGTGAATAATTTTGGAATAATAATAAAAGTAGAAAAAATCTAGTTTGTGCAAGTTTTCCATATTGTTGATATTTAAATCATCATATCTTTAACGAAGAACGTGCTATGATGGACACATCACTATTTTTAAAATTGATGTCATTTCCAGTGAAACCGAAGTGCAAATAAGGTTTTTAGATGATCTGTAAACTCGAAATTGTGTTTAGTACAAGCATACAAAATTTTAAATTGATATCTCACAAAATAAAAAAAAACTGTGGTGTTTTGTAGCATTTTGGCTGGTTTCAGACCACTGTGCGTCGCTCAATTCAATGAGTTGGCGAATCAGATGGATCTCTTAGAGTCAGAACTCTTAGCGGATCGCTAGCTCATAACTGAGTCATGTAACTCTTTTGAGCCGGCTCACTGAACCAGCTCTTTAAAGTGAGTCAGATCTTGTGAACCAGCTCACCAAAAAGAGCTATTTCGCCCATTTCTAGGCGACACTCCAAGCAGAGTAGTATAAACCGCCGCGCACAGTACAAAAAAGGGAAATTACAATAATCCAATTCGAACTTGGGACCCAAAAATGCTAAGCTGACTCGGTGACCAAATTGCCGAGTGCCGCACATTCAATTTAGTAATTTATAAATGAAATATGATTTTTTCCGACACTTGAATCAACATTTACTGGCATTCTACATTTTTATTCAACACATGAATCCAGAAATACAATTATATTTACAACATGTATTGGAAAATATCTTAACAATGTCTTTCTTTGTTGTGTATCAATAACATAATAATTGAATAAACGGTTCGTGTCACAAAAAATACATTCGCAACTCAAGGTCGGGAGCCAGGAGCCTGTGTCGCGACAAATGTCGTGTATGAATTCTACAAATCAATACCATTTTCTTTTCACATGTTTTTAGAAATCACAGTATATTTTTAAAATATTACTAAAAAGGCATGATGCTGTCCCCTATTTATTATAAGTATAATCAAAATTTACATTGCTCTTATGGAGATTTCTAAACAACGATTTATTTTATTTATCATTTATTTTAGATCAATCTATTCAATACAACATGCTTATTATAATAACCTCAATAAACTAAAGTAATATGAAGCAGAAATAATGTTTCCTATGAAAGTAATACACGGATTTATGTAATCATTTTTTTGAAAAACAAATACTGTCAATTTATTTATAAAGCTTCAATGTACAATATGTATAAGTTTCATGCTCTATTTTCATAATTGTGAAAGATTAATCGTTGTTCGTTCTTATGGCCAAATAACATGTAAATTTCTGACCTTAACACGTTCGCTGTCTTAACTGCCATTCGGCGACACGCTCGGCACTTATAGTGGTATAGCTCAAAATTTGTGGCAGCGAACATGTAAGGCATGAAGTAAAATTTCAAGCCTGAAGAGGCGACCTATCTAAACTAGGCTTTTCTAAACTCGAAATGTTACTACATGTTCTACGTGTATAAAACACTGATTTGAGTTCAAGTTTAAAACCAATATTTCTTCTCTTATTTATTTATTTATTCAGTTAACTGAGTCTATTTGATACATCTAGTAATATAGATTTAACACATTCAAATTATAAATATAAAACACTATTAAAAAATATACTGCATGCACGATGATAATTTAAAATAAATAATAAGCAAAAACACAGAATAAAGGTAAATATGTTACAACACATTTTCAATCTTTTAGGGCACTTCTTAATGAAGCCGGAGAATACGCGAAACAGTCGCTCATTAGTATAGCGACTAAGGGCACATGCTGCAGTTTCGCACCTAATTTATTTTGAAAGTTTCGAACATTATTTCATGCCTCATAGATCGAGGTAGTGCACTCCATGCAGGCATGCGCAATAAGTCTCGCGGGTAATTTCATAACAACGCAAAAGTATAATTGTGATAATTGTATTAAAAAAAAAAACCTTTATTGGCATATCCTAAAGCTATTTACAATGTCAACACTATATTCTTACACTCTCAATACTATATTATTACCCCTCTCCTCCCTCCTTTCCTTTCCCTCCCCAACTTCTCCAGCGTCCTTACCCCTGCATATTAGCAATCTGTTTTCCTAATTCTAACCCTTAGCGAAGCAACGTCTAATGGCAAAATATTTCTTCATTATTTTAAGCATTCTGCATTCTATTATTTTTCTTCCCTTCACATCTTGCCCTCTTTCTCCCGTCCCACTTTCTCCAGCGTCTTTACCCTAGCTCCATCCTCCCTCATCCATTCCGCCACCCTTCTATTCCCTTTAACTCCCACCCATTCCTCACTCACACCCTCACACTCTTCCGCCAAGTGCCTCCACGTATCCTTCCCCCATTCACACAACCTACATCTCATATATTCTTCCCCCATCCATCTCTTCCTTCCCCTCTCCCCATAAATTGTATTATAATTGTACTTTAGCAACGTTAAACAATGGCCCCCACAAAGGAAGGGCTGGCAGGGCACTAGCCGTGGAGCACGGTATCAGAAGGGAGCTAGTGCGCCACGTGGTATTGTATTTGGTATCATACTACTCTCGATCCTAGAGAAGGGGGGCCTGCCAGAGATCCTGGCCTGGGGGCTCGAGATAGGGCCTCTCCAAAATATCTAAACCAGCAAATTTTGAAGAGAGACACCCTCTATATGCGCTGGAGTATAATGGAAGAAAAGAAACCACAATTTATGGTGTGTTGATGTTACAATTTATGACTTTATCTGTTAGAATAGCAGGTAGTTGTCCTTTTTTCCCTTTTTAAAGTGTTTTAAACGGTCGTTCATGTTCATTTGATGACTCCAACAATTTAACTCATTAATCAATATGTTATGCAATGGTATTATTTGGCTACGTTTTAATCAAATCGATTAAATAGAGCACGCTAATCTAGCAATCAAAAAAATGCAAAATAAGGTTATGATCTGGGTTTAAACCGTGTTTAAAACATGTTTAAAACACGGTTTAAACCGTGTTTAAAACATGTTTAAAACACGTTTAAAACGTGTTTAAAACAGAATATACAGGGCATTTTTCTTTTGTGGACATATCCCGATAATTACAGCGTTTTTTAAAGTTGTGGGAAATCGTTGTTTTAATGCGGTTAATTTAAGGCTTTAAACGAGTGTTTTCCACTCCCAGACTAAGCATGAAGTAAAATTTCGAGTTTAGAAAAGCCTAAGAATTTGGATTGGCCGCTTAGCGAATCGGAGCGGTCAATCCAAACTGGGCTTTTCTAAACTCGAAATTTTACTTCATGCGCTACGCTTAAAAACACTGATTTACAGTGCAGTTCAAAAAACACGCACTTACAACAACGGTTATAGGCAGCCTAATATACGTTAGTTATTGGGTTGCCTATAATCACTGCTTTAAACACTTTTTTCAGCGCAGAATTTGACTCACGTTTTATCCACTTTTACATATTAGATTGCTAAAGCCGTGTATTTTAAACTTTACGATATTTCAGTGTTTTATACGCGTGGCGCATGAAGTAAAATTTCGAGTTTAGAAAAGCCTAATTTGGATTGGCCGCTCCGCTTCGCTACGCGGCCAATCCAAATTTTCAGGCTTTTCTAAACTCGAAATTTTACTTCATGCTTAGTCTGGGAGTGGAAAACCCTCGTTTAAAGATTTAAATTGAAATCTTGAACAAAACACAACGAACGTCGAAACATTTACAGTGTATGCTTATGGATACCTGAAAGAAAAAATCCCTGTATTTAAAAACCACATTTATGCACACACAGTTTTATTGTAATAAAATGTTATGTTTGATAATGTGATTTAAAATATCTTAAACAATTTAGCTAAAATTTAAAAACAAACAAAAAATTTTAATGAATTAATATAGCGCGTACAGGCTCTCTACCACATAAGGGGCAGCGTTTAAATAAACAATGCCTGCATTTGAAATTACCATACCTTTAGTAGATAGCTCACAAATAATTATTAAAAATAATTAATAATAATAGGCCACATGTTTGTGGTATCTGGTATACGCGCGAAGTGATTTATGCGCCTCGCAGTAGTAAAAGTAAATAAAAAATACAACAACTTACGCATCCACGAAAAATATCATGAACACAGGTAACCAGAAGCTCTCAAAAAGTAAAAAATGCATGAAAAATTATGAAAAATCCAATATTTTTTCCGATTTTATTTTTGCTGCAATTGGTGTCAAAATATTTTGTGTATACGCCCTTAAGAGGATGTACATTAGTTCGATTACACGCTGTATAAAATATAATTTAGCAAATATTTATTTTGTAGCAGCTAAGATAATAAAAAAACGGTTTTAAACAAATACAACGTTTAAAACATGTTTTAAATAAATTAAAGATTTAAAACATGTTTAAAACGAAACCGTTTAAAACACGACGGCTGTTTTTAAACATGTTAAAACACTGTTTTAAAACAATAACAACCCTAGTTATGATTGATCATCTAACGAGTGTTTCCAATCCCAGATTAAGCATGAAGTAAAATTTTGAGTTTAGAAAAGCCTGAACATTTGGCTCGGGCGTAGCGCAGCAGAGCGACTGAGACAAATTAGGCTTTTCTAAACTCGAAATTTTGCTTCATGCGCGATGCGTATAAAACGCTGATTTAATGTGAAATGGTCTATAACCAACCAATTCGCAAGTGAAATACGTTTTGTACGACAATCATCAATTCTTTAAATGACGGAAAAAGTGCTATAATGAACATATACATTATTTTTGTATTACGACGTGAACACCATCTACTGTCAATAGCACTACTCCAAAATTGGCAGCAGATGGTGTTCACATCGTCAATTTATATGTAAATTACACATGACTACTAAAATGGTTATAGATGATCAGTTTTCTTCTGGATTTTAAAATGCACAATCAATTGACATTTATAGTAGTCATTTTGTGAGTACAATAGACAAGACTATTGGCAGTAGATGGCGTTCACGTCGTCAACCTAAATGTAAATTACATATGACTATTAAAATTGTCAATTTATAGTGCAATTTGAAATCCAGAAGAAAACTAACCATCTTTATTCATTTTAATAGTCTCATATGTAATGTACATTTAAAATAACGACGTGAACTATTTATGAAAAAGAAAATCGATAGAAAAAATCTGAAATCTAAAATCAAATGACAACAAAACAATATTTGTCAACCATTAATTTAATTATTGAAAAATGCAGCTTTGTTATTTGCTTCCAAAGGCTACTTGTTTAAGTCGTGACAATTGTGAATTTTTCATAATACTTTCTTTTAAGTTTGCTATTAATTTTTTAACGAAAGAAGATAGCAAATTTTTTTCTCAACAAAGTTTATTCAGAAAAATTAGTTCTTTTGAAATATCTAAAAATATAGGTATGTATCTGGGGAAATTTTTTTCAATGACGTCATTACTTCAGTTTCAAAATTTAGAAAATTATGCAATTTTAGATTAAAATGGACCTTACTCAATCCTATTTATAAACCTTTTTTCAGATTCTTTTCTAACGTTTTTCCTTTTCTAATAATAGAGCAGAGACATCAAGTTCCGCTCACCCTGTACATTTTATATGTAAAATGTTAATCTTTTGTTTTTTGTAAAGATTGCCTTAGAAACATTCGAGTAACTCTACATATTTGACAACTCTTAAGATCCATAATTTGCTTACATATCACCCCTGAAGACGGGCATCCAACGATATATATTTTACCAATTGTGATGTATTTTAAACTAACGAGTGTCTTCCATGCCTAGACTAAGCATGAAGTAAAATTTCGAGATTAGAAAAGCCCCGCGTAGAAAATTTTCACGGAGCTTTTCTAAACTCAAAATTTTACTTCATGCGCCACGCGTATATAACACTGATTTAAAGTGAAGTTAAAAACGCACTGAAAACCAACCCAACTTCGATATTTTTCAAAATTGGATGTGTTCTTTTCTATCCATGGTGTAAACCTTTAGATATTCGTTATTTTCTTGTAAAAAAAACTTCGATTCCATGTAGTCCTTCGGTCTCCATAGACTATGATTGGTCCTTCGAGCTGTAGCCTTTGTAAAATGGTAATAAACTTAGTCATCTAGAGTGATCCTTCAATTTGAAACTTCTAAGAACGAGTGTTGTCCACTCCCAGACTAAGCATGAAGTAAAATTTCGAGTTTAGAAAAGCCCCGCGTAGAAAATTTGTCGAGGGTCGCTGCGCGACCCTCGACAAATTTTCACGGGGCTTTTCTAAACTCGAAATTTTACTTCATGCGCCACGCGTATAAACCACTGATTTACAGTAAAGTTAAAAATATATAACGCTTAGATGTGATGATGATCAATATTTACCAAGATGTAAACGTCAGATACGTTTTAAAAAAATGTATTGACCTAAAATTGTACACGTAGACATAATTCTCGACTTTATTTTACAAATGTCGTATTAATTATAATTACATTTTAAATAATTTCATAAATATCAAATAAATCTTCCTATCAAAACCACCCCAAACCGGACAAAAGATAACGCCACGCGCCAGCTGAAAACAGATGGACTTCTTACTACCTGCTAATATCGGGTTGTCATTGACACCCAAAAAGTGCGGTTGGTTTTCATAATGAATTACCCCTTGAATGCTCGGTCTCTTTCCCCTTACCCTCCAACATTTTAGGAAAGAGATAGAAATCGGAAGATTTTAGAGTTTTTGCTCTAGTCGCCTCGAGATAGGATGTAGGCACAATGCGATGAACATATCAAATCATTTTACGGAACCATAATCAGAAGCAACAAATAAATAATATACAATTCGGATCTATATCTGATAAATACCGAAAATGAGCTTTATAATTCTTTATTTGTAAAATAGTATATAAAATGTGGTTAAGTTCCACCACTGATCGAATAACAATGCACAGCGCGTGGGGCTAAAAATTTATCAAACATAAGAACTTTTACAGCATCCTCTAAAAATAATAATGGAGGTAGAAGGGGGTTATTGGTATTTTAAGGTATTAGGAGGGGCCTTAATTTAGTACTTTGAGGTACAACGCTACTGAAGTTGACAATTCACTGCCTTCCAACCATTCCGATTGAGATTGATGCATATGCGCGGTATGTGCGCATACCCATTCAGTACTAACGGATAGTTTATTTTTAAACTACTTGTACTTGTACTCAACACGTTTTTAGTTCACAAAATGTACTTGAGTACATATGGATGTACCTACTTAAGTTCATTTTCCATTTCCGACAAACTGTCGAAATGTGATAACATCAACAAAATTGACATTTAACTAATACCGTCAACTGTCATAACTAGACTAAATCGTCATCGGCCTCGGCTGATGCCGATTTATGTCATCTCTCACTGTTAACTCGTATTCGGTGAAAATTCTACATAACTATAATCCCATTCCTGAATGTAATTTTTAACGTAAAATGTCAAAACTGACAAAAATATAAAAAACGTCATATCGTATTTCGTTAGCTTTTATATAAATAAAACAATTTAAACACTTTCAAATATATATTGTAATAACGCTACAATTGTTTCGCCACACTGTGGCTTCTTCAGGCGAAGAAATGATAAATACAATTTGTCGGGTCGGGTATATATACAATGTTTATGGGGGGGTAGGTTTTTCAAAAAAATGTAAATTTAAGAGGGGCGAATTAGTTAAATCTGTTTGATCGTTGGGAAGATGTCCTGAAAATTTTCTTTTATTGATTTCTAAACACTCCATGATGTTGAGTTTCCGACCTTTCCTTTCTAGATGTAGGACTTGGAAATTTTCATCGAAGTGGTGGTTTTCTTCGATGAGGTGGTTGGAGAGTTTTATCCTCTCTTGAAACGATCTTCCGGTTTGTCCTACATATTTCTTGGGGCAGTCTTTGCAAGTTAGTATATCGTTAGTTTCTTAGGTTAGTCGACACAATTTGGTTAGACGACAGTCACTAACGTTAGGTTAGGCTAGGATCGAGTATCATTTTTACCGCAAAATGTAAGCACTGTCAAGAATATGAGACATTTTATATCGTGCGCTATTCTTTACTTGGGTAAGGTTATACGACAGTCCCTAATGTAAGGTTAGAATCGTCATTGTTTAACTTGATCAAATTATATCTAATATAACCTTAGATAGGCAAGTAATCCAATACAATTTTGATGTAGCGACATAATAACATTTACCTACCTTACCTAACCTAACCCTATTAGATAGGCAAGTAATCCGATCCGAATATTTGATTATAAAATATCAATTTAATAGTCAAAATTTTTTTTTTTTTTTAGTCAAAAATGGAAATTTAGGTTAAAAATGTTAATTTATGCCAATAATGTCAGTGCGACGTGTAAAATGATAATAATATCATCGTCGGCTTCAAAAAAATGCCCACGCACAAATGTAATTTTATGGACTCCACAAAATTAAATCCAAACTAAATCTAACTTCACAAATTGATTTAGGTTAAAAACCAATTTGTGGAGTTAGATTCAATTTTTTGAAGCTGGGTTAACTGTTACTGTGCATAGTTGGCTAAGGTTAGGCTAGGTTAGGTTGGGTTTAGTTAGTTTAGATATAATTTTGTGGAGTTAAGCTAGGTTAGGTCAGGTATTCGATTAGATGTCATTTAACAGAGTAGGGTTAGGTTAGAATTCAGTTAGTGGAGTTGGGTTTGGTTTAAATGTTGTGTTGTGGAGTTGGGTTAGATTAGGTTAGATGTCACTTTGTGGAGTTGGGTTACGCACATCTAACCATAATGTATGTTCGGCAAAATTAGATTCAGGTAGTAATTTTTAAATTTCCTGCCATTTTTTATTCAAATCTTTTAGAATTATTCTACTGAGTGTCGTCTGCTCCCTCCTTAAGCATAAAGTAAAATTTCGAGTTTAGAAAATCCTAAACGTTTAGATTTGGATGCGTAGCATCAAAATCCAAATTCAGGCTTTTCTAAACTTGAAATTTTGCTTCATACGTCACGCATATAAAACACTGATTTAGTGTTAAGTTCAAAATATATAAAAACATTTTTAAATTATAGTTTTTCGTGTAATTATTTATTGTACTCAGTACTTTTTACTCATAAATGTACCTACGTACTCGTCATTACTTACTTGTATTTAGTACTCGAGTAAAATTTTCGTCTAGTACTTGTACTCAATACTCGAATACATTTTACATGTGCTCGGAACAGCTCTGATCAGTGACCATTGTCTTATTCAATCTTACGATATCTAACCTAACCTAACCCAAGAAACTGCATGCGATACACTTTTAACGTAAAATGTGAAAACAGAGAATAAAAAGCATTTTATGTGCCCTTAGTAAGTAACGGTTAGGTTAGATATATGGTTATGTTAAATGATAATCACTTATATTAGGTTAGAGATCAGGTGTCTTTTTTAACATAAAACGTCAAAACTGTCAATAATATGAGAAATTTTATCAGTAAATGGTTAGGTTAAGTTAGACGATTGTCACTAATAACTTGACATTAATGACAGTTGTATTACCGTTGTAAGTTGTATCGTACCTATTAGGTAAGATAAATCTAATCAAAATATATCTAACCTAACCTTAAATAGCCAAGTAATCTAATCCAAATAATCAAAATATATCTAACCTTGTTAGATTGGCATCTAATTCGAGCCAAATTATAATGTAACGGCATAAATTGATGTTTGAAAGTGAAATAACAGCACTGATATATAATGGCAGTATCATCTATAAATAAAAAATGTTAATCATTGCTGGGATGGTATGACATAAAAAGAAATTACATTTTTGATGCCAGATTAGCATAAAATGATAGTATCGACCATTGACGTAAAATCACAATGATATTGTTCAATTTCAAACTAAACTCAAGTGCATAGAAATCGGCCTACCCATTCTTTTTTATTTTTTATAATAAAATCACTGTTGCAATACTACGAACGAAACGTGGTATTTTATGATAAAATAGACATTGGACGGTAGAACGGCTGGCATTAAACACTCTGGCCACATACCACTGCCTTTGCCAATCTTCCAAAAAAAAGGTACAGCTCTTGCACAATCTACAGCACTTAAAAACATGATGATCACAGCAACCTCATATCCACTGAAGATTAAAAAAAAAAAGCAAAAACAGTGGAAGAACGTAGATATCTTGATACTTTATGCATAATTTCGAATGCACAGCATATCTTTAAATTTCATTTGTGATGATTATTGTTCATTAAATATAGTGATAAGTACCATATGTTGTTTTTTTCTATACTCTAATAGTCTATTTTATCCTAAAATATTAACAGTTTTATTCGAAAGATTGCAAGAGTAATGCTATTAAAAAATTTTTTTTTAAAAATGGGTAGGCTGTTTTCTTTTCACGTAAGTGTACAACTAAGTGTTTTCCACTCCTCAGTTAAGAATGGTTAGGTTTAATGTAATTTTATGGAGTTAGCTTAGAATTAATTTTGTTGAGTTAGGTTAGATGTCACTTTGTGGCAGAGCTGGGCAGGATTCGAATAATTCAGGATTCAAATCCTTTTAGAGGATTCAAAAGAGGTATTCGAATACTTTAGTTAAACTGGATTCGTGATCCAGATTCGTTGCACTTTTTTAAAAGGATTCGTATTCGATTCCAAATGCTGGTTATTCGAATCCTCATAAAAGGATTCGAATCCTTGTAAAAGGATTCGAATCCTCATAAAAGGATTCGAATCCTCGTAAAAGTATTCGAATCCTCATAAAAGGATTCAAATCCTTATAAAAGGATTCGAATATTTATAAAAGGATTCGAATAGTTACAAAAGGATTCGAATCGTCAAAAATAATCCTTACAATTAATTCAAAAGAGGTATTCGAATACTTTAGTTAAACTGGATTCGTGATCCAGATTCGTTGCACTTTTTTAAAAGGATTCGTATTCGATTCCAAATGCTGGTTATTCGAATCCTCATAAAAGGATTCGAATCCTTGTAAAAGGATTCGAATCCTCATAAAAGGATTCGAATCCTCGTAAAAGTATTCGAATCCTCATAAAAGGATTCAAATCCTTATAAAAGGATTCGAATATTTATAAAAGGATTCGAATAGTTACAAAAGGATTTGAATCGTCAAAAATAATCCTTACAATTAACATGAAAAATTTGTTTTGTGTGTTTTTAAATTTCTCGTTTAATCAGTGTTTTATACGCGTGGCGCATGAAGTAAAATTTCGAGTTTAGAAAAGCCCCGTGAAAATTTGTCTCGGGTCGCTGCGCGACCCTCGAGAAATTTTCTACGCGGGGCTTTTCTAAACTCGAAATTTTACTTCATGCGTAGTCTGGGAGTGGACGTAAATCGTTTGTAAGTGATAAAATCAATTAAATTAATGATTTGTGTGAAATTTGACATTTTGATAAATTTTGATGATTTTTGCTAGATTTGAGATATTTAATTGTTTTTCGGTAATTTCGCCGAATACAACATTTTGATGAATATGAATTGACATTCCCAATCAAATTTTTACACTTAACATGTCGATTTATAATATTTTTATAAGATTTTCAACAAATCGATATTTTCATAAAATTATCATTATTTCGAGATTTTCGTCGATTAATCAAATTTTTATCAGATTTTGCAATATTTCATTAATGTATCGAATGTTGATGAAATTTTCAATATTTTGAGATTTTTAATTAATTTATGAAAATGTTTATCAGATTTTCAACATATCTTGATTTTTGATATTTTGTCATTTTTATCGATTTATAAAATTTTGATGAAATTTTCGATATTTCAATATTTTCTCGTCAAATATATAAAATGTTTATATGTAAGATTTTCAATATTTTTATTCAGATTTGTAACGATTTTCAAACATTATTGAAGACACACATTTGAGATTTTTTTTTCTACAAGACATACTTAATCGTTTTTGACATTGAATGACATTTTTGATATTTTTTACCTTTTGAGGTGACATTTTTGACAATAGATTATATTCTTGATATTAGACTACGTTTTTTGACATTAGATGACATGTTTCACATTAGATGTTACTTTTGATAAACAATGACATTTTTTACTTTTTTACTATTTCTGATGTTGACATTAAATGACGTATTTGACATTAGATGGCAGTTCTGACATTTTATATTTTTTTACTTTTTTGACATTAGACGACAATTTTGACATTTGATATTTTTGATATTACATATTTACTTGTTTTACATTAGATAACAATTTTTATATTATTAGAAGATAACTTTTTTGACATTATTACTGATTTTAACATAAATTTTCGTTTTTGTAAGAACGTTTTTGTCAAACTGTCACGTACTGACATAAAATGATAATTTTGACGTAAATCGATTTTATCAACACGCCGAATTTTTGACGTTTTTGATATTTTTTTATATTTATGAGATGACATTTTGGCCATTTTAATGTTTTTGGCAATTTTAAATAATTTTGACATATTTTGATAACTTTTAAAATTGAAAACAGTTTTAATATGTTTTTATATTTTTAACTTTACTTGAAATTAGTGTTTAATACGCGTGGCGCATAAAGTAAAATTTCGAGTTTAGAAAAGCCCCGTGAAAATTTGTCTCGGTTCGCTGCGCGACCCTCGACAAATTTTCTACGCGGGGCTTTTCTAAACTCGAAATTTTACTTCATGTTTAGTCTGGGAGTGGAGACACTCGTTCGTAAATTTTCGAATTATCATAAAGTTGTGTATTTATTTTCAAAAAAATCTTTCTTTCTTTCTTTATATTTATTGAACAAAAACAAAAGAGCTGAGGTGAAAATTGTTTAGGTAAAAGTGGTTTATTTTTTCGTTGGCTACAACTTTTGTTTGAAACATTTTTTGATTTAGATGTCGAAAGCCATAATCGGTGAGTTGTTGATGTCCACTAGATTTTTTAGTTTCTAATTCAAAAACAAAAGAGCTGAGGTGAAAAGTGTTTAGGTAAAAGAGGTATATTTTTTCGTTGGCTACAACTTTTGTTTCAAACATTTTTTGACTTAGACGTCGAAAGCCATAGTGAAATTCGTTTAATAAAAAAACATCTAATGATTTCTGGTGATTTTTAACGCAAGACCTTTAGACATTTGATGGTATAATTAATATTGAATTACTGAAATAAGTATTTTTTATTTAATATATTCGTAAATATACGGTAAACAATGTAAAATATTTATTTAATTAAAATATTTAGAAAATAACACTTCAATAAATTTTATATTATTATTATTATTATTATACTGGGTGTCCGTTTTTCAACAGAATATATGGGGATGATATCGGTTATTTAAAGAGAGAGTCGGTTAAATTGGAGCAAAGTTTCATAAATTAGGGCCCAATAATAACCCGAAAACAAGTTTGAAATATCTTATTTCCTTAATGAGATATTGTCAAAAAACGTATTTTTGAAAATTCGTTTTTATTTTTTATTCAAAAACTATTGAATCCAGACATTTACAACTTTGACATTATAGGCACTTTTTAACGATAAATCTAGTAACATATTTTATTTTAAGATAACTATAACATTTACCTAGGGACCATAGCTAACTTTTGTTTTTCTTATGGGCGTCATTTTGGATTTTGATATTTTTTGGAAGAATAGTTTTTACTGAATTCAATAATGTATCACACTTATAGTTTATTGTACATTTTATATGTAAAATTTTAATTTTTTGGTTTTTGAAAGAGTGCCTTGGAAACAGTTGAGTAACTCACTTATTTGGCAACTCCTAGGACCCATAATTTGCTTACATATCACCCCTGAAGACGGGCATCCGACGATACATATTTTAACAGTTGTGACATATTTTAAAGTAACGAGTGTCTTCCACTCCCAGACTAAGCATGAAGTAAAATTTCGAGTTTAGAAAAGCCCCGCGTAGAAAATTTGTCGAGGGTCGCGCAGCGACCCGAGACAAATTTTCACGGGGCTTTTCTAAACTCGAAATTTTACTTCATGCGCCACGCGTAGACCCATTGATTTGAAGTGTGGTTCAAAAACACACAAATACATTTTAAATCAGAGTAACACAGAAATATAGTCTGTTATCAACGATGTTCAGTGTTAATAATAAATAATTAGGTTGTGAATATTTTTGTTAAAACAACTGATAACGATATTTATATCTTAATGGTTGTAAAAAAAATAATAAAATCAAATTTATTCTTAAAGGATTTGTATTCGTGATTCGAAAACACAGGATTCGAATCTTTGATTCGAATCATATTTATCTCTTTCGAATCCTTTATTCGAGTATTCCTGATTCGAATCATATTAGGTGATTCGGATTCGTGATTCGAATCCTTTTAACGAGGATTCGTCCCAGCTCTGCTTTGTGGACTTGGGTTAGATATTTGTAATCATAATGTAGGATACATTTAATCAAGTGGTATTTTTATAATCCACTATAATTTAAGTCCTCCAGTATTATACTAGCAAGTGTTTTCTACTCCCACACTAAGCATGAAGTAAAATTTCGAATTCAGAGAAGCCCGAAAATTTGGATTTGCCAAATTTTCAGGCTTTTCTAAGCTCGCTACGTATATAGAACACTAATTTAATGTGAAATTTAAAATATACAGAATCATTTTTTTACAAAAGATTGTACTCTTTTGTATTATTTTATTTATTATTGTCATATTCTTTAGCTACTTGATGTACTCATATAAGGACTTAATTACTTATTGTTAGGTACTTGTACTTGGTACTCGAGTAAATTTTACCTTTACTCGGAACAGCTCTGGTTGTGAGACATGTCAATATCTGCTATAATGGAAAAGTTTTGAATGTTCCAACAAGTCTCATTTTCTTTGCTAGAATGATCTCAATTTTGCTTTAGCACTCATCGCATCAAAATTAATTCTAAGTGTTTTCCAATTTTCTGTAAAAAGCTTTTTCGACCATTAGTATTTGTGGTATTTTTACTCCCCTTTTAAAGCTGATTACAAAGATAAATATTACAAAATTATTATAGGTGGATTATTTTTCAACACATATGAGGAATTTTGCATGAATATTCAATGAATATGCGGCCATTTAGATAATGTAGCGTATGGGGTGTTGTAAGACAAAATTTGATGGAAATTGTGTGACACTCAACCTAAGATCAAGACCTTTCATGCGTATTTAACATTATTCAGCTTAATTTGAATATTTCCTGCAATTTTCGTAATGATGCCATGATTTTAGTATTTAGATATAGTTTTTTCCTACCTTTGCATTGAAAGTTGTCAATTGTATATTTGTATTTTGACAAGTAATGACACACTTGAAAATTGAATTTTCAAAACTAGTTTTGAAAGTGAAATCCTCAAACATCAGTGTCAAAATTATTAAAACAAAATGAGTAGTGAGGAAGAACAATAAACGCCGCCATTGTTTGGTCATAGGAAAAGCACAGTGTTAAACATGTTCTGAACGCTACGTTGCAGCTCATATCTTGCATTTACTCGCCCTGTCGGCTTGTAAATACAAATTGGTAATTGCATGTAAACCGAAGCTTTCAAAACTTGTCAAGCAATCTACTATTACATGCACTTTGTTTTCTAATTTTTTTTTCTTTAAAATCAGTTTAATTTTCATTTTCTACAATCTAAGTAAAGAATAAAATGTGTAATTTTCTTCTTTTTTTAGTCGTGTCTCACAACACCAATTTTTGTAAACTTAAAGAATGAATCTTTCTAAAAAACATCTTTAAATATTTAAATCGTTATAATTTTAACTAATTGCTTAAGCTAATAGTTGTGTTATTAGGTGTAATAGAGATTTTACCTTTCAAATGTCGATTCTGTCTCAAAAACAAAACTCGTCTCACAACTCCCCACTCTTCCCTACTATGATACACTTTAAATTTCTGTTATACATAAACATTATCATATTAAATTGATTCAATGAAGTACAAACAATGCATGCATTTAAACCAATAATAAGCTAGCTTTACATAATTTTGCTGGTAAATCAGTTTACCGATTTATTTGTTTTAATTTTATTATATTCTTTAGTTCGTATTATTTTAAATTACAATAAGTCTATGTTATTTACTAGAAAAAATTAATGATTTATTAAAGGATTTTTATTTGTGATTCTAAAATGAGGAATCATCTGAACACACACTAACAATTTAGTGGTCACTTAGAATAACCTAACTTGATTTCACAATTTGGAAATGTTGGGTTAGGTTAGTTGTCAAGTTGTGATGTTAAATTAGGTTAGATGGCAAATCGTAAAGTTAGATTAGAGGATACATTGTGAAATTAGGTTAATGGCAGGTTGTTTTGTTAGGTTAGAGGACACATTGTTAGAATCTAGGTTAAGTTAGATGAAAAATCATAAAATTAGGTTCGAGGACACACTGTAAAATCAGGTTAGATCGTTGTTCTTCAAATAAAAAGTAAAATGTCGCTCCTTGAAAACTTCAACATCCTTTCAAAGAAGGTTGTTACTGATTATTTTGTAGTAATTGCTCTATAGTAATAATTACTACAAAATAATCAGTAACAACCTAAACCAACTTTAATTTAGAGTAGCAGAGTTATGATAAATGACAAATCGTAAAGTTACGTTAGAGGGCAATTTGTAAAATTAGATTAAGTTATTATTTAGTCCAACTTCAAAATTTAGATTTTATACGATAGGTGTTACTTAAGTTAGGTTAGATAACAAGTTGTGAAGTTAGGTTAGGAGAAACATCGTGATGTGGTTGCCTTAGGTGAAGTTAGGTTAGTTTATAACTTTATAAAGTGGTAATCCGAGTAACTGTCGGACAGGTTAGTTTAGGTTAAGTTAAACTGAGTGTATCTAACCTAAACAACTATCCTCTAAACAAACCTAAGTATCTAACCTAAGTAACATAATTTTGACATATTTGCTATTTTTGGCATATTATATTATTCTTTATTTACGGGCTCTCCTTTTTAAATTTACAAAATGTATAAATAATATAAATAAAACTATACTGAAAAATAATGAAAAAAATATCATAAATTTACAAATCCCAGGTGGTGAAATTTTGCAGGTATAATTGCATATTATATGGTGCTTCTTACAGTTAAAACAAGAGACAAGAACCTGACTAGAATTTAATTAAAATTAATACATGGATATTTGACACTTTGACAGTATACAGGGTGCCCAATTTTCGAGCGGCACTATAAGGATCTCGTTTATTTGATTAGATAGAGAATCAGTTAAATAGGGGCAAAGTTGTGTATTTTAGTGCATAATAATATTCTGCTTTCACATTTGAAATATCTTTAATTGTTTCGATGTATTTGGAAAAAAAACTGAAAATTGCGATTTTATTATACTTATATTTTAATTTTTTTCAAATTCTGTAAAAACTTTCTTATGGAAACTTTTTCATTTATCGAATTGTAAATGTTTAAAACATTCTTACAAAGATATGCACATCATTGAAATGCATTTTTAATTTTGATTTTAATGATATGCCGCATGTATGCCTAATGTTTAATTATTGTTGTACAAGTTGCCATGGCAACCAAACAATATCAAGTTGCTATGCAATAGTTGAAATGTTATATATATACAAGGCTCCTCGCTGGCTGTACGGAACTGCAAGGAAGCCCTCTGCCAAATGGCACAGGTAAACGGGGTCAGTCTGATGTGGGTGCCAAGCCACTCTGGCGTGAAGGGAAACGAATTAGCCGATTCCCTAGCCAGAGAGGGGGCGCGTACAGCCTACATCGGACCAGAACCTGCTCTGGGGATACCCAGATCAACAGCTAGAGACCGTAACAACGGATGGATGAGACACGAGGCACAGGATTTCTGGCAAAACCGCCCTGGGATGAGACATTTCAGAGCGGTAACAAGTGGACCATCTGCGGCCAGGACGGCCTCATGGTTGAAGCTGAGCAGATCAGATGTTCACACATTAACTGCTCTCTTCACTGGACACAGCCGTCTAAGGCATCACCTTAATAAACTAGGACTAAGCGACACCACTGAGTGCCGCCTATGCCTAGAGGATGATGAAACAGCAGAGCACGTCATATGTGCCTGTCCAGCTGGCGACCAGATCAGGACCACGGTGTTTGGCACACCGAAGCTAAACCTGAAGGACCTGGAAAAAACTCACCTGACAAGAACCTTGACTTCATCAAGAAGATGGACTTGGAAGGTGAGCTGTAAGGTCGGATATTCGATCTTAATTGTGAGCCACAATAGATCCTTGCGGTCGCAGTGGAGGGTAGCATAACTACCCACTCACTTTCAATAGAATAGAATATATACAAGACAGATAAATAGTTTTTGTGGTCATTGTGTGCTTGTTTCCATGGTTGTGGAAAATAATACATTTTTCCAAAGTCAACAGTGCTGTTTAATGATGTGCATATCTTCATATGCGCCCGTAAGAAAAACAAAAGTTGTGTTTGGAAAAACAAAAACTAATCGCTCTGAAGATTTAAAACTTACTTCATAAGTCGAGTCATTAAAAGTTGCTCTAAGAATGTTTTTAGAAATTCCAGAAAAAATAACGGAGATATAGGCAATTTATAAATTTCGTACATTTCAGTTTTTTCAAAGTTATATCGAAACAATTGAACATATTTAAAATCTGAAAGCAGATTATTAGCAAGCACTAACATACGCAACTTTGCCCCCATTTAGCCGATTCTCTATTTTTTTTTTACAAGATTTTGATTTATATATGTATGTTTGACATATTTGCCATTTTTGACAGTATATGATTTTTTTAAATTTGGATAATTTACGTGACTTTTGTCGTATTTTGACGTAGACGTTAATCCATGGTAATATTTAATCCACAGAGTGATATTTTACCCAACTCAACAAAGCAACATCTAACCTAACCCTACATTTTTCGGATATGTCCAAATGTACTGGAGTTCATTTTTCGTCCAAAAAGACACATACAAGTACTTGAAAAATCAAGTACTCCTAGACTGAGTACAGAGTACTTGAAAAGTATTCAGAGTACAATATTTGAGTACTTGTACGCAAGTACTGCCCAGCTCTGATCATGGCCCCCACATTCTAACTTGGGCCCCCAGGCCAGATTGTCTGGCGGGCCCTAATATCTTAGGGTTGAGGACAACATGATCCTAAATAGGATTGACAATGGAAAAATATGTCTATATCATAGCACTTTCCCCGTTAAAGATATGATGATTTAAATATTTAGAGTATAAATAAGTGTCTCATACTAAATTTGTTGTACTTTTCCTAATATTATTTATAAACTATTCACAAATATATATATACTTATATATATTTTCAACTTTCCTTTAAATCAGAGTTTTATACCCGTGGCGCAAGAAGTAAAATTTTGAGTTTAGAAAAGCCTGAAAATTTTAGTTTATGCTTAATCTGGGAGTGGAAGACACTCGAGTTTAAAACATAGGTTCTCAACGTGGGCGATAACGCCCTCTTGTGGGCGTTTGAGACTTTCAGGGAGGCAGTAGAAGACCCAGAGAAAATTAGGGAGCATTGAGATGGCACAGAGAGGGCGTGGGCAGGTTAAAAAGGCAAAAAAAAAACATGCTAAAGTAAAGTTAACTTTAATATTGGTTAATTTTTGTTATTGTTTGTATTGTACTCATTTTTATCACGTGTGCGAAAATTCACATATTTCGGTAGTTCGGGAAGTGGATAAAAATTGAACTGAAAGATTCCATAACATCCAGATCTACATTAAATACGATGATATGAAAAATGTTAATTTTTGATTTGAATTAAACATTTTCAAAATTTCCGATTTCACGTAAAATGTCCCATATATAAACACAGGTGAAGTTAATAAAAGCCTGTTAATAAAATATAGCAAAAAAATATGTTTGTAGCAATTAAGTTATAACAAGGTTTTGGTTAATAATGCGATTTTTGCAATCCGCAAGAATTGACAGTATTATCTGTGCTTGTTCTTACTTGCTCAGTGTTTTCGGGGCATGCGGGAGTCAGCGAGTGAGCATACATGCGTCGACAGGACTGAACCCGCAGCCACCGACCCGCACTCTGCTCCCGCAACGCCCTTGCCCATGCGCGGCGCCCGCGCTTTACTTCCGCACCGGGTGTTATAAACGAGTCACTGCTCTCGGTGCGTGTTATTGTCTCCAACCTATATAAAGGCAGTGATTGTTCATTTTACTTTTATTAGTATTATCGCGCGCAATTGATAACAGGGTTTTAAAAGTTGTAAAGTGTAAAGTAAATATCATGTTGGAGCAAAAAAGAAGAGACGGCAGTATAGTGTTGATTATATTGAATACGTATTTATCGAAAATCAATCGTCGCCTATGTGCCTTATTTGTCAAAAAACATTTTCAAATGAAGTAATGAAGCCTTCAAGATCATTTTAATAAAATACACTTCAAGACATGAAAAAGTAGTACGAAATTCAGCCAACTATATCAAAACTTTTTTCATCAGCTTTATACAATATCTTATTGTTGATTCCTAAAACAGGCAAACCACATACTATTGGGAAAGATTTAATTTTACCAGCAGTGAAAGAAGTAATAACCACTGTGCTCCATAAACCAGCTGCAGATAACCGAAAAATACCAAATATTAAAAAATAGTTCTGCGCAAAGACGAATTGATAAGATGGCTGAAAACATTGGAGAATCATTTTGCAATCATCTGTAGACTTGTCAATTTTCAATTCAGCTGGATGAGTCCACTAACCAATGAAGCATTGTTATTGTGAGGTTCATCAAAGATGAAAGAATATGGCAAGACAGTTTGTTTGCTACAAATTTGGAAACAGATACAAAAAGAGAAACCATATCTAATACACTGGAAAAGTTTTGTGATGAAAAGGAAATTAGTTTTAATAATATTTTGTCAGTTGCTACGGATGGCGCACCGGCTATGACAGGGCGTCACAAAAGCTTCATAGCGCGCTCAAAAATAATGTTCCTGGCGTGCTTGTTGTGCATTGCGTAATTCATCGTCAGCATTTGGTTGCGAAAAATCTTAGTGAACGCCTGCATATATCACTGCAATATGTTATCATAGCAGTTAATAAAATCAGAAGTAACTCGTTAAATGACAGATTATTTAGTCAGCTTTGCATTGCCAATGATGAAGATTTCAACCGATTGCTGCTTCACACAGAGATGCGCTAGCTGTCAAAAGGTACTTGTTTGACACGATTTTACAATCTGTTTGGGTCTGTGGTAGAGGTTCTAGGAAACAAAGACACAGAATTGCGGGACAACCTCATCTCATAAAGAACGATATTCCTACTTGCAGACCTGTATAAATTGTTTAATTATGCCAATCTCCAACTTCAAGGCGACGACTTAAACTTGGTTAGGACGAAAAATAGCGTTGCTGCTTTTGTATCCAAACTGCTATTCTACAAAAGAAATATCGGCAGACCGGAATTCAATAACTTCCCAAAATTATCAGCAGTATCATTCAAAAACGACGACTTGCTTGTTTACTGTCAACACTTGGAAAACCTCCATAGTGATTTCAAGGAACGATTTCAGGATATTTTAAGAGGGCCATTTTTTTCTGGTAGTGTGTTTCTGGGATACGAGATGGCGCAGAGATAGCAAAATTGCAGAAAGTAGTTTTGACTATGTATTGGTTTAAAGTACCTGCCGAATTTTATCACAACGAATAATAAAAATGATGAGTGCGGAGCGCGTTATTTGTTTGTTTACATAGCGCCGGGAGAATTAATGAATGGGTATTGAATGACAGTAGACACAAGTAAACTAGATAAATATTCACGATTTTAATTTTTATCGACATACATACAACTGTTCTTACTTGTTTCATTTCCAATACTTATTTTTATTATATAATTAGGAATTACAATCATTATAAATACGTATTGCATATAAAAAAAATTTCATGAGTATACAAATAAAGAAAATATAATTGATGTATATTAATGCCGACTACAGATCTTGAAGAAAATCTGACTAAGGTGTTGCTATCAAATTATTGTACATTATTAAATACTAATTTTATTTTGATTTACATTTTAGAATCGCCTATGTAAATAAACCATCTAAAATATAGTTTTAATGAAGTGATAAAAGTGAATTTTGAAAAAGATTGATATTTAATTTATTTACGGTGAAAGTAAATTAGAGTACCGCATGAAACGCTAAAGCGGGCTAATGTAGCCGTAATTTGTCCTAGGAGTTTTAACTCTAAATATTGGAGTGTACCTTATGGGTCGATTTGCAACACTATAGTGAAAATCGATTTGCGATAAGAGTGTCGAACAATTGACTTCGTCCGAAATTCATTTGTACAATAAAGACAAATCGGCATAAATTCTGCGGTGGCTGAGCATATCGATATGTATGTGTGAATAAATGGCATCAACATTAGAGTTTAACTCTACAACTAAACCAAGCTTAAATGACATAGTTTTTAAGAATTTCTTCTGTATCTTTTCAATTTTATTGACATAGGTTAATTGAGTTGGTGACCGAATGCAAAATAAACCAGCTTTAACGTTGCAGGTAACAAATCATCGGACATTCGTCTTATGAATCCTAGCATTTTTAATGCACGGTTACATATAAAATTTATATGATTGGCAAATAGGACCTCAATGTCAAAAATAACACCCAAATCTTTAATTTCGTCTAATTTTCCTAATGTATTATTGTTTATAATGTAATGGTGATGGATATTATTTATTTTTCTAGAAAATGTAATTGCATTGCATTTCTTGACATTAAAAAATAGATGATTATCACAAGGCCATTTGAAAATAGGAGATATATCATATTGAAGCAAAATGCAATCATCACCAGTTACAATTTGTTTAAAAATCTTGAGATAATCAGCAAATAACAATGGTGACGAGTTTTTAATTACTTGCGATATTTCATTTATGAACAGTAAAAACAGTAACGGCCCGCAGTGCGAGCCCTGAGGTACACCGGAAGGAACAGTAGTGACATTTGATAGAAAGTTCTTAATTTTAGCACATTGTGTACGGTTGGTTAGGTAACTAGTAATCTATTTAATGACGGTAGCATGGAATCCCAGGGCTGATAGCTTAGCAGTTAAAAATGTATGATTGATTCGGTCGAATGCTTTCGCAAAATCTGTGTAAATAACATCGACTGAATGATTATTTCCAAACGCATTATTTATCGGGGAACTAAATGTCAAAAGGTTTGTAGTAGTAGATCTTCCTGGCCGAAATCCATGCTGCTCGTCAATAATAGTATTTTTACATATCCAATTCAACTGAACGGATACCAATTTATCAAAACGTTTAGGAAATACTGATTGGATAGATGTACCACGATGGGTATTTACATAATCTCTTTTACCAGATTTGAAAAATAGCGTAATGTAACTCCTCTTCCAAAAATTAGGAAAATATCCTGAGTTTATGAACGTATCAAATAAAATAGAAATAGGTAAAGTTTTAGAAAATATCCAGTTCTATAAAAAAGCTAGATAGTATGCCGTCAGGATCTGTGCTGTTGTTGAATTATTAAATTATTTATCTAACAAAGCAATCATTGCGACATATGTAACTTTTTAAGCTAAACTTAGAAAATGTAAAAAAAGAGGTCGTCTGCCGCGACAAAATATTTATTTTAACAATTTTGTACATCGAAATTCCTGACTTTAGTTATTGTACAAGCTTTCTAATAACACTATTGTTTATGCCTAGTAAGAATTTTTCACTTGGGATATGTAACTTTTTAGTTTCTGGGTTTAACTTAGCAAATTGCGAAAAACGGCAATCTCTCGTAAGAAATAAATTATTTTAACAATTTTTCAGATCGACAAACCTTATTTTCTTTATTGTACATGCTTTCTTATAACACTATCGTTCATGCGCAGCAAGAATTTTTTACTTGAGATATGTAACTTTTCAATTTCTGGGCTTTATTTCTTACGAGAGATTGCCGTTTTTTTCAATTTGCTAAGTTAAGCCCAGAAATTGAAAAGTTATATATCCCAGAGAGATTGCCGTTTTTTTCAATTTGCTAAGTTAAGCCAAGAAATTGATGAGTTACATATCCCAGGTAAAAAATTCTTGCTGCGCATGAAGGATAGTGTTATTAGAAAGCATGTACAATAAAGAAAATAAGGTTTGTTGATCTGGAAAATTGTTAAAATAAATTATTTCTTACGAGAGATTGCCGTTTTCTTTTAATTTGCTAAGTTAAGCCCATAAATTGAAAAGTTACATATCCCAGGTAGAAAAATGTTGCTGCACATGAACGATAGTCAATGTTACAATAGTCAAAATACTGCCGCCAAAGGATTGTAATTACTAAACACTATAACGGGTGGGCCATCTAGTGTTTTTTTAAATGCAATAAAATGAACAAAATTATTTTTTTTCCATGTATTATGGCTTTATTAGTAAGAGCAAACATTCCCATTAATTATGGAACACAACTTCGTTTAAGTGGCTGCCTCGGCTGGCTTCGCAGTAGCGCATTCTGTCACTCCAATTTTCCAAGACCTTGTTGATGGTTTCGAGCTGTAGCTCACGATTGTTTTGATGATATTGGCCTGAAGTGCTTGAATCGTTTCTGGATTGTTGGCATAACATCGGTCCTTCACGGTTCCCCACAAAAAAAAATCCAAAGGGGTTAAATAGCAGCTCCGAGGCGGCCAATTGACATCGCCAAGACGGCTGATAACACGATTTGGGAATTTGGTGCGCAAAAGATCGATTGTGGCATGAGCTGTGTGGCATGGCGCGCCATCCTGCATGAACCAGAGATCGTCCAAATCCATGTCTTCAATTTCATTAAAAAAAAAGTCGGATAACATGGCTCTGTAACGCTCACCGTTGACCGAAACGTTGTTTCCAGCCTCATTTTCGAAGAAAAATGGTCCAATGATGCCACCACTCCACAATCCGCACCAAACTGTCATTCTCCGGGGATGCATTGGCTTCTCGACAATAACGTGCGGGTTTTCCGAGCCCCAGATGCGGCACTTTTGCTTGTTAACGTAGCCGCCAAGATGAAAATGAGCCTCGTCAGAAAAGATGATTTTTCGCCCAAAATCGTTGTCCAATTCAAGCTGCTCTAAGGCCTAAACTGCGAAGCGATAACAAAGCGGATGGTCATGCACCTTCAATTGCTGAGTCAATTGGACCTTGTAAGCGAATAATCCGAGATCTTTGTGCAGAATTTTCCTCAGGCTAGTGCGTGCAATGTTGAGCTGTTGAGATCGACGGCGAGTTGACGTTCGTGGATTGAGTCTCACACTCTCGGTTACAGCAGCCACATTCTCGTCTGTGCGCACCGTACGAGAACGAGGACCATAAGTGTTGTCCACTAGCATGATAATCTCACCGCGGAGGAATGATACCGACTTTCTGTCAAGATTTCGAGCGGGAAAAAGATGCCAGTGTCAAAATAACCTATGATTTAAAAGAAACCACTAGATGGCCCACCCTGTATATCATAGTAAAAAAACAGTTAACTAAGTGACATAGTCATAATACAGTGGATAGATAAGTTAAGGGACAAAATACTATAATAGTCAAAAGGCAGTCCACCAAGTAATTACAAGTCTAAATTTTATTTATAGTAAAAATGTCGTGATAGTCAATTTAACTATCATTAGACTTTATACATTACATGCTGATTGTATTGACTGTCTTTACAATACTCTCATTTGAAAACGTTGACTGTTTATCGAATATGACTATATACTGATTGTTGACTACTATTGACTGTCATTTGACAACTTTAACAGTATCAACTAAATTGATAATCATCGACATTATAGGCCAATTTTTATATTGATCCTTCGTTGAGTAAAATGGCACCACGTCAGAATTACCTATATTTCTGTTCATCGCAGAAAGATAAAAATAATGACTCGACCGATTTAAGACAGAGTTTATAGACAATGATAATTATACTATGATAGTTTAAACACGATTCGATGTCAGCCGACATTTAGTCTATCATGTCAACTTGACACATGTTTCAATCAAATTATAATAATGATCATATTGTTTTTCTTTGTGACAGTTGTGACACTAATTTTGACAGTTGTGAAATATCTTGAATTACCGAGTGTTTTCTACTCCTTGATAAAGTATAAAGTAAAATTTCGAGTTTAGAAAACCCTGATCTTTTCTAAACTTGGAATTTTACTTTATGCGCCAAGCGTATAAAACACTGATTTCAAGTAAAGTTGAAAATATACAGCGTGTAAACGAACTACTGTACAGGCTCTCTACCACATAAGGGGCAGCGTTTAAATAAACAATACCTGCATTTTAAATTACCATACCTTTAGTAGATAGCTCACAAATAATTATTAAAAATAATTAATAATAATAGGCCACATGTTTGTGGTATCTGGTATACGCGCACATTGCGTATTTTAAGAGAGATTCCACATAGACTGGTAGTTTTTAAACGATTTGGATATCGAATTACACCATCCAGAGAAAAGCGGGTCAGATTGTGAAGAATTATGTCTATGTTATCGTTTTCATAAGTACCCATTGCTGACTAAATTCCGAATATTTTCTGAACGTGTTAATGAAATTCAATATTTTTCCTTATTAGGTTCACACTTCACTTTATCTCCACTCTTATTGAAATGTTTAGATAAGAGCGGCGAGGGTGGATGATTTTTAAACATAAAAATAATTTGCTGTTTAGTCTATGGTGAAATTTATTCCATGAAACATCTACATTTTGTAACATGGCGCGATACGTTTATTCAAACATTGAATTGGCAGACATAAGAAACATGTCTGCCAATTCAATGTTTGAATAAACGTATCGCGCCATGTTACGGTGAAACTCGGTGTAATTCCGCGGAAGCTGTAAGAATTTATCAAGAGCGATTTCCTGAACGACACTTACCACCGCCAAACCGATTTAGAAATTTATTACAAAGAGCACGCGACACTGGAAGTTTGCAGCCCGTCGCCGTCGCCGGAGCCGCCGGAGGTGGTGACCGTCCAAAGCGATATTTGCGAGCGGAAGATGAAATTTTGAATCTGTTGGAAGCGGATCCTGGTTTAAGTACCCGTATTATCGCCGCTCAGCTAAATGTATCGCACACATTTGTCAGCAGTGTTATACGAGACAATAATTTTTATCCGTATTTTATTTTCCCAAAAAAATTGCATTTTGTCAATGGATTTTGGCACAAAATGTTCAAAATCCTAACTTTACCAAAGACATTTTAGTGACCGACGAATCGTGCTTTACGCGTAATGGAAGTTTTAATTTCCATAATATGCATGTTTATGCAATAGAAAATCCTCGTGTTACGCATAGAACTCATTTCCAGCATCGCTTCTCCCTTAATATCTGGGCAGGTATTTTAAATGATCAATTAATTGGGCCATTTATGTTCCCATTTAATTTGAATGGAGAACGATATTTACGATTTTTGCAAGATGACCTTTTAGATCTTCTAGAAAATGTACCCTTAGCGGTTCTTAGAAGAATGTGGTATTTGTAAGATGGTGCGCCAGCTCACTATGAAAGGCGCGTTAGAAGATATTTGGATGATGAGTTTCCAGGACGTTGGGTTTTTCTTTGGGGATACTTTAAAAGTGAAGTCTACACTACGGAAATTGACAATGCTGAAATGCTGATACAACGAGTAAACGCCGCGGCTAATACCATTCGTGAAAAACCTCGTGAAATGTTTGCTACTGTTCGTGCAAATTGAATATGTAGAGCCCAAATGTGCATTGAGTGCGGCGGACGTCAATTTGAACACTTATTGTGATTTTTTTATACGTGACCCAGTTTCATCTAGTAATTCTAGACAGTGTGTGTGTGTGTAGTGCATGCTAAGTGATTTATACGTCTCGCAGTAGTAACAGTAAATAAACAATACCACAAATGAGTGACCTAGTTTCATCTAGTCATTCGAGACAGCGTGCGTGTTTAGTGCGTGCGAAGTGATTTATGCGCCTCGCAGTAGTAAAAGTAAATAAAAAATACAACAACTTACGCATCCACGAGAAATATCATGAACACAGGTAACCACAAGTTCTCAAAAAGTAAAAAATGCATGAGAAATTATGAAAAATCCAATATTTTTTTCCGATTTTATTTTTGCTGCAATTGGTGTCAAAATATTTTGTGTATACGCCCTTAAGAGGATGTACATTAGTTCGATTACACGCTGTATACTGCTGAGATGTAACAGATCAATATTTACCGAGATATAGCGGAACAAAGCAAACATTACTTTTTTTGTGAATAATTTATAAATATATATATTTGATTTGAGACACTTTTCCATATTTGTAATATTTAAATTATCATATCTTTAGTGAATAACTGAATAACATAGTGCGGGCGCACAAGGCCCCTCTATCCACGGGCTCCTAGGGTATAGCCCTGTCAGATTTTAAGAGATTTAATTTGGTAAATTTCTTATTTGTAATTGTGTAGTAGAAGTAGTAAAATTGTGGTGGAAAAAGAAATGGGCGCACTCGATAGGTGCGTAGAGAGTTCGGTCTCGGTCTCGCTCTCACTCATGTTTGTTTTTCCCTCTTTGTATGCGCGTCTGTCCAACTTAAATTTGCCGTGCTATATAAATTAACGTTTAGGACATCAGATCACACACACACGCATTAACCCGGATGAAATATCTTTATAACTTATAAAAGCTCCGGGGCTTTAACATTAAAATTAAAAATAATAAATACAATTCATGCTACCAACCTGATGAGTGTTGGCAGAGCGCCCTCCTGACCCATGACGAGCTGGAAGATGCCATGCAACACGTTGGCTGGTATGCGTGATCCCCAGCCGATTTGCTCTGCTAGTTCGAAGGGCATCTCCTCGGGCTCCGCTTCTGCTGCCTCGCCCTTCCACTTCTTAGGGCTCTCCTGATCCGATGTGTCAGTGTCGTCGTTATTCTTGTGTTTTTTTCGCCTGCCGGTCTTCTTTCTGTTCGGAGTTAGCTAAACACATACAAAATAAATAGTGATAGAATTTTTCATTTGTTGTTTAATAATGTATTAGCTGTATTAGTAAAACCAATTCTTGATAACTAGTAGAGATGCGCATAACTGCTACTTTTGTATCACGTTGCTACTTGTGATTGCTACTTTTTAATATCAGTGATTTTAAACTTTGATTATGGTTAAAAATAGGTTTTTTGCTCACATAAATTCACAGGTAATTGTCTTATCAAGAGTAGTAACTAAATCAACGAAAAATTCGCATGGGTGAATTTTAAAAGAAAGTTTGTTCAAATTAATATTCTGATACAAAATTCTAACAAAATTTTATTAAGGTTGCTGAGTTTCGTTTCTTTATTTTGTTATGTATTATTATTATTACTAAGACCAGTGATGGGGAAACTACGGCCCGCGGGCCAAGTCCGGCCCGCGGAAAGGTTTAATCCGGCCCGTTTAAGAGTGCCGTAGTGAGAATGTTTGAACGCGTTCTTACTTCGTAATGTGACGACCCGCATAAAAACTACCTACCTACGATTAAGCATTATTCTTTCGCCCGCTACGATTGTCTGGTTATTACAAATGGCCCGTCTTAAAAAAAGTTTCCCCACCACTGACTAAGACGATGATGTGTGTTTTGCAGGTTCACAATATTTCAGTGATTTCTACGGGTGGCGCATAAGATAAAATTTCGAGTTTAGAAAAGCCTGAAATTATACTTCATGCTTTATCTGATAGCGGAGAACTCTCGTTAAAACTTGAAATTCAACGATTTTGAAAAATAAAGAACGCTTAAAGTACATAACCGTTGTACAGCGTGTACAACGGAATATGTATATTCCTTATATAGATACCAGTTATTGCATATTTTTTATTCAATTTTAAATACAGAATTCGTGTGTTAATAATTTCTAAAAGTTCTATTGAAATCATAACGTATCAGTATTATTTCTCCAAGACTATTAGTGAATGTGATAATACCGAAATTATTTTTAATAATAGAATATAAAAATTCTCACTCTTGAGTTAGAATATTTATTCTGAAACACTTGCTTCTTATGTGTTTTGCATGTATTTTCATTCTATAACAAGATACAGAATGAATATTCCGTAATCGAACTAAACGTCATAGGTTGCCTTGAAGTTCAAAACTGTCCGTGTCAGATATAAATCGCGACGTAATAATTATTTTCAAACAAGTTTCAATGTAAGTAAAATAATAGTGACAAATCAAGTGAATCAGATATAGAATTTGATAATGCTCCCACCTGAAATTACAAATTACGCAAGTAATATAAGCGAGAACCTGCTGCCACAAAAATCAAGACAAGAATATGTAAAGTACTGCTAAGGAATTGGCAACAAGAAAATAAAATGGACGCTTTTCCGAAAATTGCATTCTTCGGTGATTTATTAAAAAATGGAAATCCTTGACTTTATGGAAAGTGTATTCAATCCTAAAACCAACTATATATTTAAAACACGATATCGATATTTCAAGATACAAAAAATTGAAAACTTTGTTAAAACGTTCTTCTGAAAATATTGTAGCTAAGAAATCGACGGTTTTTACAGAAGAAAATGTTAAGCAATTTTTAGAAAATGCCCCGGATGAGATATATTTAGCTACAAAGGCAATAAAAATTATAATTTAAACAGCAATTTTAATAAAATGTGGTTTTTATTTTTAGGTCGCCCTTGTCATTAGTGTTTTGGGGGCTTGTCGCAAGAATGATCTTTACAACATTAAAATTTCCGACATTAAAGATTTGGGATTGGCAATACTAATTGCAATTCGTAATACAAAAACCAAAAAACCTAGAGAGTTTACAATCACGGGACACTTTTATAACGTTGTAAACAAATACTTGGTTCTGAGACCTGGTAATGTTCGTACTGATAATTCTCTGCAAAAGCGAATAAATATAGCAAATTAATTAGTTTCTTTAATTACTGGATCTAATTCGTTAGTAACCGTCCCCTCAACCTCAAATTCTTCCTGCTAAACGACTGTTAAGTCTTCCTCTACAAATTCTTTTTTTTCGAAAAATGTTACGAAACATATTTCCAATGCACTAATTTTTTAATTTCAGTAATTGTACCAACACTATAAATAAAGGGTGGGCCATCTAGTGGTTTCTTTTTAACAATGCAATAAAATGAACAAAATTATTTTTTTCCATGTATTATGGCTTTATTAGTAAGAGCAAACATTCCCATTAATTATGGAACACAACTTCGTTCAAGTTGCTGCCTCGGCTGGCTTCGCAGTAGCGCATTCTGTCACTCCAATTTTCCAAGACCTTGTTGATGGTTTCGAGCTGTAGCTCACGGATTGCTTGGATGATATTGGCCTGAAGTGCTTGAATCGTTTCTAGATTGTTGGCATAACATCGGTCCTTCACGGTTCCCCACAAAAAAAAATCCAAAGGGATTAAATGGCAGCTCCGAGGCGGCCAATTGACATCGCCAAGACGGCTGATAACACGATTTGGGAATTTGGTGCGCAAAAGATCGATTGTGGCATGGGCTGTGTGGCATGGCGCGCCATCCTGCATGAACCAGAGGTCGTCCAAATCCATGTATTTAATTTCATTAAAAAAAAGTCGGATAACATAGCTCTGTAACGCTCACCGTTGGCCGAAACGTTGTTTCCAGCCTCATTTTCGAAGAAAAATGGTCCAATGATGCCACCACTCCACAATCCGCACCAAACTGTCACTCTCCGGGGATGCATTGGCTTCTCGACAATAACGTGCGGGTTTTCCGAGCCCCAGATGCGGCAATTTTGTTTGTTAACGTAGCCGCCAAGATCAAAATGAGCCTCGTCAGAAAAGATGATTTTTCGCCCAAAATCGTTGTCCAATTCAAGCTGCTCTAAGGCCCAAACTGCGAAGCGATAACTAAGCGGATGGTCATGCGCCTTCATTTGCTGAGTCAATTGGACCTTGTAAGCCAATAATCCGAGATCTTTGTGCAGTATTCTCCTCAGGCTAGTGCGTGCAATGTTGAGCTGTTGAGATCGACGGCGAGTTGATGTTCGTGCATTGAGTCTCACACTCTCGGTTACAGCAGCCACATTCTCGTCTGTGCGCACCGTACGAGAACCATGAGTGTTGTCCACTAGCATGCCAGTCTCACGAACTTTTTGCACAAACTTGCGTACAGCAGGCGCGGTGAGTGATTCATTTCAACCAAAACTTCTTCTCAACAAACGCACTGTTTGGGCTACACAGCACTCACTTTGGAAATAAGTTTGCAATATTTCCCAACGTTGTTCAAGCGTAAAGCGACTCATTTCGTACCGCGGAGGAATGATACCGACTTTCTGTCAAGATTTCGAGCGGGAAAAAGATGTCAGTGTCAAAATAACCTATGATTTAAAAAAAACCACTAGATGGCCCACCCTGTATAAATATTAATAAAATGTAATACAAATGTTTCAATAAATAACTTGTTTTATTTAATTGTTATTGATTGATACTTTCTAGTTATGAAGAAAATATAGTCTGATACTCGGTTAGAATAAAAATTTGATACTCGTGGTTCATCACGCTCTCTAAAGGTAGGATTCCTAAGCGGCGACTGAAACGACTGTAGTCGCGCGACTGGGGCCGCGCGGCTCGAGACACGAGGCCCAAATCGCTTGGTCGGATTCCTATGCAACGACTATTACTGCAGTTTCTACGAGATCGTTATTGTTAATACACTTTCTTTGAAGATAAATTTAATAAGAAAAAATATTTTTGATGATGAAATAAATCTGAATATGGAATGAGAGACGTTTATTCATGTCTATATTTGGATTGCCTTACTGGACCACAGATTTGATAGAAACCAGATAGTTTGTAGGAAATATTTTTTCTATCAATGTTATAACTTTAAAATTATAAAATAGACTCGATTTATGTTACAGTCTCGCGTCTTAGGAAATTTATTTACATGCAAAGCAGTCGGGCGCGGTTCAAGTCGTTTCAGTCGTCGCTTAGGAATGCCACCTTACGGTCGGAAATTCACATGTTATTTGGCCATAAGAACGAACAACGATTAATCTTTCACAATAATGAAAATATAGCGTCGAAAATTATACATATTGTACATTAAAGCTTTGCTAATAAATTGAAACCATTTTTGATTTTCAAAAAAAATGTTTCTTAAATTTTATATAAATCAAATAATGGAACACTCTCACATGATCACATAAATCCGTGAAGTACTTTCATAGAAAACATTATTTCTTCATATTGCTTTGATTTATTGAAGTAATTATTATAAACATGTTGTATTAAATAGATTGATCTAAAATAAATGATAAATAAAATTAATCGTTGCTTACAAATCTCCATAAGAGCAATGTAAATTTTGATTATGTTTTTAATAAATAGGGGGCACCATCGTGCCATTTTAGTAATATCTTAAAAATATACTGTGATTTCCAGAAACATGTGAAAAGAAATTGGGTTTGATATGTAGAATTCGTGTACGGCATTTGTTGCGACGGGGGCTCCCGGTGCGCGCCCTTGAATTGCGAATGTAATTTTTCTGCCGCGGACCGTTCATTAGTTATGTTATTGATACACAACAAAAAAAGACATTATTAAAATATTTCCCAATACATTTTGTAAACATAAATGCATTTTTGAATTCATGTTTTGAATAGAAATGTGGAATGCCGGTCTATGTTGATTCAAGTGATGAGTCGGAAAAATTCTTTTTTCATTTATTTAGCAAATTGAATGTGCGGCAGTCGGCGATTTGATTACCGAGGCACTTAGTCAGCTTAGTGTCTAGAGTTCGAATTGGGTTATTGTAATTTCTCATTTTTTGTATCGCGCGCGGCGGCTTAGCCCACTCAGCTTGGAGTTTCGCCTACCCAGCTTAGAGTGTGGAGGTCTCGTGTTCGCATCTATTCCTTTTGTGTGCTTCATTGCAATTTACCAAATTAAGGAGTGCAGCACGCGACAGTTATGTATGATTATAATTGATATTTGATTATTGATAGTAATCATTTAAATCACCTATGTAGTTGCAAATAACAGGAATATATATTTTATGTTGCCAGAATTTAACTGTTTGTCTACAATATTATAAATATATACTTATAGAATATCAAACTAAAGTCATTAATAGTGAAGGCATCTATTTCCTTGTACATACTAATTAAATACTTGAAAATTAACCCATAATGTGTTGTATATTATACAACAAGAATTATAGTGATTTATTTATGTAAAATATTTTTGCATAATCGATCTTTTTTTACCACACTAGTAGCTTGTGTTTAAAAGTTGCTATACATAACAAAACGGTTAGTAGAACTTGACTCACCGTTCAGTCGGTGGCACCGTTCTCGCGGGCCCCTCAACGTTTGTGTTGCAAATGTGCGCTACATCGCAAATCTTGTAACGCAGAAGGTCGTGGCAATTAAAGATTGTATATGTACCGACTTTTAATTAGCGGTAATTCGGTAAATTTGTGAATTAAAGCCTATGGGTAAGTCACAATGTCGTAGTTTTATGGGTAAAAATAATTAAGTACGTAAAAAATTTACTTTTATTTATTTATTTACGGGTTTCTCCTTTTTACAGTATTACAAAAAATAGGTACATATAAATTACAATATATAAATATCGCGCTCAACACTTAATATAGTAAACTAAACAGAAATGTTAGTAATTTATAATAACATCGAGATCAATAAAAGATAAGTGGCGTTTAAACACGTTATATGAGTTTGAAAATGTTATAAAATTTGGATTTAACATCAGTATGTTGAAATACCGCATTATGCGTGAAATAATTTGTGTGGTGGAAGTTTAACCTGAACAATGGCCTGTTACGAACAGTTGTATTTAAAAAGAAATTAAAATTCAATAAAGAAATTAAATGACTGGAAAAATTACATACTTACTTGAAAAATTACAAAAAGATGCCGAAATGAAAAGAAAATTATGTAATTTGGTAAAACATTGAAAACCAAATAAAAATCATAAATATTAAGTTAAATTTTATGATTTTTGCAATTTCTTTAATATTCGTCAAATATTACTATTTATCTAAATAGAGCGAACTTGTATTTTAAGTGCACATATTCGGATGCATTCAATGTAAAAATGTTAGGCATTTATTATTTTTTTACAAGCGTTCAATTTGAGGTTTCGAACGAATGTTTCCACTCCTTGATCAAGCATAAAGTAAAATTTCGAGTTTTGGAAAGCCTAAAAATTTGATTTGGTCGCGTAGCGAAACGGAGCAAAGCGGAGCGACTAAACCAAATTTTCAGGCTTTTCTAAAATCCAAATTTTACTTACTATGCGCCACGCGTATAAAACACTGAAATGAAATTCAAAATATACTGCTATAACGATAATAAAAATAAACCGCTAAAGCAGGATTAAAAATATACTGCTAAACATAAGTATTTTAAATTTAACAATTTTTAAGTGTTTTATATGCCTGCTGCATATAGTAAAATTTCGATTTTAGAAAAGCCTAAAATTTTACATTATGCTTAATCATGAAACAATCGTTAGTGGCTTCAAATCGAACTAATTAAAAAAACAACAAATGCCTCAAAATGCATACGCATCTGGATAAGTATTATTGAAACACAAATTCCGTGTATGTTTGCGCACACAATCTTTTTTTTTATAGTTTTTACAAATTTCCTCGAAATTGTAAATTTCAAATTTCAGAAATTGATAAAAAAATATGAATGCAAAAAATACGAAAGTGTAATATTTAGTACAACATTATAAATGTAGAAAGATGAATGTCGAAAAATCACACATTTTGTCAGGATTTCCCCGTAACTCCAGTCTTTTGTAAAAAATATGATAAACAATTCTTAACATGTTTAAATAAATGGATACTATAGTGATGGTTACACTAGTTGTTAGAGTCTTAAAAATGTTCTAAGTTATGAAAATTGATCACTTTACACCCCGTGGAATAACATGCATTATAATATAGATTCACACTGTTTTGGCATATTGGCAATTAAAATCAATAAATTCACTACGGAAAAGATAAAAGTTCACTTTTTTCAACTTTGAAATTTTGACTAGAAACTTCTATAAAACCTCACTGATTGCTGTTAACCAATGCAATCTTTACTGGAGACATTGGGGAAGTCGAAAGAAATGTTTGTTAAAGACTTCAATCTAACTTCTAATCTAATTTGGGCTGAATTCAGTTACTATCACGTTTACACTAAAGAAAAATGCGAATCCAGTGGAATCGGTAAAATTTCTCGGCATGCACTTGACGTCCAATTTATCATGGCAAACTCACGGAGATGTGCTTGCGACGATATTGTGTTCCTGTCTATTTGCAATTCGTACGTTATCAAAAGTAGTATCCACCGAAGTACTAAGAACAGTATACTTTTCCTTATTCCAGTCGCACATCTTGTATGGACTGATTGTCTGGGGTCACTCAGCAATCAGACATAGGATCTTCGGGCTTCAACGCAAAGCCCTGCGAGTGATGAATAATTTGGGATACCGGGAAGACTGTCGACGTGCCTTTATTGATATGGGAATCTTAACTGTACCTTGTTTATATATATATATATATATATATATATATATATGAATGCATTGTCTATGTAAAAAAAATCAACACTGCTATAAAACAATCTCAAGCACAAATAGTTACCGCACGAGACACGGACATGACATCCATCAAAACGCAGTCAGATTAACAAAATCTCAAACCGGAGTCCGTTATTACGGCATAAAATTTTATAATGCCTTACCACCAGAAATGAAAACCTTGTCGACTGAGAAATTTTATACACGAATCAAAACCGTTTTGCTTGAAAACGCGTTCTACAGCTGGGAGGAATTTTTAAATTTTATATTTTGATTCTCTGTTATTCTGTTTTGACTTATCAATTCTAGTTTTTAAGTTTTAAATTTTGGATTTTAAATTTTAGGTTTTAAGTTTTAAATTTTAAATGTTGAGTCTTAAGTTCTAGAGTTTGGGTTTTAAATTTAAATTTTGAATTTTACATTTTAAATTGTGTGTTTTTATTTGAATTTTAGATTTTAAATTTTGAGTTTTGTGTTTTAATTTTAATTTAGGAATTTTAAGTTTGAAATCTACAATTCTACACACATTAAGTTTCTATAACTGTTTTTTTAATACTGCGCTTTGTATAAAATTTCGTATGTTGTGTCATTAATGCTTTTTAGGCACTATCTGCTTCTTTTGGCGTCCCTCTCTACATTATTGAATGTTTCTATGTTTTATTTCGGTAATTTACATGAGTACGTACGTATTTGAATATAATTCAACATCTATTTGTTATATTTTATACATATTTTCATTTACAGTTGTTATTAAGTACCTAGATTTAAGAAACATGTATTTGACAAGTGTACAGCTATGCTCTTAACACAATAATAAAAAAAAAAATCTAGTTTGTGTCAACTGCTATATATCGCAAAAAAAATGTTTGCTCACGTTGAATATTCCACATACTTCTAGGTTAGGTTAGGTTAGGAGAAAGGTTTGCAATAGAATAAATTGCGTAAATCTCTTTGCGCACGATGGTTATTTTACATACTGCTAGGACTCAATATTCTCTAAATTTTCAAACGAATTTTTTTTATTTATTTAACATTTCCGGTCAAATTCATTGCATATCTAGATAGTACTCAGCGAGTACTTTCGAATAATATCATTTTTATCTATAATATTCACGGGGTGTATAGTAAATATAATACCCACGGGGTGTATAGTAAATTCCTACCGACAATTCTGTATCAAAATGGTCTTGCAAAAATCTTGTTAATTCATTTTTTATATTTTGAAACTGAACACGAACTTATTGACTAAGTTCAATTAAAATGTTGGGAAATACTCATTAATGGCCCTAAACATGTTCTACGCAACTGATATCTAACCCAACCTAATACCATATAATTATTAGAGATTATTAAGAAAGGAACACAAATACAGGGTGTCTACGCTAAACCGTTCGTCAAAAGTTTATGGGGTTGCCGTTGCATTAAAAATTTGAAAAAAATCCTTGTCATACGGTTGAATCAGTTCTCCTCATGTGAAATATTTTCAACTTTTTATCACTTCCGGTTCCACCGGAAGTAGCACAAAATTTGATATTTTAAATAGAATACCCTATATATTAGTAATTTTTTGGATTCCTCGTTTAAATTGCACCATATTTTATTTGAATATATGTACACTTATCTCTTATAGTTTTCAAGCAAAAAAATATTTCTAAAATTTTGACCTCTAAAAGGCATCTTGAAATCTGCCTGTAACTTCTCTTAAGAATAAGATAAAAATATGATTTATATCTCTACTTGTACCCAGAGGATGCCTCTATGAGTGTATTAATTGGAAACTGTCAATTTTGACAATAGGTGTTCTTAAAATGTCAAAATCGAAGTGCCCTCTTCAATATCTCGTAATTCATTTTTTTTAAATGGAATGACCCATTTTTTATCACGTGGTACGATTGGGGCGAAGATTTCCTAGAAAAAAGTATTAACAACTATACTCCTAAAGTAAGTGGTTTTCGAATTATTTCGAAGATTCGTTTTTCGTCGCATTTATGCAGGGAATAATGCGCGCATAAGTCGCAACTGAATTTTAGTAGGCAAGTAGTAATGCTTTTGTTTTGTGGCTTATGTAATGCGAAATGTCAAATAATAAAAACAATTAGTACAAAGTTATACAGAAATCAACAAAATGAATAAATACACCCATCAACAAATTATCAATTTATTCTTTATACATGGCAACTGCGATAGAATTGGTACTCGAACATGTAGAATATTTAACGAAACTTATCCACATTTGCCGCTGATGAATAAAACAAGATTTAGAAAATTGAAATCAAATTTTGTTCAATTGGCAGTTGCCATGTATAAAGAATAAATTGATAATTTGTTGATTTGTGCAATTATTCATTTTGTTGATTTTTGTAAAACTTTGTACTAATTCTTTTTATTATTTGACATTTCGCAATACAATCGCGACAAATAAAAGCATACTACTGGCCTACTAAAATTCAATTGCGACTTATGCGCGCATTATTCCCTGTATAAATGCGACGAAAAACGAATTTTCGAAATAATTCGAAAACTACTTGCTTTAGGAGTATAGTTTTATAATACTATTTTGTAAGAAATTATCCCCCCAATCGTACCATGTAATAAAAATTGGGTTGAATGTGGTCGGCATTAATATTAGTGATGGGAATAAACGATATACTAATTAGTCGATTATTGAAATATATTGTTATAATCGATTTATGCCGAAATTAGTATATACTAATTTAAGCGATTATTTGATCGGGTAAATTAGTAATTACTAATTTAAGCGATTATTTGATCGGGTAAAATAGTAATACTAATTTAAGCGATTATTGATCGGGTAAATTAGTATATACTAATTTAAGCGATTATTTGATCGGGTAAAATAGTATGTACTAATTTAAAAGATTATTTGACCGGGTAAATTAGTAAATACTAATTTAAGCGATTATTTGATCGGGTAAAATAGTATATACTAATTTAAGCGATTATATCGTCGGGCAAATTACAAATTAATACACTAAAATAATTGATTATTATCCCCGTAGACTGGACTATTAATTATTATAAACAAATGTTTCGCTTATTATCTCGGTAGACAGGACTACTAATTATTATATAGTAATATTAATAATTACTGATTTGACGGTTGTTTTGTATTTTATTAAATAAATTATTCAATAACAATAATTATATAAAAATTCTAATCTTCACTACTAACAAACATCACCCCTAGAAAAAACGCCCATGAAACCACAGGTTAAAAAACAAACCCTAAAAAAACTACACCTTAAAAGACCATCCCATGTAAAAACTTTTATTGAAAATCACACCTACGGAAAAAAAACACGTTATGAAAAACTATGCCATGTAAAAAGATTCCTGAAAAATCAGCCCCACTCCCGAAAAAACATCTCCCGAACGGAACAATCCCCCTAAAAATCATCCTTACGAAAGACCATTCCTGAAATTCATCCCCTGAAAAATTACTTCCTGAAATACCAACCTTCGAAATAACACCCCCGAAAAACCACCCCTTGAAACAACCACCCAAAAAACGTTGACTGTAATATAAACCCCCTCCCCCCAAAACCACCCCCTGTAAAAAATATTCTTGGAAAACAAGTTCCAGAAAAAAAAAACCGTTCGAATACATTCTGTGGCCCGTTGTTTTTGTTTTACAAGATCACTTTGTACCGCTTATTTTGTTTGTACTACATAATTATCCCCCCCCCCCTCATCATATTTTTGAACTGAAAGGTTAACTACTAATTTTCAAGTACTAATTTAATCGATTATAAAAATATCTCGTTTCAAAATAATCGATTATTAAAATATATCGATTATTCCCATCACTAGTACAAACCTGTACTAACGATGCTCTTTCGATTGCAATTTGTTACATTCAATTATTTTAAAAATAAAAAACTTGGGAAAATGTACGATTTCCAAAAACAAAACACATTTTTTTCTAAAGAACCCTTTGAGGTACAAACGAAAATTAAAGTTGTACAAACAGGTACTAACTAATGCTCTTTCGATTGCAATTTGTTTTATTCGAAAATTAAAGTGGTACAAACAGATACTAACGATGCTCTTTCGATTGCAATTTGTTTTATTCGATCATCTTGAAAAATAAAACCCTTAACAAAACTTACGATTTCCAAAAACAACATCTTTTTTTTCTGAAAAACGCTTTGAGGTACAAACGAAAATAAAAGTGGTACCAACAGGTACTAACGATGCTCTTTCGATTTACCCCTTTAGGTACAAACAAAAAAAGGTTATTTTGTAAGGTACCAACGAGGTACAAGAAACGACGTCATCATTTTTTAATTTTTCTAAGTTGGTTGACAGGTTCACACCGATTATATTTTGTCAGATTTATATAAAATAAAAGTGAACCACTATAGCTTCAAAATTTGATCAATAATTTGGATTTGATTTAAGTTTATCATTACATCCCACCTTGTATTCAAACTTTATACAGGGTGGTCCATCTCAGAGGTACCAAGCGACTTTGTTGATTATGCAGCATTTTTGAAAAAACCGCCGGACACGTCGATTTTTGTTTCGAGGGGGACAACATTTGATGACATTTAAACTAGTGATGGGAATAATCGATATATTTTAACAATCGATTATTTTGTACCGAGATATTTTAATAATAGATTAAATTAGTAGTTGTAAATTAGTAGTTATCCTTTCTGTTCAAAATTGTTTTTAGGGGTCGTTTTTTTTAATATTATAGGCAAGTTTTTAATAGGTTCTTGTTTCGTGGGATGGTTTTTCGGGGTTTCGGGGTTGGTATTTCGAATGGCTAATATTTCAGGCAATGAGTTTTATGGAGGGGTTTTTTCGAGGGATGAATTTCAGGGATGGTTTTTCGTAAGGATGATTTTTAGGGGGATTGTTCCTTTCGGGAGATGTTTTTTCGGGAGTGCTGATTTGTTTATATGGAGTAGTTTTTCATAACGTGTTTTTTTTTCGTAGGTGTGTTTTTCAATAAAAGTTTTTACAATGCATAGTCTTTTAAGGTGTAGTTCTCTAAAGGAGTGATTTTTACGGTTTGTTTTTAAGCCTGTGGTTTCACGAGCGTTTTTTTTGGGGGATGTTTGTTAGTAGTGAAGATTTGAATTTTTATATAATTATTAATATTTAATGATTTATTTAATGAAATACAAAACAACTGTTAAATCAGTAAGTATTAATATTAGTATCTTTCACAATGTTCTCATTAATCACTTGGTGAAACATGATTAAAATAAAATTTGAAATAAAAACACTTGGTTTGTTTCACTAACGGTTTACTTATTATTCCGACTAGTTTCGGCTTCTAGCCATTATCAAGGAATGTACATTCCTTGATAATGGCTAGAAGCCGAAACTAGTCGGAATAATAAGTAAAACGTTAGTGAAACAAACCAAGTGTTTTTATTTCAAATTTTATTAATATTAGTATATAATAATTAGTAGTCCTGTCTATCGAGGTAATAAGCAATATATTTGTTTATAATAATTAATAGTCCAGTCTACTGAGACAATAATAAATTATTTTAGTATACTAACGGCCGGTTTCATAATAATTGGGATAAAGTGACTTTACTTTAAAGTCGACTTTAAATTTTGATGCGTTTTATAATCAATTTCTGATCTGACTAGTAAAAGTTGACTTTAAGGTAATGAATATAGGTTGGTAGCACCTTTTTCTAGTTATTTTTATTTTATAATGTTGTATAACCTTCATTTTGATTGTTTATACTTTAGTTATGTCATTGGAAACGTCACAACAAACAATAAGTAAAAAGAATAATTATATCATTTTTTATGAAATGAGAAAAATATTTTAAACTTTAGAATAAATCAGTGTTATTATACGCGTGGCGCATAAAGTAAAATTTCGAGTTGAGAAAAGCCAGAATTTGGATTTGGACGCGCAGCCCAAATTCTTTGGGCTTTTCTCAACTCGAAATTTTACTTCATGCTCAGTCTGGGAGTGGAAAACACTCGTTCGACAATTTTCAATAGCTTATTTTGTGTTTTTCTGTTTTATACAAAAAATGCGTTCTTAAGAAAAGTCGTGTAATGTTAAATATTAAAAAAAGCTATCGAATTTATTAGCAAAAACAATCTACGATTTTTCCCGTAAAAACTGACATCAATTTTTATAAAAATCTTTTAAACTTACAAAAAGTGATATATTTTAAAAATCGAAATCTTGAAAATTCATGTAAAACGTCCTACAATTTGAAAATCAACAATAATCTATGAAATTCCTTATAAAACGCATCAAATTGTTACATATTGGAAATTTGCAAAAGATGTCGAAATTTTGAAGATTAACGAACATCTTAAACATTCACGCGAACCGACAAATTTTGAAAAATGACTAAAAAATCGTTGACAATTTGAAAATTACCTAAAAGCGTGGATATTTATGAAGATCGGCCACGTTTCCAAGATTCTAAAAATTGGCGAAGTCATGAAAAATTGTCCACATTTTTAAAATTAAAGAAAATCATGAAAATCATAAAAATTTTGAATCTTGTAAATTTATAAAAAAAACCTTTTTAATTTTTAAATTTAATGAAAATGTAGATTAAACGTGTGTTACAATTAATTAAAACTGTTGAAAATCATCAACATTAAGTTCAACGTTCCAAATTTTCATTCAAATTTTTTGTAATAATGTATAAATAATCTATTACAAACATTTGCAGCTTTAGTTTTAGCGTTTAATAGAAAAATGTTATATTTAATTATCCATACATCATTTCTAAAAAATTTATTAAGCTTTAAGGAATAATTTGTTTTTAAAAACCACATGTTGTTAAAAAATCATTACAATTTATTAAGACAAAACTATTCTTCATATTGCCCTACAGAACGTTTACGTTTACAACCTGATGATGAAGGTTTTTTAAGTATTTTATTTATTATATACATGACACAAATTATAAATTAATAACAGATCATGTTAAAATGAAATTTACGTCAAAAGCAATATTCATTTCTAACGTTATGCAAAAATATCACTGAGAACTCCTTCAATTCTTTTTTGTTTTCTTGCGCTATTTCTTCTTAAGTTAAGTTTTTAAAGAAATGAATTCAATCTGTTAACGAAACAAAATATATTTAATAAATTAGCCTGGTCGATTCAAGTGAACTCTTATCTTTAAAATTGTATTTGAGTTCAGTATTCCGGCACCGGATACCCACAGACGCGTTTCGGACTTCAAGGCCCTCGTCAGTGTGGTCCCGGCCCAGTGCTGAGGAATACTGAACATTACTTACTATATCAAACCGATATGTGAACACTATTAAGTGAATTGGATAGCTAACGCCATCTAACGCTCCATAGTGGCATCGTCAATGACACTCTTATCTTTAATTTGCCTTTGATAATCAAAATGTATGTACCGCTGAATGCATTAACACAATTTTCTCTCAATCTAAACACTGCTTTCCTTTTAATCACAATATCTTTTTATCGCTTAAAGGATTACTATCCAAAATGTGATTCGTTTTTCTATTTCTTCTGTGAAATTAATGGCCCTGGCTTCACAGCCATGTCAAACGCGCAATTAACATTTGAGAATTTTTTTTTTTAACATTTGAGAATATTTTTAGGTTAGTTTTAAAGCCGGCTCTATCTATTAAAAGTGTCAAAAAGCCGTCTTTAATGCATTATGAAGCTTTAACTTGATAATAAAACCGGCCGTAATTAGTAATTTGCCCGAAGAATTAATCCCTTAAATTAGTATATACTATTTTACCCTATCAAATAATCGCTTAAATTAGTATCTACTAATTTACTTCATCCAATAATCGTTTAAATTAGTATATACTATTTTACGCGATCAAATAATCGCTTAAATTAGTATATACTAATTTACCCGATCAAATAATCGCTTAAATTAGTAATTACTAATTTATACGATCAAATAATCGCTTAAATTAGTATATACTAATTTCCGCATAATAATCGATAATATCGATATATTTCAATAATCGACTAATTACTAAATGTCTCAAAAGTTAGCAGCTTATCATAGTATGATACATAGGTTATTAGCAGTCCCCATGACACAAAGTAATTATAATAGGGAATTAAAAATAATATTTCAAATTGCTTACAAAAACGGATTTAAAAAATCAATAATAGAAAAATTAGTACAGAAAAAACAAAGAAATAAATTAATACATTCCATTTACCCAATTATCAAAAACAAATCTATAAAAAACTACTCTTCATTAACATTCACAGGAAACAATAGTAATAAAATCGGGAAAATGTTAGGAAAACTGAATATTAATATAGCATACAGGACAAATAACACCTTAGGAAAAATAATTAAAAACAATAAAGACAAAAATAATAAAACTCAACAAAGTGGCGTCTATTTACTAACTTGCAAAGACTGCCCCAAGAAATATGTAGGACAAACCGGAAGATCGTTTCAAGAGAGGATAAAAGAACATTTAACCAGCTTCAAACAAAAGAAAACAAACTCCACATACTCCAACCACCTCATCGAAGAAAACCACCACTTTGATGAAAATTTCCAAGTCCTACATCTAGAAAGGAAAGGTCGGAAACTCAACATCATGGAGTGTTTAGAAATCAATAAAAGAAAATTTTCAGGACATCTTCTCAACGATCAAACAGATTTAACTAATTCGCCCCTCTTAAATTTACATTTTTTTGAAAAACCCACCCCCCCATAAACATTGTATATATACCCGACCCGACAAATTGTATTTATCATTTCTTCGCCTGAAGAAGCCACAGTGTGGCGAAACAATTGTAGCGTTAATACAATATATATTTGAAAGTGTTTAAATTGTTTTATTTATATAAAAGTAATTACTAATTAGTATATCGATTATTCCCATTACTAATTTTAACCTTCTTAACCCCCACTTTTTTGATTCTAAATACAACGGTATCATTTGTTTTCAATTCCATTGATTCCTGAGGGAACAGCAACATTTCGAAATTGCAATTTTACCTGTTAAATGCCGCAAAAAGTTAACAATCTAGTAAGGAATCCAAAATTGATAAGTGATTTATTAATATAAAAAAAAAACAGAACAAAAAAATATAACAATTAACACAAAACATGATTAACTACCGAAGTAAATGTTCAAAATTACTTGGTTGGTTTCCATAGAGAAATAAAGATTTTGTTCGAAACGTCGTCTTACATTAGACAACATGTCTGGAGTTATAAACCGGCATTCATTAAATATTCTTCTGGTAGCGTATTGTACATCTTGCTCTTAAGATGTCCCCATAAGAAAAAATCTAGGGCTGTCAAATCAGGTGACCACGGTGGCCACGCAATGGTACCTCGCCTACCAATCCAACGCGAAGGAAAAGTTTCGTCAAGGTACTGTCGTACAGTCAAAGCGAAAAGTGGAGGTGCACCGTCCTGTTGAAAAATTAGCTGGTTTTCCTAATAACTATCATCAGATGCAACTCCCAGTCTGTTATGAAGAGAATAACATGATGGTCTAGCAATTCCTGGTACATTTCTGCCGTTAAATTACTGGATAGAAAAAATGCACCAACGTGCGATATCTAAGAATATCAGCCCAAACATTCAACTTTTGTGGATATTACGTATCTACTATATCTACCAATAACGACACTTTTGGCGATTTATAATTCCATTGAAAGAAAAAGTACATTCATCAGAAAAACAAATATTCAAAATATAATTCGAATTGCTCGATGAGATATTTTATCGCTAAATTGTAAACGTTGATCAAAGTCGTCTTCATTCAATTCCTGGACCAATTTACTTTTGTATGGGTGATATTTGTACTGTTTGCGCAGAATACTAGCTCTAGGAATTTCAGATGCAACAGACACATTTCTCGTACTAGCTGCAGGATCCAATGCAATATGACCTAAAATCACCACTTCAGTTGCTTCATTTCTTATTTTGTTTACTGCTGCCCACTTCTTACCGATCCCGTTTCTCGAAATTTGGCCACCAACTGCAAAACGTATTTCTGGGAGGTTTCTTGGGTCGTATAATGCTTATTGAATACTTTTGCAGCTCCCTCCGTTGGCGCAACTTCTATTCCAAAAATATTGTTCTATAATTTCCTTTTTCTTCGCGAGTGTACATGATTTTCAGCAAGAGACAAATGTGAAAAGAAAATTTAAAACCCTGTATTTGAGATTTGGTTGAGATAAATGCATATAGCTTGTTACCTCAAAGGTTATTTCGAAGTGTTGCCGGTCCCTCAGGAATCAATGAAAACAAACACAAATAACATGCGTTGTATTCAGAATCGAAAGAGCTTTTAACGATATATCTAGGAGGTTGAGGTTATGAAGGTGGAAATGTCATCAAAAGTTGTCCCCCTCGAAAAGAAATCGATGTTTCGGCGATTTTTGAAAAAATGCCGTATAACTCAACATAATCACTTGTTACCTCTGAGATGGACCACCCTGTATATGTCATTGTGGGCTAAAAGAACAAATTTTGTGGGTGGACACAAAAAAAAATCCGAGAAAACAAGGGACACTCTAATGTACATGGGCGTAGCTAAGGGGGGACTGGGGGTTGCCCGGGCTCCAAGAAATATTTTTTAAGTTATTGGAGGCAAAAATATGTAAGTGTTTCTAGAAGTTTTCGAATAAAAAGCGATCAGGTTTTCAAATATTGACAAAAAGAGGATGACATTCATAAAAAAACGAACAATTGACAACATTGACAAAAATCTTATAAATCATATAAAAATCTCGACACTTCGAAGATATATAAAATGTCAATTGTAATGGAAAATGTTAATAAGGCATTAACCTTCTAATTTTTTTACAGGGAAAACTTATCAATATACTAGATAACTATTTCCTGTAAAAAAATGTACATTTTGTTGGGAAATTATTATTATTATTAATCGATGTAAAATGACAATAAAGTTAATGCTTGGCAAAAAATATCGGTTATTGTGTAATTTGTCAATTTTATTTATTGACCTACGTACCATTTATGATGTTTTGATTGGAAATGGATGTGTAATTTGTGATATAAAATGTCAGTTTGACACTTTTTCCATCTCACACGGGTTTATTTATTTACTTGTTAAGAAAACATAAATGACACAAATAAAATTTTGAAAATAAAGAGCGCACATGCTTGCTTAGATAATACAAAGATAAAAATACGAGATAAATAAACTAAACTAAAAGTAAAGTTATATTTGTATGAGTCTAAAACTTAAAAACTATAAAACCAAATAATTCTAATTAATAGAGTTTAAATAAAACACATATTGTTAAAAGATAACATTTTAGCACTTTTTAAATAACATGTCAATAATGGTGATAAAATGTCAAATAGCAATAGCAAATCATATTGTTAATAACTCAATAAAGATAATTCTTATTAAATACGATTTGAAATGTCGATTATTTTACGGAGAATTTCAATTCTGTTGTCGTTATAAAATACCAAAATGACACGATAATAGACATACGGGGATTTATCTTTTTAAGTATACATAAACTAGTTTTGGTAAATTTGCGGGAATTCGTTGTTTTTATAAAAGCGATCAATTTGAAGCTTTTAACGAGTGTTCACAATCCTTGGTTAAGCATAAAGTAAAATTTTCAGGCTTTTCTAAACTTGAAATATTACTTCATGCGCCACGCGTATAAAACACTGATACAAAGAGAAGTTCAAAATATTTACTGCTTACGTTTGATCATAACAAGATATCCAAAAGAAAATCGCTCGAATTTAGAAAGTTTTGGTTATAGTTAAAATCGGTGTTTAATACTCGTGGCGCATGAAGTGAAATTTCGAGTTTAGAAAAGCCTGACTTCATGCTTAATCTGGGAGTGGAAACACCCTTTAGAAGCTTCAAATTGACGTTTTTTGAAATCAACGCATGCCAAAAATTTTCCGTGTATACATTGGGATAAAAACATTAATAATGTTTCTATTTTTAATGCTATTCAATTGGTTTAACTATTATGACAGTTTTTAACAGCTTTAACAGTTCTTGACAACTGTTTTCACTATTGAGTGTCTTTATTTAATTTCCTGAATTAAAATATTATCAAATTTACGATACATTTCGGAGAACATTTTTGATCATTTAGCGGTAAACTGGTATTACAGTCTATAATTGAATACTGACGAAAATCATCAAAATTGATGTGAATCGTGGTGATTGCAGAAAAATCTGAAAACTGACAAAACGTAAAAATATAATTTTAAATAAATAAATTGTCGTCATTGCAAAAAAAAACTGCCCGATATCTGAAAATTGATAAAATGTATGAATATAATGTTAACGGTTAATAATTTCTTAATATTCATCATTTTACATTTCCTTTATAAAATGTGGCATATTTTTTATATTCCTCTAGTGAAAATCCTGGCTAAGCTCATGCTAATGTGCAAGATGCAGCATTTTCAATGGTTTCTTCAAGAGTATACTTCTTCTATTGCGAAATTAATTGCCTTAGCTATTAACGCGCTCTGTTGGCTAGCCACAGTAATTATGAATTAATAATTATAAGTGGTTCACATTTTTAGATTATTGACTGAATGCATGATTTAACGGGTGGATGAAAAGATGATTAATGAAATCTTAAATCTAGGTTAAAATCTGAAGAGAGTTGGACAGCCAGTGCTGCACCCTTTGCCCATCCCAAAGGATAGGAAAAAGGAAACACGTGTAGATTTTTAATGGAAAAGGTTCAATAGAAAGAAATTTAGGAAAGGGTTTAATGAAAAAGATGTTTAAGGATATGAAGACCGACCACGGTGAAGCTGCACGCTTGAATTGTGCAAGACGGTCATCTTTCGAACTAGATTCTAATATATACTTCTAGCCAGGTGCGTATTCAAGTACTGGCCTCTCCACACCCGAGTAATCTTTTATTTATATCAGAGCAGGCCAACTTAAATTGCTTCGAGGGCCAAAATTAACACCTTAGAAATATACAGAATGTCCCAGGATAGGTGGAACAATATATAAACGTTTTTATTTTTGATTTTACAATAAAATGTTACTCTTTATAAAGTCGTCGTGATGCTTTCAAAATAAGATGTAACCATTATTCACAGTCTAAGATATACAGAGTGTTCACAAAAGACCAAAATCTGAAAGTGTTTTGAAAACTAATAATTCAAGCAAAAAAATAGTCACTTTAATAGTAAAATATATGCTTATTGTAGCAGCGAAAACAAAGATTTAAAAAATCAACACTTAAAATTTTGCATCATAATTGAAATAATTATGTAATGTTCGAGCGAGGAGCGGATGATAATTATTTCATTAAAATATTGTTTAACACTTTTAAACTTTGATTTATTCAACACGATGATTACAATAGTTACAGTTATAGAATCTAGTTTAGAATTAATTATGAAAATGGTTTGGTTATTTAAGAGTGAGCCCGAACTTACACAAATATTAATTAATTTAACGAATAAACTCTTGGCAATAATGTTTAGTAGAAAGTAGTTCTGAATCGTTGTCTGAATTAAGACTGACTAGCAAATAGAAAAGTGTTATTTTCCAAAGAAGAATGTCTGTGAAACTACCAATATTTCCAGCAATAAACCGGCGCCTCCACCATGGTCGTCCAGAAATTTTAATTATTATTTTTAGTGACAAATAAGGAGAAATTCATCCATTTCTCAACCTCTTAAATATAATATAAGTTAAATAAATACTATAGAACAACATTTGCCCATTGTAATTGCTGGTGTATTTATATGTAAAAGATTTTCTATTACAATCATTTTTAAGTACTAATATCTACCTTTGGCCCGTGTTAATTTAAGTTATTATCCTTATAGATTGTTAAAGCAATGCCTAAAGAACAGTAATAAAGTACTAAAAAATTCGTAACCTAAATATTTAATACAAAAAATCAACTTATTGCTGGGCGCCATGCGCCTCGGATGAAACAAATAATTAAAAAAAAATCATAAGTACCTTTGGCCCGCGTTATTTTGAATTACTAAAAATAATAATTAAAATTTTTGGACGATCATGGTGGAGGCGCCGGTTTATTGCTGAAAATATTGCTAGCTTCACAGACATCAAAGAAGAACCCCTACTTTTCTAGATAACAATAACCAAATAGAAACACGCATAATATTGAAAACAAAGGCTAGTTTCTGGACTGCAAAATATTTACTTTATGATCACGTGGATCCAAACACAAAATGCTTAATGGACTATTTGCTGTTTCCAATGTTATCTGTGCTAACCCATTAACAATAATCAATTTTGGAAAGTACAATACATTATGATTATAAATTAATACATAAAAATATAATATAAAATGTGTAACAAATACATAATAACAATAATGGTTATTATTATTGGGTACATTACACTTCCCCCCTTATGAAAAAAATTACAATGTAAATTTAAAAATGAAATGTGGGTACAGAAATACATATAAATAGTTAATAATTAGGTAAAACAAGTTAAAATCAGAAGTTATTTTAAGATAAGCAAATAAACAATAAAATAAGGTGACCTAATAAATATATTAAATAATACGAAAATTCGACGCCTGGAAATAAAAATAAACGAATAATTACTTATATATATTATACACACAAAATACACACAAACTTATTACTATAAAAAAGAAAAAAGAAAATGTATAAAGGAATCTCCAACTGAAAATAATACACCATAAATATTATAAATATCTTTTTATATAAATTTAAATATTTTTAATTGTAAGGTATTCTTGACGGTACAAAACAGGTAATGGAAAGAAACACATTTATTTTGTGCGAACCCACTTAATAAAATGATTGCTACTTTTTTTTTTAATTGATCACGAGAATTCTAATTCGCTGGCTTCTCCTTAATAGAGGAACCACTAGAGCCTCATCGACCATATCTGGAGCTAAATTGATATCTCTAATATTCATTGGTACATTTTCTGGCACATATACAACGACTCGGTTATGAATAGGTCTTATTTGTTTGAATGCTTGAAGAATTCTAGTGTGTTTAGCGATTTTATAGGAAATAAACATAATTATGAGAAGAAGAGCCATCACGGAACCGAAGGTCCTAAAACAGTAGCATGTTTTAGTCTATCGAAATGTACTAATACGTGTTTATTTTTGAAAGGTTGTTTGTTTGAAGATAACACGTACAGTATACTACGTGCTGAATGAGTTTGTCGTGAGTGAGCTAAAGGTGTAACCGAGTACGATACAGAGACAACTGTAACGGATTGGAAGAATATTTGCCCTAAGGTGTATACGTAGGGAAGTGTGCCTGAGAAGAGAGAAGATGATTAGAGGTATGATAGATGGGTAATTCTTAGAATTGAATTCCGCATCAATTAGGCGTATTTTTAGGCAAATCTATTTTTCAAGTTTAGAAATTAGCATCGGGAAAGGTTTCGTTGTATCGACCGTCTCTCGGAAGGTCAGAATTGACCCATCAAAAGGCCCTATTTGACCTCTTGATAGCAACCCCAGTGTACAAAGTTTCGTCATTAAGGGTTAGAATTTTTCAAACGCTCACCAAAAATCAAATTCTGCACGAATTGGGATTTCTGAAATGCGTAGCCTAAGGTGTCACACTTGCAATTTTGCCGCTCCACCCGATGTCACAATAAACTAAACAACGGTACCCGGCCGGCGCCCGACTCAAAAAGGGGCACGTAAAAATAACTCTTGTTGCCACTTTTTTATTCGGATAATTTGGGGGGTCAGGAGTGGTCGCATTGTATCGGTGGGGGTGATTTACCTCGGAATTGACCCATTTGCGACGGGCATGAGCCGCGGGGAAAGCAAGACGAGCATTCGAAAATTAGAAATTTTCTGACGTTTGTTAGATTCGGTCAGTCATAATGAAAATTGTATTTCGTCGTTATTTTGATAAAACCTTCTATGTGAGTTGAACAAAAATTTTCAGGAAACACAAAATCTGTTTAAAAAAATTTGTTAAGTAGTTCCACAGCTCATATATATCCAGTTAACCAGTCCCCATATAAAATTTGGGAACACGCGAATGGGAGCAGAGCGCAGGAGGCCGGGACTGGTGTATAGACAGACAGATCGGTCGGTTACGACTATTTTACTCCAGATGTCGCGAAATCAAGTCTCAGAGAGAGAGAGACATTTGCTTTCTCCCTTTGATCCGCGCTTCTCCTTGTATCATATTCCAGATGTTGATTTTTCAATCTTGAAAACGTTTTTTTTTCATTTAAGGTCGGAAATTTACATGTTATTTGGCCATAAGAACGAACAACGATTAATCTTCCACAATAGTGAAAATAGAGTATTAAAACTTATACATATTGTTCATTGAAGCTCTGCGAACAAATTGACAGTATTTTTTTTTCCAAAAATGTTTTTTAAATTAAACATAAATTAAATAATGGAACACTGTCAAATGATCACATAAATCCGTGTATTACTTCCATACGAAACCTTATTTTTTCTTCATATTGCTTTAATTTATTGAGGTAATTATTGTAAACATCTTTTATTAAATAGATTTATCTAAAATAAACGATAAATAAAATTAATCGTTGCTTAGCAATCTCCATAAGAGCAATGTAAATTCTGATTATACTTTCAATAAATAGGGGGCAGCATAGTGCCTTTTTAGTAATATTTCAAAAATATACTCTGATTTCTAAAAACGACACGGGCTTCTGGCTCGTGGCTCCCGACCTTGAGTTGCGAATGTATTTTTTCTGACGCGGACCGTTTATTCATTCATCATGTTATTGATGCACAACAAAGAAATACATTGTTAAAATATTTCCCAATACTTTTTGTAAATATAATTACATTTCTGGATTCATGTTTTGAATAGGAATGTGGAATGCCATTAAATGTTGATTTAAGTGCTGAGTCGGAAAAAATCCTTTTTTATTTATAATTTACCAAATTGAATGTTCTTTAGTTATTTTCGACATTTTAAAAGATTTTAATTTATTTTTATTTAAAATAATAATAATTATTATTATTATTGGGCTCCGTAAATTTAAAAGACAACATAAGAATAATAATCTTTATTTACAGACAACATACAAAAATAAAATAATTCGGACGCCGTACAGTGCGGACGAACAGAGCGAGCGAAATTATAAATCATCCAGCGCAGCGCGCTGCCGCGTACTTTAAAAAAGTGACCTAACGAATCCTACGGATAACAAAGGGAAATCAGCCTGATAGGGGCGACAGCCCTCAGAAAATGCAAGACTCCGAAGACTCTGAGTCATCATACATGGATTTGGAGACGCAAGATACAAACGACGAAACTGCTGGCAAATTTATCACATTCAAAGCAAAAAAACGAGGCCGTGGTCGCCCGAGGAAAGACACCGATAAAAAGGAGAATAAAAAGAAAAAAAAACAAGGTAATTTAAATCTGCCTAAGACTACAAATAATACACTACAGCAATTACTATTAAACATTTCAACACAACAATCACCACAACCCTCTAGTTCTAACACTATGCCAAAAAACCTACCGCAACCACCTACAACTCAAGATTTACGTTCAATAATAAACATGGCAAAACAACCACCTACAACTCAAGAAGTACAATTTTTTAAAAACACAGCAACACAACCACCCGTTTTAAATCAATCAACAAACACACAAAACAAAACTAACACTACATTAAGCAACGCAGATAACACTTATGTTTTTAAAACAACAATGGAGACAACTCGTATAAAAATGGCACAAATATGGGACTCATACAAATTCAATGTAAATAATGTTGAAATTATTAAAACAAAATTTGGATTTTTGCTAAAATACAATCCTCAGGAAAATCAAGGAGTCGTTCAAGGCTTACAACGACTAATAATTGATAAAGTTATTCAAAACTACGGCGAATACAAAACAAAATCTACAATGAACCCAGGTAAACCCCCTAGCGCTTCCTACTGCTGCGTAATTCGAGGAATCGAATTGGAAATTGAAGACAATGCCATAAGCAACAGACTTAACGAGTTAGGAATAGAACATAGATATTGTAAGAGAATCACAGCCAAAGCCACGGGACAAAAGACGAGGATCATTAGGGTAATCACGGGATCACACGACGCATATTCAAAATTACTCCATGATAAATTCCGATTCTTGTGCAAATCATACCATGTAGAGGAAAGTGCCGCACCACCCCCCATCCCACTACCGTGTGGGAAATGCAATAAATTCGACCACGTCACGGAGCAATGCAAGGAAGTTGTTCTCTGCGCTAAATGTTCAGGAACACACCCAACAACAACCTGCCCATCAGCGCTTCCTCCAAAATGCCGATCTTGCGGAGACACCACCCATGGAGCATGGTCGACCAAATGCCCGAACAGACCACTAGAACCGATAACGGGGATTCCAAATGTTCCAATTCGTCCTACAAATAAAAAGACTTCCGAAATTGACCCTAAGCTTACTAAAAATTCCCGAGTCCATCAACCAATAACCTTGCACGATTTTATTATTGACACATATTCTACCGAAGTAAATAACTGTAAGTCAGATAGACAAGAACTCCTCAAAAAATTAAAAGATAGATTCATTACATATTATCGTATCGACACGCATGCGTCGTTTTCTGGGAATCGAATGTTTATTGTGATGTTTGATCTAGATTTTCCTGAAACTATTCCCACAGTCATTCCCACCACAGGAGTACAATCAGGCTCAACAGAAATAGTAAGTCGAAATGGATAATGAGGTGTGTTTTTTATATACAAACATTAATTCCCTCTCCCAAAAATCCCATCTAGTAAACCATTATCTCTCTAATAATCCAGTCCACATAAATATGTTGGTAGAAACTAAAGCCAAAAACCCTATAACCTTCAGAAACTGGTCCTCTATACAAATCCCGGCAAATATATATAATCATAATCACCGTGGCGGATCTGCAATCCTATCCCACCCCTTAGTTTCCTTAGGAAAGGCAAACCCCCCTAAGATTAACAACATTATGAATGAATGCATACATGCTACTCTCACCTTCCCCTCCTGTCAGATTCATCTATTCCTAGTTTATATCCATCCTACATCCTCCATAGAAGATACAATCTTCACCAAAGCTTCCCTATATGATAATGCCATTATAATAGGCGATTTTAATATGAACAAAGCCAAGCATAAGCATTTAAATAACTTCCTTTCCCACTCCAATTTTAAGCGAATTAAAACCAACCCCACATTCCTCATGAACCAAAACCTAGCTAGCACCCCTGATATCCTGTTATGCACCAACAATCTAAAACCCTTAATCCACTCAGTCCATTTAATTCCCGATTTATGCTCAGACCATCTCTCTATTTCATTTAAACTAAAAATCAACCAAAACCCTACTCAAACATTACCTGAATTTATTTCTGATTACAAGCACGCAAATATTTCCAAAATATCAAACGACATCCTACAATTTATCTCCACCCATCCTGATATAAATTCCTCAACCACTTCCACTTTCAATAGCCTTCTTTCCAAATCAATCGACCGACACACCCCTAAAATTCCTAAACAAAATTACAAGTATCCGCTTCCTAAATTTATCCTGAGATTGATAAAATACAAACGACAGCTATACAGAGACTACAGACAGTTAGAGGACGAACGAATTAAAATAACATTTAACAGACTAAACAAAGACATACAAAAATTAATACTAGAATATAAAACCAGTAAATGGCTAGAGGCCTGTAACAATATCAACGACTTGCACGGAGGAAAAAAATACTGGACTGAAATCAAAAAACTTAGCAAATACAAATGTTATAGCAACATCACTGAAATAACTGACCCAATGACAAACCAGACACGTACAACAGACAAAGGCGTATCAGATACATTCGCTAGACACTACGAAAACACATACAAAACGACACAAGACACTTCCTATGACGACACTTTTTACGCTGAAGTAAACAGCTGGTACGAAAACCAATTTTGTAATACACCTCATACGCCCCCTCCCACAGATGACAAATTGGACGAAGAGACATACTACGAACAGTTACATAAAGGTAAAAACACCGCCCCTGGACATGACAAAGTACCCAGACAAATCCTAAAAGCTCTTCCTCACCCCATACATACATATATCCTTCAAATCTTTAACTACAACTATAGTGAACAAATATTTCCACCGGATTGGAAGCACGGTATTATTACCTGCATCCACAAACCTAACACCGATCCCCTTCTCGTAAATAACTACCGTCCCATTACTCTCCTACCCGTCCTTGGAAAGCTGTTTGAATCCTTATTAAAACAAAAAATCCTCTCTCAAATAAAGAATCGTATTCCTATATACCAATTCGGCTTTCTTCCAAAACGCTCCACTACACTTCCACTAACCATCCTTACTTCCAATTGCCAAACTAGCCATCTAGAAGGAAAAAAGACCGCAGTGCTATTTCTGGACATAGCTAAGGCATTCGATAGTATATGGCATCGGGGTCTTCTCTATAAGTGCAGAATCCTTAACATTCCCCTTCACCTCATAAAACTCATCCAAAAATTCCTTTTAAACCGCTCACTACAAATCCGTATCCAAAAATCCCTATCATTTATTTTTCACCCAGAACAAGGTGTTCCCCAAGGTTCCCCTCTATCCCCACTGTTATATAATGTATTCTGTTACGACCTTTACAATCCTAATCCCAATTTTATAGACCTTGCTAAATATCCTCTACAATTTGCCGATGATACCGCCCTAATTTCCCACTCAACAACCCTAACCTCAACCATAGATTCCCTTCAAAACTTAGTTAAAAAAAGCTCTGCGTGGTTTTCCAAATGGAGACTCAAAATAAATCCTAATAAATCCCAACTGTTCCTACCCTACCACCGGTTAACACCTAATTCTCCATCGATATCCATAAACAACTCCATAATTCATCCATCTCCTACATGTAAATACCTTGGTATCCATTTCGATAACAAATTATCATTTAAAAAACACACATCATTAACTAAAACAAAGACAATTAAGAGAGCAAAATATTTCAGATGTCTCACGTACAAAAACCAGGGAATTAATACGAATACGTGTGCAACTATATATAAAATGATATGTCGCCCTATGTTGGAGTACTCCTCCATCCTCTACTTAAATCCCTCCAAATCCACCCTCAACAACCTCGAGGTTGCGGAGAGATCGTCCCTCCGTACTCTTACAAAACTTCGGCACCCCCAAAATCCTCTCTATAATCCCTCAAATACCCTCCTCTACCAAACAACAAAAATATTACCAATCAGCGACAGACTTCGATTCCTAGTAGAGCGATTTGCATGCAACGATAGTAATTACGATCTACTCAAACAAATGTGTATCCCCAGAAAACCTGACATTCCCCCCAAATTCAAAAACCCGCACATCACCCTATTCGAATATATATCCTCACTCCACCCTCCTTCCCCTACATAATTTAAAAAAAAGAAAAAAAAAACAAAGATAAAAACAAGGGCAGAAAGACTTATGGTCGATAGCCCTTATTTGGGAATGCAATATAAAAATAATTTTGTTTTGTTAATACTAAATTTATTGTACATAGTTCTCAAATAATAAAGATTTAGTATATATATAAAATAATTCATAATTAATAATAATAAAATGATAGTAGCTCTCTGCAAATTGGCTATCGACCGGTGGTCTTTCAGCCTGTCTTTGTCAATTAATTGTTTATAAAAATAGGTATTAAAGTGTCATGATCACTAATGTCAGTTTAACTGTCTTTGTCTAAAAGTGAAAGTATGTCATTCGTCTGTGTCAACCGGCAGTTCTTCAACGTCATGATCAATGAAAAATGTGGATGAAATGAATTCATAAATTGTGATGTCTGGAAATTTGTATTTTGGGGTTATGTTATGATTTCGGGGAATACATAAGTGGTTTATGATGTCAGGGATGAAAGGATTCTTAGAGAATTTGTGGGCGAGGTGTTGGAGGCGTTCTTCGATAGGGATGAGGTTGCATTTTTGGTATAGGAGTGTATTAGAAGGATTATGAAGAGGATTTAAAGGGTGTCTGATTTTAGTGAGCACTCTGGGGCTGATCTTTCAGCTACTTGGAGATTGTGTAGGACAGCTGGGCGAGGATTGAAGAGCAGGATGGCGGCATAGTCGAGAAGAGGTCGGCATATCATTTTATAAATATGAACCGCCGTTTTTGTTGTGATTCCATGGTTTTTATAAGTTAACATTCTGAAATGCCGAGCTCTCGCAACGACTTTTGCCTTCAGGCTTTGGGAATGGGGCTTGAAGCTGAGTTTTGTATCAAATGTAATACCAGCAGGTGTTAGACGGGGAAATGTAATTATTGTTTAATAATATTTTAAATGGAGATTGGAGAGGACGGTGGTATGGAATAAAGAGTTAGGATTTATGGTTATTCTCCATTTTGCAAACCATAATTTCAAAGATTTTAGTTTATTTTCAAAATTTCGAGAATTTTCAATGAATTTCCAAAATTTTAGTTAATCTTTACCGCTTTTTGTAACTTTTCCAAGATTTCTTTTAATTTTTACAATTCCTGAATTGTTTAAATTTATCCTAACAAATTTCTCCAAGATTTTTATGAATTTTTAAAATTTTGACGCGTTATGAAACTCTAAGATTGTTGTTAATTTATAAAATTCTGACGGTTTTTTGAATTTCGTAATTTTTTAAGTGTTGTTGCTACTCATGAATTCTTGAGATATTTATCATATTTTAAAACGTTAGTAATTTTCGTAAGTTTCCTAAACTTTCGTTAATTTGCATGAATTTCCACGATTTTTGTTAATTTTCATATAATCTCATATTTCGGAAATTTTCAACGTTTTAGTCAACTTCAAAAACCAAAACGCTTTTCGTAAATTTCCAAGACGGTTTTCGCAAAATCCAAACATTTTCAATAACTTTCAAAATCTGGACGCCCATCATGAATTATTCAAGATTTTCGTAAATCGTTAAAATCGAAAATTTCCAAGATTTCCGTTAATCTTCAAAATGTTCATACAAGTGTGAATTTTCAAGAAGTTATTAACATTTATTATGAATTTTTAATAGCTATTAAAATTTATCATACATTTTTCAGCATCGAATAATTAATTTAGGCGTTATTTAATCGTAAACGATTAATAAACGTTTTGAAGAAAGCCCTCACATTTTTTGTCAAATAAATTTCTTTGAAATTTGACCACCCAAAAATTAACGAAATTCTTGATAATTTTCAAATTCATCAATACCGCGATATTTTATAAATTAACGAAAATCGTAAGGAGCCAAGAATTTGAAAAGCAGCAATAATCTTGAAAAATGCATGACTTTTGTCAAAATTTTAAAAATCTTGGAAATTAAAAAAAAAGTTTAAAAATTAGCGAAAGCATTAAAAACTCCACGAGTCAAAATTTTGAAAACTAATTTAAATCTTGGAATTTCACGAAAATTCACAACATTTTAAAAAATAAACCAAAACTAGAAAACCCTCAAGATTTTGTAAATTAATGAAAATATTGTGAAAAACCAGTGATTATTTTTTAACAAATGTTTTCCACTCCCAGACTAAGCATGAAGTAAAATTTCGAGTTGAGAAAAGCCTTAAAATTTTGATTTGAACCCGTCCAAAATCCAAATTCTGGCTTTTCTCAACTCGAAATTTTACTTCATGCGCCACGCGCATAAAAATACTGATTAATTGTTAAGTTTAAAATATATAAAACATTTTTTTATTATAGATTATCAATTTTCACATACTTCAAATTGTTGTCAAGTTTCAATATTTCTTTACATTTCATCACTTTTTGACATTGTGTTAGCATTTTATCAAATTTAAACGTTTTATCGATTTTCTACAGTTTTCGATTTTTTCAAAATTCTGGCAAATTTAAACAGAGCATGAAATTCTAGATAAAGACATTAAACTCTATTATTATTATACAGGGAGTTTTTCTTTAAAGGATACGTATTTCAAATTCCGCCTATTTATTGTAAATCTTTAGATATTCGTTGTTTTTTTAAAAAAGAGTTCAATTTGAAGCTTCAAACGAGTGTTTTCCACTCCCAAGCTAAGCATGAAGTAAAATTTCGAGTTTAGAAAAGCCCCGTGAAAATTTGTCTCGAAATTTTACTTCATGCGCCACGCGTGTAACACTGATTTCAAGTGAAGTTCAAATGTACGTCAGTTTCACAATATTTTAGTGTATTACGCGTGGCGCGTGAAGTAAAATTTCGAGTTTAGAAAAGCCTAGAAAATTTGTCTCGGGTCGCTGCGCGACCCTCGACAAATTTTCACGAGCTTTTCTAATCTCGAAATTTTACTTCATGCTTAGTCTTGGAGTGGAAAACACTCATTTGAAGCTTCAAATTGAACTCGTAATAAAAACAACGAATATCTAAAGGATTACAAAAAATAGGCGGAATTTGAAATACTTATACTTTAAAGAACAACTCCCTGTATATATTATGCATATATTTATAATAATTGTAATTTATAATTGTATAATAAAAATATGTATTGGAAATGAGACAAGCAAAAACAGTTGAAAGTTTGTCGATTGAAATTAAAATCGTCAATAAAATCAGATCCCAAAATCGACAAAGTATATATTTTAATCACGATGCGTATTTTTTTTAAATGAACTATACTTTTAATAAATGTTAACACAGTTTCAGAAAATTGTGGTTTTTGCACTGACTACTTTAATTATCCGTTCACTTTGAACGATTGTTACGTGATCAACTTGTACTTTTCCGATTAAAATATTATAAACGCTTATTGTGTGCCATTTGATCAACCCCGACAACACTCAGCGGGTACTAAAATGTTACCTACTTTTCAGATTAAAATTTATGGCATCCTCCGTGCGACTGCATAGGGACAATGGCTATTGTGTTATGCTAATTACTGGAAAATATACCGATGGGTTTAAGTAATTCCAAATTAACCGAAAAGTGTCCAGTAAATATAAATGAATACTTATAAAAGATTGTAACGAAGAATGAATTTTACTTATTAATCTTCAACCTCACCCAATGATCGAAAAATCTCCTAAAATTCAGTACTAATCCATTCTACAACATTTTGCTATAGTTCAAAAGTTTACTCATGTGAAGGATAGCCATAGTTTCCAATGCGATATTATTATTATAGAACAGGGTGGCGACCAACTGGGAAAACCGGAAAAGCCAGGAAAACGTCAAGGGATTTTATTCATCGGGAAAAGTCAGGGAAATTTCGCCTTTTTAACGAAAAGTCAGGAATTTTTTAAATTAATAATGATAATAATTATGCAAATAATACGATTAAAGATTTGACAAATTGTTAGTTCTGTTTGGAGCACGAATTTGACACATTAAATAATATTAAACAAAATTTTTTAAAAATGGTGATGTATCTATCTAGCACATTCCCCTTAATTTGAACAATTGATAGCTCACATACTAAATTTATTTCACTCTAACCAACTAGTTGGAGATTTCACTAGAAGTTAGTGTAAAAATTTTAGTGTAAAAGTAAAATTTCGAGTTTAGAAAAGCCTGATAATTTGGATTTGCTGGGGCGCGACTCGCTTGGCTCGCGCGTCCATGCAAATCCGCATTTTAAGGCTTTTTTAAACTCAAAATTTTACTTCATGCTTAATCTGGGAGTGAAAACCCTGTTTAGACGATCAATCAGATATGTATTTTGCAGTTTCCTTTGTTGTCAAAATTATGACATTAAATTGAAAGAGTTGATGTTATTTTTTTAGTTCCAATTTAGAACAAAAACAAATGTGTGTGCATTATTTATGTGTTACTAAACTTTGACGAACAAATGGGAAAATCTTAAATTATACCGAAATTATGTAAAATAAAACTTAATAAATAAACTACCAAGAACCAATTTCAATGAAAAATCAAACAGATCAATTAATTCTTCACAGAACGAAAAATAAAGTATCAAATTAAAGTTTTAGATCTGTAGAATTACCTACTTGAGATTGTGTTAAATTAAATTATTTTCAACTTTTATTATTCAAGATTTTTACGCTTCAGAGCTGTACCACACCAAAGCGAACAAGGCGTGATGAGTGCCAAAAGTTTTAACAATTCTGGCACCTTGTCGCATTTTCATCGGTTATTATCGATTTTGTATTTATTCGTGAATTCAAAAAAATAATAAGCTGAAATATTTTTCGATTTTCTCAAATTTCCCGAGATACACGAAATGTTATATAGAGAAACTACAAATTATATAAAAATCATGAAACTTTAAAATTGAGAATATTATCAAAAACTGCGAAACAAACAAACTTTTTAAATCAAGTAATTAGTCACATTAATAAATTTATAAATTTTACATTTTAATAATTTTTACTGACCTCATTGCTATCTTTTTTTGTACGGAAATATACGTTTTAGGGTCCAAGTAATCAGAACCAATGAAAAATGTTGAAAAGTCTTGCTAAGTGATGATAATCAAAAACATTTATAAAACAACAAGATATCTTTTAATTTAATAATTCAACACACAAAAAGTATAGTACATTTTCTCTGACAAGTGTAATTGCAAAAATTATAAAAAATCATTGAATACGCTATTTCAAGTTTACAATGCTTTGTATGTCAGGTTAATTCAATGATTTAAATGGATTAATTGTTGGTATGATTAGTTAACAACATGATAAGGAATTACCAAATGGATTCTGCGGACACGAATTAAATGTGTCAACAGTAAATAATCATTAGAAGAATAATTAGAATTGTTAATCTCAATGTAAATTTAAGTTTTTATAAAATATAACTAATTCCCAAAGTTCATAATTTGGAACATGCTTGAAATCCTAAAATAAAAGAAAAAAAAAACATATATGAAAAAAACTTAATTACAATACTTAAAGACTAGACGTGTGACTCACTTAACATTCACTCAACAAAAGACATCATCAAAAACTTTATTTGCATTTCTGGACATATGAAATAGTGGCGATTTATGTAAAGTGTTCGATTTGGCCAATTTTGTGTAGAACGTATTATTATGACGTGATTGAATTCTTGGGACAGATAGGTTGACTTGCGATAATAATTGTGAACAATCTATATCATTATGTAGTAGCTTGTATATGAATTTCGCACTATGGAACTCTCTACGTACTGACAAAGATTCTACTTCAAACCTATCCAATAACCGAGCATAAACAATGCCTTGTACAGGATATTCCCCATCTAGTTTGTAAGACAGGTATTTCAGATCTCTTCTTTGAATACCCTCAATTGCTATGGATAGGTAAGCATAGTGGGGATGCCATACTACAGAAGCATATTCCAATTTGCTACGCACAAATGAAAAATAAACTGATTTAAGCAATTCGACATTGTTAAAATATTAAGTTGTGCGTATAATGAAGCCTAGCATTTTAGAAGCACTTCTACATATGGTTTGTATATGTTTGGAAAATGTTATACGGTTGTCAAAAAATACACCGAGATCCTTTATTTCTGACATTTTCTGCAACGCTGTTCCCAAAATATTATAATAAAAATTGTTAATACGAATTACTCGACCAAAACTAACTACAGCACATTTCTTGACATTTAGTTTTAGTTGATTATTGGTACACCAGGTGGTTATCGAATCTAGATTATTTTGTAATAATTGACAGTCTTGTTGACATGTAATATTAGGTCATTTATGAATATATTAGGTCATTTATGAATATAATAAAGAGTAATGGACCAAGATTCGAACCCTGGGGCACGACAGATGTCGATATAAATTCATATGACTTGAAACCGTTATAATAGACATAATTAAGCCTGAAATTGAGATATGATCTTATAAAGTTAACTGTATTAGCACCAAAACCAAGACTGGAAATTTTGTTTAAAAGTATACGATGGTTAATACTATCAAAAGCACGAGAAAAGTCTGTGTAAATCACATCTAAATAGATGGACCCACTTCCTGACCACAGTCTCTTCTTTACTATCCTCGAAAACTCAAAATCCACTTCTCCCATAAGCATTGTCTACCCTTGGTAGTTCTTTTCAAACATTTTTTTAATGCATCATTGTATACCATCTAGGAGTAACTTTACTACACACGAGGCTTCATAAACTCATTGGGCTTATAACGTAGACTCCTTTGATAATAAAACACTATTTTGTAAAAAAAAATAATCAAAACAACGACGATTTATTCTTTCGTTTTTCTAAATCTTTAAAAAAATCGCCAAAAATCCATTTTTAGACCTTTTTTGATGCGTTTTCGTGTGCATTTACATCTTGCAGTCGCAATTTTGACGCACCTTGCACCCTTGATACCCGTTTGACTGAGGATAATTTTAGATTGAGCAACATAAGACAACATTTATCAAAATTAAGAATTTTTATATAAGTGATCTTGCACATTTATCATGACTGCATTATTGTGATAATTTTGCTCGTTTAAAAAAATATTGTACAGCGTGAGCGAAACTCGATGTCTCAGCTCTATTATAAGAAAAGGAAAAACGATAGAAAAAATCTGAAAATCGGTTCATAAATGGGATTGAGGAAGGTCTATTTTAAGCCAAAATTGCATATTTTTATAAATTTGGAAACTGAAGTAATGACGTCATCGAATATTTTTTCCCAGAAACATACCTATATATTTGGATATTTAAAAAGAACTGATTTTTCTGAATAAAATTAGTACAGAAAAAGAATTGCCATCCTCTTCCGTTAAAAAATTATAAGCAAACTTAGAAAAAAGTATTATCAAAAACTCACAAATGTCACAATTTAAAGAAGTAGCCTTTGGAAGCAAATATCAAAGTCGCATCTTTCAGTAATGAAACATTATTAATTAGTATGATTAATTATCATTAATTAAACATTAAAAATCACATAATATGTTACTATATTACTATTATTTATTTAATAATCTACGGATTTCTCCTTTTTACAACATTACAAAAAATATATAAAATAAAAATAATAATACGCATAAGTTACAATAAATAAATATCGCGCTTAACACTAAACAAAAAACACTAAACAAATGAATACAGAAAGAAACAAAGTATGTAGCCAATCACTTCAACAAAATTTTAATGTAACCACCTCCTACTTCTAAACAGGGTGGTTAAAAAAAGTTTTTGTTCATTTTGATTAAAACAAACAAAACAAAACGTGCTTTTTTGTTGTTTCTGTTGTTGTTTCTTTATTAGTGCTAGACAATTTTTACATTGTTTACACAGGTCGTTCAATACATACTAGTCTAAACATATTAAAATTACAATAAAATTCAAAATAGGATAATAATTTCGACTCTACAATAGTTAAAACTTATACAATAAAAAAAATCAAACGATACATATGTTTAAAAAGAAAGTTCAGTTATCATGACATCACTTACATTATAAAAAGCTTTTGATATTAAATATAGCTTAATTTTTTGTTTAAAATTCTTAAAATCGAGATTTCTTATATGCTCTGGCAGTAAATTATATATTATTGATCCATAATATCGTGGTCCATTTTGTGACTGTGTAAGTCTGCTGTGGTCAGGTCTTATTGAGTCAATATTTCTAGTATTATATTCGTGGAAATTCTTATTGGTAAAATATTGTGACTGGTGCTTCTTTGTCCATAATAAACACTCGAGTATATATTGGCTAGGAAGAGTGAGAATTCCAAACTTGCTGAAAATCGATTTGCAATCTTCTCTATAACCTAGGCCAAAAACCACTATTCTGCTTGCGGTCGCAGAATGTCCCCACAATAGAACACCATACGATAAATGAGAATGTACAAGTGAAAAGTATGCTGTTTTTGCCACATCGCGAGATAAACATTTAGTTAAATTTCGTAGTAAATAGATGTTCTTACTTAGTTTATTAGCAATATTTTCCACATGCACATCCCACCTCAGGTTGGCATCTATGTACAAGCCGATATTTTGTATGTTCAGAAAGTACCTCATGGTGTTCTTTGAGAGAAAATATCATTCTAACTGTTTTTTCGTCGTTCATACTTAATTTATTGTATGCAAACCAGTGTTTCACTTCTGTGCGAGCATATGTCTCTTTTGAGATTAATTCATGTATATCTCTATTTGTGATTGAGATCGTATTATCATCTGCAAACTGTGTTATTTTTATATTAACATCAGAAAAAGCATATGGAAAATCATTTGCATATAAAATAAACAACAAGGGCCCCAAGTGTGACCCCTGCGGAACCCCACATGTTACGGGTATTTCTGCAGATACATCCGACTTGAATGATGTTACCTGTTTTCGTCCTGATAGGTAAGACATAATCAGTCTGCAACTAGCTGGTACAAAGTTGTAATAGTAAAGCTTTTGAACCAATTTACTATTGGCAACGCAGTTGAATGCTTTCGACAAATCCATAAAGTTGGTTAAGACGTATGATTTATTTTCCAGGCCTCTCAAACAATCATCAACTAACACAATAAAACACTTTTAACTTTGTTTGTATAACACAATTTATTTTTATGTGACTGCACTTTCGGCAAATTCAGCTTGCCATTATCATCATGTTTGATAATGGCAAGCTGAATTTGCCGAAACTGCAGTCACATAAAAATAAATTGTGTTATACAAACAAAGTTAAAAGTGTTTTATTGTGTTAAATTAACATGTATAACGAAGTAGAAGCCTCCACAATTCAAAATAAATCATCAACTAGTTTGACTACCGCCTCTATCGTATTTTTTTCCTGTCTAAATCCAAATTGGTATTTGGAGAGTAGATCACTTTCCTCTAAATAGTACAACATTTGATTATATAATACCAATTCAAAGACTTTGGCTAATACAGGTATGATAGAAATCGGGCGGTAATTATTTGGATCATTGGGATCACCTTTCTTAAATATCGGTACACATTTTGATATTTTAAGAGAGTCTGGAAATATATTTTCCTGAATGCACCGATTAATAAGCTTCGTCAGTGGCAGAATGATTATGTCTTTTACAGATTTAATAAGCAGTGGTGAAAAACCATATATATCTCGAGATGTTTTATTTTTAATTGAGTTAATTATATCTCGAATTTCTATAGGGGAGACCTCACGAAATTCGAAATATTCAGAAGCTACTGGTGTTGATAATATGCTGTCATTAACTGATCGAGTACTAGAGATATTTTGGGTTATATCGTCTATTATTTTAATAAAATTTGTATTAAATTGATCTGCAGTAATACCCGTACCATGTGTGACATTAATATTATTTACACGCCGTTCATTATTGATTAATTTCCACATACACTTAATATTGTTGTTTGAATTTTGTATATAATTATCGTTAGCACGAATTTTGGCTTGTTTGAGGGAATGTTTGTAGTCAATTTTAAGGTTATTGCGTATCTGTTTAAGGTCTTTAGAAGGATGATTTAAATACGCCTCACTGACTAGGTGCAATATTTCCCTCATGCGTCTTAAAGAAGTAAAATTTCGAGTTTAGAAAAGCCTAATTTGGATTGGCCGCTCCGCTTCGCTACGCGGTCAATCCAAATTTTCAGGCTTTTCTAAACTCGAAATTTTACTTCATGCTTAATCTGGGAGTGGAAAACCCTCGTTTAAAGATTCAAATTAAAATCTTTTAAAAAAGCAACGAATGTCGTAAAATTTACAGTGTATGCATACATATACCTGAAAGAAAAATTCCCCGTATTTAAAAATCACACAGTTGTGATATTTTATTGTAATAAAATGTTAAGTTAATTAATTTAGTTTGAAATATCTTCAACCATTTAGTTAAAATTTAAAAATGAAAACAAAAATCTTAAAAAAAATATAATTCAAAAAACTAAAGATGATAAAAAAACGCTTAAAACATGTTCTAAGCAAAGTTAACGCTTAAAACATGTTTTAAACAAATTTAAGACTTAAAACATGTTTAAAACAAAACCGTTTAAAACACGACGGCTGTTTTTAAATATGTTTAAAACACTGTTCTAAAACAAAGTGTTTTAAACATAACAATCCTGCTTCTAAACACCTCCATAAAGTTGGCACCCCCACTTCGCCAAAATCAAATTAAAATATGCCTATAATTTAGGACTAATTAAAGACTAATTTGTACCCACAAAATTAAAATTTGTACCAACTTAGTTTCGCCGGAAAACCGCTTATTATTATGGGGGTGCTAGCTTGACTAAACTTAGCACCCCCACCATTCTCAATTGAAATGTAACCAGGTGCATCCAAAACTTTGAATTAAAGACTAATTTGTACCCATGTTTGTTTCTCATTGTTTAAACAATTATAAATTATTTAAACAATTTATACATTATTTAGCCAATTTATAACAAAAAAAGTACTTTTCATAATTAATAAACAGAAATGTAGAGTATAAAATTAGGACTAATGAGTACCCACAAGTATTTTGTTTTAAACAATTTTTTTGTTGATAATATAATTTTCGGATTAATTAATTTTAAATCTCGATTTTCGGTATAAAACCCTAATAAAAAATTGGAACCACAATAAAACTAGATAAACTTGTGTTTATAATTTAGGACTAATTTGTACCCACAAGCATTTTGTTCTAAACAATATTTTTGTTGATAAAATAATTTTCGGTTAAATCTCAAATTTCGATTTTCGGTATAAAACCGTCAAAAAAATTGCGATCACAATAAAACTCGACAAACCAGTGTTTCTCATTTAGGACTAATTTGTACCCATAAGCATTTTGTTATAAACATTTTTTTGTTAATGAAATAATTTTCGGTGAAATCTCATATTTCGATTTTCGGTATAAAACCGTCAAAAAAAAATAGGATCACAATCAAACTCGACAAACTAGTGTTTCTAATTTAGCACTAATTTGTACCCATAAGCATTTTGTTATAAACAAATATTTTTGTTGATAAAATAATTTTCGGTTAAATCTCAAATTTCGATTTTCGGTATAAAACCGTCAACAAAATTGCGATCACAATAAAACTCGACAAACTAGTGTTTCTCATTTAGGACTAATTTGTACCCATAAGCATTTTGTTATAAAAATTTTTTTGTTAATGAAATAATTTTCGGTTAAATCTCATATTTCGATTTTCGGTATAAAACCGTAAACAAATTTGGAACCACAATAAAACTTGACAAACTAGTGTTTCTAATTTAGGACTAATTTGTACCCATAAGCATTTTGTTATAAACAATTTTTTGTTAATAAAATAATTATCGGTTAAATCTCATATTTCGATTTTCGGTATAAAACCGTAAAAAAATTTGGAACCACAATAAAACTCGACAAACTAGTGTTTCTAATTTAGGACTTATTTGTACCCATAAGCATTTTGTTATAAACAATATTTTTGTTAATAAAATAATTTTAGGTTAAATCTCATATTTCGATTTTCGGTATAAAACCGTCAAAAAAATTGGGATCACAATAAAACTCGACAAACTAGTGTTTCTAATTTAGGACTAATTTGTACCCATAAGCATTTTGTTATAAACAATTTTTTGTTAATAAAATAATTTTCGGATAAATTTCATATTTCGATTTTCGGTATAAAACCGTAAACAAATTTGGAACCACAACAAAACTCGACAAACTAGTGTTTCTAACTTAGGACTTATTTGTACCCATAAGCATTTTGTTATAAAAATTCTTTTATCAAAATTTTCGGATTCATTAATTTTAAATCTCGATTTTCGATATAAAACCGTAATAATAAATTGGAACCACAATAAAACTAGATAAACTTGTGTTTCTAATTTAGGACTAATTTGTACCCACAAGCATTTTGTTCTAAACAATATTTTTGTTGATAAAATAATTTTCAGTTAAATCTCAAATTTCGATTTTCGGTATAAAACCGTCAAAAAAATTGGGATCACAATAAAACTCGACAAACCATTGTTTCTAATTTAGGACTAATTTGTACCCATAAGCATTTTGTTATAAACAATTTTTTGTTAATAAAATAATTTTCGGTTAAATCATATTTCATTTTTTCGCGTTTTCAAAGCGGGCGTTTTTTGCAATATTTATGTAAAAAATCGACCAAAGCGAGTTAAATTCGTAATATTTTCCTTACAATATTTAGTCGTACCGCAAAAATAAATACTTTTGCGTTTAGATAAGTGTCCAAAATTAAAAAATAAATACACAAAAAATATCAATTATAAATTTTTAGGTAAACTTCCATCTCTAAGATATGAGTATAATTTTATTTAATATTTAAAAAATCTTTGAAACTTTCTAGAAATTTCAAAAAATAAAATAACTAACAATTTAAAATCGCCCCCAATCTCTTGTAAAAATAGTGTGATGAGAACAAAATAATTAAAAGAATTAATAATCATTTTTTTGAGAGCGGTCTCTGTGCTCGTAAATTTTGTACCGCCAGCAGCTTCTCTTTGCCCTGACTCTTCAATTGGCCAACATACTAGGGAAATGCCCATTTCACAGTCTATTTTTAATATGCAGGTTATTACCCATCGAAATTTTTGACAGAAATTTGTATACCGGTTACGGGTTAAATAAAAGGAAAAAAAAACTGATTGTCTATATCCTAGCGCTAAAACGTGATTTTATAAGTATGTTTGATACAGAAAGTTTTATCTTAAAAATTCAGGCACCGTCCAAGGAACAAATTCGAAACACAAGTTTTTCAAGTTTTATTGTGGTCCCATTTTTTACAGTTTAATAACGAAACTCGAGATTTGAGATTTAACCAAGAATTATATTATCAACAAAATGTTGTTTGTAACAAAATGCTTAAGGGTACAAATTAGTCTTAGATTAGAAACACTAGTTTGTCGAGTTTTATTGTGGTTCCAAATTTGTTTACGGTTTTATACCGAAAATCGAAATTTGAGATTTAATCGAAAATTATTTCATCAACAAAAAAATTGTTATTAACAAAATACTTGTGGGTACAAATTAGTCCTAAATTAGAAACACTAGTTTGTCGAGTTTTATTGTGGTCCCAAATTTGTTTACGGTTTTACACCGAAAATCGAAATATGAGATTTAACCGAAAATTATTTTATTAACAAAAAATTGTTTATAACAAAATGCTTATGGGTACAAATTAGTCCTAAATTAGAAACACTGGTTTGTCGAGTTTTATTGTGATCCCAATTTTTTTGACGGTTTTATACCGAAAATCGAAATTTGAGATTTAACTGAAAATTATTTTATCAACAAAAATATTGTTTAGAACAAAATGCTTGTGGGTACAAATTAGTCCTAAATTAGAAACACAAGTTTATGTAGGTTTATTGTGGTTCTAATTTTTTATTACGGTTTTATACCGAAAATCGAGATTTAAAATTAATTAATCCGAAAATTATTTTATCAACAAATAAATTGTTTAAAACAAAATACTTGTGGGTACTCATTAGTCCTAATTTTATACTCTACATTTCTGTTTATTAATTATGAAAAGTACTTTTTTGTTATAAATTGGCTAAATAATGTATAAATTGTTTAAATATTTTATAATTGTTTAAATAATGAGAAACAAACATGGGTACAAATTAGTCTTTAATTCAAAGTTTTGGATGCACCTGGTTACATTTCAATTGAGAATGGTGGGGGTGCTAACTTTAGTCAAGCTAGCACCCCCATAATAATAAGCGGTTTTCCGGCGAAACTAAGTTGGTACATATTCTAATTTTGTGGGTACAAATTAGTCTTTAATTAGTCCTAAATTATAGGCATATTTTAATTTGATTTTGGCGAAGTGGGGGTGCCAACTTTATGGAGGTCTTCTAAACACTTATAGAATCTCGGCCTTACTTCTTTTACTGAAAGCCTTACGTAACATTTCTCTGCCCATAAATAATACCACACCAAATATTAATACCGAAGTGTCCTTGGTTTTCAATCGGATTGACAAAATGTGGATTTTCAGTAGCCCAAAAATGCTCACTTTTTATTAGGCTTACCGTTACTAACAAAACGGTTTTCATCCGTCCACAACACATGCTGGAAAAATCGATTGTCATTGATCTCTAAGTTTACCATCACTTGGACACAATAATTTATTCTTCGATGATGTTGATCTGACAAATGTTTTAAGTTGTGAAGTATATAATAGTGGTAACCATTTCCTTTCAAAATTTGTCGTACCGAACAATATTTTAAATTCAACTCACGACAGGCTTGCCGAATCGAGTTCCTTGGATGGTCTTGAAAATACTGCAAAACAGTGGCACTAATATTGTCAGAATTGATCCTTTTAGCAATTTGTCTTCCCTTTCGAGCAGATATTGCCTCGTTGTTTGCACGTAAATTGCGTTCTAATCTTGCAAATATATTTAAGGTTGGAATAACACGTTCAGGGTATCTCTGGGCGTATAACTGAACTGTTTTTCTAGGGTTCTTTTGAGATTCTCCATAAACTAATAACATGTCGACATTTTCGTTGTGCGTAAACATTTTTCAAAATAAAATGACAATAAAACAATATTTGTCAACCATTAGTTTAATTATTGACAGATGCGACTTTGTTATTTGCTTTCAAAGGCTACTTGTTTAAGTCGTGACAATTGTGAATTTTTGATAATACTTTTTTTAAAGTTTGTTTTTAATTTTTTAACGAAAGAAGATAGCAAATTTTCTTCTCTACAAAGTTTATTCAGAAAAATTAGCTCTTTTAAATATCCAAAAACATAGGTATGTTTCTGGGAAAAAATATTCGATGACGTCATTACCTTAGATTCCAAATTTAGAAAAATATGTAAGTTTGGCTTAAAATGGACCTTACTCAATCCCATTTATAACGTCTTTTCAGATATCTTCTATCGTTTTTCCTTTTCTCATAATAGAGCTGGGACATCGAGTTTCGCTCACCCTGTACAATCCTCGTGTGTGAACAATTTTCCCGAGTTTGACGGCCCGGCCCGCTTGAAAAAATGAAATATGAAAAAAAACGGGCCAAAGCCCTGCCTGTGCAGTCAGTCAAAATTACAATGTTTTTTTTTTGAGGTTCGTAATTAAAAAATGTTTTAATTGCGGATAATCGGGGTCCCCAGGTGGCGGATAGGGGAACGCCGTCAATCGTTGACGGTAGGAGGATTGGCCTCCCGCGGACCAACATGGAAGGAGGGAGTGAAGCGATGTTAAGATGCCGTCAAGGTGTCTCTAGCCTCTCCTCTCTTAAGACCGGCATGCGTGGTGAAGAGCCATACCCGCGCCCTAAAGGCGCAAACATGTCGGATCTAGAGGAGTAAACCTCGATAAAAAATCCGTAATCCCCGGTGTTATTCGTACCGTGCCGATGGGATGAATGGCACTACGTTAGTGTGTCTTATAACGGTGGCCTCCGGAAACCTGGCGAACTCCGGTTGTACGTAGCCTTTCACCGGTAAGGGAGCACTGCCGGTGATGACCTTTTATTTCTGCCCTACTCGTGGGAACAATATGACATCCACAAATAAAATAACAGAAAACCCTAACAGGCAACTGACGGGGGATTACATCCCTCGGTTTTTGCTTGTATCAAGAAACGAAGGTAACTTCGATCGAGTTAGCCCGTTTGTAATTGACAAAGTGCTATATAATAATTTAGGTGAAACAAAGTCCATAAAAAAAATTGAAGACGGCTTACTTATAGAGACGGTGAGTAATGCACAGTCTAAGAAATTGCTGCAGATGAAAAAGCTGGGAGAATTTGACATAACAGTGACCTCGCATAACACGCTGAACTATAGTAGGGGAATTGTTTATTGCAGGGATTTCCTCAATTGTACTGTTGAGGAAATTCAGCAAAATCTGGAAAGTCAGGGTGTTATCGAGGTACGTCGTATAACGTCAAGACGTGACGGTGTGGTTCAGGAAACCCCGAATCACATCCTCAAATTCAACAGACCAAACCTCCCAGCAACTGTTAAAGGTGGTTTCCACAGTTTACCAGTGCGTGCCTACATCCCGGCACCACTGAGATGTTTTAAGTGCCAAGCTTTTGGCTACACCGCAATACGCTGTTCCAAGGAACAAGTATGCGTTTGAGGCAGAAGCATACATGAGGGTACTGCTTGCAGCGAGCCCATATCCTGTGTAAACTGTGGAGGCGGGCACACTGCTCGTTCCAGGAACTGCCCTCAATATAAATTGGAAGTCGCCATCCAGGAAGTCAAAACTAGAGAAAAGATAACGTACTTTGAAGCGAAGAAAAAGGTAATCCCGCAAACTCCTTCACCTGGAGTCTTGTACTCCCAGGCAGCAGCAACAAAGCCGGTCTATTCAGAGCTTCTAAGTCAGTTGCTGCCGCAACTGAGAGAGACAATTTCAATGGCTGTGAAGGAAGAAATGAGTCATTTTAGGACTCAGAGGGAGGCAGGTAGCCTACCTCCTTCAGGGGAGGCAGGTAAACTGTCTCCATCAAAGGAGGCAAGTCAAATGCCTCCATCAAAGGGGGCAAGTCAAATGCCTCCTCCCTTGACGGTAGTTCAACAACCGTCAAAAAAGCCTTCAGAGAGGGCAGGTCCGGTGCCTCCTTCAGAGAAGGCAATTCTTAAGCCTCCACCTTCGACGAACGCCCCTCGACAACAAGGGACCATTGCTGGTTCCAGTATGTCTAGACAGCAGGAAGCAGCATCATTGACTTCTACTGTCGAACAAATTTTGGCGGCAGCATCGACCATGGTAGCTTTGCCGGCAACGACACCGATGCCTACAGGTTCCATGGCCGAGCAGTCGACAATCGACCTGGACGGCTATATGTCGTCTAGCGACCTGCCTTCAAAGAGGGTAGCCGCCGACGCTTCCCTGTCCTCGATGGAGGAAAACATCGAGGAGAAGGTAAAGCAGTTAAAGCGGAAAAAGAAAAAACCTGGATGGCAGAAGGGCGTTCCGAGGAAACAAACGCAATCACAATGATTATATTTGTATTTGTGATGTTTTGTACATATACATTTATATTTATTTATTACATGTTTTTGTTTTTAAGTTGTGTATGTCTTCTTACTAAAGTCTTTTACAACTTCGGTATTTTCTGTGATAGTAGTTTTAGGGTTTATGTTTTGTTTATCTTTACACCGGAGTCTTTTACAACTCTGGTGTTTATCACTTGCGGTATCGGAGTATTTTACACCTCCGGTATCAATTGTGATATTAGGTTTAAGGATGTTTGATGTATTCGTCTCGACGTCGGAGTCTTTTACAACTCCGACGTTACGTGTGAAATTAGTATTAAGACTGCGTGTTGTGTTTGTCTCAGCGACGGAGTCCTTTACAACTCCGGCGCCATTTGTGATAGTAGTTTTAAGGTTTTGTTGTATTCGTCCTGGCATCGGAGCCATTTACACTCCGATGTCATTTGTCTTTTATTGTGTTTATTATTATTTATTCTAATTTATTATCTGTGTTCGTCTACTGTCTTTAAAAATGGTTGAACAAATAATTCAGTGGAATTGTAACGGTTGCAGAAAACACTATTATGAGCTGAAACTACTCCTGGCAAGACACACGCCCTTTTGCGTGTGTCTGCAGGAAACACACTTCAAACCGGACGATATGTTTCAGCTCCGCGGTTTTTCAGTTATTAGAAGGGATTTCGTGCCTGACGTGCGAGCCAGGGGTGGTGTCGCCATCCTTCTGAGAGAAGACACTGGCAGTTCGCTTAGCGCATCCCCTGAAAACCACTATCTGCACCGTTTATCTCCCTGAATTCGATTGGACTATGGCAGACATCGCCGAACTAATCGATCAACTCCCCTCACCGTATATTTTAGTGCGTGATTTTAACGCCCACAGTCTACTATGGGGCTCCCAGAGGAGGGATCCCCGCGGTCGCTTGATCGAGGATCTTCTCGATCAGAGTGATGCGGTCCTCCTCAACACGGGATCCCCAACGCATTTGAGCGCTAGAGGGTCAGAGTTTTCGGCGATCGATATTTCTCTTTGTTCCCCCCGTTTAGCCACTGGTCTTACGTGGCAAGTCTTAGATGACATGCACGGCAGCGATCATTTCCCGATCGCTGTTAAAACCATCGTCAGACGAGTAAGACAATCTGTCCCTCGAAGATGGTGTCTCGACAAGGCAGACTGGCTTGGTTTTCAAGCCAGTCTTAATCCGCCTACGTCTTATAGTGACGATGTCGAGACCGCCGTGCAAGACTTCACAGAACGGGTAATAGCAGCAGCAAGTATTCATATCCCCATGTCTAGTGGGATAATGGCCGGTCCACCTGTTCCCTGGTGGAACCCAAAAGTAAAGGTGGCAATAGAGGAGAAGAAGAGGGCTTTATACCAGTTCAAGCGAATTCCCACCCAGGAAAACCTGATAGCTTTCAAGAAGCGGCGTGCTATAGCACGCCGCACAATTTTTGAAAGCAAAAGGTCATCATGGGAGAGCTACGTGTCGACGATCACGCCGAACACACCAGTTGGTGAGGTGTGGAAAAAGGTGGGTGCAATAGCTGGGAAGAAATTCCCAGCCGTAGCACCCATCATAAAGATCGATGGGCGTGAAATAGTCGACACACTGGAAATAGCGGATGCAATCGCGTCTAACTTTAGCTCCGCTAGTAGCTCTCGTAACTACGAAATGTCGTTCCTGGGTGAAAAGGGTAATCGAGAAGTCCCTCTGGATTTCTCCTCGATGGGGTCCTTGTGTTATAATTCGTCGTTTTCCTCGAGAGAATTTGAAGAGGCAGTTGGATCAATGGGTGAGTCGAAAGCCCCAGGTCCAGACGGCATCCCATATCAGATGGTCCGACAGCTTCCCTCAAGTATGAAGGAGTATTTGTTGGCCATCTACAACATGATATGGGATAGGGGCGTCTACCCCAGCCGTTGGAAAGTCGCCACTATACTGCCTCTTCTTAAACCGAGTAAGGACCCCACAAACGTCAATAGTTACCGGCCCATATCACTAACGAGCTGCTTGGGAAAAGTCTTGGAGAGAATGGTCAACAACCGTCTGGTATGGATGCTGGAGACGAATGGTCTCCTGGCAAAGTACCAGGCGGGATTCAGAAAGTACCATAGTACCGTTGACCAGTTAGTCTGCCTAGAGAACTCCATCCAAAATGCCTTCCTAGAGAGAAAACACCTCGTAGCGGTGTTTTTTGACCTAGAGAAGGCATATGACATGACTTGGAGGTACGGAGTTCTCCAAAAGTTATATGAATGGGGATTTAGGGGCCGTCTGCCCCTTTTCATTAAATCCTTTATGTCTGATCGGTCGTTTAAAGTGAAAATTGGGGATATCGAATCCTCACAGTTTGTGTTGGAGAACGGGATTCCCCAAGGTTCAACCATTAGCGTAACACTATTTGCAATCGCTGTAAATGAAATCGCTGCATCCGTAAATTCCCCTGTTAAAAAGTGTCTATATGTCGATGACCTAGTAATATACATGGCGGGAGATACCATCCCCGCCATAAATCGTCAACTACAAGTGGTCATCGACAAGGTGAACGGCGATGCTGAGTCTAGAGGTTTTCGTTTTTCTGAAACGAAAACCTCATGCGTCCACTTTTGCAGACTCAGACATCCACACCGTGACCCCGGATTGTCTCTCCGGGGCACGAGGATACAAGTGATCGAAAGTATCCGCTTTCTAGGGCTGAGGCTCGATAGAAGTCTAAACTATCGGGCCCACATCGATGAGCTGGTCCAACGCTCAAAAAAAGCGTTGAACGTTATAACCTGCGTACGGCAGCTCTTTGTCTGGAGGCAGGTCGTGGATCGAAATAAAAAAGTATTTGAAACAAAAACAAAAAAATAAAAAAAATATGTTATGGGCGCCACTTGGTTTAAGTAAAATTAATCTTCCTAACTAAACCAAGAAATTAGGAAAACTTTATTATATTGAGGTAAAAAAATAGAAAATTAGAAAGCTCTTTTTTTAAATTAATAAATTATTTAATAATGTCAAATTAAAGAATTATCAACAAAAATCAATCCTAAACCAAAGTAAACTAGATCCGGGTCATTTGGTTGTAATTAATTAAATTAAATTGAATCAAATCAACTTAAATAATAACATTTAATAACACTATTTGTTTGAAAAAAATGACGTCACCTTTCCCTTACATATTCATAACAGCAATGAAAATATCATTAATATAATTTCATTAGAGAAATAGAATTCATTCAAAAATAGTATATTGCATTTCGAAAATTATATTCATACGACTTACACAAAAAATATAAATATTCATAAGAAAAATAGAATTCGTTCAAAAATAAGATACTAAATCTTAAATATTATATTCATACGATTTACACAGAAAAAAAAAAGAAAAATCAAAGTAATTGATTAATCAACTTCGATTACAAATGAAGAAAATATATTTAATTAAATTTACTCTCCTAGTTGATTTCCCTTTTTTTTTACTTAAATTTTGAAATTTCAACACGCAATTGACGAATACTTAAACGAATATTCGATTCGTTAAATATTAACAAAAAAAACACTGTCACTAAATTTACTTTGTGGATTTTTCTCGAGTAACGAAAATAAATTGTTGCACTTTGTATAGAAAAAATATTCAAAAACTTATCATTTGCGTTGCGGCGCTTCCTCCGGGTTCTCACTCCAAATCGGCCGCACTTCAGATCCGGTAGCCCGAAACGAACACCAAAATCCGTGCGATTTCCAAAAACAAGAAGATGATGAGAAAATCCAAGCCGCCCACCAATCGAGCGTCCGCAATACAATGCGATAAGGAAATACTGGTGGATAAACCTCTCCTGGTTAAATCCTCAAAAAAATAGACAAATAGGCGACATGCCGGCAGGCCTACGCCGTCCAAAAATTAGTTAAATCAATCCCTCACAGGAAGAAAATAAAACTCGTTACCTGAAGGTATTGTGTGGCCTGAAGAGATAAGCACTTAGCTAATTTAATTAATACGCCGATCACACAGATGCACTACGATTTTATTTCAACGTATTTAACGATCGATCACACAGATCGCGTCGAGCACACAGCCCGGAAGATCAAAAATTTCCTCAAGTTCACCTTCGCGACAAAAAACTCGCTGTTGCCAATATTTATTTAATTAATTCATTAATTGAATAAATATTAAAATCAATTTAAAAAATAACTAGACAATAATTAGAGATGGCTTAATGATAATCAGAATTAGGTAATTGACGACAAAAAAAGAAGAAAACAAACGAAACATTTGCTTAATTAGCTCGAAAGAATTAATTACAAATATGTATACATGGTTGTCTATGTGAAATACTACATTGTAATAAAAATATTGTTCCAATTTTTATCGGCGGTAAAAGTGAACGTTACAACGTTATAAAATGTTTGGCCAGCATCAACTGGGGCGCTAGAAGAGAAGTACTGCTGCAGCTTTACACGGCTCTGGTTTTGTCTAGAGTCGACTACGGCTGCGCAGTATACTCTTCGGCAAGAAAGTCCTCGTTGAAAGCCCTAGATGCTGTTCACCATGCCGGTCTTAGATATGCCACAGGTGCTTTCCGGACGAGTCCCACACCGAGTCTCTGCTGCGAGTCGGGTGTCCCTCCACTGTCCGCACGCCGCAACCGCTTCGTGTTGCAATACGCGGCGGCAATGCGTGCGAGGAGGGGACACACTAACCGACGGCATTTTGTTACATTTACAAAGCAGCAGAGAATATACGCTAGAAGACCTACCGTCAGTAGGCCGGTGTGCGTCCGTGCGAAGGAGCTTATGGAGAGTCTCAATATTAGTCTCCCAAGGGTATTAGAGGTCGGATTCCTGGAGGTACCCCCTTGGCTTATGCCAAGGGTTAGGTGTCGGCTGGATCTGACCTCAGACAAGAAAAGCGATATGTGCCCCTACGTCTTAAGGGGCCGTTTCCTCCAAATCATCGCTGAATACCCGGACTCTCCGCGGTTGTACACGGACGGCTCGATATCAGACCACGGTGTGGGCTCTGCCGTCGTTATCGACGGCATCTCACATTCGTGGTCACTCCACGAGTCGGCCAGCGTGTACACCGCCGAACTGTACGCACTATATCAAGCCCTTCGCATTTGTATAATGAACTACCACCATAGCTCGTTCCTTATTTGCTCCGACTCTGTAAGCGCCATCCAGAGTATAGCGTCACTATACTCAGCCGATCCGCTGGTCCAGCTCATACAAGCCTCGATATTTGAAGTGTCCCGGTTGCGAAAGACGATTGTGTTCGTCTGGACTCCGGGACATGTGGGTATCGAGGGCAATGAGCTGGCCGAGGAAGCTGCTCGTCAAGCAGCGGAAGCGGACGGCATAGATGATGTACCCGTACGTCCAGACGACGTTAAAGGGTACATCAAGAGAAAAATTATAGAGAATTGGCAAGAGAGTTGGAATGGCTCCGAGAGCAAACTAAAGTCCATAAAGCTCTCCGTGACTCCCTGGCGGTCGCCGGTTACACTTACGAGGAGAGAGGAGGTTGCCCTGTGCCGTCTCCGCATAGGGCACACCAACTTAACCTCCTCGTATCTTCTTACCGGCGACGAAGAGCCAGAGTGCTCGATATGTCACGACCGGTTAACGGTGGAGCATGTATTATTGGAGTGTCCAGCCTACGCTTTAGAGCGTAATAGGCTGAGGCTTGGTGGTAATGTGGCGTCAGTACTGGCAAATGATAAGGGGTCCGTAGAAACGTGTCTAAAGTTTCTACGTGATACGAGTCTTTTGAAGCGATTTTAGCGATTAGTATTTGTCATTGCGTGTTAATTTATTAATTTGTTTTGTCTTATCCATGTTTAGTGACATCGAAGTCCTTTTACAACTTCGGTGTCACCTTTTTAGTTTTTGTGGTCGCTCGCTTCAGAGTCCTTTTACAACTCTGGGGCACATATTTTATATAGTTTTTAGGGTGCGGCACCGGAGTCCTTTTACAACTCCGATGCCGTCTTATCTGTGATATTAGGTTTAGTTTTGTGTGGTGTCTGCTTCAGAGTCTTTACAACTCTGAAGCACTTTTGTAAATAGTTTTAGGTTCCGGTATCATGGTCTTTTTACAACCTTGATACCGTCCATCTGTGATAATAGGTTCTAAGTTGTGTTGTCTGTTTCGTGTAGGGTTCGGCATCGGGGTATTTTACACCCCCGGTGTCGTCTTTAGTGATATTAGGTTTAGGTTTTATTTTGTTTTGTTTTGTGTCAGTTCCGGCATTGGGGTTCTTTACAATCCCAATGCCGTTTTATCTGTGATAACTGGTTGCGGCATCGGGGTCTTTTACAACCTCGATGTCGTCCGTTGAGTGATATTAGTTTTAAGGTACGTTTGTCCATTTTTTGTGTACGCGGTGCCATGGTCTTTTACAACTATGGCACCAATATCTGTGATATTAGGTTAAGATATTTAAATTTTTACTGTTTTATTTATTTTACATCTTTATTTATTCTACTCCCATTCGAAGAAGATAATAAATGGTTGAGTAAACCGGCTAATGACCTTGCAGTCGAAGCCGGTAAGTGGAAGGGGTTTTTAGTCGGTAGTCCTCCAGTCTGGAGGGAGTCCGACACTTCGTCCGTAAATGGAGTTTCCCCTTCCACTACAAAATAAAAAAAAAAAATAGCGGTGCGTAATCGTATCTCAGATTACGTTCTCATCTCGAGTGCATCTCCGAAAACGCAAGCGAATCTGAGGCCAAAGAGAGATAGAAAAATTGATCTTCGCTTATTTCTTGCAAAAAATATAAAATAGTGACATACGATAATTACCGTATAGTTGTGGGAAAACTAATAAATATATTTTTATGATTCAAATCCTTTGTTATTACCAAAAGTCGATTCTAGGTAATTATTTTTTAAAAATAAAATGTAAACACGTTTAAATTGGTTAAATTGTCGATCAAACTAGTGTAAATATTGAGCATATTAAATGCATTTTATATAAACAATAAATTTCGTTTTTTCCAAAACTTAAAAACTTCGAACAGTGAATTATCCTTAAACTTTCTCACCCTGAAATTTCAATACGACAGTATTATTATTGGTGGTAACAGCGGCACTCACATAAAGCACTTTTTTCTCTTCTTTTTCAAACGAATGGTATGCTCTTAAGAAGAGTGAGACTTATTTGCTGCAAATTTCAATAAATGCATTGTAATTAAATAAAAATCTGAATAACTTTATTTATTATGGCCAGGTTTCCAACAAAGGAATTTAAAAACATAATTTTTCTTCCTCTTTAAAATCGACTCAAACATTTTCAATATACAACTAAAGAAAACATTAAAGTTTTTTTATACCACTTCTATATTATTTGTAGTGATTAGTTACAGCTACGCTTGGTTTGATAACGATTATGGTGTAATCAACCAGGTCACTAAAAATAAATTATAAGTAGTATAAAATAATTCGATGTTTTAATTTCTTCTAAAAGGCTTCCAACTTTGTGCAGTCAAATGTTCTTTGATTTGTGTACAGGGTGGCCCAAATTGGATGTTACTGTAGGAAATCTCGGTTATTAGAAGAGACGGAAAAAATCGATAGCGCATTTTCGTGCGAGACAAATTCAATGCCGAAAACAGAAATTAGCTATTGTCTTTTGTTTTTAAGTTATACCCAAAAATTCAATATTTTCCATTTTCGATTTTTATTATTATCTGTCATTTATTATTTTATCCAGATAAGAATTGCATGTTCGCACCTCAAGAACATGTAATTCTTATCTTGATTTTTCGAGGAGAATTGAATGCAGTTTACAGATTTTTTCTATCTTCAATAATAAAAGAGATACAGCACTAAGTTATATTTTTTTAAATAGAAGTCATAGTTTGCTGTGTTATTAATAAATTAGTTATTTTTTTCCTTTTCATTGATATACAATATGTTGATGTTATATTTGCAATTTATTGAGATATATTATGTTTTTATTAAATTTTAAATATTTCTCATTAAACGCAGTAGGCTTGTGAATAAAATGATGCTTGTTACAGATAAAACAAAAAACAAAAACGTTGTTATTAGATTAGTTGTTTGTTGTCTTGCGTATTAATTAACTAAGTGTACTAAGAAATACGAAAATTACGAAAAATTTGACATGTTAGAATGCGTTATTGAAAGCAACAGTAATTATACTCGATATCCGGAGAGAAGACAGCCCAATAAATCGATATTCCAGCGGTTGAAGACAAAAAATTTCAAGAAATTTCAAGTAGGCAAATAGAAGAGAAACAAAGAATTTCAAAAAGTCGTGCCTTAAGGATTCTGAAGAAAAGTAAATTCCATCCTTACACAATTCGATTTTTGTAACTGGTACAAAGATAGATGTTTAATTATTTGGACCGACGAGGCATACATAAGCTCCGCGGGAATATTTAATAGGCACAATGCCCATTATTGGGCCGATTCTAACCCTCATCGGACTGTTGATGTTAAGGCACAGTCAATTTGGTATTAGTGTTTGGTGTGCTCTGCCGGGAAAGACATGTTACAACAAATTTTATTGAGAACTATTTGGACAATTTGCTCTTAGTTCAAGGGGAACATTTGTATTTTCAACAAGACGGCGACCGTCCTCATAATTGCAGAGAAATGACAAATTTATTAAATATTAATTTTGGAGCAAAATGGTTAGGCACAAATGGACCGGAGTAAAACGGCCTCGACGATCTCCGGACCCAACACCGCTGGACTTCTTTTTTGGGGGTATATAAAGGACAATTTATTTAAATTAAATAACAATTATATTAATATTTTACGACAAAATTGCATTAATATTGTAAATTCAATGTCTAATATCCATATTCATAATTCATGTAGAAGTGTGTTGTAATTGTGACTTTTGCCTTCAAAATAAATTTGAGGTTATATTTACAGATGTTTGCCATGTCCTTTATTAACCTATCATAAAGATTAATTTCGTGGCGGAACAGGTTTTATTTATTACTTCCACTTTTTGGTCAAATAATTAATCAATCGCAACATGGCATTCATATGTCAATGTCATTACATGACAAACAGTAGGGACACTCAAATAATCAAAGAACCTAAGAAAAATAAATCTGCAATCTGGTTGGTCAATAAATAAAAACAGAGTATAGTAGCCATTTATTTTCATTTAATTTTTTTTTAATAATTGCAAATTATTATCATATTCTAATATAAGCCTACTCAGATTCTAGAAAATTATAATTTAATATTAAACAAGCCTACTGCGATTAATGAGGATATTTATAATTTAATAAAAATACAGTATATCTCAATGAATTGCAAATATAACATTAGCACAACCAACCAAAAACTCAAATTTATTAATAGCACAGCCAATTATGTCATCTATTTAAAAAATATAACTTAGTGCTGTATCTCTTTTATTAATTACAAATGCATACCCCTATAGAATCGATTGAAGTGGTAATCGTTAAAATAACTCATTCCTCTGAATTTTTGGTAGTAAACACCTGCTTAGATGTGTACTGTAGGCTATACAAAACTTTAGAAGATCTACATTACCAATATGATAAAGTCCTTATTCTTGGAGATTTCAATATCAGCCGATACTATAATTCTGAAAAGGTATCTGATGCATATACTTCGGCTTTACATAACTTTTTGGAATTCTGTGGTTTTACTCAACACAACCAAATTTTAAATAGTAACGGCAAAATTCTTGATCTTATTATTTCCTCAGATAATGTTGCATGTGATGCCACCGGAGAACCAGATTCGTTAGTTACTGAAGAACCTCACCATCCTTCCTTACGATGTGCTATATCAATTACAACTTATAATGCCGATAAATTTATTTCAAGTGGTACTAGTAGGAAATATAACTACAGAAAAGCTAACTTGCCAAACTAATATAAAGATATTTCTTTGTTGGAGTGGGATTCACTTTATACGTTAACAGATGTCGACCAGGCTTGTGATTGTTTATATTCTCATCTTTACAGGGTGTATTTGAAATAACGAACAGGCATTTAAGGGCACATACACAAAATATGTGTGAACCCATCTCCACCAAAATTTTTTCGAATTTTTTTTTTTTGAATTTTTAACATTTTTCGAGTTTTTTTCTATACATTTTGAGAACCAATGCTTTTCTCGTTTAATTCGGTCTGCGTGGAATGCGTGTTTGTTTACTTTAAACGCGAGAGTCTTTGCCTTCGAAATTTGAAGTGTAATCACGTTTTTTTGTAAAAGATAAACATTCCTCAAGTTCATTCACATTCAAAAATGCACTTGACTTGAGCTAGTAAATTGATATCTTCTACACATGTTATTTTCATGTATAAATAGCAGTAAAATAGCAGTTTTACTACGATAACACTTACCACACACTCGTGCATGCAATTTGTTAAAAGTAGGTCACGTATAAAACAATTAAAAGTCGGTCACAATTGTTTTATAAAAAGTCACATGAAATAAATTAAATGTTCAAATTGACGCCCTTCGCACTCAATACACAATTGGGCTCTCCTTAGCCAGTTTTCACGAACCGAAGTGAACATTTCCCGCGGTTTTTCTTTTATTGTGTTAGCTGCGTCGTGAACTCGTTGTCTGAGTGTATCAGCATCGTCAATTTCCTCGACATACACTTCACTTTTAAAATACCCCCAAAGAAAAAAGTCTAATGGGTTTAAATCCGGACTTCTAGGAGGCCATGGAACAGCACCTCCACGTCCAACCCATCGTCCTGGAAATTCATTGTTTAAATAATTTCTAACACGCCGATCGTAGTGCGGAGGTGCACCTTCGTGCAGAAACCATAACTGTCTCAGCACAGCTAGAGGCACATCTTCTAAAAGATCTTGAAGTTCATTTTCTAGAAAATCTAAATAACGGCCGCCATTTAAATTAAATGGAAAAATGAAAGGTCCAATTAATTGGTCATTTACAGTGCCTGCCCAAACATTAAGGGAGAAACGATGATGAAAATGCGATCGGCATGCATGTTATGAAAATTAAAACAGCCATTTCGCGTAAAGCACGATTCATCCGTCACTAAAATGTTATTAGTGAAGTTTGGATTTCGGGCACTTTGTTCTAAAAGTCATTCACAAAACGAAACTCTCTGTTGAAAATCACCTGGCTGAAGATGTTGAACCCGTTGATAATGATAGGGGTGAAAATTATTTTCGCGGATGATTTTATGCAGAAAGCTATGAGAAACACCCAACTGCCGAGAGATAATCCGTGTACCTAAACCGAGATCCGCTTTTAACAAATTTAAAATTTGATTTTCCACTGCAAACAAATGATCTGCTCGGTTAACACCTCTGTCAACTGCGCCAACGGGTTGCAAACTTCCTGTATCACGTGCTCTTTGAAGTAACTCCCGAAAACGATTTGGTGTTGGTAAATGCCGTTCGGGAAACCGATCCTGATAAAGCCTTACTGCTTCCGCGGAATTGCACCTAGCTTCAATAGTTCAATATTAGAATAAATGTGTCGCGCCATTTTCAGAAAAAAAAGATGTTTGTCTGAATAAGTTTCAGCAAAGACTAAACACAAACATATTTTTTCTTGAAATCCGCCCTTACCACCCCTACTTAATTCATTGTAAATTTCTAAAAATGTGTAAGCAATAAATGTTTTTACAAGTGTGCCATATATCCCGAGGCCCGGCCGTCGACCTGCTCCATTCACACAATACGGCGTGACGACCTTGCATTAAGTGCACTCCGATATTTTCCCTAAGCGCTTGTTGTAATTTAATAAAGCTGATGCCGCATGCCGTTTAAAAATTATTTCTAATTGCCAGTGCTTCCAAAAATGTTGTCTATTTTTACTCATTTATTTTAATAATTAATTGCAGGCTCATTGTTAGAACTATAAACAAAATAATTGTGAATTATGTTTAGAAATAATATAATCTCTTTGTGGTTAAGAGCCTATTCATTATTTCAAATACACCCTGTATAGTGGCATAGATATGCATGTCCCAAAACTCCTTAAGAACAAAAACATGAATAATTATCCACCATGGTTTAATAACGATATTATTGCTGAATTAAAACTTAAGAATCACCTTAGATTTAAGGTTTAATAAAGTACGGCAATCTGTAAAACATAAAATACAACATGCTCGTGATAATTATATTAAAATGACTGAAAAGATGTTGACTGACGATCCAACTAAGTTTTGGAGTTAATTTAACTTAATGAAATCTTCAACAAGAATTACTGGATCTATGAAGCATAAGAATTCGGTGTTAACAACTTCTAATGCTATTGTTGATGGATTTGCGACCCATTTCAGTTCTGTTAATAGTACTACTCGCCATGAGTTGGATACGGATCTAAATACTTCTTATAGACCACCCTTCATTGGGAATATTTATACAGATGAAGAAACTGTTATTAAACACACTAAAAGATTAAAGGCAAAATTAACATCTGGAATTGATCTTATACCATCATTTCTCTTGAAGGATTGTGCTGTAGTACTTGCCAAACCACTTGCTTTTATTTTTAATCTAATATTCTCTTTGAGAGAAGTCCCAACATCAGGGAAAAAAGTTAGAATTTGTCGGGTTCCAAATCCGGTAACAAAATGAATGTTGAAGACTAACGACCAATTTCAACACTTAGAAATTTTTCAAAAGTCTTTTAAAGTATCTTAAGCGAACACATTATAGGAAATGTGCAAAATAGTTTGTCACCATGTCAGTATGGATTCTTATCTCGGAGGTCAGCTGCTGACAACATACCAAGAGTTATTGAAACGTACTTGTCTGGTCGGGTGCAAGTGGTAGAATTTGAAGGTGTACAATCTATTAGCTCTGTTGCCGAGTCTGGGGTTCCACAGGGCTCAAATCTTGGACTGTTGCTATTTTCACTTTTTATAAACGACGTCTGCGACACAATCAGATCTTCATACCTTCTCTATGCTGATGATTTGAAGATTTGCAGGAAAATAGAAAACGAAATTGACTGTGGTATCCTTCAGGATGATTTAAATAATGTTTGTGACTGGTGTTATATCAATAGTTTATCATTTAATACTAATAAGTGTAGTGTTATGACATTTTCGCGGAAAGTGAATACGATCTTTAACAATTATTTAATACGTGTTGAACCTTTACAGAGAGTTAATCGATTTAAGGATCTGGGCGTACTCTACGATAATAAACTTACGTTCAATGATCATATTGACAAAATTGTTAAGGTTTTATCATTAGAAACAGCAAGTCATTTTCTTCAGTGGATACGTTAAAATCGCTATTTAATGTTTGCATCTGCAGTAAATTGGAGCATTGCTCTGTTATATGGGCACTGCAGTATTATAAATACATTAGGCTATTAGAGAGCGTTCAGCGCAAATTTGTAAAATATCTATATTTTATCAAACATAAATCGTACCCAGACAGAACGATTAGCTACTCCAGTTTACTCCTAGAATTCAACACAATTTCCATAAATGATAGGCATAGGCGTATCTCATGCCTGTATCTGTACAAACTAGTTAACAACATTATTGATGATACCACTGCCATTGACTTGCTTAACTTTCATGTACCTAGGTTGGCACGCAGATCTTGCAGCACCATTTCTTACAACACTCCTTAATTCACTTCATCATAATAATTCTCCACTATATAAGCTGTACAAATCATACCATAGTGTGCAATATAATGCTGATATATTGATATATTTGGTGATTTTTTCAGTTCATTCCTTAGTCATATTAACCAATGCCTTAATTTGTAATTGCGTCCAAGTGCTAATTTATTGTACTTTTTTTTATTTTTAAATTTTTATATTGTTATTTGTATACCTAAGTTATGATGTTATTATTTGTATATTTAAGTTATGATGTTACCCTGTCACTGGATTCTATATCTGTTGGGTAATAAAGTATTATTATTATTAATGAAGATATGAAAAATCTGTAAATTGCATTCGATTCTTCTTGAAAAAGTACCTTTGGAACATGCAATTCTTATCTTGATAAAATAATAAATGACTGAGATAATAATAAAAATCTAAAATGAAAAATATTGAATGATTTCCTATAACTTGAAAACAAAAGACAATAGCTCGAGGATGAGCCACATTTTTTTTCTAACTCTTCTAATAACCGAGATTTCCTATAGTAACATCCAATTTGGGCCACCCTGTACAGTGTATTTTGTGTATAATGTAAGATAAAAAAATGTTGTTGAATTATCTATAATACATGACTAATTTTAACTTTTAGGCTATTCTTTTCGAGGATTAAAAAAATTACAAATAATTCCTGTTTATTAATCAGATTATTGTGTCCCGTTCAACTTAACTGCTGAAAGACTCAAAGGTTGGTGTGGATTAGACATCAGCCGAGCTTTCCAAATCCTCTTTTATCATAATTTACTTTCCAAATAATTTATTAATTATTGAAAAATCTGTTTTACACTAGACAATTTAATAAATAATTGAGAACTATTTAACAATTGAATTAGTCCTGCGATAATCTATTTTTGACATTTGCTTGAATCGTAGTTTTCTTCATCAGCTTCGTGAATTGATAACACAGCAGTATTTGCTGGGGGGGGGCCTATCTTTGATGATCCACTTATTTTTGTTAATTTACTAAAACATGAACTTCAACACGACATCTTGTAACTCGTGGATCCAGTTGAGAGAGACATTATCCTTTATTCCTTATAACGTTTCCATGTTTCGAAATATTTTCTATAGCCTACAACAAACACTCTCTGAAGTAAAATAAAAATAAAATGAAGATGACAGTGAGATATCTTGAATGAAATTAATTATATAAAAATAATAATACAGTATATTTTAAAAATTATAATACAATATGATGAAAATGATAATGATCATGAGGGTAAATTATTATAAATAATGATTTGAGATTTGAATATTTAAATGATCGTTGCAAGAAAAACCCAGTTAAATTCAAAATCATGTGGAGATCTGAAAGTAGATTTTTAAAATATCTTCTATTCCTCCTTGTCTTCTTTAACGATGGTGAAAGTTTGATTATTACAACTCTGAAGTGTGAAAAACTTTTCATACTTATATGTATTTCATAGCATTTGTAATAATTTTATTTAGTTTTATGAAGGTACATTCGTTCACATTCCTCATGGCATAACCTCCTTTTTCATGTTTTTATATCTGTTTATTATGATAAGCTCAATGCTGAGCGTCTAATTTTGTCATAACTCTTGATGTGTTTTTGGTAGATATTTTGTAATAATGTATCGTCTTGATTTTATAAATGACTAAACTAGCTTAACTATTAGGTCTGTTCGTTATATGACCTAGTGCGGCACGTTTTGCACTGAATCTGTTTGTTACATGAACTAGACATCTGCAATTATCAATGTGAAGTTATAAAACTTGAACTCAGTGCAGTACGGACGAACATACCCATAGATTACTGACAAAGGATTTCAGTTAGCTTTTCAGTTATTACATTTTTTAACCTTACAAATACGTAGTATATGTAATGATATAACTTTAATATTATAACAATTAACTGTTCACTTTATAATTTATTGTAGGTACAAGTTGAAGGCAAAACATGTACAGTCGCACTGTATTTAATTAAACACTGAACACATCTTATATTTCTTAAATATGATTAGATTTTTAATGGTAAAACCTGATATTTCAAATAAATTCTAATTATTGCTTCTTAAATTCATGAAAAACAATTAAAAACAAAAAAATAAATAAAATATGAACATCACGTTAAATTACAAAGAGCATAAGCTTAAAATTTGCTAAAAACAGCAAAAAAAAAAAGCACGAACATTAATTAAATCTGTCACTTTTAGTAAATATATTAGTAACACTGGAGTCTTAATCTATCTATCACATAAAGGGTTAGACACAGATCAAACAAGAATATTATCTAATCGGTCACTAAGATTTTCATTATTGGTTATGATTGTTAATGATTAATTCATGTGATTTTTGATAGACCTACCTGCACATGTGTGGATAGATTACTCTTCCTGATCCTGATCTTAATAGCATCCTTGTCTCCACTGATCTGGCTGTGGTACATAGCAACTAGTGCTTTCTTGGGCCTGCCGCGTCCACCCCCGGAAGACGAGGAACTCGGCGAGCCCCTCTTCCCTATCTTCCCGCTCTTCTTCTCCTTCACATCCTCTCCCTCCTCCCCAACAACAGTGTCCCCGTTATTATCACACAACTCAACCCCAACAGAATCCTGCGAGTCCTCTCCCTCATCATCACCACCCTCATCATACACATTATTGTTCGGCAGCAACGCAGAAACACCATTGGTGTCCAGATAGTCCAGAGCCTCCGAGGAAGTCATATCTCACCGGAGGCCTCTACATCTTCTCAAAAAACACTTGTGACCGTTGTTCTCAGTTTTTGTTGATTTTTTTGCGGTGCACAACAACAACAACGGTGTTGTTGACCTTGCAGGTGGCTTTTTTTTTCTTACGGTCTCGGGCTTCACTCGGCGGGGCCCATGGCGACGCGCGGAGCACTTAACCTAAAACGGAGGCCCTGTAACGGCCGGCGGAAGGGTCCCCTTGGTGCACGGGCATTTTTCCGCGGTCGGATTGTTTGTTTTTCAGTGAATTTCGGGCGGAAAATGCGGACGCGCTTATCAAATCACCTGTCAATACGGAACGCAACGATTAACGTATAGATGCGCAACTTTGGTGAAAACCAATGACAAGCAGCACTGCCAACTACAGAAACTTTAATCCTCATTAAATTTAAGATAAAAACCTATAAATTTAGTTTTTCAGTAATGAAATTCATGAAAAACTATTTTAAATAAGTAATTTATTACATTACTTGTAATTTATATCCAAATATAATACTAATAAATAAAATATCATTAATGTAAGAGGTTAGCAACAATCATGCACAATCGAGAACTATATACGTATAAACTACCATGGCCGTAGCAACTAGCGGGCAAAAAGAGCAATCACCCATATTATTAATATAATATTTATGCAAAATAAATTGTTTTCAGAATCATATTTCTATACGTTGTGACAATTCGTCTGTAATAATTATTATTTATTCTTAAAAATTAAAATGTATAGATCTAGTGGCGGGCAATTACTAGAAAACTTTACTAGTATGGCCGCATTCCGAATGGCGCATATGTACTTTTCTTGTGTTTTTAACATTACAGCGTACCGTGTGGATATGCGCGCATACCGCGCATATACACCAGTCTTAATTGGAACGGTTGGAAGGCAGTGCCAACTTCAATGGCAGCACTACTGCAAAAACCAAGTTAGCCGTCCCCTCTCCCTAATATCTCAAAAACCAATAACCAACCCCCTTCTACCTTTATTATTATTTTCAGAAGGTAACTTTAGGCTGTTTGGTTTGATAAAATTCTAGGCTACTGAGTAATGTTTTTAAGTGCATTGTTGTGCGACCAGGGCTCCTACTCACAACACCGATGCAATTTGTCACCAGCGAGAATCGCACTAAAATGACGTCATTTTGGGAAGAATTTACCAAACCGTATGGAGTAAAATGACGTCACTTCTCACCAATGACAAATTGCATCGGTACTGTGAATACGGGCCCTGTGGTGGAACTTAACCTCATTTTATATACTATTTTACAAATAAAGAATTATAAAGCTCACTTTCGGTAATAATCAAAATTAGATCCGACTTGTGTATTATTTATTTGCTGCTTCTGATTATGGTTCTGTAAAAAGATTTGATATGTTCAACGCATGGATCCCACATCCTAGCTCGGGCTCCCAGGCTAGGATCTCTGGTGGGCCCCCTTCCCTAAGATCGAGGGTAGCATGATACCATATTCTGATTCTGATTCTGAATTCTGATTTCCTATTTATTTATAATAGTTCACATAGAGTACGTTTTTTAGTTTGTGACTCCCTATTTTGTGTATAAATTTGTTGCGACCCCTGGATAGACAGACCAGTGGTTCCCAACAGGAAGGTAATTTGAGGGTGTATTCCGAATGGCGCGTATGTTACATAATACCCGTACCGATTGGAACAGGCCCGGTATTCCCGAAATTGGTCGTACGATTCGGTCGTATGAAATCTGTCATTTAGATAGGGATTTAACATGTGAATTTGCAGTTGGCGGGCGACCAATCGTTCGATAAATTTCAGGAATACCGGCAATGCATGTATATGCTGCAGTTTAGCGCCATAACATTTTGAAATTTCCAAACATTTCAACTCGAGTAAAACCGACGCAAAAGTATAATTGTATTATAATTATACTCTAGCGACGTTGAGCCATGGCCCGTACAAGGCTAGCAGGGCTCTAGCCCAAGGGCCCAGGAGCAGGGAAAGACGATGCGCCGCGGGAAATCTTATACGGTATCATATGATACCACCCTCGATCCTAGGGAAAGCGACCCGCCAGAGATCCTGTCCTGGCGGCCTGAGTTGGAATGCGTTGAACATATAAAATCTTTTTACGGAACCATAACACTGGTCTGCAAAAAACATTTTTTTTTCGAGCCCTGACACCATTCCTGCTGATTCTTATGTAAAATGACCTCCTGAATCCGAATATGACCTCCGTTTTCCCCCATCACCCACCGTTTTCGGGGGAGCCCCCCCCCCCCCCACCTATTTTTATCACTTTTCGATAATTTGGAATGATGAAAAGGATTATTTTAGCCTTTACATTTCTTCTGAGGGGCTAGAGAGGTGAAAAGTTCCAAAACATGAACATTTGTAGAAAGAAGGTAGATTTGGGGGGGATTTGCCCCCTTAAATTGTAAAAAAATCATTAAAAATGATCAATTTTTTCCGTTTTTTCGCAGTTTTTTCACTTATTTTCTACATATTCCAGCTTCCATTCCCCCTCATTCTCCCCCAAACACCCCCAAATAATAAAAATATATTGCAACAATAATAAAAATATATAGCAACAATAATAAAAATATATAGCAACAGTTCGGAAGATTCACTGTACCACGCTGGCGCTCTCAATACTCCCCCCGTTTCCCCCATCCATTGGAGGGGTGAAAAGGATTATTTTAGCTGTAAAGAATAATAAATAAAAAGTAAAATAATAAATGTAAAGAATAATAAATAACTAAGATAAGTACCTTCATTTGGTGCTTGCTTTCCTTTTGTACCCTGAGGTAGAAGTTTCTCGTATCAAAAACCAGCAGTACTCTGCTAACATGCTCGCATTCCACTTCCCCGAAAATCTCCTCTCGAACTTAGAGATGTCTTGATGAATCCGTTCCCCGTGTTCATCCAAAACTGCTCCTAAATTTTCAGGGAAGAAGTCCAGCTGTGAGTGAAGGAAATGCACTTTAAGAGACATGTTACACCCCATGGCCTTGTACGCTGACAGCAATTCCTCCACATGAGCGACATAATCATCACTTTTGTTGTTACCCAAAAAGTTCTCACACACGTTTTGGAATGCAATCCAAGCTCGTTTTTCTTTTCGATTCAGGTGTTCAATAAACGTCGAATCTTGGAAAAGTTGTCTAATCTGGGGGCCCACGAAAACTCCTTCCTTGATTTTAGCCTCACTAAGACGAGGGAATTTAGTTTTCAAAAATTGAAATGCATCACCGGTCTTGTCCATTGCTTTCACAAACTGTTTGATCAATCCGAGTTTGATGTGCAAAGGCGGCAAGTAAATATTTTCCTTCGGGACCAGAGGATCGCGAGCGACGTTTTTCTGACCGGGAGTAAAACTTTCTCGCAGAGGCCAGTTCCGTACGATGTAATGTTTGTCTCGGGCTCGGCTGTCCCATCGCATAGGAAGCAGCAGTATTTTGTGAAGCCCGATTGCAGGCCCATGAGTAGAACAACAACTTTTATGTCAGCGCAAAGTATCCAATTATAATCATGGTATTTGATTTTATCAAGGATCCGGCTGATGTTTTCGTACGTCTCCTTCATATCCACAGAGTATGCAACCGGGAGTGATGGTAACTCATTCCCATTCGCCAATAGGACAACTTTCAAGCTTGTCTTTGATGAGTCTATAAACAGTCTCCATTTGTCTGGGTCACATGGCATCTTCAGTTCTATCATCAATGCATTTGAATTAGGGCAGAACACTAAGCCTTCATCTGCCGAAAAAAGTAATTTCAGGGTTGACTGCCTAGTCCTGTAAGAAGAGATTTTTACACTCTTTTCTAAGAGATTCCACTGCTGAAGTCGAGATCCAAGAAGTTGAGATTTACTCTTAGGTAACTCCAAATCCCTGACGAGATCATTCAATTCCGACTGAGTAACGAGGTGAGGTTTTCGATGAGCTGAATCAGCAGAACACTCTTCATCATCGGTAAACGTATCATAAGATGGTCCAGGCTGTGGCTCAAAGTCTTTCAAATCCGTTTCTGGCTCTAGAGTATAGGTTTTTGGGGGCACTGGGATTGGCAAAGATTCGTTGTGAGGAACTGGTCTTAGAGCTGAAGGGATATTAGGATACTGAATTGTATGCTTACTTTTGCTAGATAACCCGACGGTGGAAGTCATACAAAAGTAACAATCTGTGAGATGACAGCGAGGTTCGCGCCAAACCATGGGCACAGCAAATGGCATTGATTTACGGGTACCTTTGAGCCATTTGGTCAAGCTACTGTAACAAGTAGTGCAGCAAACTGTTGGAGCCCAATTCTTGTCCTGATCGCCAACTTGGCAATCAAAGTAAAATTTATAAGCAGTTTTAAGAAGCGGAGAAAGGGGTTTTCGTTGCGCTTTTAAAGTCAATTCCCCGCAAACATAGCAGAAGCTATCGGGATGATTTTTACACTCGCGTGGCATAATTAAACAGTAAATAAATGCTCGATATTAATCACAACTCACACTCACGTACTGTAATTCACTTGGAAAAAGCCGGAATTAAAACATTTCTACCGTTATACATAATTTAAACAACTTGGAAACACAGAGTCCCCGCCTAGAGCACCGACAAGTTGAATCTACGATCGCTAGAGATGTACTGAGGGAAGATAAGGATTACAGTGCAGGTCTATAGTGACAAGAGCAATGCAAGTTTAAACCTGTCAAAGCATGAACATTTCTGGGCAAACCTGTCCGCACGAGGTATTGAGAGCACCAGCGTGGTACAGTGAATCTTCCGAACTGTTGCTATATATTTTTATTATTGTTGCTATATATTGTTGCTATATATTTTTATTATTTGGGGGAGGATGAGGGGGGATGGAAGCTGGAATATGTAGAAAATAAGTGAAAAAACTGCGAAAAAAACGGAAAAATCGATCATTTTTAAGGATTTTTTTACAATTTAAGGGGGCAAATCCCCCCCCTCCCAAATCTACCTCCTTGCTACAAATGTTCATGTTTTGGAACTTTTCACCTCTCTAGCCCCTCAGAAGAAACGTAAAGGCTAAAATAATCCTTTTCATCCCTCCAAATTATCGAAAAGTGATAAAAATAAGTGGGGGGACCTCCCCCGAAAACGGTGGGTGATGGGGGAAAACGGGGGTCATATTCGGATTCAGGAGGTCATTTTACATAAGAATCAGCAGGAATGGTGTCAGGGCCGATTTTCATGCCGACCAGTGTAATCAGAAGCAACAAATAAATAATACACAATTCGGATCTAAATCTAATAATTACTAAATGTGAGCTTTATTATTCTTTATTTCTTCTTCTTCTTTCGCGTATTTAATGGCCTTGGCATCTAAGCCCTGTTGACCAGTCACAGTATTAATTAAACAAATGTTTGTTTAACCATTTGAATAAATAAATATAGGGGTTGTTATCAAAGGAAAAGGTTATAGGAATGATTGTAGTTATTTTGATAATTAGATTATTGGAGTATCGACTGAATTTAAAATTTGGACTAACGCCCTTCCCGAGGGATAGGAAAAGGAAGATACACGTGCAGTTAGCAGGATAAGGTACACTAGACGGGAATGCAAGGAATAGGAATATGAAAATGGATGTGACGAAGAAGGATGCAAAAGGATAGGAGTCTAACCACGTGCTGGCTTTGCGTTTTAATTTTTGCTCAGCGGTCCGACTTGTAAAACAGTATATAAAAGGAGGTTATGGCCATTCTTTACATTTTCAATTGCACCCCTTAAGACTCAGGCCGTATTCCGAATGACGCATATCATATGCAGCATATCAGAGCTGGGACGAATCCTCGTTAAAAGGATTCGAATCAGGAATCCGAATCACCTAATATGATTCGAATCGCGAATACTCGAATAAAGGATTCGTTAGAGATAAATATGATTCGAATCAAAGATTCGAATCCTGCTTTTTCGAATCACGAATACAAATGGTTTAAGAATAAATTTGATTTTATTATTTTTTTACAACCATTAACATATAAATATCGTTATCAGTAGTTTTAACAATAATATTCACAACCTAATTATTTATTATTAACATTGAACATCGTTGATAACAGACTAAACTTCTGTGTTACTCTGATTAAAGATGTATTTGTGTGTTTTTGAACTACACTTCAAATCAATGGTTTATATGCCTGGCGCATGAAGTAAAATTTCGAGTTTAGAAAAGCCCCGTGAAAATTTGTCTCGGGTCGCTGCGCGACCCTCGACAAATTTTCTACGCGGGGCTTTTCTAAACTCGAAATTTTACTTCATGCTTAGTCTGGGAGTGGAAGACACTCGTTACTTTAAAATATGTCACAACTGTTAAAGTATGTATCGTCGGATGCCCGTCTTCAGAGGTGATATGTAAGCAAATTATGGGTCCTAGGAGTTGCCAAATAAGTGAGTTACTCAACTATTTCCAAGGCACTCTTCGAAAAACCAGAAGATTAAAATTTTACATATAAAATGTACAATAAACTATAAGTGTGATACATCATTGAATTCAGTAAAAAATATTCTATATAAAATTACGAAAAAACTGTTCGTGAAAATGCAAACAGTGTCTTAATTAATAAGACAATTTAAGACGATAAATATTCATTGAAACAACTACTTCCCGTGCAACTACACCTCCGGATATTGAATTATACCATGAAATATTTAAAATATTATTTAATTTGATTTGTTACAACGCTCTATTAAAGTATATGTAACGTTTAGGTCAAATTCTCTTCAAACCAACTAACAATACAAATTTAAAATGAAAGGAGAGATAGCAACAAATTAGAAGTGAAAGGACTTGGATTAAAACTAATGTCTTAGGCCATCTATAGACGCGTTTCGAGATTTATCTCTCTTCAGTATAGCTTTGCTTATGACGTTTAAAAAAATTAGGAATAAAATTAAAACAAACGTACTTGGAAAAAGTGGTGTGTGTGTGTGGAATGAACAGGTACACAGAAATGGAATGAGTGAAAATGATGGTCGGTATTTTGTTTATATGTAAGATTTTCAATATTTTTATTCAGATCTGTAACGATTTTCAAAAATTATTGAATCATTATTTGAACATACAAATTTGAGATTTTTTTTTTCTACAAGACATATTTAATCATTTTTGACATTGGATGACATTTTTGATATTTTTTACCTTTTGGGATGTCATTTTTGACAATAGATTATATTTTTGATATTAGACTACGTTTTTTGACATTAGATGACATGTTTCACATTAGATGTTACTTTTGATAAACAATGAAATTTTTTACTTTTTTACTATTTCTGATGTTGACATTAAATGACGTATTTGACATTAGATGGCAGTTCTGACATTTTATATTTTTTTACTTTTTTGACATTAGACGACAATTTTGACATTTGATATTTTTGATATTTCATATTTACTTGTTTAACATTAGATAACAATTTTTATATTATTAGATAACTTTTTTGACATTAATACTGATTATAACAGAAATTTTCGTTCTTGTAAGAACGTTTTTGTCAAACTTTCACGTACTGACATAAAATGATAATTTTGACGTAAATCGATTTTATCAACACGCCGAATTTTTGACGTTTTTGATATTTTTTATATTTACGAGATGAAATTTTGGTCATTTTGTTGTTTTTGGCAATTTTAAATAATTTTGACATATTTTGATAACTTTTAAAACTGAAAACAGTTTTAATATATTTTTATATTTTTAACTCTACTTGAAATCAGTGTTATATACGTGTGGCGCATGAAGTAAAATTTGACGAGAAAATCTCGAAATATCGAAAATTTCATCAAAATTTTATAAATCGATAAAAATGACAAAATATCAAAAATCAAGATATGTTGAAAATCTGATAAAGATTTTCATAAATTAATTAAAAATCTCGAAATATTGAAAATTTCATCAACATTCAATAAATTACGAAAAATTGAAGAAATATTGCAAAATCTGATAAAAATTTGATTAATCAATCGAAGAAAATCTCTAAATGATGATAATTTTATGAAAATATCGAATTGTTGAAAATCTTATAAAAGTATTATAAATCGACATGTTAAATGTAAAAATTTGATTGGGAATGTCAATTCATATTCATCAAAATGTTATATTTGGCGAAATTACCGAAAAACAATTAAAAATCTTAAATCTGGCAAAACTCATCAAAATTTATCAAAATGTCAAATTTGACACAAATCATTAATTTAATTGATTTTATCACTTACAAACGAGTGTCGTCCACTCTCAGACTAAGCATGAAGTAAAATTTCGAGTTTAGAAAAGCCCCGCGTAGAAAATTTGTCGAGGGTCGCGCAGCGACCCGAGACAAATATTCACGGGGCTTTTCTAAACTCGATATTTTACTTCATGCGCCACGCGTATAAAACAGCGATTTAACGAGAAATTTAAAAACATACAAAACACATTTTTCATGTTAATCCTTACGATTAATTCGAATTATTTTTGACGATTCGAATCCTTTTGTAACTATTCGAATCCTTTTATAAATATTCGAATCCTTTAATGAGGATTCGAATCCTTTTATGAGGATTCGAATCCTTTTATGAGGATTCGAATCCTTTTACGAGGATTCGAATCCTTTTATGAGGATTCGAATCCTTTTATAAGGATTCGAATCACCAGCATTTGGATTCGAATACGAATCCTTTTAAAAAAGTGTAACGAATCCGGATCACGAATCCAGTTAAACTAAAGTATTCGAATACCTCTTTTGAATCCTCTAAAAGGATTCGAATCCTGAATGATTCGAATCCTGCCCAGCTCTGCAGCATATGTACTTTCCTTGTGTTTTCAAATACATGAAAATCGACCAAATATATTTATTTATGCTGTGATTTGTAAGTATACACTGACCGGCAGAAAAAAAAACCGGCCACCATAACATATTTTTAAAACCCAGTCTTAATGGCTTATATATGGGTTTATATGGGAAATAAAGTTTGTTAAAATGATTTAATAGTATTTTAAGATGTTTTCTTCATTCCCACCTTTTTTAAGTAATAAAATGTGTTTTTAACGAGATTGGGAAGTTTTTATTATTTACGCATTAGCATATTTTACATGTTATTTTATCATTTATGTGTAGCAAAATCAAATGGGCTCGTGTGCATTGTTTACCAGTAGTTATACAGTTAATCTCTCGATAAATAAAAACAGAATGCAGCTAACTGTTACGGAAGTGTCTCAAATTGTCGCTTTAATTGAAGATGGCCGTAGCAAGCACTATGTGTCTTGTTCTTTATACCTCGTTGTACCATTCAGGATGCTTGGTGCGGGTACTTGAAGACTGGACGACGACACGAAAACATCTAAAATCTTCCGGTTTCTATCTCTTTCCTTAAATGTTGGAGGGTAAAGGGAAAGAGACCAAGCACTCAGGGGGTAATAATCCATTATGAACACTAACCGCATTTTTTGATGTCAATGTCAACCCGATATTAGCAGGTAGTAAGAAGTCCATGTGTTTTCAGCCGGCGCGTAGCGTTATCTTTTGTCCGACTTGGGGTGGTTTTGATAGGAATATTTATTTGATATTTATGAAATTATTTAAAATGTAATAATAATTAATACGACACTTATAAAATAAAGTCGAAATTATGTCTACGTGTACAATTTTAGGTCAATAGAATTCTTTAAAACGTATCTGACGTTTACATCTCGGTAAATATTGATCATCGCATCTAAACGTTATATATTTTAACTTTACTGTAAATCAGTGGTTTATACGCGTGGCGCATGAAGTAAAATTTCGAGTTTAGAAAAGCCCCGTAAAAATTTGTCGAGGGTCGCTGCGCGACCCTCGACAAATTTTCTACACGGGGCTTTTCTAAACTCAAAATTTTACTTCATGCTTAGTCTGGGAGTGGACAACACTCGTTCTTAGAAGTTTCAAATTAAAGGATCACTCTACTAAGTTTACTAAGTTTTTTACCATTTTACAAAGGTTACAGCTCGAAGGACCAATCATGGTCTTCGGAGACCAAAGGACTACAGGGAATCGAAGTTTTTTTACAAGAAAAGGTTTACAGCATGGATAGGAAAGAACACATCTAATTTTGAAAAAATATCGAAATTAGGTTGGTTTTCAGTGCATTTTAAACTTTACTATAAATCAGTGTTTTATACGCGTGGCGCATGAAGTCAAATTTCGAGTTTAGAAAAGCCCCGTGAAAATTTGTCTCGGGTCGCTGCGCGACCCTCGACAAATTCTCTATGCGCGGCTTTTCTAAACTCGAAATTTTACTTTATGCTTAGTCTGGGAGTGGAAGACATAAATATGTATCGTTGGATGCCCGTCTTCAGGGGTGATATGTAAGCAAATTATGGGTCTTAGGAGTTGTCACATAAGTGAGTTACTCAAGGCACTCTTTACGAAAACAAAAGGTTAACATTTTACATATAAAATGTACAAAGTGAGAAACTCGATGTCTCAGCTCTATTAAAAGAGAAGGAAAACCGATAGAAAAAATCTGAAAAGAGGTTCATAAATGGGATTGAGTAAGGTTCATTTTAATCCAAAATTGCATATTTTTATAAATTTTGAAAGTGAAGTAATGACGTCATCGAATATTTTTTTCCCAGAAACATACCTATATTTTTGGATATTTCAAAAGAGCTAATTTTTCTGAACTTTGTAGAGAAAAAAAATTGCTATCTTCTTTCATTAAAAAATTAAAAGCAAACTTATAAAAAAGTATTATCAAAAATTCCAAATTGTCACGACTTAAACAAGTAGCCTTTTGAAGCAAATAACAAAGCCGCATCAAAAATTAAACTAATGGTTGACAAATATTGTTTTGTTGTCATTTGATTTTAGATTTCAGATTTTTCTATCGTTTTTCATTTTCATATAATAGAGCTGAGACATCGAGTTTCGCTCACCTTGTACAATAAACTATAAGTGTGATACATCATTGAATTCAGGAAAAAATATTCTTACAAAAAATATGAAAATCCAAATGAAAATCCAGAAAACGTGAACGCCATCTGCTCCCAATAGCATTGTCGATGGTACTCACAGAATGACTATTATAAATGTCGATTGTGCATTTTGAAATCCAGAAGGAAACTGATCTTCTATAACCATTTTAGTAGTCATATGTAATTTTCATATAAATTGACGATGTGAACGCCATCTGCTGCCAATTTTTGAATAGTATCGTTACAGCTATTGACAGTAGATGGCGTTCACGTCGTTATTTTAAATGTAAATTACATATCAGACTATTAAAATGAATAAAGATGGTTAGTTTTCTTCTGGATTTTAAATTGCACTATAAATTGGCAATTTTAATAGTCATATGTAATTTACATTTAGGTTGACGACGTGAACGCCATCTACTGCCAATAGTCTTGTCTATTGTACTCACAAAATGACTATTATAAATGTCAATTGATTGTGCATTTTAAAATCCAGAAGAAAACTAAACATCTATAACCATTTTAGTAGTCATGTGTAATTTACATATAAATTGACGATGTAAACGCCATCTGCTGCCAATTTTTGAGCAGTGCTATTGACAGAAGATGGTGTTCACGTCTTTAATATATTTATATATATATATATATATATATATATATACAGGGTGTCCCATTAGTGCGGTCTCGGAAGATATCTCAGCTCTCGTTAAAGATAGAAAAAAAATGTTTTCACCAAATTTGCTTGATTTTAAGAGCTGCATAACCTAAAATTATTTTTAAATATACAGGGTGTCCCATTATTCCATACTTAATACCAACTTTGTTATTTTAAATAGAACACCCTATATATTATTTTTTTATTTGATCCGCCTTTAAATAACCTACACAAAGATATATCATTATTGGCACTTTAGGTTATTTGTTACTTCAGAAAAAAATATTTTTTGAAAATTTTGGCAGTTTTAGTACTTTACTTAAAAATTCACTGTGTCCTTATTTTTTAAGATATCAGTCTGTAATTTTACACACATATGCAGTAAAGAATGCTCTATCCATTGACTATAACACATTATAATATTACTTATAAAACCTAATAAAAAACTACCTTCTAATATTTAATATTTAAAATGTACATAACTTCATTTTCTTAAATAGGACTCCCTATATTTCTTTACTTTATCAGATCCGCAATGAAAAATGCTTTATTTTTTGTATAACATACCCTATATCTATTTTTATTAGTTTTTGAGATATTAACATTTTCCTGTCATATATGGGAAATTAGGCCACAATCAGCATTTAATTAATCTCTAATGGACGTCTAACTTTAATGGTATTTAGATATTTCAGTTTTACTTCAAATCATTTATTTATGACATAATATAATTACATTTATAATATCAAAGTAAACAATATAACGACAATGGAAACAAGTAAACCGTATTAATATTAACAGATTAGCATATAATGAATTTGATAATTATATTAAGTGTTCGATATGGCCTCCATTTTGGTTTTGGCACACTTGAAGCCTCCGTATGAAGCTTTGATTGACACTTACTAAGTTGTCTACAGTAATGGCACGCATAACATTACTAATTCTATTTTTCATATCCTCTTGTGTTGTTGCAGGTATTTTATAAACTTCTTCCTTCACAACACCCCATAAAAAAAAGTCCAGTTTTGTTAAATCGGGTGACCTCGCTGGCCATGGAATTGGTCCTCCTCTTCCAATCCATTTGTTAGGAAAAGTTTGGTCTAAATATTGTTTAACTTGTCGACTATAGTGTGGTGGTGCGCCATCTAATTGTAACCATGCATTTTGTAACGTTCTTAACGGCAATTCATCCAACCAGGTTTCGAACTGATTTTGAAGAAAATTTAAAAACGTATCACCAGTAACATTTCCATTAAAGAAATACGGACCAATAATCCTATTCCCAATAATTCCAGCCCAAACATTAAGAGACCATTTATGTTGATGGTCTATACAAACAATATGGTTCGGGTTATGGTCATCGTAATAATGATAATTATGTCTATTAACGAAACCATTTCTATGGAATATCGCTTCGTCGGTAAACAAAATATTGTTAAAAAAGTTCGGTTCAACTTGATGTTTTTGTAACGCCCAATTACAAAAATCCAATCTTTTTAAAAAATCATTCTCACCTAATTCCTGCACGAACTGAACGTGATAGGGATGAAATTTGAATCTCTTTGTTATTTTGTTTATTGTTGATTTGGGAATATCAAGTTGTTTTTCTAACTGGCGGGAAGAAATTTGAGGGTTCTCAACAATGGACTGAATTACCAAATGTTCATTCTCTTCATTCGTTGTCCTTTTCTTTCTCTTTAATTTTAGAGGGTACATGATACTTCCTGTGCTTTCAAATCGGTTCTTCAATCTCACAAACGCTGCTGCATTAGGATGCCGTTCCGCATTTGGATACTTTTGTGCATATATTCGACTTGCAAGAAAACAATGTTCTTCACTTGCACCCAAAACGTATGTCATTTTTATTAATTCTTCTTTTGAAAAATTCATTATTGCGTTATCAAAAATTCAATAATATTAATACTAGTGTTAACAGCACTTTATTTATCTGTATGTCAAATAAATACGTTTGTTTACTTTATCAATTGTTTTTCATGGCCTCCTTTATTGCATTCATGATATATTAAAAAATGACAAAATTTGTTTATATTGTTTACTTTGATATTATAAATGTAATTCTAATATGTCATAAATAAATAAAGTAAAGTAAAACTGAAATATCTAAATACCATTAAAGTTAGACAACCTTTAAAGACTAATTTAATGCTGATTGTGACCTAATTTCCCATATTTGGGAGAAAAATGTTAATATCTCCAAAACTAATGAAAATAGATATAGGGTATGTTATACAAGAAATAAAGCATTTTTTATTGCGGATTTGATAAAATAAAAAAATATAGGATGTCCCATTTAAAAAAATGAAGTAATGTACATTTTAAATATTAAATATTCGAGGGTAGTTTTTTACTAGGTTTTATAAGTAATATTAAAATGTGTTATAGTCAATGGATAGAGCATTCTTTACTGCATATGTGTGTAAAATTTCAGACTGGTATCTTAAAAAATACGAACACAGTGAATTTTTAAGTAAAGTACTAAAACTGCCAAAATTTTCAAAAAATATTTTTTTTTAAGTAACGAATTATCTAAAGTGCCGATAATGATATATCTATGTGTAGGTTATTTAAAGGCGGATCAAATAAATAAATAATATATAGAGTGTTCTATTTAAAATAACAAAGTTGGTATTAAGTATGGAATAATGGGACACCCTGTATATTTGAAAATAATTTTAGGTTATGCAGCTCTTAAAATCAAGCAAATTTTGTGAAAACATTTTTTTTCTATCTTTAACGAGAGCTGAGATATCTTCCGAGACCGCACTAATGGGACACCCTGTATATATATATATATATATATATATATATATATATATATATATATATATATATATTCATTATAGCACTTTTTCCGTCATTTAAAGAATTGATGATTGTCGTACTAAACGTATTTCACTTGCTAATTGGTTGGTCGCACATGAAGTAAAATTTCGAGTTTAGAAAAGCTTAATTTGTCTCAGTCGCTCTTCTGCGCCACGCCCGAGCCAAATGTTCAGGCTTTTCTAAACTCAAAATTTTACTTCACGCTTAATCTGGGATTGGAAACACTCGTTAGATGATCAATCATAACCAAGGTTGTTATGTTTAAAACACTTTGTTTTAAAACAGTGTTTTTTGTTCAAGATTTCAATTTGATGCTATAACCGAGGGTTTTCCACTCCCAGACTAAGCATGAAGTAAAATTTCGAGTTTAGAAAAGCCTGAAAATTTGGATTGGCCGCGTAGCGAAGCGGAGCGGCCAATCCAAATTAGGCTTTTCTAAACTCGAAATTTTACTTCATGCGCCACGCGTATAAAACACTGAAATATCGTAAAGTTTAAAATATACGGCTTTAGCAATCTAATATGTAAATGTGGATAGAAAGTGAGTCAAATTCTGCGCTGAAAAAATTGTTTAAAGCAGTGATTATAGGCAACCCAATAACTCTAACGTATATTAGGTTGCCTGTAACCGTTGTTGTAAGTGTGTGTTTTTTGAACTTCACTGTAAATCAGTGTTTTTAAGCGTGGCGCATGAAGTGAAATTTCGAGTTTAGAAAAGCCTAATTTGGATTGGCCGCTCCGCTTCGCTACGCGGCCAATCCAAATTCTTAGGCTTTTCTAAACTCGAAATTTCACTTCATGCTTAGTCTGGGAGTGGAAAACACTCGTTTAAAGCCTCAAATTAACCGCATTAAAACAACGATTTCCCACAACTTTAAAAAACGCTGTAATTATCGGGATATATATACTCAAAAGAAAAATGCAATGTATATTCTGTTTTAAACACGTTTTAAACGTGTTTTAAACATGTTTGAACACGTTTTAAACCCAGATCATAACCTTATTTTGCATTTTTTTATTGCTAGATTAGCTTGCTCTATTTAATCGATTTGATTAAAACGTAACCAAATAATACCATTGCATAATATATTGATTAATGAATTAAATTGTTGGAGTCATCAAATGAACATGAACGACCGTTTAAAACGCTTTAAAAAGGGAAAAAGGGAAACTACCTGCTATTCTAACAGATAAAGTCATAAATTGTAACATTAACCACACCATAAATTGTGGTTTCTTTTCTTCCATTATACTCCCGCGCTTGTAGAGGGTGTCTCTCTTCAAAATTTGCTGGTTTAGATATTTTGGAGAGGCCCTCTGAACAGCGGTAGTCCTCCGGTCCCTACGTGCGCTGAGCACAGCAAAACAATTATCAACCGCATTTGTTGCCCTTCTTTTACCAGATCCTTCTCGCCTAGCATAACTGCCAGTCTTCAGGGCCTCTCCAAAATATCTAAACCAGCAAATTTTGAAGAGAGACACCCTCTACAAGCGCGGGAGTATAATGGAAGAAAAGAAACCACAATTTATGGTGTGGTTGATGTTACAATTTATGACCTTATCTGTTAGAATAGCAGGTAGTTTCCCTTTTTTCCCTTTTTAAAGCGTTTTAAACGGTCGTTCATGTTTATTTGATGACTCCAACAATTTAATTAATTAATCAATAATAACATATTGCATATAGCAATGGTATTATTTGGTTACGTTTTAATCAAATCGATTAAATAGAGCAAGCTAATCTAGCAATAAAAAAATGCAAAATAAGGTTATGATCTGGGTTTAAAACGTGTTCAAACATGTTTAAAACACGTTTAAAACGTGTTTAAAACAGAATATACAGGGCATTTTTCTTTTGAGTATATATATACCGATAATTACAGAGTGTTTTAAAGTTGTGGGAAATCGTTGTTTTAATGCGGTTAATTTCAGGCTTTAAACGAGTGTTTTCCACTCCCAGACTAAGCATGAAGTGAAATTTCGAGTTTAGAAAAGCCAAAGAATTTGGATTGGCCGCGTAGCGAAGCGGAGCGGCCAACCCAAATTAGGCTTTTCTAAACTCGAAATTTCACTTCATGCGCCACGCTTAAAAACACTGATTTACAGTGAAGTTTAAAAAACACACACTTACAACAACGGTTATAGGCAACCTAATATACGTTAGAGTTATTGGGTTGCCTATAATCACTGCTTTAAACAATTTTTTTCAGCGCAGAATTTGACTCACGTTCTATCCACATTTACATATTAGATTGCTAAAGCCGTATATTTTAAACTTTACGATATTTCAGTGTTTTAAACGCGTGGCGCATGAAGTAAAATTTCGAGTTTAGAAAAGCCTAATTTGGATTGGCCGCTCCGCTTCGCTACGCGGCCAATCCAAATTTTCAGGCTTATCTAAACTCGAAATTTTACTTCATGCTTAGTCTGGGAGTGGAAAACCCTCGGTTAAAGATTCAAATTGAAATCTTGAACAAAAAACACTGTTTTAAAACAAAGTGTTTTAAACATAACAACCTTGCTTATGATTGATCATCTAACGAGTGTTTCCAATCCCAGATTAAGCGTGAAGTAAAATTTTGAGTTTAGAAAAGCCTGAACATTTGGCTCGGGCGTAGCGCAGTAGAGCGACTGAGACAAATTAAGCTTTTCTAAACTCGAAATTTTACTTCACGCTTAATCTGGGATTGGAAACACTCGTTAGATGATCAATCATAACCAAGGTTGTTATGTTTAAAACACTTTGTTTTAAAACAGTGTTTTTTGTTCAAGATTTCAATTTGAATCTTTAACCGAGGGTTTTCCACTCCCAGACTAAGCATGAAGTAAAATTTCGAGTTTAGAAAAGCCTGAAAATTTGGATTGGCCGCGTAGCGAAGCGGAGCGGCCAATCCAAATTAGGCTTTTCTAAACTCGAAATTTTACTTCATGCGCCACGTGTTTAAAACACTGAAATATCGTAAAGTTTAAAATATACGGCTTTAGCAATCTAATATGTAAATGTGGATAGAACGTGAGTCAAATTCTGCGCTGAAAAATAAATGTAAATTACATATGACTATTAAAATTGCCAATTTATAGTGCAATTTAAAATCCAGAAGAAAACTAACCATCTTTATTCATTTTAATAGTCTGATATGTAATTTACATTTAAAATAACAACGTGAACGCCATCTACTGTCAATAGCTGTAACGATACTTGACATTCAAAAATTGGCAGCAGATGGCGTTCACATCGTCAATTTATATGAAAATTACATATGACTACTAAAATGGTTATAGAAGATCAGTTTCCTTCTGGATTTCAAAATGCACAATCGACATTTATAATAGTCTTTCTGTGAGTACCATCGACAATGCTATTGGGAGCAGATGGCGTTCACGTTTTCTGGATTTTCTTTTGGATTTTCATATTTTTTGTAAGAATATTTTTTCCTGAATTCAATGATGTATCACACTTATAGTTTATTGTACAAGGTGAGCGAAACTCGATGTCTCAGCTCTATTATATGAAAATGAAAAACGATAGAAAAATCTTAAATCTAAAATCAAATGACAACAAAACAATATTTGTCAACCATTAGTTTAATTTTTGACAGATGCGGCTTTGTTATTTGCTTCCAAAGGCTACTTGTTTAAGTCGTGACAATTAGGAATTTTTGATATAACTTTTTTTCAAGTTTGCTTTTAATTTTTTAATGAAAGAAGATAGCAATTTTTTTCTCTACAAAGTTCAGAAAAATTAGCTCTTTTGAAATATCCAAAAATATAGGTATGTTTCTGGGGAAAAAATATTCGATGACGTCATTACTTCACTTTCAAAATTTATAAAAATATGCAATTTTGGATTAAAATGAACCTTACTCAATCCCATTTATGAACCTCTTTTCAGATTTTTTCTATCGGTTTTCCTTCTCTTTTAATGGAGCTGAGACATCGAGTTTCTCACTTTGTACATTTTATATGTAAAATGTTAATCTTTTGTTTTCGTAAAGAGTGCCTTGAGTAACTCACTTATGTGACAACTCCTAAGACCCATAATTTGCTTACATATCAGCCCTGAAGACGGGCATCCAACGATACATATTTCTGTCTTCCACTCCCAGACTAAGCATAAAGTAAAATTTCGAGTTTAGAAAAGCCCCGCGTAGAGAATTTGTCTCGGACAAATTTTCACGGGGCTTTTCTAAACTCGAAATTTGACTTCATGCGCCACGCGTTTAAAACACTGATTTAAAGTAAAGTTTAAAATGCACTGAAAACCAACCCAATTTCGATATTTTTTCAAAATTAGATGTGTTCTTTCCTATCCATGCTGTAAACCTTCAGATTTTCGTTGTTTTCTTGTAAAAAAACTTCGATTCCCTGTAGTCCTTTGGTCTCCGAAGACCATGATTGGTCCTTCGAGCTGTAACCTTTGTAAAATGGTAAAAAAACTTAGTAAACTTAGTAAACAGATACGTTTTAAAAAATTCTATTGACCTAAAATTGTACACGTAGACATAATTTCGACTTTATTTTATAAGTGTCGTATTAATTATTATTACATTTTAAATAATTTCATAAATATCAAATAAATATTCCTATCAAAACCACCCCAAGTCGCACAAAAGATAACGCTACGCGCCGGCTGAAAACACATTGTTATGGAATGCAATTAATGTGAATGTGCATTCCATTACTATTTGGGAATATTTTGGGAATTGTCTCGAAGACTTTCTAATATAGTTCCTCGAGTAGTTTTCCTTAATACTTAATTACATACTTTCATTTGTTTTACGTTATAAATATTAAACTTTAGAAATTAAGAGTCAGTTTTGTACAAGTACGCTAAGACGGTAAGACTAACATTGTATTGATACTGTACACAGATGTAATAAAATACGAGTAGTAAATTATCATCGTGGTATCATTGAAGATACAAAACCCTTACCTAGTGGAAGTCATCTCCGGGGAGTGCGTTTGGCAAGTGGTATCCTCGTCAACATAAAATACCACGGGAGTAAGGTTGCGAAAGTACCAACTCCACAACAACATGGACTTCTTACTACCTGCTAATATCGGGTTGACATTGACATAAAAAAATGCGGTTAGTGTTCATAATGGATTATTACCCCCTGAGTGCTTGGTCTCTTTCCCCTTACCCTCCAACATTTAAGGAAAGAGATAGAAACCGGAAGATTTTAGATGTTTTCGTGTCGTCGCCTGTTCAGCCTCAACGTCGCCTTCAAACAGTTCAAGGGATTAAGTAAGTGAGAGAAGGGGAAGACTTCAGAAAGGCGCACAGTGTTTCGAGTGTATTGGAGCATGGGACAAAAATCGATAAAACAATTTTTAGTGGTTGCAATTTTTTTATTTGTTTATATTTTAATAATAAATGTATATTCTTATCATTTAACATTTATATACATATACTTTTCTATAGTTTTACCGGTGCTCAAAAAATGAACGTGTTTTTATTGTTGCTTTAAAAATTTTGATATTTTGTATGTATGTACTAGATCACATCACAAAATCTTTCTAGGATTTATTTTTTTAAATTTCCTAAAAAATTTCGAGTTAAAAAAAATGGAAAAAAATATTTTATTAAAAAAAGCATCCGACAAAGTTTTTTAATTTATTTTGTAAATATAAATCCGTTTTCAGAAATAAAATATAAAAATTAATAAGCTAGTAAAATAGATTTAAAATAAGTTCTTAATTATTTTGTTTACAGTTTATGACGCGTTTTTTTTTTCTCTATTTTTCCAACATAAATTAATAGAAGTGACTGACACATAATATACATTTTTTTCGTGAATCCTGGTCACTAATTGAGCTTTGTAATCACTATATAAACGTTTTGGATACTTATAAGCAGTAAAACCCCCTTAAGCGGGTTTGTTAATATTTTAAAATTAGTATTACCTCTTTATAACGTAAAAATAATTATTTTTAATTTTATATTCAAACCATATTGGTCAATTGACCTAGTAATAACTTTAAACCTTCAATGCTCTCACGTATTTCACCATCACAACCCTCAATATTCAAACGTGAACATATATCGTCGAATGCACACTGTTTATGATCACTTTTCTGAGTATTTAACCACACATTTGCTAGATCAATTTTTTTGATGACGGTACCTCTCTCTACAAAAAAATCATAGCTTGTAAAAGAGCAGTCAGAAGCAGACGATCCTTATAAAATTTTAAAGTATTAATGTACTAATAAGGGGATGTTAGCACCCCAAAACGTTTTGATACGTTTTATTTAAAGTCTCTTCAAAGTTCGTAATCGCATAAATTTTATACAAAATTTAGGAGTTTGTTTAAACATTATTTGCGGAGTAAATCGTACACCAAAAGATAAACTTCAAATAGTATCTTAAACTACATAGCTACAGAATCCATCATAGATCATTTAAAAACACTTCGTAGCAATTGTAGTATAACGCTTAGAACAATTGATAAAATAGAAATGATATTAAAGACAAGTACCCGCTCAATCATTGCCTCGGTTTGAGAGTACATTATTAAGCAATTAGCGAAACTCAGGTAGCTGTTAAAAATTCTTGGAGGAATGGCTTATCTTTTGATACGTTTTGATACGTTTTATTTAAAGTCTCTTCAAAGTTCGTAATCGCATAAATTTTATACAAAATTTAGGAGTTTGTTTAAACATTATTTGCGGAGTAAATCGTACACCAAAAGATAAACTTCAAATAGTATCTTAAACTACATAGCTACAGAATCCATCATAGATCATTTAAAAACACTTCGTAGCAATTGTAGTATAACGCTTAGAACAATTGATAAAATAGAAATGATATTAAAGACAAGTACCCGCTCAATCATTGCCTCGGTTTGAGAGTACATTATTAAGCAATTAGCGAAACTCAGGTAGCTGTTAAAAATTCTTGGAGGAATGGCTTATCTTTTGATACGTTTTGATACGTTTTATTTAAAGTCTCTTCAAAGTTCGTAATCGCATAAATTTTATACAAAATTTAGGAGTTTGTTTAAACATTATTTGCGGAGTAAATCGTACACCAAAAGATAAACTTCAAATAGTATCTTAAACTACATAGCTACAGAATCCATCATAGATTATTTAAAAACACTTCGTAGCAATTTTAGTATAACGCTTAGAACAATTGATAAAATAGAAATGATATTAAAGACAAGTACCCGCTCAATCATTGCCTCGGTTTGAGAGTACATTATTAAGCAATTAGCGAAACTCACGTAGCTGTTAAAAATTCTTGGAGGAATGGCTTATCTTCTTTACTGTGGTAATATAAAAATCCTTAAAATTAAATGTTTATTTTCTGTTTTTTGTCGATTGCTCGAAAAACTGTGAGGTGGCTTAACTTCAAGGAGGCCTGCCACTAGCCCTGAATTATTACCGAGACACGGGAGAGCACGTTTGCAGTTTGCACGACTGCGTTTAAATCGAACTTCGTCAGTGGAGTCAAGTTCTCTTCTCTGATGAGTCCCGCTTTTGTCTGCGCTCGCCTGATGGTCGCAAGAGGATGTGGAGAGTGTGAACGATACGCAAACTGCACCATTTCCGAACGGCGACCTTTTGTTGTTGCGATTTATTATGGGTAAAATCCAACGTTTTTGGTAGTCACTAGTTCCAGCACCATTTATGTTCTAATTATGGGACAATATTACATGATACATCAAAATAATCCTAACACTTGGGGGATTTTAATGTCATCAATTTAAAACGATTAAGATATTTAGTTTTTTTGTAAGAAAATCCTGAAAATTGCTATTTTTGAGTCATTTATTTACTCCTTTTTAGACAACAAAAAATTGTACTACGTAAAATTCAAGGGTGTCCGCACATTCTGCATACAATTACCTCAACATTCATTAAAAAAAGTCCATGATATATTACATTTACCTTTTTATGCTATAAATAGACTATCTCAATCTAGCAAATGGCTGGGCAGAATCTGTCTCACTCTAGTAAACCACAACCTTAAGGGAGGTTCTGTTATGGTGTGGGCAGGTATTTCTTCAGAGGCACATACCGACCTTATTTTTGTAGTAAATGTTGCTTTGAATGCACATGGATACGTGGAAAATATTCTGCAAGAAGCTCTTGTGCCCTTATCTCATTTTATTAGAGATGACTTTGCTTTAATGCACGACAATGCTAGACCACATGTGGCAGGTGACATGCTATTTAAAACACTTAATTGGCCAGCATGCAGTCCAGATCTCAATCCAATTGAGCAAAATTAGCTTTCTAAGAAGCATTCGATGTAATACCTCAAGATTTTTTAACAACTTTAATTAATTCAGTACCTCATCGGTTACGCGATGTGATTCAAGCAGGAGGAGGACATACACGCTAATAGGCCTCATTAGGTTGTCGGTTAAAATACCAAGTTTCAACTTTTTAATGAAGATTAAAATCCGTATTTTGCACCATTCGATCCTTTTTAAATTACAATTTATTTTGCGTTGGTCTGTATTCTCTTTTCGGTTAATTTTTATTCAATAATGAATGTTCCTTTTGATTAATATCATTATTAAATTATATTAAGAATTATACAAGTTATTTCGCGATTTTTTTTTCGAAGGCTGGAGAGAATAACGAAACAAATAGAAATGTATTTATATAATTATTCTTAAATTCTTTAAGCTTGAGAAATAAAATGGAATTTTAAAAAATCAATAAAACTAATGAAAACTCCACAAGAGTGAATAAATGTACAGGGTGAGCGAAACTCGATGTTTCAGCTCTATTATAAGAAAAGGAAAAACGATAGAAAAAATCTGAAAAGCGGTTCATAAATGGAATTGAGTAAGGTCCATTTTAAGCCAAAATTGCATATTTTTCTAAATTTGGAAACTGAAGTAATGACGTAATCAAATATTTTTTTCCCAGAAACATACCTCTATTTTTGAATATTGTTGCTATCTTTTTCCGTTAAAAAAATGATAAGCAAACTTAGACGAAAGTATTATCAAAAATTCACAATTGTCACGATTTAAACAAGTAGCCTTTGGAAGCAAATTTCAAAGTCGCATCTGTCAGTAATGCAACATTAATAATTAGTATTATTAATTATCATTAATTAAACATTAAAAAACACATAATATGTTACTATATTACTATTATTTATTTAATAATCTACGGATTTCTCCTTTTTTAAACATTACAAAAAATATATAAAAACAAAATAATAATACGCATAAGTTACAATAATTAAATATCGCACTAACACCAGAGCTGGGACGAATCCTCGTAAAAAGGATTCGAATCACGAATCCGAATCACCTAATATGATTCGAATCACGAATACTAGAATAAAGTATTCGTAAGAGATAAATATGATTCGAATCAAAGATTCGAATCCTGTTTTTTTCGAATCACGAATACAAATCCTTCAAGAATAAATTTGATTTTATTATTTTTTTTCAACCATTTATATATAAATATCGTTACCAGTTATTTTAACAAAAATATTTAAAACCTAATTATTTATTATTAACACTGAACATCGTTGTGTGTTTCTAAACTTCACTTCAAATCAGTGTTTTGTACGCGTGGCGCATGAAGTAAAATTTCGAGTTTAGAAAAGCCCGAAAATTTGTCTCGGGTCGCTGCGCGACCCTCGACAAATTTTCACGGGGCTTTTCTAAACTCGAAATTTTACTTCATGCTTAGTCTGGGAGTGGAAAACATTCGTTTAAAGCTTCAAATTGAACTCTTTTATAAAATCTACGAATGCCTGAAAAACGTAGATAAAAAAATTACTGAATATCATTAAAACCGGAAAAGTCAGAGAAAAGTCATGAAATTATATTCAAATTGACCAAAACACTAACAAAAAAGCCATATGACATTACTAAATTAGTCAAAATCAGCAGGCAAATTACAAAACACGTAAACATTTATAAAATTAACTTAAATATTGACAAAAACAATGAAAACAATTTAACAAAATGGAGGTTTCCCATAAAAGAAAGTTATATGAAAAGGGCAGGGAAAAAATCTTGAATCATGGAAATGTCGGAAAAATTTAACATTTCAGATTGTGACTACCATGTCAGTTTTACTTCAAATAATATTAAACATAATTTTGAAAACTAGATTATTATCTTTAAAAGCATTTTTAGTCATTTAATGTTCTTATCAAAGAATTCAGTTTGAAGTTTCGAACGAGCGTTTCCACTCCCTATGGGTCTTAAACGACAAACCTTGCAAGTCTTGAAAGCCAACATTGAAGAAGAAATCACCAATTTGGGGCCAGATGTTTTAGGAACAACAATTCAAAATGCTGTAAAACGAGCACAATCAAAATCAACTCAGGAGATGGTCATTTGACCGATATTATTTTTTTAACTTTATATTATCAATTTTACACCTTTAAATTAACTTTCAGTCAAAACCCATGCCCATTTTATTCATTTCTAATAAAATGGCAGACAATCCATAATATGACTTTACTTTTGAATTATTTTACAAGAGACAAAATGTTTATATCTTAAGAAATGTTAATTTTTGTTTATTAACATAGATTTACTATCCTTGTTTACGCACGAAGTAAAATATAGAGTTTAGATAATTCTGAAAATGTGGTTAGTTGCGTAGCGAAACGGATAAAACACTAAAATATTGTGAAATTGAAAATACTAAATATGTTTGAATTTCATAGCAAATTCAGTTTGATTTTATTAGAAATATCTATGTTCCGAGAAATACAGGGAGTTTTTCTGACCTCACACATGATATTCCTCGCGTGATGTAAAAAATCAATGTAATTAAACTAACAAGGTCGACTCGGTTTTAAATTAAGACAACCTTATACACTAACCACCTTGATTGCTGACGTCACGCGTGGAAGTCCTCACGTGACGTCAACAATCAAGGTAATTAAACAATACAAGGTCGGCTCGGTTTCAATCAAGACAAACTTACTTACACACCTTGGTTGATGTCGTCACGCGTGGAAATCCGTACGTGACGTCAAAACCAAGATCATTACTGTGCAAGGTTGTCTCGATTTAAACCGAACCGACCTTATCACGCGCGGAAATCCCTACATGACGTCAAAATCAAAGTCATTACTGTATAAGGTCGACTCGGCTTAAACTGAGACAGTCTTGTATAAGGTTGTCTTTATATAAACGAGTGTTTTCCACTCCCAGACTAAGCATGAAGTAAAATTTAGAGTTTAGAAAAGCCCCGTGAAAATGTATCGAGGGTAGCGCAGCGACCCGAGACAAATCCGTTTGTAAGTATTCGAATCCTTTTATAAATATTCGAATCCTTTTATAACTATTTGAATCCTTTCATAAGGATTCGAATCCTTTCATAAGGATCGAATCCTTTTATATGGATTCGAATCACGCACATTTGGATTCGAATACGAATCCTCTTAAAAAAATGTAACGAATCCGAATCACGAATCCAGTGGAACTAAAGTATTCGAATGCCTCTTTTGAATCCTCTAAAAGGATTCGAATCCAGGATTCGAATCCTGAATGATTCGAATCCTGCCCAGCTCTGACTAACACTAAACAAAAAAAAACTAAACAAATTAATACAGAAAGAAACAAAGTATGTAGGCAATCAATACAACAAAATTTTAATGTATCCACCTCCTACTTCTAAACAGGGTTGTTAAAAAACGTTTTATTTTTCATTTTAATTAAAATAAACAAAACAAAACAAAACGTGTTTTTTTCATCGAAACAGCGTTTAAAACATTAACGATTAAAAACATGTTAATAACGTGTTTAAAACAGAGCAAAATTTGCGGGAATTTGATGTTTCAAAGGGGTTAATTTGGGGCTTTTAACAAGTGTTTTCCACTTCCAGACTAAGCATGAAGTAAAATTTCGAGTTTAGAAAAGCCTAAGAATTTGGATTGGCCGCGTAGCGAAGCGGAGTGGCCTATCCAAATTAGGCTTTTCTAAACTCGAAATTTTACTTCATGCGCCACGCTTAAAAATACTGATTTACAGTAAAGTTTAAAAACACACACATACAAGAACAATTATAGGCCACTTAATATACGTTAGAGTTATTGGGTTGCCTATAATCACTGTTTTAAACAATTTGTTCAGCGCAGAATTTGACTTACGTTTTATTCACATCTATATATTAGATTGCTAAAGTTGTATATTTTAAATTTTCCGATATTTCAGTGTTTTATACGTGTGGCGCATGAAGTAAATTTTCGAGTTTAGAAAAGCCCAATTTGGATTGGCCGCTCCGCTTCGCTACGCAGCCAATCCAAATTTTCAGGCTTTTCTAAACTCGAAATTTTACTTCATGCTTAGTCTGGGAGTAGAAAACCCTCGTTTAAAGATTCAAATTCAAATCTTTTAAAAAAGCAACGAATGTCGTAAAATTTAATTTAATTGAAAAAAAAATTCCCCGTATTTAAAAATCACATTACTGCACACACAGTTGTTGTATTTTATTGTAAAATATTAAGTTTATTAATGTAGTTTGAAATATCTTCAACAATTTAGTTAAAATTTAAAAATGTAAACAACAAATCTTTTAAAAAACATAATTTAGCAAATTTAAGATAATAAAAAAAACGTTTTAAGCAAAGTTAACGTTTAAAACATGTCTTAAACAAATTTCAGATTTAAAACAAAACCGTTTAAAACACGACGGCTGTTTTTAAACATGTTTAAAACACTGTTTTAAAACAAAGTGTTTTAAACATAACAGCCCTGCTTCTAAACACTTATCCAATCTCCGCCTTACTTCTATTACTGAAGCCTTACGTAACATTTCTCTAGATAGTTCATTGCAAGCATGTCTGATTTTTTCTTTTAAATGTTCCAAGTTAACAGATGGTGTTTTGTAAACTTTGTTTTTCAAAGTTTCCTACAAGGAGAAGTCTAGTGGGGTGAAGTCCTGTTATTTAAGCGCCCACTGTATCGGTCCATTTATGCCCATCCAATTTTCTCCATAAGTTTCATTTAAATATTGTTAGACAACTCGTGCTTTATGCGGTGGAGCTCCGTCATGCTGAAAACACATGTTTGTTCGCAGCTGTAATGGCACAGGAAGTTGTTCTTAAATAAATTGCAAATATTGCTCACTGCGTAAAACTCCTTCGTAAAAATATTGATCAATCAAATGTCCATAAATAATACCACACCAAATGTTAATACCGAAGAGTCCTTGGTTTTTAATCGGACTGACAGAATGTAGATTTTCAGTAGCTCAAAAATGTTCATTTTTTTATTGGGCTTACCGTTACTAATAAAACGGCTTTCATCCGTCCACAACACATGCTGGAAAAATCGATTGTCATTGATCTCTAAGTTTACCATCACTTCAACACAATAATTTATTCTTCGTTGATGTTGATCTGACAAGTGTTCTAAGTTGTGAAGTTTATAATCGTAACCATTTCCTTTCAACATTTGTCGTACCAAACAATATTTTAAATTCAACTCACGACAGGCTTGCCAAATCGAGTTCCTTGGATGGTCTTAAAAATACTGCAAAACAGTGGCAACAATATTGTCAGAATTGATCCTTTTAGCAATTTGTCTTCCCTTTCGAGCAGAAAATGCCTCGTTGTTTGCACGTAAATTGCGTTCCAATCTTGCAAATATTTTTAAGGTTGGAATAACACGTTCAGGGTATCTCTGGGCGTATAACTGAACTGCTCTTGTAGGGTTCTTTTGAGATTCGATGTAAACTAATAACATGTCAACATTTTTGTTGTTCGTAAACATTTTTCAAAATCAAATCACAACAAAAGAATATCTGTCAACCATTAGTTTAATTATTGACAGATGCGACTTTGTTATTTGCTTTCCAAGGCTACTTGTTTAAGTCGTGACAATTGTAAATTTATGATAATACTTTTTTTCAAGTTTGTTTGTAATTTTTTAACGGAAGAAGATAGCAAATTTTCTTCTGTACAAAGTTTGTTCAGAAAAATTAGCTCTTTTTAAATATCCAAAAATATAGGTATGTTTCTGGGAAAAAAATATTCGATGACGTCATTACCTTAGATTCCAAATTTAGAAAAATTTGTAATTTTGGCTTAAAATGGACCTTACTCAAACCTATTTATGAACCTCTTTTCAGATTTCTTCTATCGTTTTTCCTTTTCTCATAAAAGAGCTGAGACATCGAGTTTCGCTCACACTGTACATTGGCAAAAGTAATTAATATTGCGAAGTAATAAATTTCATCAACATTTACGAAATAATCAAATATTCATTAGTTGTTTGGGACCCTCGTGGGTCAGTGAGTAGAGCTCCTGCTCTTGAGCCAGTGGGTCGTGGGTTCGAATCCCACCGGGGGGTGTCACTTTCTTATGGGGAAATTGGCACCTCTGGAGCCATGGATGTTGTATGAATGCGTTGTGACGTCCATATGAGTTGTATAACGTGTGTATGTGGATAAGTTAATTTAAAATCGAAAAATAATAATACAAATGGCTGCTGACTGTATGGCCAAGAGCCGAGGTCAAAGAAAAAAAATTGTTGTTTTTTAAAAGAGTTCAAATTGAAGCTTTAAACGATTGTTTTCTACTCCGTGATTAAGCATGATGTACATTTTTAGGCTTTTATAAACTCGAAATTTTACTTCATGCGTCACGCATGAACACTGACTTGATATAAAGTTCAGAATATCCGTCTTTAGCATACTGCTTTACTAGTATATTTAAAACTTCACTTGAAGTCAGAGTTTTATACGCGTGGCGCATGAAATAAAATTTCGAGATTAGAAAAGCCTAATTTGGATTGGTCGCGCCGCTTCACTACGAGACCAATCCAATTTTTCAGGCTATTCTAAACTCGAAATTTTATAATAGGCGCCACGCCCCTTGGTCATATATTGAGTTACATGTATATTGTAATTTCTGATTATAAAATCTATTATAAACCAAATTATAATTTTATTGATATTAAGGTCAAACGTGCATACTAATCCTTATGCACATTCGACAATGGCTTGTTCAACATTCAACATGTTTGGAGTTGTTTGTGATGAATGTTGGTATCTAATAAAAAGTACTAAGGTCGGTCTATTTTGTACGATAGTAAAAATCCCAAACACGTTCACGATTAACAATCCGGTCATCAGAGAACTCCCCAACGGTTGGCAGTAAACTTACAATTGTTCTCTGATGAACTGGCCCATTATTATTAATAAAATTGTATGTAGGCAACTTTATTACACTTCAGCTTCAACAAATACGTCATCTGATCAGGGATCTTGTCCGTTATCAGCTGCCGCTGTTACAGTCGAACGTAATCTCGCCTATTTCCACACCGATGTGAAAATATCCACGGATTTTCCAGCCACTGGTTTTGACGGCGCCTCCACCATGGCCCAGACATTTTAATTATTATAAATAGTATTGTATTGACATAAGAGATATATTCAAGTAACCTATAACTTATTAAAATTTAATCAACCAATATCGTATATTTCAATTTTATCAATCAGAATTCGAACCAGATAGGCGTCGACCTCAAAACTAAGGGACCTCTTAGATGGACGTTTTAAACGCGAGGCGGAACGTGAGCGGGCGCAAGCGTTTGCGTTTAAACACATAGGTTTATATGAGAGTCCGTAGACAGACGGGTGCGAGGCGGAGAAAACGCCAGCACTCGCGTTTGTTTAAATTTGAGCGGAGCGGGACAGACGCGCTTTTCAGTTTTAACACATGGTTTCTTATGCGCCTTCTTATACGGGCGGGTGAAACGCGTTTTCAAAGCGGGCGTTTTTTGCAATATTTTTGTAAAAAATCGGCCAAAGCGAGTTGAATTCGTAATATTTTCGTCGTAATTTAGTCGTAACGCAAAAATAAATATTTTTGCGTTTAGATAAGTGTCCAAAATTAAAAAATAAATAAACAAAAAATATAAATTATAAATTTTTAAGTAAACTTCCATTTCTAAGATATGAGTATAATTTTATTTAATATTTAAAAAATCTTTGATTTTTTTTAGAAATTGCGAAAAATAAAATAACTAACAATTTAAAATCGCCCCCAATCTCTTGTAAAAATAGTGTGATGAGAACAAAATAATTATTAGAATTAATAATCATTTTTTTGAGAGTGGTCTCTGTACTCGTAAATTTTGTACTGCCAGCAGCTTCTCTTCTCCCTGACTCTCCAATTGGCCAACATAGTGGGAAATGCCCATTGTACAGTCTATTTTTAATATGCAGGTTATTACCCATCAAAGTGTGTAAAATTTTTGATAGAAATTTGTATACCGGCTGCGGGTTAAATAAAAGCAAAAAAAGTAATTGTCTATATCCTAGCGCTAAAACGTGATTTTATAAGTATGTTTGATACAGAACGTTTTATTTTAGAAATTCAGGCACCGCCCAAGGAACAAATCCATTTAAGTAATGTTTCATCAACATTAAAACAACGTTTAATGTTGCTGCACTGTTGATATAACGTTATTTGTTTGTTTTTTGCTCAGTGGGTGGAGTGCATGTGGAATTTGGGTAATTAATATTTATATTTATAAAAATATTAAATACATAAATACAGTAACGTCTATGAATAATAAAGGATAAATAAATAATAATATGACGCAATTAAATCTATTTCGTCCATGCTTATTACTCAGCGTAGCACAACTGAATGATAGACGGCACCGAAGGCTCGGCGGCGAACTCGCCTAGCACCCGCTTGCAAAACGCGTTCAATCCGCTCCGTCTAAGAGCTAAAAGCGGAGCGGAAAAAACGATCCGTCCCGCTCCGCTATCGCGCTAAAAAGTCCATCTAAGACCGTCCTAAAAATGACGATAATGCCTACGGTAGAATTTTTATTTTTTCTCCTGGATTTATTGCTAGTAGTCAACTAAACCACTGACAGTAAATATTTACTTTTTTTATTCGGCCACGGATTGTGCACCTTACAAGCCTAAATTTCAGTGTCAAAATGACGATGTTGTTCATATTAGAATTTTTCTTATTTCTTGTGGATTCATTGCTAGTAGTCTACTAAGCAATTAACAGTTTTGAGAGCACTCGTCGTTTAAGGTCGGAAATTCACATGTTATTTGGCCATAAGAACGAACAACGATTAATCTTCCACAATAATGAAAATATATCTTTGAAACTTATACATATTGCACATTGAAGCTTTGCTAATAAATTGACACTATTATTTTTTTTAATGTTTCCTAAATTATATATAAATCAAATAATGGAACACTTTTAAATAATTACATAAATCCGTGCAATACTTCCATAGAAAACATTATTTCTTCTTCATATTGCTTTAATTTATTGAAGTAATTATTATAAACATGTTGTATTAAATAAACTAATTTAAAATAAATGATAAATAAAATTAATCGTTGCTAAGAAATCTCCATAAGAGCAATGTACATTTTGATTATGCTTTTAATAAATAGGGGGCAGCATCGTGCTATTTTAGTAATATCTTAAAATTATACTGTAATTTCCAAAAATATGTGAAAAGAAATTGGGTTTGATATGTAAAATTCGTGTACGGCATTTGTCGCGACACGGGTTCCCGGTGCGCGGCCTTGAATTGCGAATGAAATTTTTCTACCGCGGAATGTTTATTGATTATGTTGTTGATACACCACAAAGAAAGACATTATTCAAATATTTCCCAATACGTTCTTAAAGTATAAGTGCATTTCTGGATTCATGTTTTGAATAGGAATGTGGAATGCCGGTATATGTTGATTCAAGTGATGAGTCGAAAAAATGCCTTTTTTTATTTATTTACCAAATTGAATGTGCGACACTCGGCGATTTGATTACCGAGGCACTTAGTCAGCTAAGTGCCTAGAGTTCGAATTGGGTTGTTGCAATTTCTCATTTTTGTACAGCTTAGCCTTCTCGGCTTGGAGTGTCACCTACCCAGCTTAGAGGGTAGACCTCCTCTCGTGTTCGCATATATTCCTTTTGTTTTTTTTTTTCAGCACGCGACAGTTATGTATGATATTTGATTTTTGATAGTAATCATTTAAATCACTTATGTAGTTGCAAATAACATTAATATATATTTTATGTTGCGAGAATTTAACTGATTGTCTACAATATAAATACAGGGAATTTTTCTTTTAGGTGAACATATGCATAAGCTATACATTTTCCGACATCCGTTGTTTTTTAAAAGAGTTCAATTTGAAGACAGAAGTAAACTGGATAAATATTCACGATTTTAATTACTATCGACATACATACTACTGTATATCAGATTATTTTCTTTCAATATTTAGATATTCGTTGTTTTTTAAAAGAGTTGAATTTAAAACTTTAAACGAGTGTTTTCCACTCCCAGACTAAGCATAAAGTAAAATTTCGAGTTTAGAAGAGCCTCGTGAAAATTTGTCGAGGGTCGCGCAGCGACTCGAGACAAATTTTCTGGGCTTTTCTAAACTCGAAATTTTACTTCATGCGCCACGCGTATAATACACTGATTTCAAGTGAGGTTCAAATATGCATACATTTCACAGTATTTTAGTGTTTTATACACGTGGCGCATGAAGTAAAATTTCGAGTTTCACGGGGCTTTTCTAAACTCGAAATGTTACTTCATGCTTAATCTGGAAGTGGGAAACACTCGTTTAAAGTTTCAAATTGAACTCTTTTAAAAAACAACGAATATCTAAATATTTAAAGAAAATAATCTGATATTATACAGTTGTATGTATGTCGATATAAAATAAAAATCGTGAATATTTATCCAGTTTACTTCTGTTTTCTGTAATTCAATACCCATTCATTCATTCGCACGGCGCTTTGTAAACAAACAAACAACGCGCTCAGCACTTATCATTTTTATTATTCGTTGTGATAAAATTCGGCAGGCATTATAAACCAATACATAGTTAAAACTACTTTCTGCTAATTAGCTATTTTTGCGCCATCTCGTATCTCAGAAACACACAACCAGCAAAAATTGGCCCTCTTAATTTTTTTTTTTTTTGTTCAGCCACGGATTGTGCACCGTACAAGCTTAAATTTCAGTGTTAAAAATGACAATGATGTTGTTCACAGTTGAATGACAGTTGAATTTTTATTTTTTCTCGTAGATTCATCGCTAGTAGTCTACTAAGCCACTCGGAATTAACAGTTTTAATAGAACTCGTCGTTTAATCGATTTTTTTGTTCAGCCACGGATTGTGCTCCGTACAAGCTTAAATTTCAGTGTCAAAAATGACGATGTTGTTCACGATAGAATTTTTATTTTTTCTAGTGGATTAATTGTTACTAATTGTTACCACTGACGATTATTAGTTTTGAGATAACTCGTAGATTTTAATAATTTACATTTTTTTGTTTAGCCGCAGATTGTGCAATGTATAAGCTTAAATTTCAGTATTAAAAATGACGATGTTGTTCACAGAAGATTTTTTATTTTTTCTTTTAGATTCATTGATAGTAGTCTACTAAGCCACCGGCAATTAACAGTTTCGAGAGAACTCGTCGTCAAATCGATTTTTGTCTGTTCAACCACGGATTGTGCACCGTACAAGCTTACATTTAAGTCTTAAAAATGACGATGTTGTTCACGGTAGAATTTTTATTTTTTCTCTGGGATTCATTGCTCGTAGTCTAATAAGCCACTATCAATTAACACTTTTAAACTACCTCGTCGTTAAATCGATTTTTTTTTGTTCAGTCACGGATTGTGCACCGTACAAGCTTAAATTTCAGTGTTAAAAATGACTATGTGGTTCACAGTAGAATTTTTATTTTTTTCTTGTAAATTCATTGCTAGTAGTCTACTAAACCACTGACAATTAACAGATTTAAAAGAACTCGTCGATTTAATGATATACGATTTTTTTGTCAGCCACGGATTGTGCACGGAAAAGGCATACATTTCAGTGTTAAAAATGACGATTTTGGTTACTGTAGAATTTTTGTTTTCAGGAATTTATTGCTATAGACCACTAGCAATAAATTCCTGAAAACAAAAATTCTACAGTAACCAAAATCGTCATTTTTAACACTAAAGTACAGACAATTAATAGTTTTGAGAGAAAACTCATCGATTTAATAATTTACGATTTTTTGTCAGCCACGGATTGTGCACCGTACAAGCATAAAGTGTTAAAAACGACAATGTTGTTCGCTCTAGAATTTTTATTTTTTCTTGTGAATTCATCCTTGTAGTCTAGTAAACCACTGACAATTAACAGTTTTGACAGAATTTGTCGATTTAATAATTTACGATTTTTTTGTCAGCCACGGATTGTGCATCATACAAGCATAAAATTTAGTGTTGAAAATGACGACACTGTTTACAGTAGAATTTTTATTTTTTGTTGTAAATTTATTGCATGCAGTTTACTAAACCGATAAAAATTATCAGTTTTAGCAGAACTCGTCAATTTAATAATTTACGATATTTTTTTTTTAGTTACGGATTGTGATGTTGTTCGTTGTAGAATTTTTATGTTTTCTTGTAAATTCATTGCTAGAAGTCTACTAAACCACCAACAAATAACAGTTTTGAGATAACTCGTTGATTTAATAGTTTACATTTCTTTTTTGTTCAGCAACAGACTACGCACCGTACAAGCTTAAATTTCAGTGTTAAAAACGACGATGTTGTTCACAGTAGAATATTTTTTGTGAGTTTATTGCTAGTAGTCTACTAAATCACTGACATTAACAGTTTTAAGAGAACTCATCGATTTAATAATTTACGATGTTTTTTTGTTCAGCGACGGATTGTGATTAAATTTCAGTGTTCCCTAAAACCGACACCGATCCAGGTTTAGATGCTTTATCCATTGGATTACCAATGGGAAAACCCTGTTTGCATTTCTAATCATTTTTTGGAATGTAATTCTGTGAATTGGTTTGATAATAAGCTTTGATTGTTCGCTTGGTTTATAATTCATCATTTTATCAGCAATTGTGTTAGTGCACATTTCGTCCTCAGTTTTCTCATTGTTTCTTATTGTGCCTACTTTACTTACGAGTTTATATTCCCAAGGATTTTGTTTATTTTTTGCTTTTGACGACTACTTATTTTTTTATAAAAGATGTGGCGACCCTGGGATAATTGTTTTATCATGAACCAAAATCATTGATTAAGGGCGCCGTTAAGGCTGTGATCCCGCTAGTGCCTTCCAAACATTGGAGATTGGCGCCTAAACTATTTATTTAAAAAAATTGAAATACAGGAATTGTTAATTCATTTAATAACCCACAATAGGCAAAAAAAATAGTTTGAAAAACCCAAAAAAAATTGAGAAAATGTTTTTCAAAAAATAATTTATTACAGAAAATAATTTTTAATTAGCATTAAACAAATGTTCATTCATGTGGAAAATATTTCTCTTTGAATCTACACTTGAATAAATTGAAAATATATCTTTCTGTACCCGCCAATGTATTATAACTATCAATGAGAATAATCTGGTTTGTTTAAAAAAGGCGCCATAGTTTTTAGCATCTAATAGCAGCTCTCAGTTCAGACAATTGCCGATAGGTTGATCAATCATAGTTGATGTAAAAAGATAGACAACTAAACACAAAGCAATATAGTGAGTAACACCTGTTGGCCGCCGCGCTAAATTGCATCAATGAAATAAAAGTAAATTGTTCCTAGTCGGATCACTTATAGCAGTTTTGTACGACCACAACGTGGTATTATCGAAATAAAATCATGCGACCAAACGCGCGTTCTTGTATCCACGCGCTACGGGTCTATATAACCTTTTGCAGATTGTTTTTTTAATATCGATATCACATATAGTGGTCAACACTTTAAAAAGCCCAAGGGATGGCTACATATATCAGATTCGATGCATTACCTAATAATGGTACGGACATAAAAAATAATACAAACAATACAAACACGAAAAAGGTACCGGACCGACGTTCCGGTGGGTGCATTCAATTAGAAGAAATAGACCTGTGTACAGGGTGAGGAGCTATTTTATCTATAGGAATCTCAAAAACTGTAAAAGATGTTGGGTGCGTTCCACATCGAGTGACACATATTTTGGGGCGTCATTTTTTATATTTTATACACGATTTTTCTACCATGAAAGTTAGAAGAATGCCGGGTTAACTCAAAACTTGTACATCCCGAGATATTAATTCAAATTTGGTAGGTTTATATTAAGCAGAAATTCATTCACCGGAAATGACATCAATTTTCAAAACTTAAATGAAATGCAGTACATATTTGTTTTTGGATACAGGATGCCATTTTACATACAAATCATTTGTTTTTTTTTTTTTAAAGAATTACACTTGCACTATGACCGCCCAAAAATGTTTTGTTTCGTATCATAGACTTACAGAATTGCGGCAATAGCTAATATGACCTCAGCAACTTTATAACGTTATACGAGAAGTAATTTAAAGAGCCAGGTTATGTCAAGATGCTGATGGTGGTCATTTGAGTAACACACATAAGTTTTGCCATACTATTCCAGATTAAAAAGTTGGAATTTCTTAGTTTTTCTAAATTATACTGTGTTTATGCAGTTTAGCGATTTGTTTAAAAATGAAATAAACACGTTGTATAATAAACAAACAAAATATTTATTGAATAAAGTTGCATCGAAATATGTGCAAACAAAGCAAAATAAAAAAATAAAATAAATACAGAAATTGTAAGGTAAACTAAGAATAAACATAAGCAAGGTTAGAATTAGAATTTGAACAAAGTTTAACGTCGATTAGGTTGATTACTTACTTGAGTCAAAGTTCGATTAAGAAGTGATTTTGGACAAAGAAAGATGAAAACAGGAAAGTAAAAGGTCCCAGGTGACTAGGGGAGGGAGATTTAAGGGTGGTGCAAAAGTGCGGAAAGAAAAAGAGATAGACTGACACGAGATAAGCGAGGATAGTAGAATGGTCACATTTGGCTCGGCTTGCGTTTTATGACTTTGACGGGCTTTCCCTCAGTGAAGAGCGTAATTCTTGCTGAGGCTAATTGAGCACGTCCGTAGCGAAGTCCATTTTCGGACAATGGTTCGCTCCTAAGTTATGACTGCAATATGTCATAAAACGCAGCCCGAAGAGCACACAAAAGAATTTTATACAAAAGAAAGGTGGTAGCAATCAGATTCAAAATGTAAACAAAAGAAAACGAATATTTTTGGAAATATCCGTTACAGGCAATACAGGCAAAAGCCCAAACGGTTAAAAATGTACACGAACATAAAATAATATAAAAAACACAAAATATATAAAACACATTCGCGATTTGGCGCGAACATACCGCCCCCCATTGAACGAAGAGTGTTTAATAAAATAAAAACCACTGCTAGCACTTAGGATATAGGTAAATCGCACAACTTTATTACTGGACGCAGCATACTGGTGGACCCGGCTCTCACGGTAGTCGTCCTGACTACACCATCAGCACCTGGATGCAGGGCCTCAATCCGTCCTAGTTGCCATCGTAGAGGTGAGAGATTGTCATCTTTAATAATGACCAGTTGTCCTGCTGCAATGGACTGCTCTTTTCCAATACCATTCCATACCATTATCGCTGAATACCATGGTGTGGGCTGTTCCATCGTCATCGACGCCAGAATTATATGCGTTATACCAAGCTCTTCGCTACTGTTTAATGAACCACCAGAGCTCATTCCTTATTTACTTTGACTCTCTTAGTGCAATCCAGAGTATATCGTCGTTATACTCGGTTAATCCGCAGCTCCAGCTCATCTAAGCCTCGATACTCAAAATGTCCTGGTTGCGAAAGACGGTCGCTTTCGTCTGGACTCCGGGGCACGTAGGTATCGAGAGCAACGAGCTGGCCGATGAAGCTGCCTGTCAGGCAGCACAAGCGGACAACACAGATGATGTACCCGTAAGGCCCGACGACCTTAAAAGGTACATCAAAGAGAAAATAGTAGAGGATTGGCAGGAGAGTTGGAATGGCTCCGAGAGCAAGCTCAGATCCATAAAACTCTCCGTGACTCCCTGGCGGTCGCCGGTGACTCTTACTAGGAGAGAGGAGGTTGCCCTGTGTCGTTTACGCATAGGGCACACCAACTTAACCTCCTTGTATCTTCTTCTCGGTTAACGGTGGAGCATATACTTATAGACTGTCCAGCCTACGCACGTCAGCGTAATAGGCTGAGGCTTGGTGGTGATGTGGCGTCAATATTGGCAAATTGTAAGGGGTCCGTAGAAACATTTTTGAATTTCCTATGTGAAACAAAACTATTGAAATCAATTTAGTGTTTGTGTTGTTTATTTTATGTTAATTTATTATAATTTATTGATTGTACTGTCTGGTTTATGTTCAGTGGCATCGAAGTCCATTTACAACTTCGGTCCTTCTTTTTTGCTTGTATTGTCTCTCTTTGTAAAATGCGTTTACAACTCTGAAGTATTTAGGTTAAGTTTGTAAATATTTTATCCGTAGGGACCGGATATCAGGGTCTTTCTTACAACCCTTACTGGCAAAGACATTGGAACGCTAAGAAACTTGATGACACCAGTATAGCTGCAGCCCTTAAAAATGACCTGTTGCTAGTAGCACCTGATACAGGAGTTATAAACAGAGCTGAAGCAGAGCGCGTCACCAAAGATACTATGAATCTTCTTCGTAAAGCATGTGATGCGTCAATGCCTTTTACAAAGCCAAAACACACTAAGCGACCGGCCTACTGGTAGACCCAAGAGATTAGCAACCTGCGTAAGACTTGTCACCATCTAAGGGGATTATGTCATTAGCAGGTATAAAGAATGTGAGACCTTATTATTTACCTTACGGTACAGTTCAAAAGATAAATTTAAATTCAAAACTATTTAAATTCGAGAAAATAAGCTTACGCTTCTTATAGTTTTCACACTTTAAACATAATATATAAAATTACGAAAATGTTATTCGTAAAAATGCAAACAATGTCTTAATTAATAAGACAACTTAAGACGATAAATATCCATTAAAACAACTACTTCCCGTGCAAATACACCTCCGGATATTGAATTATACAGTTAGTTTGAAGAGAATTTGACCTAAACGTTATATATACTTTAATAGAGCGTTGTAACAAATCAAATTAAATAAGATTTTAAATATTTCATTGTATAATTCAATATCCGGAGGTGTATTTGCACGGGAAGAAGTTGTTTCAATGGATATTTATAGTCTTAAGTTGTCTTATTAATTAAGACATTGTTTGCATTTTCACGAATAACATTTATGGATTTAACGACTTGACATTTCGATTTTCTTCGCAGCTCTTCTCGGCCAACAGCCTCTAACCACTTCTCATACACCTAAATAAGAATATCAATCTTAGATTAATGAATTGATAGGATTATTTGTACGAATAAAAGTAAACTTAACATATCGCGTACAAAAACGGGGGGATTTTATACAAAAGTTACAGATTCTATTTTGTTAAATTTTTATATGTACTATATATCTGTAAAACAAAATGTTAAATGTAAAGTATGTTACTTACATTTTCACGAATAACATTTTCATAATTTTATATATTATAAATATACAAATTATTCCAGATAGAAGACATAATTCGATTTGGAAATAGCATTAGCAACATAAAATGTAAACAACTAAAATTACAAAAGCGGGCTGGCTCAGCCTTAAATTTTATAAGTTATCATTGAAGTGACAAAATACGGATTGTAATAAAGCTGAAAACTAATATTTAAATATAAATTTTAGTAACGTTTAATTATTAACAATGCAAACAATTAACCTATAAGGATATTTAGTGTTACGAGTAGTATGACATACTTTTTAACATTAAATAATTCAAATAATTTAATTATATAAATATTTTACTATTTTGTAAATTCTGATTCACAGCCTTAATTTATAATAAACTTTAAGGCACTGCCAACCCTAACTTACTCCAATTTGATAATTCCAGGTGTGAAAATAATAGCAATTTAATAAAATAAAACACTTTAACTTTGTTCGTGTAACATACTATTTTTTAGTTATGATCGCAGTTTCCATTATACAACACAATTATATAATGTAAATACATATTTAAAAAAGGTGCGAAAAGGGGAAATTAATATGCTCTTTGCACTTTGTGTAATTTGAGAGATTTTGATCCTAAAATCTGTATTAAATATTAAAAATTTATAACCCAATCAACGTCAACATATTTTGTTATTTGATTACACGTAACACAAACTATTATTTTAATTACACTTAACACTAACACAAAGTCTTATTATAATAACACATATTATTAACACTAAAAATTAAAAAAAAATTAACTGTACAAGTACAAGAGAGGTTATGATAGACTCAAAAAAGTAACCAAATACAGCGTTATTGTTCTCTTTCTCACGAACTAGGACCTGCGGGGAAAGGGGTAGGGAAAACATGGAAAGATCTAATTCTATCATACTTTGTAACACATATGAGTTCATATGTGTTACGCCTATCGACGTACGTTAAATCACGCTTATGGGACTTGTTTATACTATAAGCAAACCTCGAGGCGTAATGGCCAATAGATGTCGCTGACGTATTTTTCCATAAAAGCAGATTAATCTTTAGCTAACGAGAGGGAAAACACTCTTAACCTTGTTCATTTGTTATTGTTATCGTATAGTGGTTGCATCATAGATTAAATTAGATTGATAACTCCTAGGGGGCTCCACGTATCGTAAGATTAGTTGACCGGACCACTCGATGCGGGGGCGCTGCAATCGCCAATGACGTCATGGGCGAGGGGGGCCGGGGGCTTCTTCTGAGCGTGACGCGCGGTGCGGGGGGTTCTTGCTGTGCGGGACGCGCGGTGCGGGGGGTCATACTATTTGTGGTCTGGTGCGGTGCGGGGAACACCGCGCGGTGTTTGAATCACCGCGCGATGCGAGAAATAATAACAAAATAATTAAAGTACAAAAGTATATTACAAAAAATATGACATTTTAAATATATACAATTTCATTAAAAAAAAACATTGTTTGCATTAATTAATTTAAATATTTACAATTACATTTAATAAAACACTGATTACATTAATTCACTTTATGAAAATTCGCTCTTAGACATGTTTCAAGAATTAACTGTTATTAACCATAAGATCATAGTTACTAAGCAATGCAATTCCGGTGAATTAGTGAACGAATAATTTTAGTAACCATTGAAATATCTTTTAAATATCAACTTATACATAATTTACGAATATAAATAAAATGACAATGTTTATTTCCATTAAGATGACTGCGTGGATTGTTTTCCATCTTATTTGGTCTCATTAATACTTCTAATTCTTAAAAATAGTAGTTAATGTTAAAACAAGAAGTATTATGAATAAAACACAAATTATTACTAATAAAACACAGAATGTTTAATAAATTTCTCACTTAACCCGTGGTGAAACATTTTTGAATATAATTCTGGATATTTAAATAAAACACTTGGTTTGTTTCACTAACTTATATTTTTTCCAACTAGTTTCGACCATTGGATAAAACTAGTCGGAGAAAATATAAATTAGTGAAACAAACCAAGTGTTTTATTTAAATATACAGAATTATACAAAATTAAGGATATAGAAAAAAATCTGCTGAAGTTAACACAGGTACCGACCGCAAATTAGAATTATTGTATCTATTATTTTTATCACAGAAATATAGCAATAACATAATTTGAAACAATTCATAAATTCATATTTTTTAAAAATAACTTTAAAACTAAAAGAGCTATGACAAACGTATAAACACATTAAATGTTTAATTCTTAATTCTCTACAACTTTTCTTTAAGATTTTTCCAATTATATTAATAATTTCCACGATACGAAGAAAACGCTAAGAGTTAACAGCCACTTTCCTGCATGATGGGAGAGTCTACGTTTGGGCATGAGGCTTTATTTCCACCAGCATTTGATTTCTGCAGAGTCTGGATGGATGGCCACTCGTCCGATGTGCTTGGAAACTCATTAACATTGCATGGTCCAATCAACTCTGGATCTTCCGGATCGTCTGGATCATCCGGATCTTCAACGAGGGCTGTGAACAAAATATGTATATATAAATATTTAGATATACTATACTTGCGCACTTGCTCAAAAAAATATTATATAAAAAAAGTAATTTATTGTTCTTATTTGGTACTTTGAGATATATGTGAATATATAAAAGTAATAAATAAATATTCAACTTACCAGCCGGTGTATCAAGATATAATGTGGGGACACTCCCTGGCTTTAAATTATATTTGCTGGAAAAGCATTTCGTCCCCTCATCGAAATGCCTGTCACAAATAAATGTGGATTTATCGACTTGACATTTCGATTTTCTTCACTTCTCATACACCTAAAAAAGAATACCAATCTTAGATACTTGCGCGCTTGCTCAAAAAAATATTATATAAAAAAAGTAATTTATTGTTCTTATTTGGTACTTAGAGATATATGTGAATATATAAAAGTAATAAATAAATATTCAACTTACCAGCCGATGTATCAAGATATAATGTGGGGACACTCCCTGGCTTTAAATTAGATTTGCTGGAAAAGCATTTCGTCCCCTCATCGAAATGCCTGTCACAAATAAATGTGGATTTAACGACTTGACATTTCGATTTTCTTCGCAGCTCTTCTCGGCCAACAGCCTCTAATCACTTCTCATACACCTAAAAAAGAATATCAATCTTAGATTAATGAATTGATAGGATTATTTAAAAAAATTGAGTAGTAGTTATGAATAAAATGTAAAATATTAGTAAAATAATTGTTTATTAGTTTTTCATTTAATGATATAAACTTATTCGTATATTTTGAAACAAAAATTTAAGATTTAATAAAAATAAAAGACCAAAAGCCTAATAACAAAAAACCAATTTGTACGAATAAAAGTAAACTTAACAAATCGAGGTACAAAAACGGGGGGATTTTATACAAAAGATATAGATTCTATTTTGTTAAATTTTTATATGTACTATATATCTGTAAAACAAAATGTTAAATTTAAAGTATGTTACTTTTTAATTTCACCATCCAAGTTTAAATAACATACTTCTATTATTAAATCGGCACGAATATCATTAAATTAGAACTTACAACTTCCATGAAATAAATTTAATAGTTTTATTTTGATAGATTCAAACAAAAGTTATGTTTATTTTAATATTTAAATGACTAATATAACAAATGTTAAAGCTTACCCCATTTCTTTTCGTAAATCTATGCATACGAATATTTTTCTCGCAATTATTGCATGATTTTATAGCACAAAAATGAGACATTTTTACAAATTTAAACACAAGTACAGACTTAATGGCATTGATAGAATGAAATGAATAGCTTAAAAACTGAAAATTTTCCAATACTTACGGTTTTGTTTATTTATATTAACACTCGTCCACGCCCGTCTTCAAAATATTTCGTCTTATCAGCATTTTTGAAGAGGTGCTGATTGAAATATCTTTCTCGCAGAGTTCGAAACTGCAGGAAATTTGATTTTTGTGCCAACAGATGTTCGAAATCGCGGGAAATTTGAAATTGCGACATTTGCGCCCTCCTATCGAGTGGTCCGGCCAACTAAAAATGTGAACTTACAGACAGGGGTCTGCAACTTGCGGCCATATTGAGCGACATGGGGGCTGCCATTACTCGCGGCAACGTACCAACTAAATTTAAACGCACGAAAATGTCCAGATATTTCCTGATTTGGGGTTGGTACAACTATAAAATGCTGGGTTACGTTTTAACCGCCAATAAAAAAGTAAACGTATTATTCATTTTTGTAATATCATATCAATTTAAATTCAAAGAAAAGGCTGGAACCGCCCGGCGACATTTTTGTTGAGTTAGTTGGCGTAATGACAGTCCAGAGGCGCTCTTTGCAGTATTTTCCAGTACATGGGCGTGAACCTTCTAGAGAGTTTATTTTTCTAGATGTTAAACGGAACGATTCCAAGGTTACACATCTAATGTAAGAGCCCCTGCCTACATCAAAGACTCGCACTCAGCAAGAGGAACACAACAGTTTTGCCAGCCCCTCGGTATGTTGTTAATACACCGAAAAGTCAGCACACCGAAGCTTAAAACTCATAATACTTCACATAATTAATTCAGTTTGATATCCACAATCAATTTCAGACAATTTTGTTCAAATTTATTATAACTCAAAATAAGTCAGCTTTAATTTTAGATTATTACATTTTAATTAGGTTCAGATTTAGCACAGGCTTGGGGTAGTTTCCCATTGATCCATCGCTCACTCTCTTTATTGTTTAACTTAATTTATAAGTGGTTATGTGCGATAACCGCACATAAATCATAAGGTTAGAGTAATTACAAATTTAAGTAATTGGTAAATGATACACTTGTCACATCATGTTTGTTGTTTTTTGTATAGTTTTTCGAATAGTGCTTAATATTACTGGAATAAATATATTGATTGTATGTTAAATAATTAATACTGTTTATAGCAATAGCAAATCTTTACAATTTTATATTGTAAAATAATAATAGGGCGTAATACGAATGGGGTAACGGAATAGGCGGTCGTTTATTAAGGAATTTTAACGGTTAGGATTGACAGCTACAATAGATTTCAAAATTATAGAATTAATTGGAATAAGGCGGGGCAGAATAAACTTTTGCTGCACTTATTTATAACTTAGGGCGGTTGTTGTGGTTTGCGGCGCGTGCATTACATTAATTAAGTCACTTTTGAATTTACAGCACAGGTGCATGTTGCAATGTTGCCGGCCTAAATCGTCGTACTGACAACAGTGGGTTGGCACTACTGTACCGCGCGCGGGTGTACCAATCAATTGCTTCCATTATTAGTCTGATTATCTGATTTGGGAAGGATTGGGTGGGACCCCTGACCGAGAGTAATTGGTTTATATGAAATTCAGACAGCTGTCAAAGTTTTAAATTTGCCGCCTTGGTGGGGAGAAGTTTCGGTGTGCTGTCTTTTCGGTGTATTGACAACACGCCGAGGGGTTGACAATACTGTTGTGTTCCGCTTGCTGAGTGCGAGTCATATACTTATTAGTCTATACCGCTAACTCTCTATTCACTGCATGGGCCAGAAACGGGATCTGTTAGAGAGAACAATAGCGAGAATTGTTTCGCGGGCGTAGCCAATGGGGAGCATGGGGGTGCCCGAGCCCCCCTACATTTTAAAAAATCATGCGGGTAGATTTGAGTAATATTGTTTTAACAAGTTCTCCGAAGAATCAAAACATCGTGATAATTTATATGAAATCTTCATATTTTAATTAACCCATTAAGCGCCATTAATGCAATAGTGCAACATTACTAATTTTTTGTTATTAAATTACAAAATAAATTAATTTTATTCATTGTAAATATTTTGTTATTTGAATATTTCGATTATTACCCATTAAAAAAAATGTTTTTAACGTGTTTTTAACTTCACAATATTTCAGTGTTTTATACGCGTGACGAATAAAGTAAAATTTCGAGTTTAGAAAAGAGTGAAAATTTGAATTAGTTGGGCGCGACTCGCTGCGCTCGTGCGCCCCGGCAAATGCAAATTTTCAGGCTTCTCTAAACTCGAAATTTTACTTCATGCTTAATCTGGGAGGGGAAACACTCGGTCAAAACTTCAAAATTAACCCTTTTATAAAATTTTGAAGCTAACATCACAATAATATGTTTATCAGGATAAACTTTTTAAGTTTTCATTTTTTGTCAATTAATTTATACCATCAAATACCTACCTAGTGTTTATTTTAAACTTCTCAATATTTTAGTATTTTATACGCGTGGCGCATGAAGTAAATTTTTGAGTTTAGGGAAGCCTGAAAACTCTAAGGCTTTTCTAAACTCGAAATTTTACTTCATGCTTAATCTGAGAGTGGAAAACACTCATGAGGTTTGTTTTCTCGCGTTGAAAACGTTGCTAATGTTAACATAAGAAATTGACTATTCAGAGTTAAATAATTTTTAATTTAACTTGAAAATGATTTCCGATATAAAACTTTAATTCAAGATGTGTTCTCTGAGGATTATTTTCTCGGAAAAATATAAATAGCTCGGATGGTTTCTAAGTCTGTGATTTTTATAGCAATTAAAACAAAAATTAACAGAAGATAGAAAAGCATGGAGAGACAAATGTAGTAACAAACATTAAAAAACTCCTTACATCTAACGATAGCAAGGAACAAGGTTAATAACAAAAACAAAAATTTAAAACATTTGTAGATTTTGTGGAAGAAATCGCTATTATTGGATGAACATTGTTATTTTAAAAATGATCTAAAGAAACTCGCAGACACTCTTACAGACATAATTATCAATATTAGCAATTTTTTCAACGCGAGAGAACAAACAAACCTGGCGAGTGTTTTCCACTCCCAAATTAAACATGAAGTAATATTTCGAGTTTTACTTCACGCGCCACGCGTAAAAATATTGAAATATTGAGGAGTTTAAAATATACACTATTTGTATTTTGAATAATTCCGTCAAATGTAATATTTTTAATATTCGACGTTTTGAATCGTATTCTGACAATTTTCGCACAAATTGATATTTTTGACGTTACCAATCATATCATATTTTGACAATTTTTATACGGATTGACATTGATTACGTTTAGAATTATACTTTCACAATTTTCATATGAATTGACATTTTTTACATTCCGAATCAAATTTTGACACTTGACAAGTCGATTTATAACATTTTTATCAGATTTTCAACAAATCAATATTTTCATAAAATTTTCAACATTTTGAGATTTTCGTCGATTATCAAATTTTCGTCAGATTTTGCAATATTTCCAGGTTTTTCTCAATTTATAAAATGTTGATGAAGTTATCAATATTTTGAGATTTTATCAGGTTATCAACATATCGACATTTTCAAAAAAATCTGTCTCTGTTTATTAAATAAAAATAAAAGAGCTGCGGTGAAGAGTGTTTAGGTAAAAGTTGTTTATTTTTTCGTTGGCTACAACTTTTGTTTGAAACATTTTTTGATTCGTCGTTGAGTTGAGTTGTTGATAAAAATGTTTATAAAAAAGTTTAATTTCATCAAATATATGTCAAAAAAGAGAAATAGTGTCAAAATCTTTTTGAAAATTCTTCAGTCTTACAAAGTTCTTAATTATTTCAGAGTTTTTCGTTGTTTACATAATTGAGAAAGTCGTTTAATAAAAAAGAACAAAAACCTAATGATTTCTGGGGGACTATTCACAGCACCAATGCAATTTATCATCGATGAGAAGGAGTTTTTCGTTGTTAACATAATTGAAAGTCGTTTAATAAAAAAAACCGAAAAACCTTATGATTTCTAAGGGGCTATTCACATCACCAATGCAATTTATCATCGATAAGAAGTTGCACTGAAATGACGTCATTTTCCTCTGTACGATTTGGTCAATTCTTTCCAAAATGACGTAATTTTAGTGCAATTTGTCATCGGTGAGAAGTTGCACTGAAATACGTCATTTTGGAAAGGATTGACCAAACCGTATAGAATAAAATGAATGAATGGTGCTGTGAATAGCCCCTTGGTGATTTTTAACACAAGACTTTTAGATATTTGTTGGTTTACAGTTGGCAACATTGCTACTATCATAGATTTAGTATATACATTATCAGGGTTGCCAAATCGGTGATTTTGTCACAAAATCTGGTGGTTTCAACTTTCACATTCAAACTGTTTGTGATTCAGACATGGCTTAATTCTAGTGTTTGTTGGATGCTTTTACTGACATACTAGTGATTTACTGTCATGAGAAATCGATTAAAGATAAAACAGTCGAACATGCTAAATTACTGTCATAACTATTAACATTCGGAAATATCTATCTTTACATTCATGTCCAAATGAATCATAAACTTACATTTCTAAAGAGTATATTTTAAACTTCACTTGAAATCATGGTTTTGTACGCGTGGCGCATGAAGTAAAATTTCGAGTTTAGAAAAGCCCAGAAAATTTGTCTTGGGTCGCTGCGCGACCCTCGACAAATTTTCACGGGGCTTTTCTAAACTCGAAATTTTACTTCATGCTTAGTCTGGGAGTGGAAAACACTCGTTTCAAGCTTCAAATTGAACTCTTTTAAAAAACAACAGATGTCGGCAAATTTTCAGGCTTTTCTAAACTCGAAATTTTACTTCAGGCTTAATTTGGGAGTGGAAACACTCAAAGCTTTAACTGAACGCTTTTATAATCTACAACATAACGTAACATAACGCATTCAAAATCTTAATATTAAGGAATTTAGAACTACCATCAAATTACCGTTGGTTGAAAAAGTATTTTACAGCACTACCGAATATTTAAACGAAAAAATTGTGTGACTGCTATTATTTTTAATCTGTTTTTGTGACCGCTATATTTCATGTTTAAACAATAAATTGTGTGATTGCTATTATGTTGAATCTGTTCCTGTGACCGTTATATTTTATATTTTATGTGTTAAACAATTTAAATTATTCTTGACTTGTATATCCATTTGTAATAGCTTTAATACCAAATAAACGTATTCTATTCTATTCTATTCTAACGTAACTTATCAATCAAGCTAGCATTAGGGTAGATCAAATTATTAATCAATAACTGACGTTCAACCTAACCTAAGAAATTGGTAATCTAACCTAACATAAAAATAGTTTCGCATAACCTAAACTAATTTCACGATGTATCATCTAACCTATCCCTAGCTCAAATGCTAATTACTTTATTCATTTAATTAGAACTGCTATAAAAGCTCAGCCATAAGTTAATCTAACTTGTATAAATAACCTAACCTAACCTACACTAGTTTCACAATCTATCTTTTAATCTAAGCTGAAATGCCAACTACGTATATTCATTTAATTAGAATTGCTACAAAAGCTCAGCCGTAAGTTAACCTAACGTTAATCTAACTTTGGTGGTTACATGTTGTCATATCTATCCTGAGTAAATGCTACTTAAAATAACCTAAACCACTTTCTCTAATGTTCGATAAACTGCATAGAAAGTTATAATAGCTTAGATAGCTATTAGTTAACCCAACTTATGTAACTGTTATTCAATCTAACCTAACTTTTAGAACTGTTATTCAATTTAACCTAACTTTTCACCATGTAAAATAACAAGTTAGATTAGGTTAGATATGATTACATGCACCATATTATCATATCTAATCGAATTTGTTATCTAACGTAACTGTTATCATTATCAGATTAGCAGCGGCGGCTAGCAGCCTAACTTCAGGGTAGGCCAGAGACCCAAGGTAATACGTATCCTTTATTGAAAGGTGACTTTGTTGTGCAATTCCTTGTGTTTATAAAGGGCGATCCTAACCTCAAATTTTGTGTTTCTTGGCGCTGTGGCCTACCCTGAAGTTAGGCTGCGAGCCATTGCTGCAGATTAGATATTATTAGATAAAGGGTTGGGTTGAATAATTTGTTATTTAACCTAACTGTAATCATTATGTTAGATTATATATTATTCAATATCACATTGAGTTAGATATATGCTAAATAATCTAAATTTGTATCTATCTTGATCTGGTTTAAGTTTATCAGTAAAAATATGGTTTTTGCTCGTTTTACATACATTTTTTAAGGTAAATTTGGGTTTGAATTCTACAATCTTGTTGGTATTTTACTCAAATTTAGTACATGTTGTCAAACCTAACCTAAATTGTTATTTAACCTAAGCAAATGCTATCCAACCTAATTTCAATACAGATTTGTCTTAAAGATTGAGTTCTACACAGGGTGTCCCATTAGTGCGTTCTTGAAGGATATATCAGCTCAAGTTAAAGGTAGAAAAAAAGTGTTTTTACTAAAGTGGCTCGGTTTTAAGAACTGCATAACCTAAAAATATTTTGATGTATACAGGGTGCGCCATGAGGACAGTAGGGGATCCAACTTACTTATTTTAAATGGATCACCCTGTATATTATTTGGTTTTTGAATCCCTCATAAAAATTGAGTGTTCTTTTAATAAAAACTTTCGGTCCAAGTCATACTGCTTCGGAGTTATTAAAAGAGTTCTTAAAACTAAGCAACTTCGGTGTTTTGCTTCTTTCCTGTGAGTCAAAATATTCTCCGAGAACGCACTAATGGGACACCCTGTACATAATACTATTATAATTATACTATCATAACAATAATAAAATTATAGTATAATGCATTTTTAGTTATTTTACGTTTTTTATTCATTAACTATAAATAGTGTTGTTCTGTTAATATGTATTTGGTTTGTTCATGTTATAACAAAACATAAAATCTGGTGATTTCTGGTGATTTTTTAGACGAAATTTTCAGACATTTGGCAGTCTAGAGTTGGCAACACTGTATATTATACTAGGTCTTTGACAACAAAAGACGGGCATGCTTCCTCTAGACCAGTGGTCTCCAAACTACGGCCCGCGACTTGCATGAATCCGGCCCGCGATTGTTTGTATTTTTTTTTTGTAAATGTCATATTTTGAAATATTGTAACAATTGTTCCTTAAATTTTTCATAATTTTATAAAATTAATCGGATCTTGGCCGACTTTATTATGTAGAATTGTATTTGTGGCCCGCGAAGAAGATAGTTTGGAGACCCAGGCTCTAGACCATTCAAACCCTTTGGTTTGCATATACCGCAATAAGATTGCATACGTTGAAAGTATGAAATGATAATTTTTTTTGTTGCTTTTATTCATATAGTCTACAAGATTTAATTACATGTATGTACGAATAATATAATAGTATATTATTCAACAAGCGCATAATGAAAGCTATTAATCATGAGAATGAGGTTTACGGAACGAGCCGCAGGCGAGTGGAGTAAATCATTCGAATGATTAATAGCCATTATGCGCGAGTAGAATACTATACTTTATCCACAACCACAAAATGTATATTCATTCTTGCTTACTGCAACTTTTCAAGAATAAGAACATAATTCATTAAATCATTTACTTTTAATTATAACTAAGAAATACATATAATAATACTATTTATTAGGATTAATGTTAATAGTAACGTTAGAAAATTATTAAATACAATAGGGGGCATTGAAGTGGGTACACCAAGATTTACGGTTTGATCCAAAATATCGAAATTAACGGAATTTGTGCTGGAAGATGCAGCTGTTACATTATTTGCTGTCGATTTTATTGACGATGCAATTTTTCTGGCCGTTTCCTTTTTGTTTTCCAAAGAATCGTTAATATAGCCTTCTGCAACCGCAGTTGACTTCCATCCTCCATGACGTTTTAACGCAGTGATGTCTCCACCAGCATCAACCAAAATGGTGGCTGAGGTTCTTCTAAAGCTATGGCCTGTATATTGCTCAGGATTGGGTAATTTCAAAAAACTGGCGATATGCCTTCCCATTTTTGTAAATTTATTAATACCAATTCGCTGTTTAGTACACTTTCCATTTTGAAAATTTTGTAAGAAATAATCACAGTTTATCTGCTTTCGGAGGCACAAATATTTTTTTACAATGTGGTAAAAATTACCAGATACTGTAAATTTCCTACAAATTTTAGTTTTTGTGGTTGGCACCTTAATCATTTAGCAGGAATTAAGGTCATCTTTATCTTTAATTTTCATGTTATACAGCTCATTTGAACGACAAGCGCCCATTAAACCCATAATTAATGCAACCTGAAGAAAAAATTACTGCAATTTTTAAAAAATATTAAAATAATTTAAAACTTACTTTTGTTGCAAGAAATTTGTCATCCGGTGCATTTGCAATGAAACTGTTAACATTTTCTGGGGAGAAAGTGTTGGCTTTTTTCGGAGTAAACCCTTCATTTTTTCTTTTCAAAAAAGCTAGAAGTTTGCCATAGTTTCCATATTGATGTTTTTAAAGATTTTCAATGTACTTTTTAGCATCGAATACTTCTGCCACAACGATGAGGTGTTGTATTTTTTTGATAATTCAGTAAAATACACCAAAACTACCGACTCAGTTGAAGAATGTGCTTTTTTCTCCTTTTTCCATTCACAAAACGTGTTGTATGTACTTTGGTATATGCTGCGAGACTTTTTAGGCAACAAATTGATGGAAGCGATTTCTGCCGCGTCCCTTATTTCCGGGGGTGTCAACAAGTCAGGATCGGATTCCATGTTGCTTCTTTCACCTTCGATAAACTATTAACCACACTATCACAACACAATTAACACAATTTGCTTTCAATTTATAAATTGTTTTTGTTTATGTCAAAATTGATTAACATGAGGTATCCTGATTTTGTAGTGATTTCTTATTATTCACAGTTGAGCAGTGATAAGTCAAAATATTACTCACGGGTTTCATAACCTATTCATAATAAACGTCATTATTATTGACTCTTAGCATGTATAATTATAATATTATAGAGTGGTTGTGGATAAAATATATTATTATATATTAATTCTATTGTTATATTAAAATGTACTTCACTAAATTTTAGTAGAAGTGATATATACAGAAATCTGTAATACTATTGATTCTCTCTCTAAAAGGTGGTCTCCTTTTCTACAATTATTGTCAACTCTTGATTCCCAACTCTGTTGTGGTTATTAAAAAATATGATTTAAAAATTAAACTATGGATTCTGATGATGGACAGCTGCCATCTCCTCCAGGACCCCCAAAGGGACCACCTCCTAGTTTACCACCTCCTTTACCAGCGGTAAAACATTAATTAATTTATTATAAAAATATTATTGTTAATAATTATTTTCCAATTTTAGAGGCCTCGGAAAACAAGTCCTCAACCACCGATACCTGTACAGGAATCATCACCATTCGACCTCGACCAAGAAGTAGAAAATGATGACGAAATATCTCAACAAATGACTGCCTCATATAGTGAAATTTCCTTCAAATCAGGCCTAAGCCCCGAAAATGAAATCTCAATGTTTTCATTAGAAAACAATCCGCTACAGGATCAAATCCGTCGGCCTGTAACTCTGCCCTGTGATAATAAAGCCTTAGGTCCACTTACATTGGAAGGCAGTGTACATAAGGAGGGGAATATGACACATTTTGTAGCTGAGGATTTAGAATACAAAATTAAGCTGTCTAATACACAATCAAAAAAGGGTGACACACCACCTCTTACAACCGGATCACGAAGTTGCACTCCTAGTTCTTTGTACAGACAATTATTAGTACCCCAAATTTCTCAAATCGACATGAGAAGGCTGCTCAATGATTTAGAGTGTGAAGCACAAAAAATTGCTACTTCGATAGATAGTTTGACAGAAAACTTATGTGGTATTTTACATTCCGTAAGTGATTGTACATATTATTTTAACTATTAACAACTAACATGTTAATGGATTCATTTTCACAGTTTTCATCTATTACGGCAGATAATGTTGATGTTTATAAGAATGCTGTTTCAAAAATGTCTAATGCAATGGATGCTAATATAAAGGTTAGTTCACTTATGTGTATTTTGTTAAATAAATTTTATTTATATCTATCATTTTAGAGCATGTACACAATGATGGCAAAAGCTGAAGAAATCACACAAGGCATGAAGTCTGTACAAATTCATGCAGCTAGATTGTATCCTTTTAAATTTTAATTATATTATTGAGTGAATTTTTATACAGGTACATGCAATTATAAGCATCTAAGTTAAATATAACTGCATTATACATGAAAGTATAGTATACAGGGTGAGTTTTTTGTCATGTTCTCTATGGGGATCTCGGAAACTATAAGAGATAGAGCAACGGTTAAGTTGACAAAGTAGTGCTTTTTATGAGCTGAATAAAAAGACATTTACAAAATTTTTGAAAAAGTCCAGGGTAACTAGATATTTAAAAAAATGTGAAGTGTCGATTTTTTCAAATCGATTTTTCTCAGTTATTAAAAGAGATAAAAAAAAAACTATAATAGGCAATGGTTTTAGATAATATTAAACTAATTAATAAAATTTTATCAAATTTTTTCTATTGGCAATAGTTTTCGAGATGATAAATTTACATTTTTATAAATGGAAACCATAGTTGGCTATGACATCATTAAAAAAAAAAATCTCTTTAAACTGATATATCATTTGACATACTTATTTATAAAAATAACTAAGCTTTTGACAATTTTTAATTTTATTTACAACAAATAAAATAGTAGGCCATGAAAAAATGACAATTATAAAACAGTTGCGGCTTTTTGTAATATAGGAGTTTGTTAAATTTTTGTCAAATAAGTCAAATTTTTCAAATAAGAAATGGATTTTTTTTCTCTTTAATCAAATATATCACTTGATATACTTATTTACAAAAATAACCGAATTATTAACTATTTTCTATTTTATTTACACAAAAAAATAGTTATCCATAAAATAATGACCATAATAAAACAATACCGATTGTTTGAACAGTTAGTTTAATTTTTGTATTTTTGTCAATCAATTTACTGTTATAAACAACTGTTATTATTTTTTTAATTTTTATTGGATATTGATTTTAACCATTCCACCGTACACCTTTTATTCTTTATAATTTACTATTCCACAGACACATTTACACACATCCATGAACCCAGGTGGAATCATTTTGTACTTTAAAATGTCCCCACCCGGCGAGACTCGAACCCGCGACCCTTGGTTACCACTTAGGGCCTCTACCCATTACCCCACAGGGGTCCCCAAACAACTGCTTTTTATGGACATTTTTTTTACCAATTTCTGTTTTTTCTACCCATAACTTCTAATTAACTTTATTTGACAAAAAAAACTCCTATATTACATAAGGCCGCAATTTTTATAATTGACATTTTTTCATGGCCTACTATTTTTTGTTGAAAATTTATAAAAACTCAGATGTTATAATAAAGTATGTCAAGTGATATATCAGTTTAAAGAGAAAAAATATCCCTTTTTATTGATAACATAGTCAACTATTGTTTCCATTTAAAAAAATATAAGAAAACTAATGTCAATATCTGACAACATTTTATTATTTAGTATAAAATTATCTAAAAATTTCTTTTAATAACTGAGTAGAATCGATTAGAAAAAATCGACACTTTACATTTTTCAAAATATCTAGTTAGCCTTGACTTTTTCGAAAATTTTACAAGTGTCTTTTTATTTAACTGTTTCTCTATCTCTTAAAGTTTTTGAGATGCTCATAGAGAACATGCAAAAAAAAACGAACCCTGTATATTCGGAATAAATGGTACATATTGTAATGTTTTTTTAATAACACAAGAAAAATGATGCATAGAAACAGGGCTGTATGAAGAAGGGGGTGCTTATCATTGACAAGAGTATTAAGAGTCTTGATTATAAAGAATAATAAAAGGGTTGTTGAATACTCCTTTACTCTTCCCCGCCCCCCTAGCTACGGCCTTGTTTGTACTTACTGTGGTAAACTTCTTATAGTAACTGCCATCTGAATGTCAATCTAACTGAAATTTGGTAATATTCCATTTTAGACCAAGCAGGCAATACACCAAAGTTGTGTTGTAAATTAGTTGTTACATTATCAGGGCCACTGAGAGGAGGTGACAACAGTGACCAAAGGGGGCCCGGCTTTGAAACAGCCCAGATATCCAGCGCAGTACCGGCAGACGGACCTTTTTATAAAATGTCTTTATAATGCATACATGACATTTATAAATTTTTTTGCCGACAAATTGTCAATTTGATTAAATATTACTATTTGTATTTTTAAGAAATATGTTTTTTAGAAGTAGCCCTGACTGGCTTGTCTAAAAATAAAATAAAAATATATGTTATAAAAATACAAATAGTTCTCGTCTCTAATTCTAAATAACTTTCCTGCCGTTAAATCCAAAGATATCAAATCTACTCTAATTTTTAATGCATAGTTTTCAAAATATCCTTTATCAGTAAAAAGGTATTTAAAAAATGATACTGCATTGTTTTATGAGGGACTTACACATTAAATACGCATAAATTATTAACCGCATTAGAGATATCTTGCCACAACATCAAATAAGAACACATTAAAATGAATTATATTAGACTTAACTAAATCTAAATATTAGTTATTTATTTGTTTTTTAAATTTTATTTTATTTACAATAAATTATTACCTGGTAAGAAATCATAACTCCTCCCGAAAATAATTTCTATCTACGCGCCTCGACATCAACATGTAGTTTCTTATGCCATATATAAAGTGTGAATGCCTCTTAAAGTTCAAACTAAGAAAGCATTCACTCTCTCTAGCTCTAACTATCCCTGTTGCCGTGGGCCCAGCCTTAAAAAAGACCTACGCATTGAGCCAGCCCCTAAGTAATACAATACTATGTTCCTTATGAATTTTGTTCATTTTAAAATTATTAGTATTTTGTAGGAGGCCTGGGCCCCTATTCAGAACACCGATGCATTTTCTCATCAATGGTTTGGTCAATTCTTTCCAAAATGAAGTGTTTATCAATTTATAATAATTTTATAGCAACACGTTAGATAGACCACTATCAAAAATTGGCCCTCTTAAGACAAATACTTAGTCGATTGCAAAATTAACTACAATTTTAATATCTTTGAAATGAATAAATATAATCAAAAACTCTGTACATATCTTGTTACCCTGTATATTATTATTTGAAATATTCCTTATCAAACTGAACATAAATGATATATCTTCATTGTTGAATAATTGTTTGTTGAAATTACATTTATTTAGTTATAAATATCATCTAAATAATTTACATTAGTTTCTGTACACATTGTACATCAACTAACATTATCAATTATTATACATTAAAATTGTATATACCCTTAACAACTTTACAGGAAGGAGATCAAGAGGCTCGTGGATCTTTTTGAAAGTTATGTATAATCTTGCAAAGGATATTTATTGTTAATGAATATTTTCTTTCAAACTAATATATTTAGTATTGTCATCGAAAAGATATAAGCAATAGTGTAATCATTGCAGTAACTTTATTTAGATATTCAAATTTCTCTTAAACAATATTTAAGTTGACTTTTATTACGATTCAAAGTATTTGTGATATTTATAAGTTATTTAATTTAACAAATATTTTACATTTTAATGGTATTAAAAGATTGTTGTCTATGTTTGTTATTTATTGTAGATATTTAAAGCATAATAAACACAATTTGCACTCTTATTTACTTTAGTTTATATTTTAGTAATATCAATTTATATAATTTTTTTTGCGAGATCGACCATTTTTTAGTCCTTATCAAGAATATGAATTTGTGTTCAGTACTCATTCATTCACCGGATATATACGCGTTTCAGGCTTCAACGTCATCATCAGTATAGTCCTGAACCGGTGCTTGAAGAATACTGAACATCTTTGACCATTTATTATGGCCTGTGCAATTTACATATGTTCGACAGCGTAAACACTACTTAAGCAAATGGACATTAGATGGCGTTTACGCTGTCGAACAACGGTAAGTTATGTTTACCAAGTTGATATGAATAACAAATCGGAAAGTAGAACTTGAGTTTGATACTCGACACCACTAAACGATTACAATTCCAGTAATCACAAACCGTCAAATCCATCCTAAAGCCAACTATCACTCAATATCATTTAAGTATTGAAAATTTAACTTGAATCTGTTATACTAGAGAGGGTTTTAGTCAGTAAGAGTCTGACATAACCTATTCTTATCCTTCCCATACGTGGGTGGGATAACAGAAGGTATCCATGAGGATTTTCTCCTTTTCTTTCTTGCCTCTAGTAGAAAGATCTTCAACCACCTTGCCTAATCTCCAAGAAGAATGTCTTCAATATTCTTACAAATCTAACAAAAGTACTGTATGCAAAATACCTATCAAAAAGTAGTTGTTATATGTTACCCAATTTGCCAATTTTCTACATGTACAACACGATTGTTTACACGGGAGACGCGATTTTAGTTTCCAAATTAAAGAAACCCGATTATTTGTTGAAATTAGTATATTTACAACAAACACCTTGCATTAAACAATATATACAAATACATATTTACAAATGAACTAAAGAATAAAGCACAATTAAAAACCAATATAACACAGATGGATAAAAACACAATTGAAAGTAATACAGCTAATAATAAAAAGCAAGAAGTTACAATTTCAATGTTAGAAGCAAGTATAAAGTTTGTAAAGTTTAAAGTTTAACGTTAAAAGATAAAAAATGGAGTGCAGTATACATATCCCAATTACGGCGTACATGCTGTAAATCTTCAGATATATTTTTTTTAAGAGTTAAATTTAAAGCTTTAAACGAGTGTTTTTCACTCCCAGATTAAGCATGAAGTAAATTTTCGAGTTTAGAAAATCCTAAAAATTTAGTTTGGTCACTCTGCAAAGCGGAGTGACCAAACGAAATGTTTAGGCTTCTCTAAACTCGAAATCTTACTTTATGAGCCACGTATATCAAATACTGAAACGTTGAGAAGTTCTCAATATGCTATTAAAGAAGTATGCCAAAGGCGTATACTTAAACTCAAAACTAGTGTTCTATACAAATGGCGCATAAAGTAAAATTTCGAGTTAAAAAAAGCCTGATAATTTGGTTCTATAGGTACTTCTATTAATTAATATTAGATGACCCATAAAAAGATACCTAGTTTACTTGAGTATCTTTCATAATATAGAATTTTATATTTAGAAGTAAACTCAAACTAAAATCAAATTTCTGAAAAAAATTGACTTACGCCCTTTTAACAAATACCGATTTAATTAGTATTTAGATGAAAAAAAACGCCTCATAATCCGTAAAAAATTAATTAGGAAATTTTCAAATCCATTTTACTCGCTTATTAATTTTAAATTGTTATCATTATTTTTTGCAGAGTAAAAATTTCTGCGTCATACTATTATTTATTTTTGCATACATAAAAACCCGAGTGGAATTACAGCCACTTACAAATCTCGCTTTAGTCGAAAAATAAAAATATTACAGAGGTTCGTAGATTACTTAAATGGTGAAAAATAGAAGAAATCAATATTTTACTCTAAGACCACGAATCACAATTGAAACTCTAATTTTTATCAAATTAGCAAATACTGCCTAATTAGTTAATACTTTTCGGGTGGTTTTGCTATGTTATATCCAAAAGTTTTTAAAAAAGTAAGAAATATAGACAATCAATAACTTCTAACTTTAAACAAGAATAATTCAAACTCAAAACTTTTTGAATTCGAGAAAATAAGCTTACGCTTATAGTTTTTTTTTTTTTGGCTTTTGCCTGGCCTTAGTTGCTCTGACTATTGGCCAACATCAATTATTTATTTATAACTTATATTATTTAATTCATAACTTATCTCGTAAGTTGTATTAACGTACATTGGACGTCACAACACATTCACACCACACCCAGGGACACGACGAGTTATTATTTTTAAATAACAACTCCCCGTGCACGGGAATCGAACCCGGTCTGTGGCACGTCGAGCGATTTACCGTCCGGCGACGTTACCGCTCGGCCACCACCTGCCCTTTCTTATAGTTTGCACACTTTAAAGGCGGTGTTAGATGGATGTTTTTAGCGCGATAGCGGAGCGGGACGGATCGTTTTTTCCGCTCCGCTTTTAGCTCTTATACTGAGCGGATTGAACGCGTTTTGCCGAGCCTTCGGTGCCGTCTATCATTCAGTTGTGCTACGCTGAGTAATAAGCATGGACGAAATAGATTTAATTGCGTCATATTATTTATTTATTTATCCTTTATTATTCATAGACGTTACTGTATTTATGTATTTAATATTTTTATAAATATAAATATTACTTACCTAAATTCCACATGCACTCCGCCCACTGAGCAAAAAACAAACAAATAACGTTATATCAACAGTGCAGCAACATTAAACGTTGTTTTAATGTTGATGAAACATTACTTAATTGGATTTGTTCCTTGGGCGGTGCCTGAATTTCTAAGATAAAACTTTCTGTATCAAACATACTTATAAAATCACGTTTAGCGCTAGGATATAGACAATCACTTTTTTCCTTTTATTTAACCCGTAACCGGTATACAAATTTCTGTCAAAAATTTCACACACTTTGATGGGTAATAACCTGCATATTAAAAATAGACTGTGAGATGGGCATTTCCCTGGTATGTTGGCCAATTTGAGAGTCAGGGAAAAGAGAAGCTGCTGGCGGTACAAAATTTACGAGCACAGAGACCGCTCTCAAAAAAATGATTATTAATTCTTTTAATTATTTTGTTCTCATCACACTATTTTTACAAGAGATTGGGGGCGATTTTAAATTGTTAGTTATTTTATTTTCCACAATTTCTAGAAAATATCAAAGACTTTTTAAATATTAAATAAAATTATACTCATATCTTAGAGATGGAAGTTTCCCTAAAAATTTATAATTTATATTTTTTGTTTATTTATTTTTTAATTTTGGAGACTTATCTAAACGCAGAAATATTTATTTTTGCGTTACGACTAAATATTGTAAGGAAAATATTACGAATTTAACTCGCTTTGGCCGATTTTTTACAAAAATATTGCAAAAAACGCCCGCTTTGAAAACGCGTTTCACACACCCGTATAAGAAGGCGCATAAGAAACCATGTGTTAAAACTGAAAAACGCGTCCGTCCCGCTCCGCTCAAATTTAAACAGACGCGAGTGCTGGCGTTTTCGCCGCCTCGCACCCGAATAACGAAAATGTTATTCGTGAAAATGCAAACAATGTCCTAATTAATAAGACAACTTAAAACAATAAATATCCATTGAAACAACTACTTCCCGTGTAAATACACCTCCGAATATTGAATTACACAATGAAATATTTAAAATCTTATTTGATTTGATTTGTTAAACGCTCTATCAAAGTATATGTAACATTTAGGTCAAATTCTCTTTAAGCCAACTAACAAATGAAAATTAAAAATAAAAGGAGAAATAACAACAAATTAGAAATGAAAGGAAATTAGAAAAGCGTCATAAGCAAAGCTATACTGAAGAGAGATAAATCTCGAAACGCGTCTATAGATGGCCTAAGACAATAGTTTTAATCCAAGTCCTTTCATTTCTAATTTCTTGTTATTTCTCCTTTCATTTTTAATTTTCATTTGTTAGTTGGTTTGAAGAGAATTTGATCTAAATGTTACATATACTTTGATAGAGCGTTGTAACAAACCAAATCAAGTAAGATTTTAAATATTTCATTGTGTAATTCAATATCCGGAGGTGTATTTGCACGGGAAATTGTTGTTTCAATGGATATTTATTGTCTTAAGTTGTCTTATTAATTAAGACATTGTTTGCATTCTCACGAATAACATTTTCGTAATTTTATATATATATAATCTTCTAAGTTTTTTAACATTTTTAAATTTGCTGTTGTTTCCTTAATGGAATAAAATAAAACTCATAATTATTACAACTTTTCTCATATAACCAAACCTTTAAACATTATTTTAAGAGATATGAACATGATTATTTGTTTAGACCAGCCATATTCTAAGTGGTTCCGCGGAACCCTAGGGTTCCGCGATACCCCTGTCAACCGTTTTGATCGACCGTTCTGACGCCGCGTATCATGATACACGAGGCGCAGCCGAACTTAGTCGCCTCGTACAATTTTACTATGCCGCCACCGGCGATATCTACTTGTAAACGCGTAGTCGCTTTGATAAAAGCCGCCTCTGAGATTAGAGGCTATAATTATGAACAAGCGACTTTCGGCTCTAACTTCAGAACGTAATTGTTTACACCGCATGTTTTGTATGTCTATTTTCATTTCGGCTTTTTATTTATCAAAGGCGCCGACTCGAGTATTTTTGAGAATGTTCGAGATCGAGGCTAGGACTATAACAGCAACAATCGAGCATCGACACTTAGTCAGTCGACGATTAGCGTTCGCAGCGATAAATACCTACCTGCTAGAAACAAAGTGTTTATTGTTCTACTGCTGTATTCTGATTGTATCAGTTTTGTACATTTATTCTTTGGACTAAACTATTCTACGCAGTAATCATCGTGCATTATTTTGACTCCATCATCCTGACATGTAACATTATTAATAAAGAAGAATGGAACGTTGGCTTAAAGGCGTTAAACGTGTTGCAACAACATCTTCTAACGAAGCTTACGCTTCTTATAGTTTGCACACTTTAAATATAATATATAAAATTACGAAAAAACTATTCGTGAATATGCAAACAATGTCTTAATTAATAAGACAACTTAAGACGATAAATATCCATTGAAACAACTACTTCCCGTGCATATACACCTCCGGATATTGAATTATACAATGAAATATTTAAAATCTTATTTAATTTGATTTGTTACAACGCTCTATTAAAGTATATGTAACGTTTAGGTCAAATTTTCTTCAAACCAACTAACAAATACACATTTAAAATGAAAGGAGAATTAACAAAAAAATTAGAAGTAAAAGGACTTGGATTAAAACTAATGTCTTAGGCCATCTATAGACGCGTTTCGAGATTCATCATAACGTCAAAAGCAAAGATATACTGAAGAGAGAACAGTTTAATTGTAGTTCCAGCCATTGTATCCTGCATAGACAAGCATTGGCGATGAAGCAAATGTCGTCAAATCTAAAATTAGATATGGATGAAGCGGTAAAAATAATTAATTTTATCAAATCACGACCACTACAATCCCGATTGTTCTCATTATTGTGTGAAGATTATGGCAGCAAAGATAAAACACTGCTGCTCCATACAGAAGTGCGATGGCTGTCTCGGGGTAAAACTTTAACAAGGCTATTTGAACTTAGAGCCGAGTTACAAATGTTTCTTTCAGATATTTCTTTTAATCTGAAAGACCGTTTGTATGATAAAACTTGGTTGATCCGACTGTCTTTTATGGCGGATATCTTTCAAAAACTGAACGAATTAAATTTATCATTGCAAGGTAAACAGACAACAGTGTTCCAGGCCTGTAACAAAATAACTGCCTTCAAAGGAAAATTAGATTTTTGGATTATTTGCGTTGGAAAGAGAGAAATAGAAAGCTTTACGTCACTCAGTGAGTTTGTTAGCGATAACGACTCAGAAATGTTTCAAGATGATGTATTTGAAGCATTGGTCCAATATCTCAGTTCGATGCGCGCATCTTTTGAGAAATATTTTCCCGAAGAACAGAATACAAAAATGAAACTGAATTCATGAATTCATAATCCTTTTCTACCCAATTTACAAGAAAAGCCCGAAAGTATGTCAAAGAAATGTCATCAGACACAAGTATGGAGTCACTGTTCAAAACGACGCCTCTCAACGATTTTTGGTGCAGAATCCGTGATGAATATCCAATGCTTGCCAAAATGGCTCTGAATATTCTTTTCCCGTTCCCAACAACATATTTGTGCGAAACAGGATTCTCAACCTATGCAGCCACGAAAACAAAATACCGCAATAGACTGGATGCCGAACCTGATATGAGACTTCCCTTATCAAACCTGAGGTCAACCAATTGATGAAAAATAAAAAACAGTTTCATACCTCCCATTAGTTAGATTTGTTTTCTTTTTTAATATCTTATATTATAATACTTATGTAAGTAAGTTACAAGTAACTGTTACATGGTACTTTTATTATGCTTATTAATAAAGAATACACTTTTAAAAACTATTGTTTTATTGTAGGGTTCCGTCAAGTATTTTGCTTTCAAAAAGGGTTCCGTCACCAAAAAAGATTGAGAACCGCTGCCCTAGAGGAATTAAAGGAAAATATTCGAGAGGAAATGCAAAACATTTCACGAAACACTTGTGAGGCCGTCATTGAAAATTTCCGCTCCAGGTTAAAGTAGTGTCAAAATAGTCAAGGATCACATATGGATGATGTAATTTTTAAATGATGTAATTTTTTAAATAAAATCCCTATTTGTGTACTTTAATAATAAAAAGTTTTTATCTCACATAACTAGTTTCTTTTAAATCATCATTTGAAATGAAAACGAACTTTCGGTCCACCCTGTAGTTTAATGCTGGTTAATCTCTACTAAACGCATACAAAAATGATATTAAAATTTCGTATTAATAGAGCAAAATCTACATGCCATTAGTTAGTTTTGAAATAATGATAAAATGAACGTGGCAACGTTACATTTTCATATGTTCTAACTTCATTGTAATCAAGTAATTTAGAAGGTATAAAACACTGTTTATTTCATGTTTGTGAAAATTCATTTCTTCTGATAAACTATTAGATTGAAATTTACTCCTAACAAATGTCTTCACTCCCAGACTAAGCATGGAGTAAAATTTCTGGTTTAGAAAAGCCTGTAATTTTGGTTTGGTCGCGTAGCGCCGAGCGCTATACGGCCATACCAAATTTTCAGGCTTTTCTAAATTGGAAATTTTACTTCATGCGCCACGCGTATAAAACACTAATGCATAAGACTTAAACTAGGGCTATTAAATTATTAGTTGTAAACTTACAATAGTAATCTACTAAAACATTTTATTATTACGTCTATTATTTAGGCTGGTTATGTTTTAAACACGTTTTAAACAAGTTTTAAACACGTTTTAAACAAGTTTTAAACACGTTTTAAACACGTTTTAAACACATTTTAAACAAGTTTTTAACACGTTTTAAACATGTTTTTAATTGTTAATCTCTTAAACACTATTTCAGTGAAAAAAAACACGTTTTGTAAAAAAAACTTTTTGTTTTAATTAAGATGAAAAAAACGTTTTTTTTACAACGCTGCATTGAATATAGAATTGGAAGAACGGTAACTGAAACAAATATTTTGGTCAATGCAATGCTGCCTCATAGAGTTCACAGGGCTTTTGACAACTGCGTCCTACCCTGAGAGATGTTAGCGCGTTATCGTGGTATTTTAGGGACGCTCGCTCGGAAATTATCAGGTGGCCTGTTACTCCCTTCGAATAGCGCTGGGCACCTCCTTCTGACCACTACGTTCGAGTTACGTATCTCTTTCTCTCAAAAAGATTGGCAATATTGTAATAGTGACAATAATAATAGTTCCCAACAAATTAATAAGCACTATTTTAATTATCAAATGTAAAATTTAATTCATTTCTTCTGATAAACTATTAGATTGAAATTTACTCCTAACAAATGTCTTCACTCCCAGAGTAAGCATGGAGTAAAATTTCTGGTTTAGAAAAGCCTGAAATTTTGGGTTGGTCGCGTAGCGCCGAACGCTATGCGGCCATACCAAATTTTCAGGCTTTTCTAAATTGGAAATTTTACTTCATGCGCCACGCGTATAAAACACTAATGCATAAGACTTAAACTAGGGCTATTAAATTATTAGTTGTAAACTTACAATAGTAATCTACTAAAACATTTTATTATTACGTCTATTATTAAGGCTGGTTGTGTTTTAAACACGTTTTAAACAAGTTTTAAACACGTTTTAAACATGTTTTTAATTGTTAATCTCTTAAACACTATTTCAGTGAAATAAACACGTTTTGTAAAAAAAACTTTTTGTTTTAATTAAGACAAAAAAAACGTTTTTTTTACAACTCTGCATTGAATATAGAATTGGAAGAACGGTAACTGAAACAAATATTTTGGTCAATGCAATGCTGCCTCATTGAGTTCACAGGGCTTTTGACAACTGCGTCCTACCCTGAGAGATGTTAGCGCGTTATCGTGGTATTTTAGGGACGCTCGCTTATCAGGTGGCCTGTTACTCCCTTCGAATAGCGCTGGGCACCTCCTTCTGACCACTACGTTCGAGTTACGTATCTCTTTCTCTCAAAAAGATTGGCAATATTGTAATAGTGACAATAATAATAGTTCCCAACAAATTAATAAGCACTATTTTAATTATCAAATGTAAAATTAACCCCCACCCCCTTTAAATGCTCAGTCGACAATTAAAAATATATATTTTTTTTGTTAAGTTTAACATTTTTTAATGGTGGAATTTGCTTCGGTTCTGGCTAATTTATTACATTTTTAAAAACTGCGTCTTCGCTGAAACACCTTATATTATGAATAACGGGTGTACTGTAAATTGAATGAAATTTATTTTTAAAGTAAAATTCTTCCTCGCGTAACACATATTAATCATATCAAAGATACAAGTCGGTTTTGTTACACCTTGTCAATATTAACTCATTTGATTGTATATTACCAATATACACGAAGCGGTGTACACATATAAATGACATTAACTAAAGCATTTTAATTGAGGACTGACTTTGAAGCAATTTATCACTCGGAAAACTAATGTGAATAGCGGTTTTCGTTCTGAAATTACCTCATGCACTTATCGATCAGACACTTTGTCCGAAGAAATTGTAAAATCTTAATAAGAGACCCTAGTGCCTGATACGAAGCTCTTTATTCGGCGCGACCACCCTAGAATCGCAACAAATGTGTTATTAAATAATTAATATTGATTGATCGGCAACGATGCATGGAATTCCTTGTTCGAGTTCAGTCCTCTAAAACATTTTGTAGTGTAACGTGTTCAGGCAGTGCCTCTCTTTCATCTAGTCTTAATTCAAATACTATCAGGTTAGTAAACAATAGGAAACATGTCTCAAATAGCTTTGGGAACTAGTATTTTTGTCCCTATTATTGAGAAATCAGAAAGAGAACTGTCTGGAGTTCACATACACTTAAGGGCTAATTGCCGACGGATTCAGGCTGAAGCTGAAACGGCGAAAGATGATTGCGACGCGAATGTGTTAAAAAATGATAGAGCCTGGGTTGCGTGTTTAGAGAATTTCCCTGGTGAAAATATAGATTTGGTTAGTTTATACAAATATCGACCGCTTATTATTTTCTTTAGTAACATAAAGTCTACCGTGCGGGTTAATACAACAATACAGAAAAGTATGCGGTACTTTTCAATGTTTATTATGGTAATGAAAATGCATCCTTTGCAAAGTCCATTGTGATTAACAATATGTAAGTACTTCTTATACGTGCAATAATTCTAAAGCCACGCACTTTATTTTTAGCGTAAACACAACCTTTAATTTTTCTCACGTAGTCACGTTATAATTAACACTGATAATCACATGTTAGCACCAATTTAGATTTGGAAAATTACAACGTAATCATACAATATGTATTTTTCAAACTAATACTTACATGCTCTCAAACTCCATACAATATTGTAGGTTGGTACACTTGTAGCTAAACAACAGCAACAAAATGTTCATGTTTTGTTACTATAATATTCAACCTTTTCTAATACGCGAGCTACTTGTGTATACCAAGTTATTTGGCGATCGACAGGTTATAGATAATAAAAACAGTATGTAAAGAGATTTTTTCTTATAAGTATACCGTCAAATTTATTGTAAATTGCTCGAATTTTGATAGCGCGAGATTTGGTTAAAATTTATTAAACATAAGCAATATATTTGTAACTTCACAATATTGTCAGTGTTTTATACGCGTGGCGCATGAAGTAAAATATCGAGTTTAGAAAAGCCTGAGTTTGAATTTGGACGCTACGCGTCAAAATCCAAACGCTCAGGCTTTTCTAAACTCGAAATATTACTTCATGCTTCGTCTGGGAGTGGAAACACTCGTTCAAAACTTCAAATGAAACACTGTTCAGAAACGATGAATGCTTAAAAATAGAATCGTGATATGAAACGAATAGTCGTTAGATTTTGAGGTAACCTTGTTTGGGAAATTATAAGAACACTATAAATCAACCTCAAAAGCTTCAATTTTGCTTAGAAATAACAAGCTATAATATTCTAAAAGTGGGGTTAGAATATCTCTTTATTTTCCACTATTTCACTTTTAAATATATACATTTACAATAAATATAACGGATAAATAAATTTGCAGCTTTACATAGAGAAACTCTTGTGTTTGTCCCCAGTCGGAAATGTATGTTATTTGGTCATAAGAAAGAACAACGATTAATCTTCCAAATAATGAAAATATAGCTTTGACACTAATACATATTGTACAAGGTGTGCTAAACTCAATGTCTCAGCTCTAGTATGAGAAAAGGAAAAACGATAGAAAAAATCTGAGAAGCGGTTTATAAATGGGATTGAGTAAGGTCCATTTTAAGCCAAAATTACATATTTTTCTAAATTTGGAAACTGAAGTAATGACGTCATCGAATATTTTTTTCCAAGAAACATACCTATATTTTTGAATATTTAAAAAGCACTGATTTTTCTGAATAAACATAGTAGAGAACAAAAATTACTATCATCTTCCGTTAAAAAATTAAAACCAAACTCAGAAGAAAGTATTATCAAAAATTCACAATTGTCACGATTTAAACAAGTAGCCTTTGGAAGCAAATATCAAAGTCGCATCTGTCAATAATGAAACATTATTAATTAATATTATTAATTACTATTATTTAAACATTACAAATAACATAATATGTTACAATATTACTATTATTTGTTTAATAATCTACGGATTTCTCCTTTTTACAACATTACAAAAAATATATAGAAACAAAATAATAATACGCATAAGTCCGAATAAATAAATATCGCGCTTAACACTAAACAAAAAACACTAAACAAATGAATACAGAAAGAAACAAAGTATGTAGGCAATCACTGCAACAAAATGTCAATGTAACCACCTCCTACTTCTAAACAGGGTTGTTAAAAAAACTTTTTTTTTCATGTTAATTCAAACAGACAGTTTTTTTTTAACAAAGCGTGTTTTTTTCATCGAAACAGCGTTTAAAACATTAATGATTAACATGTTTAAAACGTGTTTAAAACATGTTTAAGACACGTTTAAAACTTGTTTAAAACTAAACAACAGATAATTTTTCTTTTGAGTATACATATCCCGATAATTACAGCGTTTTTTTAAATTTGCGGGAATTCGTTGTTTCAAAGCGATTATTTGGAGCTTTTAACTAGTGTTTTCCACTCCCAGACTAAGCATGAAGTAAAATTTCGAGTTTAGAAAAGCCTCAGAATTTGGATTGGCCGCTCCGCTTCGCTACGCGGCCAATCCAAATTTGGCTAATAAATTTGATAAGTTTAAAAATGTGTATATTATCCATGATCAAACTAAAATGCAAAGCTTGTTTTATAAAGAGTTAAAGAGTGAGCTGGTGCGTAGAAAATCTGCGGGTGAGAACAACATCAGGATAAAGCATGTTCGAGGGGTACCTACAATTGTTAAAGAGAACGATAACGGAAATTCGGAAAACTAGGAAGCTACGGAGAAACTGGAATTACACTTTATTACCAAAATACACGCGGTCTTAAATCAAAAACGAACTTATTTTATACTAATATTCTTAATTGTGGGTTTGATATTGTTTGTTTAACCGAAACTTGGTTAAATGAATCAGTAAATAGTTCTGAGTTGTTTAATACCACCTATGGTGTCGTCAGACAAGATCGGGATTTTTTAAGAACTAAACGTTCAATTGGTGGTGGTGTATTGTTGGCTTTCTCAAATAATATCACATATTTTAATGTAAATTCAGTTCAAATTACTAATTTAGTACCATTAGTTGATTTAATTATATGTAAGTGTAAATACAAGCGTCAATTTGAATTTTATTGTGTAGCAGTATATATTCCACCTGATATTTCGAACAATGAGTTTGACTTATTCTTTGAAGGTTTAGAACTCTTGTTATTGGACAAACCGGTATTAATAATAGGTGACTTTAATGTGCCTAACTATAATATTCCAAACTCTTCAGATTATAAAGTACGTTCCTTAAATAGTTTTACAAACATCTTGAATCTAAATCAAATGAATTCTATACCCAATTCTAGAAACAGGCTGTTAGATCTCATATTTTCTAATTTAAATATATTGCATTATGACTTGTGTCGAGAACCCTACTCTTTGGTACCTGAAGATTTACATCATCCATCTCTAGCATGTACTTTTTACGTCAATTTTAATAATCAAGATGCTAATTTTCCAAAAAATCATAACCTTCGATACAATTTTCGGCGTGCAAATCTTCTTGGTTTATATAACTATCTTTCCTCTATCCACTGGTTATTTTTAGAAAACTATACTGATGTGAATCAGGCCGTAGATCACTTCTACGAGATTTTATATGATAGTTTTGATAGGTATGTTCCTCGGCACAAGCATGCGCAATCCAATAAATTCCCCGCATGGTTCTCAAGAGAATTAATGTATAAGATAAGAACTAAGAATTATTATCACAGTAAATGGAAACGTTTCAAATCACAATATTATCGTTCACAGTTTGAAAGACTCCGGAACATTACTAAAAATGAAATAAAAAAAGAATATAATATGTACATTTTTAATACTGAAAGAAATTTAACCAACAATCCCAATGAGTTCTGGAAATTTGTTCACGACAAAAGAAATGTATCTAGAATTCCTGGTGAACTATATTCAGGTGAACATCATTATGACAAACCCCATGACATTGTGAATGCATTTGCCGAGCATTTTTCGAGTGTTTATTTGCCTAAAACAAACGAGGTATTTGTAGAAAAATCAAGCAACCGTGAAGTCCTTAATGTTACTAGCATAACAGAACATCAGGTTATGCAAAGCATATACAAACTAAAAAATTCTACCTCATACGGTGCTGATAATATTCCTACCTTTTTAATTAAGGATTGTAAAGATTTGTTTGTTCGTCCGCTAACAAAAATATTTAATTTAGCGATATCTTCGTGTGAATATCCTACTAAGTGGAAGCATGCAAATGTTTGCCCAGTTTTTAAGAAAGGGGATTGTCATGATATTAATAACTACCGACCAATTTCGATTTTATCGAATTTTTCTAAAATATTTGAACAAATTATTTTTTCTATCATTAACTCTCATACAAAAGTTTACCTATCACCAAATCAACATGGATTTACACCTGGCCGTTCAACAACTACTAATTTAGTATCAATTACCCAATACATATCTGAATCACTTGATAACTGTGGGCAATCCGACGTCATATATACTGATTTCTTCCGTGCTTTTGATACATTGGACCACAGTATATTATTGCAAAAATTGTCTTTATTCGGACTATCATATAAATGTATTATGTTAATTTCCTCATATCTACATAATAGACAAAATACTGTTTATTACAATGGCTTCTCTTCTTTTACATTTACATCTACTTCAGGTGTTCCACAAGGTTCAAACCTTGGTCCATTGTTGTTTAATTTGTACATTGATGATCTAATTGCAACAATTACATGCCCAGTCTTAGCCTATGCAGATGATTTAAAAATTTATTCACACGTTACCACTAATTTAGATTCTATCAATTTGCAAAACAATCTTGATATAATTGATAACTGGTGTACATTTAATAAGCTTAAACTAAACTCTACTAAATGTTATGTAGTTTCATACAGTCGCAAAACTTCAACAATTGTTAGTAACTATAACATTCAAGGCACAATAATTGAAAGAAAACGTGAAATTTTGGACCTCGGTGTACTTTTCGATTCTGAGTTGAGATTTTCTAGACATATTAATAATATAACATCTCCGCACTAAAAATATTGGGTTTTATAATGCGGATATCTAAACAATTCAATAATATAAATGCCATAGTATCGCTTTACTATGCGTTTGTTAGATCAAAATTAGAGTATTGTATGTTGGTCTGGTATCCGCATTATATAAATCTCTCACTCATGGTAGAAAAAGTACAGAAAAAGTTTTTGAAATATTTATCTTTTAAAAAGAATGATACATATCCAGATCGAAATACTGACTATAATTCTTTACTTACTGAACATAGTTTTGTTTCACTTGTTGATCGTAGGAATAAATATAGTGCTAATTTTATTAAAAAAGTGATTGACAACTCCATTGATTGTATGTATCTACTTTCAAAAATAAATTTTCATGTACCTAGAACTGCCTCGCGCTATACTAACACATTTGTTTTACCCGTATGCAAAACTAATGTTCTAGTTAAAGCGCCTTTAACACATATGTGTCGTAATGCGAATAAATATTTTATTGATGTATTTTTAAGTAACCAGAAATCTGGAAATTGAAATTGTCTACTTTCAATATTAAATATTCTTATGTTAGTCATTTGGAATGAAATATTTTTGTTTATTAATATTAATGTTAGATATAAGTTATAATTAAATTTTGTTGCTTGTCCTGTATTGGAATTTCCGTAGGACAATAAAGTATTATTATTATTATTATTATTATAAAACGTAAGTCAAATTCTGCGCTGAATAAATTGTTTAAAACAGTGATTATAGGCAACCCAATAACTCTAACGCATATTAGGTTGCCTATATTTGTTGTTGTATGTGTGTGTTTTTGAACTTCACGTAAATCAGTTTTCTTAAGCGTGGCGCATGAAGTAAAATTTCGAGTTTAGAAAAGCCAAATTTGGATTGGCCGAGGCTTTTCTAAACTCGAAATTTTACTTCATGCGCCACGCTTAAGAAAACTGATTTACGTGAAGTTCAAAAACACACACATACAACAACAAATATAGGCAACCTAATATACGTTAGAGTTATTGGGTTGCCTATAATCACTGTTTTAAACAATTTATTCAGCGCAGAATTTGACTTACGTTTTATTCACATCTACATATTAGATTGCTAAAGCCGTATATTTTAAACTTTACGATATTTTAGTGTTTTATACGTGTGGCGCATGAAGTAAAATTTCGAGTTTAGAAAAGCCTAATTTGGATTGGCCGCTCCGCTTCGCTACGCGGCCAATCCAAATTTTCAGGCTTTTCTAAACTAGAAATTTTACTTCATGCTTAGCCTGGGAGTGGAAAACCCTCGTTTAAAGATTCAAATTGAAATCTTTTAAAAAAGCAACGAATGTCGTAAAATTTACAGTGTATGCATATGTATACCTGAAAGAAAAATTCCCCGTATTTAAAAATCACAATTCTGCACACACAGTTGTGATATTTTATTGTAATATAATGTTAGGTTTATCAATGTAGTTTGAAATATCTTCAACAATTTAGTTAAAATTTAAAAATGTAAACAAAAAACCTTTAAAAAAATATAATTTAGCATATCTTCAATTTGGTTCTCATTAATCACTTGATGAAACATGTTTACAATATTGATAATTAAATAAAAGTCACTTGGTTTGTTTCACTACTATTTTTTATTCTCTCCGACTAGTTTCGACTTATCGTCATTCTCAATGAGTAATACAGAAAATTATTTTACAAGATATATATACATATTTTTGTGAAGGTCAGGTAATAAGAGCTTTAAGAATTGGAGAGTTCCAGATGTCTTCGTACTCATTTACAATGTGTTTTCCCTGTTTTATTGCTTTGCTTATTTCCAGGCCTTCTCTAAAATTTAATTCTCGTCCCTTATTACCCGAATATAATATTTTGAAATCGTCTGAATTAAAGAAGTGGTTGGATGCGATGCAATGACGGGCAAACCCCGTTGTTTGTTTGTTATTTACGATGGATCGCGAAAAGCTAAAACCGAAGTTCATGAAGATACATTGCAACCATCATTCAAGTGAAGCGCAGGAAGCAGTAAATCAAGCCTATCAAATCTGGATTCCTTTAGAAATGAAGAAGTGGTACAAGACACGGGACGCAGTTTCGATCACCCAAAAATTAATACATTCAAGGCTGATAAGAGAAATTCGCATTCAACCAGACACACAGCAGAAACGGAAAATATCGCAACTTCGAGAAGAAAAAGAAAAACAACGCAAAACCCGCGAAACACAACCACCGCATAACAATAGTAGTAAGCATAATAATACGAAATTCTTTCCCAGATTAATAAATTTAACTAAAATAGAATTTAATTCAGAAGAACAGACATTATTAGAAAAAGGCCTTAAATATAATCCACACATTGTAACAAAAACAGATATAGAGTCAGTAGCTATAAACGCTGAAATTATTTCAAATAAACTAAGAAATGAACAAGAAAAATCAATAACCAAACATAAAATATCAAACTTAATTTCAGATTATAAACAAACAAACAAAAATAATATTAAACATAAAAATGAGTACAAAACGATAACTAATATTAAAAATAAAATTAAAAATAACAATTTGATTTTAACTAAAGCAGATAAAGGCAATACAGTAACAATAATTCATAAAACAGAATACGTAGATAAAATGGAAAGTTTATTAAAAACAGATAATTTCATAACAATAAAAAATTATCCGACAACCAAATTTCAAATACAAGTAAAAAACACTCTTAAACAATGCAGCAACTTAATTACGGAAATAGATAGATTCAAACTTGTAAAAATGAACCCAAGAGCACCTATTTTATATGGACTACCAAAATTACATAAAGACAATATTCCGATGAGGCCAGTAGTGTCGTATCTGTACGCACCAACTTACAATTTATGTAAATATATCAACAATTTATTACCCTCATTTATAAACTTTAATTCACCATACGCAATTAAAAATTCACTAGATTTAGTATCAAAATTAAAAGAAATACAAGTTCCCAACAACGCAAAACTCATCTCATTCGATGTAAAAAGCCTATTTACTTCAATCCCAATAAAAGAAATAAAACACATTCTTGAAATAGAAATTAACAAATCAAACCAGCCAGATATATTAAAACAGGAATTAATGCTAATAGATATATGCCTTCAGCAAAATTATTGTGAATTTAACAATTCAATATATAAACAAACAGATGGACTACCCATGGGTTCACCGTTATCGCCGTTACTTTCTGAAATTTTCATGTCACATTTCGAAAAACATCTTTTACAAAAATCAGAAAGTAAAGAAGTAAAGTTTTGGGCTCAATATGTCGATGATATGTTCTGTGTTTGGACGGGTACTTCAAGACAATTGGAACAGTTCAAAAAATTCATAAATACAATAAACCCAAAAATACAATTTACCATAGAAATGGAAGAAAATAATAGCTTAAATTTCCTAGACATTACGATATCAAAAATAGCAAATAAAAATTTAGAATACAATATTTACAGAAAAAAGACATTCACTGATCTAATTATACCTAACTGTTCAAATACACATAACCAGATAAAATTTAGCACGTTCCATTCATTCATACATAGACTTATAAATATACCACTTACAATAACAGATTATCAACAGGAAGTAAATTTAATAAAAGAAATAGCAATTAATAATGGTTATAATCCAGAAATCATAGACAAATTAATAAAGAGAAAAAAAACAAAATAAACTATTCAAATATCTATACAATGATAGTAATATTGAAAACAAAAACTGGAATAAATTAAATTTTATCAACGGCCTATCACAAAAAATAAAAAAGTGCATAAAGGGGAATGAATTGAATATTATTATGACGAATCCACTTAACCTTAGAAAACTATTTGTAAATAATAAACCACCCACCAATAAAAATCAAAAATGCGGTATTTACGAAATAAAATGTGGTGAATGCGATGCAATATACATTGGGCAAACAGGTAGAAGTTTTGAAAAAAGACTTGAGGAACATAAAAAATCCATCGTAAATAACAAACAAACAACGAGGTTTGCCCGTCATTGCATCGCATCCAACCACTTCTTTAATTTAGACGATTTCAAAATATTATATTCGGGTAATAAGGGACGAGAATTAAATTTTAGAGAAGGCCTGGAAATAAGCAAAGCAATAAAACAGGGAAAACACATTGTAAATGAGTACGAAGACATCTGGAACTCTCCAATTCTTAAAGCCCTTATTACCTGACCTTCACAAAAATATGTATATATATATATATCTTGTAAAATAATTTTCTGCATTACTCCTTGAGAATGACGATAAGTCCAAACTAGTCGGAGAGAATAAAAAATAGTAGTGAAACAAACCAAGTGACTTTTATTTAATTATCAATATAATTTAGCAAATCTAAGTTAATAAAAAAAACGTTTTGAACAAAGTTAACGTTTAAAACATGTTTTAAACAAATTTAAGATTTAAAAATGTTTAAAACAAAACCGTTTAAAACACGATGGCTGTTTTTAAACATGTTTAAAACACTGTTTTAAAACAAAGTGTTTTAAACTAAATAAGTCTAATCTTAGCCTTACTTCTATCACTGAAGCCTTACGTAACATTTCTCTAGATAGTTCATCGCAAGCATGTCTGATTTTTTCTTTTAAATGTTCCAAGTTAACAGATGGTGTTTTGTAAACTTTGTTTTTCAAAATTTCCCACAAGGAGAAGTCTAGTCCGGTGATTTAGGCGCCCACTGTATCGGTCCATTTATACCCATCCAATTTTCTCCATAAGTTTCATTTAAATATTGTTAGACAACTCGTGCTTTACGCGGTGGAGCTCCGTCAAGCTGAAAACACATGTTTGCTCGCAGCTGTAATGGCACATTTTCGAGAAGCACAGGAAGTTCTTGAAGAAATTACAAATATTGCTCTCTGCGCAAAACTCCTTTGTAAAAATATGGACCAATTAAATGCCCATAAATAATACCACACCAAAGGTAAATACCGAAGTGTCCTTGGTTTTCAATCTGATTGAGAAAATGTGGATTTTTAGTAGCTCAAATATGTTAATTTTTATTGGGCTAACCGTTTCTAACAAAACGGCTTTCATCCGTCCACAACACATGCTGGAAACATCGATTGTCATTGATCTTTAAGTTTACCATCACTTGGACACAATAATTTATTCTTCGTTGATGTTGATCTAACAAGTGTTCTAAGTTGTGAAGTTTATAATTGTGGTAACCATTTCCTTTAAAAATTTGTCGTACCGAACAATATTTTAAATTCAACTCACGACAGGCTTGCCGAATCGAGTTCCTTGGATGGTCCTGAAAATACTGCAAAACAGTGGCAACAATATTGTCAGAATTCATCCTTTTAGCAATTTGTCTTCCCTTTCGAGCAGAAAATGCCTCGTTGCTTGCACGTTAATTGCGTTTCAATCTTGCAAATATTTTTAAGGTTGGAATGACACGTTCAGGCGTATAACTGAACTGCTCTTCTAGGGTTCTTTTGAGATTCTCCATAAACCAATAACATGTCGACATTTTTTTTCGTTGTGCGTAAACATTTTTCAATATCAAATGACAACAAAACAATATTTGTCAACCATTAGTTTAATTATTGACAAATGCAATTTTGTTATTTGCTTTCAAGGGCTACTTGTTTAAGTCGTGACAATTGTGAATTTTTGATAATACTTTCTTTAAAATTTGTTTGTAATTTTTTAACAGAAGAAGATACCAATTTTTTTTCTTTACAAACGAATGTCGTTTGTGTGTGTTCAGAAATATTAGCTCTATTTAAATAATCAAAAATATAGGTATGTTTCTGGGAAAAAATATTCGATGACGTCATTACTTCAGTTTCAAAATTTAGAAAAATATGCAATTTTGGCTTAAAATGGACCTTACTCAATCCCATTTATGAACCTCTTTTCAGATTTTTTCTATCGTTTTTCCTTTTCTCATAATAGAGCTGAGACATCGAGTTTCGCTCATCCTGTACATTGAAGCTTTGCGGATAGAATGACAAATTAATACGTACATGCTCTTGAGAAACATCTTTTCTCAAAAAGATGTTTCTTAACGTTAGGTTTTGTGAACAGATTCTCTAGACAGTTCAGTTTAGATGTATTTAAGACTCTGTACATTAGTTTAGTGAGACTTCACTTAGAATACTGTTCTGTAATTTGATCACCGTATTTTAATAATCACAGTGACTCAATAGAGAAAGTTCAGAATAAATTCTTAGTACTTGCATCGTTTAAAATTGGTATAGCCCGAGTAAATTATAGTCGATCATATATGTTGGCCACTGTTAATTTGAAAACGCTACGTTATAGAAGAGTTATACTTAATTTGTGTTATGGGTTCAAACTGATCAATGGTCTTGTAAACTGTAGTAATTTGGTTGGTGCCTTAAATTTTAATTTCTATTTATCCACAGTAGTTAGAAATAGACCACTGTTTCGTTTGAATTTTCATCGCTCCATCTACGGCTCTAATAACCCAATGCGTCGCATAATGAGATATTGTAATGAATTTATGACCCATCCAAACTTTAATATTTTTGGTATTTCATATATTATGTTTAAACGCCATTTAACCTGTATAGATCTTTCTGTCATTAGTTAATTATGTATTTTGTTTATTTTTCATTATTATTACTAAGAATGTTCTTCAATACCTCTTTCCGTATTTTTGTAATTTGTTTTATTTTTTGTACTAAATTATATTGTTACATATGTTGTAAAATGGAGATTTCCGTAAAATAAAGAAATAAAAAAAAATTAAATATAAATTATATAATTCCTGAAATATTTACATAAAAAACATTATTTCTTCTTTATATTGCTTTAAAACATTGAAGTAATTATTATAAACATGTTGTATTAAATTGATTGATCTAAAATAAATCATAAATAAAAATAACTGTTGCTTAGCAATCTACTAGAGATGGGCGAAATGGCTCTTTTCAGTAAGCTGGTTCAAAAGATCTAACTCACTTCAAAGAGTCAGTTCACTGAGCCAGCTTGGTGGTGTAGTGGTTAGAGTGTTGTACTGCCACGCCACGGACCGGGGTTCAAATACCGGCCTAACAAGTTGTCTGCATTTATATAGATTAGGATAAAAATGCCAAACACTCCGTCTTCTCGGATATGACGTTAAATGTATGTAGGACCCGTGTACTGCTTGGATGCGTGCACGTTAAAGATCCCTACCGGTGGGTTGGAACTCCCACCGGGTTCGGCAAAATTCCCGGATAGCTGTACACCTAATCTCCGGCGTCGTAGCAGCGCGAGGAAAGCACAATGGGCCTAATGAGGCCTAAGTGCAGTGCAGAAATGCGCACTCCCCAAAGAACCAGAACCAGAACCAGAACCACTGAGCCAGCTTAAAATAGCTACATGACTCAATTACGAGCGAGCGGGCCGCAGAGAGTTCTGACTCTTATAAATTCATCTGATTCGCCAATAATTTAATCATAATTTATATAAATACGTAAGAGTATAAATATGTTATTAAAATTATAACAATCGCGTATTTATTTCGTGGGATTACACTTCAAATGTGTTTAAATATATTGAATACGTGTGCGCGCCTATAAAAACACACATACATTCAGCACGAAAACAGTGATCCAACTCCGAGTCTCGGACTTGGATCGCGACGATTTATAAAACTCTGTAATACGAGCTAGTTCAGTTGGATTCAAGAGCCGTCATGAATCATCGCGATCCAACTCCTTACCGCGGAACTGGGACGCGATGAGTGAGCTAGCTCAGTCGGTTCAGCCGCTCAGTCGGATTCAAGAACCGTCATGACTCTTTTAGAGTCGAATCGCCGCTAGCTCAATGGGTTTACGCATCGAAATTCAAATCGATGATGCTGCAATAAAAAAAGATAGGAATATAACGATAGCTATTTTCTTATTACAATAACAAACATTTCTATGAAATTTACAATTTTGGCTATAAACAGGTGACAAAAGGAATTAGACTTCTAATGATTACTATACAGTAAACATGGGTGTTTGCTTATGGTATTTTAAATTATAGTAAATGTGAATTAACAGAGGCGAATTTCTATTACAATAAACATATAACGTAGGTTTAGGAAATGCCGAGATAAATGTTCAGTGTTTAGAAATTGATTAAGTAGTGCGGTCGCATTCCAAGCCAAATTAAAAACAATCATGTCTTCGCAAAAAAAGAAGCAATATTTTTTATCACTGACATCTTCACACTGACATCTTCAAAATGATCTCAAATCATTTTTTTTAAATACAAATCTTGAATAGTCAATATACTGATATTGTTTATATTTTCTGTTATGTGTATTTACTTTATACAAGTATTGTAATTTTCTCCATTGATGTTAAAACTTAGATTCTTTGTTATATTTTTATTTTTTACTTTATATTTATTTGTACATGTGTTCTTGTTTACTATTAACTCGTTTGGATGTTATTTTATATTGAGTAAAATGATATATCATTTGAATTAACTTAACAGGTTTTATACGTATTTCCCTCAATTGCTTACAAATTAATTTTAATTATATTTCTAATCTTACTAAGTTAATTAATCAACTATAAAAATTATTTTTATTTCATCTAAGATGTCTCATATTTTTCATTTTAATTAAAGAACATTTTGAATTACTTACATAACGAAACAGAATAACACACATAATTTAAAAAAAATAAAAATGATCCACTAAAATGCCGCAGACTAAGAAATGTCGAAAGTAAAAAAAGTGCATGCTTAGCACGGGGTGTCAACAATATATGGAATTGCGAAACCAAAATGTCTTCCTTATCTAACACATTAAAATTACTATAGTGACTGTTGCGCCACCTTAGTGTGGTTTGCCTTGTTGCGACCGTTTTCCCCCAAAGTTGTGCATCTGTAGATCTGTGATGCTCAGCAAGGCCAAGTCGAGACAGCCTGTCGATCGACGAGCCGCGTGAAAATCAAAAACCGTCAATACAACATTCAAGGTGCAAATCAACATTCAAGGTGAAGCGTGAAACTCAAGAAGAGCGGGCGAATCAAAATGAGTCATGGTTCAAAAAGAGCAGAACATTTTGACCACACCCGTCAATTGTTTTTGTGCTATTAACTAGCGGGAACATAACTCTCCAGTACTAACTCGGGACGACCACACCCGTTAATTGTTTTCAGGCAATTAACTAGCGGGAACACTCCTCCATTTTCCACGCACAGCTTTTGTGCTATTAACTAGCGGGAACATAACTCTGCAGTACTAACTCGGGACGACCACACCCGTTAATTGTGATCAGCAATTAACTAGCGGGAACACTCCTCCGTTTTCCACGCACAGCTCGACCACACCCGCCAATTGCTTTTGTGCTTTTAACTAGCGGGAACATAACTCTGCAGTACTAACTCGGGACGACCACACCGGTTAATTGTTTTCAGGCAATTAACTAGCGGGAACACTCCTCCGTTTTCCACGCACAGCTCGACCACACCCGTCAATTGTTTTTGTGCTATTAACTAGCGGGAACATAATTCTGCAGTACTAACTCGGGACGACCACACCCGTTAATTGTTTTCAGGCAATTAACTAGCGGGAACACTCCTCAGTTTTCCACGCACAGATCGACCACACCCGTTAACTGTTTTGTATTCTTTTTTGTTGTATAGTTTTTACTTTTGTTGTATTATTTTGATTTTTGTTGTGTTATTCTTATTTTTGTTGTAGATGTTGGTCATCTTGAAGATTGTTTACCTGGTTTCTATTTTCTTCTTTGATTTCGAACTTGTTGTGCTTTTCGTGATGTTCTTCTTCCGAACGGTCTCTTGACTTCCCTTTTTTCCGCTCTGCACAGCTTTTATAACTTCTGTTTCCCACCCGATCGTGGAGATGGAAGATTTCGCGCAGACCATATATGGTTATAAAATACCATCCATCCCTGATGTCACGTAATTTCTCCGACTTCGCAAATTCGTTGTGTTTGCGCTTGGTTAAACCTTGAGCCCAATTTTTCTTTGCTTATCAGCATCTTCTCAAGCGCCCGAACTTGTTTGTTATTTTAAGGCGATGCTGCGGTCGTTATTTCTCTTGTACAAAAATTAATTATCGATTTAATTCTCATACTTACTGAATGTTGATTTTACTTTAATTATTTTCTTGAACGATTATTATTTTAATATTGTGAATTATTTCGTCAAAAATAATATTAGCACATGACCCCTATTGACCCATTACAATATGTCCATGAAGTAAATTCAACCCCACTATGTGTAACTTGGATCCGTTGTCTCCATTGTAGTTGGCCACGAACCACGTCTGGTAGGGATTTTTTGTGTGTCATCTACCGTTAATAAAATGTATAACCTTGCAACACTGTGCCTATATTACTCATTTATATTGACATTTTTTAACCAAAATCATGAAATGAAATTCGGTATACGATATAAATTAGTTTGAAAAATGGTAACACTTTTATCAGGATGCTAACTTAATTGATTATTTTATTCAAGGACAACTCGTATCATACGGAATTCATATGTCAACATTTTAAATGTATCATTACGTAATTTTGTAAAAATGTTTTACAGCCTATTTTATTTTAAAATCTGTAAATTTGGACTACCTTTCTTATGTAAAATAAATAAAAAAAACCTTAATTTTCTTAAATCGATCATAATTATATTCTTTTTACTCTTAACCATTGCATTATTTAGTAAGAATGTTTACTAAATAATAGAATTTGGTTTTGATAATTATAATTTAAGTTAAATTAAATTTAAATATTCTACATGTAAATCGCCACGATGCGGCTTAAAAGAGGACACACGGGGTGTTTAGAAAAATATGACAGTTTTTCTTCGAAGACAAAAAGTTTCTTTAGTTCTCTAATATTGAAATTAGAAAGATAAGTTCAAATAAAAAGTGGATGTCATTTTGTTAACAATTCATTCGATCTAACTCATGCTGTTTCAGTTATTCGTCATTTTTTTAATAAAAATAACGTTTGAAGTGCTATCCAAAACTGAATGCATCTTCAAAACACAGTAAGATAGAAAATTGCTATTTTCGGTATTATCTCGGGTATAGGGGCGCAATCCATTTATTTGCTTTCAAATTAAATGCTGATGCTAGGGAGCCATGCACCAATGACAGTTACATTTTAAATTGGCCTCGGTGACCTAGTGCGTTCGGTCTGTTATAATAATTAAGAGATTCCATCCGGGTTCATTGATGCAGTGTGATAGTAGCATTGGATGTCGTAAGGGCTATTTATATAATTGTAGGTATGTAATTTTATAATTACAGGTATGTAATTTTATAATTATATATCTTGAAATTAGTATTTAATCAATCTAAACGGTGGCCGAAGAACCAAGATTCCGACAGGGCCTTGAATGGTTTTCTAGTTATTCTTTTTTTTGTTAATCCGGGCACTCTAAATAGTTTGAATAAATAGAAAATACTGAATGGCCGACGAAAATCAGACAAGACGTCAGAACTGTCAACATTTTACGAACTCATTGCGGCTTCCAGAAGGGCTCGCCCGTTAATCTAGTACCAATCTGGCAACGCGAAAACGCCGAATAAAAATGTTGTAAATATGATTTTTGATCTTCGAAGCAAGCGCTGCCGCGGCTAAGGTGCTTTGATAGACACATCACCAATAGAACCCTATAAGCTTTTTGGCACCATTCGATATTGAAATTAAATAAGCGCCTCCTTTGTATTTTTTTTTTGTATGGCTATGGAATTTTAAGACATGTAAATATTTCTATAAAGAATAACTTTTTGTTGAACAATGTTAACTAAAATAGTGTCTCCTACCGAACACACTATATAAATAAATCATTTTTTAGAAAATATAACCAATATCAAATTTTATTAAATAATTCTTGCACCTAGTCGTCTGCGATCACAGTACCATGTTTATTTTGATTCCAAGGGTAGAAATAAATTGCTTTTCTTAACTACCAGGTGGAAAAATATTTCAACCTGTAGACAGAAATTCCAAATGTATCGATACTTAAGCTCTTCGTTACTGAAAATAACTGAAAAGTAAAATGTTAATGAAACGCACGCGGCTTTAGGTACATTTTTAGAAATTTTAATATGCAACAATTCAAATACTTTTACATTTTCCTAGTCCTGTTATACCATACATTGTATAAAATTTAAATCTCATTGAAAGTGGCAATGACTCAGAAAGAGCTAATTAATTCAGCGCCGCGCCATATGAAACTCGTCACGAAAATAACGGCGTTTTTCCTTGAACGAAGATTTTAATCTTCCCCTGTATTGTAGTAAATGCCAAGATTTGCATGTCTATGCAAATGCCCCACTTAATAGCTGGAAATTATTTTTCAGACGATGGACGATCGCTTCAGGAAAGTTAGTTGTAGCACGACCGCGGACATAGCCCCACCTATCCTACTGCGGAGGCGGTTAAGCACTCCAGAAACTATAATGCGAAAGTAAGTCCGCACCCATAATCGCGAAGAAAGCATCTAAATAAAGGGGTAGGTATTGACCTACTTTCCTAATGAATAGTCAATAGATCTCGAATGAGATTACCCGCACGGTACATTAAATGCGTATACAGAGCTTTCAGAAAGCTCTCGAGCCAGTAAGTGTTTGCATCAAATCTTTTTTACCATGGATGATAAAACTATGATAAATTGGTAATTATCATACTTTCTTTTTCATTAGTATTCTTGTCATAAATACGGGTATAAGACCATGAGGGCATTAATAGTTCAATGGTTTTCATTCCAGGCACATCCTCGCACAACAACGGTCGTCATCACAGGAAAGCAATCGTTCCCAAAACTCCGACACTACTCAAAGTTGTAACTGGCCTGTAGATGCCAGCAGTGATCCAAATTTAAATAGAAAACGAGAGACAGACATTCGAAAGTCTATGCTAATTAAACGATTTTGGGAAAATTCTAAACTGCTCCCATTTCCAAGGACATACTCAGAGTGGCAATACTCATTCGGTAAAGTTAAATTAGGTTCTCCTCATTCAACTCCAGAACACACAAGAGGAAGTAAAAATAGCATATTTGAAATGTCACCAAAACATCAGAGAATTTCTCAAAAATATGAAAAACCCAACATATCAACAAGAGAAACATCAGTATACGATGTGGATACAACAAGCAAAGACAGCATTGAAGATTCCCCAACTCATAAATCTCAAGAAGAACCAACAGTTGAAGATCTCGATGAAGCCTACATAATTTATTCCAGCAACTTTAGCAACGCAACATCAACATATTCAGCAGAACGAACCAGTAGGACAGTGGAAGAACACACTACCCCTACCATTCAATCGGATTCCGCATACACAAATAGTTTCTCAAGTGTAGCTCATGCCACCCCCGAAATTGAACCATCTATTACTACATACCACGTCAATTCCAAAAATATCGACAAAAGTAAAAGCACACACTTTTCTGAACTGCCAATTAAATACCAATTCGTAGTGCGAGAAAGTTCTATGGATTCACGAACCTCATATCAATTTGTACGGAAAGACTCCATAGAAAACCAACCAAAACCTTCCAACGATTCCTCAACCCAAACCGGAGAAAGTACCAACTTAAATGTGATATCTAATGTTCATTTAAGTGAATCAACTTTAAATTTAATTTTCAATCAAGTGATGAATGATTTATTTCAAAACAAACTCACAGTTCCTGAAGTCGTTGAACCTAAACTGATAAAAGTACAAAATTGTCCCACCTTTAATATAGCAAAATCTGAAGATCCACCCGACAACAAAACAGATAAGAAACCTCTAATAACTGAAATGAATGTAGGTAGCCCTTATAAAACAAAAAATTCTCCTTTAGTGCCACGTCTATCAGCATTACCAAGATCTACATCAATGGAAGTAAATATTTCATCCAATGATTCATTTGATAAAGAATCCGACTCAAGTAGTTTAGTTGACAGTCTTGATGAACCAATTTCACCCAAGGATGGCAAATTTAATCATGACGATAAATTAGTACGCGGTGAATTAGCTTTATTGCCTGATAATAGCAACATGAAAATGAAAGAGTTAAAAAAATCATCCGTATTTTACATTCCTATGAAAAACGAAGACATGAAAGTTATTGAAGAGGAACCTAAATCAAACGATGTATCCTCCCTGCTTCCAAATCGTCTAAAGGAAAAATTAATGAAGCGACAAATGAAACGACAGGAGAAGAAAAAAGAAACGAAACTGCGTTCGTTTGAGAAATTGGATTCAGATAATGAAAATGTCCATCCTTATTTTACTACAAGCCCTCACATCAAACCCAAACACAAGAAGAAAGATACTATTCTACCCCATATAGAAAATAAAAACCAAAAGGAAAGATTACCCGACCTCGACAAAGAAAAACATTACAAAATTCCACCACATCAACCTACTGCAACAAAATCGAAGGAACATGTTGATCAAGTAAAATCCAAGCCAAAATCATTCTGGTTGCCAAAATCTAGACAATACAATAAACAAGAAAAGTTATCCCCAATCACATCCAAATCAGAAAAAGAAGTTAGTAATCCAAAAAAAACTCAAAAACAAATTGAAATATTAGAAATTATGGAAATTGTGGAACCAGAGCGATTGTTGAACATGGCTCCAAAAATTAAATCCAGAATTCCAGTTTTAGTACAACACAAATCCCCACCACAAAAGGAATACAAGCAACCGAAGTCAACTTTTATGGATTTTGGTGTTACGGAAAATGACTCAAAACTAGATCAATTAATTGCAAACATATTAATTGATTCGCTTCATCGGGATGATGAAAAATTATTGTCAGAAAATGGAATTGAAGACCCTAAGAAAAGTACGCAAACAGAGCGATTTGGTTCTATTCCTGAAGAGCGCCATCAAACTACAAATGCAAATATAACAAATAATAATCCAAATTTAATAGAAACGGCTGCTGAAATGCTTACAAAGCAAGTTTTAGAGAATAACAATCTTGATCAAAATTACGATGTGACTTGTGGCAAAAATCTGGAAGGTAAAGAAAAAGTCGATCATTCTAAGATTCCAAAAGGATGGATTACGTTCTACATGTTACAAACGAATAATTCCCCAGATAGTACGTCCGATGAAGGTACCAATCTTAGCAAAAAATATCTTCAGTAAATCATAATTCATGCACATAGTATATTGTAAGCACTGTACACAATTATATACATACATAGTTATTTATTTAGGCCCTAATACTATGGCTATTCCAATTCAAAAAAATACACAGCTTCCCGGTAACCAATATTACGACAAACCGAAAAAAAATAAACCCAAAGAGAATAATAAAGATTCCGATTACAAATCTGAAGAATATTTTGAATCTGACTGGGAAGTGGAGCCTAAATATAAGCAACGGAGGGTACGGAATGAGCGTCAAGAGAAATGTAAGTCTTTATTGAATCTAAACTGTCTCTTAGTTCCTTTAATTCAGGTGGATGGTCTGTCACCGTCAGTGGAACTGCTAATGGTCAACCAGGTCCAGATTTAGAGATGCGATTGAAGTTTCCACAGCTGAATAATTACAATGCGGACAAGATGAAAAATCGTACAGATGTGGGGACTCAAAAAGGAATTTCTAGCACTTTCCCTCCATTATCTAATAATAAAATGCGACATTCTGATTCCGGTAAATATTGTTAAATACCTTTCAAAATACAAACAGTTATATAGAGCAAGTTTCACTTTTACAGCATTTACTTTTGAAGATGTGTGTTCTAACAAAAGGACTACAGAAATTACTAAATCTAAACAGTATTTAAAAGTAAGATCAAGTTAGTACCCGGCACTCTTTAAAGAGAGTTTGTAGTTAATATCACTTGAATGAGTAGATTTAACGAAGTATATATTCGCCTCATGTGACAGGCTTGTAATCTTAGGTTCAATTCAGACGTACAACGCAATAACTTTAAACTGTAACTGAAACTAATAGACAATTAAATCAATAATTAGGTCCTTTTAATTATTTCTTGTATTTCATCTTAAATACATGTTTACATACGTCCACAACTCAATCACTGTTGAATAGTTGAGGTACGGCTGTATTGAATCTTAGAAATCTCGTACATTTGCATATATTTTCTACTGTCCATAAATCAGCCATTGTTTGTGGTTGTGATGTCGTGTGGTACTTTTAAGTTTGGCCAAGCAGTATAACCACGTTAGTCTAGACTACAAATATAATTGGCCAATTATTAGCTTTATTTATTAGAATTTAGAAACAATAAACTAGTGTTTTTCTTAACAATGTTTTTGTTCTGGCCATTTAGCAGACTAGCTTGGCTGTACTGTACTTTTCTGCACTGGTTTTAAGTAATAATTGTCTTGTACTATATTGAGTAATTTTAGTTTAGAGTTGTAATACACATCTTCAACTCTCTAAATAAAAAAAATATTTATTATTTAATGGCTAATACAGATATTTGTTGTAGAAATATGAATCGACAGCTTTTCCTGATTCCGTTGCTCCTTCCAAATATGAGCCACGCCCTACTAAAACAAGTAAACAACGATGTATGTTGAATCGACCTACACATAGGCATCATCACGAAATAATGGCTCCTCTTGATACTAGAAGCAGGTAATATCATATATACATAAATCAAGACACTATTTTAGTTTTCATTGATTTCCAGAAATGTTCAAGAAATTCTGGACAAGTTCCCTGTGAGTGGCAATGCGGTTTGTCATGCAAATAGGGTAAACATATCGAATTTAAACGAAAAGAATCTGAAAAGGATCTTGTCCCAGTTAAGTAATCAGAATATACCCTAGTGCAATAACAGTGTATTTGTAATGAATATCAAATATATATTTTTTTTACGTCTTCTTATTGTTTTAATTACAACGATTTCAAAGATGTGAAATTGATTCCGCAACTCGGAAACAAATAAAGAAATTGACATGAAATTGTAATAGGTTTATAAATTAATCTTTATTCATGTTCTATCCATGTTTTATCTACAGCCGCTGTATTATAAGATCATAAGTTTACTGTTTAATGTCTAATAATATGTCAGCAATCTTTTTATCTTGAGATCTTCCGGAAATCGCTTAAACGATTGCTTGAGATTCGAGAAAATGATCGACTCCATCGCTCGTATAATCATTCGTTTGGTAAATTCTCCCCAAAATGACGTCATTTCAGTGCGACTTCTCACTGATGACAAATTGCATCGGTGCTGTGAATACGGGCCTAGGACTAAAATGGCGTCATTTCAGTGCAACTTCTCACCTATGACAAATTGCATCGGTACTGTAAATACAGGCCCAGGGCCCGTTTTTACAGCTTCGATGCAATTTGTCATCGGTGAGAAGTTTTCAGTTCATACTCAAAAAACTCTCTAGAATTTAAGAAAATAGTAGAATTTCATTTGGCATCTGCCTACTTTATATTTCTTAACAAATAATAACCAATCTCTGAATTATGTCAAATGAGCCTGTGTATTATTTTATTTTTTTGTGATCAAACCAACAGTTTGAGGAGAAAATGTCAATAGACAAAAAAGTTGAAGATTGAGTCCCTCCATTTGAATCTAGTTTTAAAATAGAAAAATGTAGACGCATTAAAAAGTTCTTGTGCAAACTATTATAGGGGTTGATTATTCGCCCCCTTGTAATAACATTTTAGGGTTACAAAAATCGTCAAAAAGTGCCAAATTTCATTCTTCTAAATTTTTCCATAGTGGATTTATGAAATAAAAAGTTTTTTTTATAAAACTATTTAAAAGAAAAAATCCCCGAATATATCAAATGCAATTTTAAATCGTCAAGGGAATAGCTAGGCAAGACATGCGGACACATTATATCTAGAGTTTAGCTGTGTCACTAATTAAATTATTAACCTGAAAATAATCTCATTTTGATACCCTAATTTTTAATAAGTTAAACAAGTCAACTATCTTGACATTAGTTTTAAGTACCCAAACGTTTCGTCTAACATGATCTTTTAGTTCCAAAATATTAAAAATCTAATGTAAGTATATTACTTTTTTACGAATTTCACTCGCAAAATCATATTAAAATTGCTAAAAAAAATAAATGTTTGTGGCTTCAATTTGACACAACAGCAATGGCACATTCAGTATACATTATAGAAACAAATTAAATTTATTCCGATCATGAAACACAAAATGTAAAGTCAAACATTTAAATTAAACTATTTTACTAGTATATTTTTCTATGATATATTTTCCTGAAATTTTATTTTTCAATCTCCATAATCAGTAAATACTTTTTAACAAATAAACGCTATTTCTAGTTTTATTTCATTTTTACCCTTAACTTAGTATTCGTAAATTCAATTTTTTTCTGTACTACAAATGGCCGCCAAAATGAGTGATCCATAGCGAAGTACGTCGACTGATACCACAGTTCGTATATATCTATCTATCTATCTATCTATCTGCTGATACACATGTATAAGGTATGCTTCACCACAGTCTCCTTCATTTTCAGCAGCCACCTTACCCCGCGTACATAGTTCTCGGTCCCGTGACGTAACAATGTGGCTCCTTGTGTGTAGTACGCTTCATACATATATGTATTAGACTACATGTATATATATTAGACATAAAAGTATATGGCTTCATAGAACCGGAGATCCCGCTCCCATTCCATCGCATTCTAATCCATACACTATATACTTGATCGCAAGGGCCATCGAGTATATAGCGTATATAAGGATTAGGCCCGTTCAGCAGAGACAACAGTTTCGAGTTTACTGCCAACTGTTGGGGAATTTCTTGATTTGCTCATAGAAAGTTAGCATCTAGTATATTAACATCTATGATACGGACATTTTAAACGAGATGTAGGGAAATTTTGTACTCCCAGGTTACCATCACTGGGTTTAACCTCTACTCTCTGCTTATGTTTCTATGAATGTAAAATTGATAAATTTTTGACGTTGGCAAACAAATCTATTACCAAAAGTACATTTATTAAAAACATGTATCAAGTAAGTTAAGGAAACATCATTACTCCGTATTAATTCAAACCAATACATTTTTGATTTTCAGAATTATGGACCGCCGGGTATGGCCCAAGGTGTTAGCCCCGAGGTTCAACAATGGTTTAATGCTGTGGACCGAGACAATTCAGGAAAAATCAGTGCAAAGGAACTACAATCAGCCTTGGTGAATGGCCAAGGCAAGAACTTCTCGGATACGGCTTGTAATTTAATGATCGGCATGTTTGATAAAGATAAAAGTGGCACTATCGATGTTAATGAATTTCAAATGCTTTACCAGTATATAAATCAATGGTTGAGCGTATTTCGTACTTATGATAGAGATCAATCAGGAAATATTGAAGAACCTGAGTTAATGCAAGGTAAATTAGTCCCAATAAATACATGGCAATTATTAAACTGATACTTATTCCATAAAATATAAAAATTATCTTCCGGTTTATATTTTTTATTTTTATTGTAATTGATATATGCAAAATTATTATTTTTCATCCCAAATTAATGCCGTTTTAGTTTCATACAAATTAAAGTGGGGCGTCGACCCAGGCTATACCTTGTCCCAAAAATGGACCTTATTGGCTGCTAAAAATATCATACGAAAGCATCATTTGCATTATAATATTTATTTAACACGCACACCTTTCGACGTATACATGCTGAAGCAATTTTGTAAAGAACCGATGAACAATACTTTCAACAAGTCCATTGAAGTTTTAGTTTATTGTCCAGTTCTTTGAGAGCCGGCAAAAAAACTCTTGTATCATTTTTTAATAACAATCTGAATTCACATCTACAATGAAAAATAGGCTACTGTGGTAAAAGTGCACTGCTCCCTCGGCCAAAGCATTTTCCGACATTTTGCGGAATGGATAGGGACACAAATTTCCCATCTAGGCCCTTCCATTAAGTCCTTCTTTACCTTTTTATTACTCTTTGTAACTTAACTGCGCTCTTTTTAAAAAAGGAAGTTCCCACGCCTCGCCCTCTACTATAAACTTTTTACTTATATCGATAAAACTGCATGCATTTTTGAACTGTTTGTGTTATGTAAAAACTGAATCCACTTGGATCAAAATAATGACTTAAACCAGTGATGAAAATCAAGGATTGTTTAAAACAAAACTTGCCTTACATTTTAGCTGTCAACTAGGACAAAGTAAATTTGGGTTGACGTCCCTATTCTGATAATACAATATTAATGAAGCATGAAGTATCACAAAATAAATGCGACATTGACACTGAAAAATATTCTTTTTTTTATAGGTACTAATATCAAATTGTTTTCAGCTTTTCATCAAATGGGCTTCAGATTCTCACCAGAATTCGTAGGTATGCTGATTAAAAATAGTGATTTGCAAAATCACCGGCAAATGACAGTGGATCAATTCATTGTTATATGTGTGCAAATCCAAAAATTTACAGAGGCATTCAGGGAGAAAGACAAGGAAATGCGAGGAGTTATCTCATTAGGATTTGAAGAATTTTTAGGCATCGCACTGAATTCAACTCTTTAAAGTTACAATTCATGGAGTATAAACAGTTAGAATTTAAACTGGTATTTCATTATGGCTTTAAAATAAATATTAGGCACATTTTTATTTTATACACATATATTTTAATAAATCAGTTACAAAGCATTTATAAAACTTTTATAAAAAAATATAGCTAAGGAGATAACTGGCACACAGTCATAAACCAATGTGATAACATTAACAAATATTCAGTACTCAAATCTTCCGAAGGAGTTCGATCAACACATGATTTGTTTCGTAAAACCATATTACCATCAATTATATATTTATGTTGGTCCATCAACTTCTTCCGAACAAATTCATGGTAAAATTGAATTTCTGAACACAAATTCCTCTTTAGTAACTGTAGTCGCATTGGGTCTAGATAGGTTTCCCTAATCGCTTTGAACACTTGAGATGCTAGTAATGTGGTAACTACTTCCAAAATGTAGGTCATTCGTTTTTGATTCATTTTTGATAACCACGGTGCAGATAGACTATAAATTTCTGAGTTTGCAAATCTCTGTATTGAATTAAATTTATCCGAGATTGATTTACTAGGGTAGTCTGGACATACAAAAACAAGAACATCTTTTGACATCAGACTATGGTTTGTTGATTCTTTATCAACTAAAAATGTTGAAGTGGAAACAAGTAATCCTGGTGTTTCAACTTTCTTTTTAATCTAATAGTAAAAGAGAAATATATTAATATATAAAATTACTGTAATAATGGGGATACAATATAAGTGACGTAAAAAATATAACCTACAAATATACAAACTGGCATTTGCACTACTTTAAAGTCAATATGATACGATACTAATTTTTGAGACAAAAAAAATGGATCCAATTTTTTAACACTGTGTAATATACAGAATGTGATGATACTATATTATTGTACGAAATGTTCTATTTTCATCACATTTTAGTATATGCACTTCGATTCACGTGTGTTTGTATACAAACATAACCTCAGCGGCAGAAATATAATAAAAAAATATAAAATATAAATTATTTGGTTTTGAAAGTAATAGCAATTTGAACTGCCTCTTTATGTACCAACTGGTTATTGTAACTAAACATTTATGAATAGCACCATCAGTGAACAATTAAACCGACTGAATTCCATGTGCTCAATAATTTCTACTTTGTATTTGTTATATTTTTGTTTTTATTAAAAAAATTCATCATTTTATTGCTATTACATTGCAATAAGTATAAAGTATCCATATTTATTACTAAAACACTGACTCTACTACTTTTAAAATTAACCGCCAGCTGTTCATTTTAAGACAAAATGTTGGTGCCAAATTTTTGTCTCAAAAATTAGTGCCATATCATGGGCTTCAAATTAGATTATTATATATTAGTTGTGCCGAAAAAAATTTACTAGCTGACATAATTGTGTTTTGATAGATGTTTTCAAATAAAATTTTAAATCTATACAGCATGTGTATAATGATAATTAGTTTTTGTTCCAAGAAATCGATTATAGATTATGTGAATTTTGTCTAGTTGGTTACATAATTTTCCAATTTCATTTAGAAATTTTATCTTTGGTGATTTTTAATTCTGAAGTATATATTTTTTATGAGCATTATTCTAAATACAACCATGCAATTATATGGAACATGTGTTTCAAATGAAGATATACAAACTAATTTGTAACTAATAATTGCATTGTATTTGGAATAGTATTTATACAAAAAATGTATACAGGGTGTCCCGCTTTAAGTATTCCTTGTTATTAATGATAGAGATTAAATTAAATGGGCAAAGTTGTGCTTTAACTAAGAAAAATTGAAAAACTTCCAAGTTATTGATGAAAAACCTGAAAATCGTGATAAAAAAAATGCAAATTAATAATATTCACAATGTTTCTATTTAAAAAACAAAAGTTAATTTTAATAAATCAAAAACGAATCACCAGATAAATTAAAATCGAACACCGTCTGATGAGCACTAAGATTTACTTTAACAGTGTTTTAACATATTTTCAATAAAATTACAAACAAGAATGATATGGCTGATATTCGAAAATCACGATTTACAGTATTTTCTCAATAACTTCGAAATTTTACAAAATTTCTGCTTATTCTCAATGGAATTTGAATAAGCACATACACGTACACAACTTTGACCATTTAATAGAATCTTCATCATTAGTTGGATAATAACTTACTATCCTTCTCAAAATGGGACACCGTTTATTTCAAATTTAATTAATTGTCAAAAATAAAATTTCAAAATTAATTTGTAAAGTATTGCAACCAACTAGATAGAATGTACAACAATAATTGTTTCTAATTATTATCTGTAATCAATTCCTTCAAACCAAAATTAAAATTGAATTTGAATTAAAGGCACTTGGTTTGTTGCACTTAAATCTTTATTTCCTTCAACTAGTTTCGACTTATCGTCATTCTCAAGAAATAATGTACAGAAAATAAATATTTACAAGATTATATACTTGGTATATCCATAAAGTAAGTTCCGACTGACGTTAAAAAAAAAGTACATATTTACAAAAAAAAATATATTGTGAAATAATCTTTAAATCTTAAACTATTTGTCTCTATAACTCCCACCATTTTGTAGGCACTTGTCATAGCGTAGCACACGCTTTTATATTCCCTCTTTATAAGAAGGTGCCGCCTGTGATGTGAACCAAGTAACATGTTTTTTTTTTTATTACAAAAGCTGTATTAAAGAATCGAATGGTGATATTCTTTTTTCCCAAAAAGGCTAGCACCCCTGAGAGTTTGCTTAAAAATGTCAAGAACTCAAGATTTTCGTATAGGTCAAAAAGTTGTATCATTGAAAAGGTCTTTAAAAAATAAGCAACTTTGGTGAGAAAAATATTAATGTTACTGATGTCAGTTTTGAGTAATATTGGATTGAAGTTAGCAAATAGCAATATCTCATGTCTACCTCATTTTAAAAGTAGATACTGGTATTGGGACCAGAACAGCTTAACAGTGTTTAGAAGTAAATGGAAAATAGTTTTAACCAATGCTGTAGACTCAGAGTTGGAGTTAAGAGTTGAAGCAGTGGAGTCGGAATTTAATAATTTTTGTGATAACGAAACCGGAGCCATTGAGTTTGTTGTATAACTCCGAGTCCGCTTTTTAATATAATTATTTAAATATAATTGTATTAGGAATAGAGTTTCTAATTACAATGGAAATTTAAGTAATTTACATATAAGAGAAAACCAAAATTTGATTTTTTTTTCTAACAAACTATAAGATTGCAGTTATACAGATGTAGGAACAAACATTTAATTGTATTGCAAAAAATCGCATTACTAAGCAAAGTTTTCAAATGTTCACGTGATTCTGTGTAGAAGTCGGAGTTGGCATAGGATTTTCGAAAAATAGAGGAGGCGGAGTTGGATTTGAATATATCATTAAGTGACTCAGAATACATCTGAGAGGTTTAACTGACATTTAAAACTCACTCTTTTAAAATAAGTTAGTTATGAAAAATTTAAATTTAATAACCTTAATTAAAGATAGTGATTATTATCTTTAATTAATTTCTCACTTAACCCGTGGTGAAACATTTTTGAATATAATACTGGATATTTAATTAAAACACTTGGTTTGTTTCACTAATTTAAGAAAGAGATATAAATATAAGCAACGGTAGCACGCTAAACTCAAAATCAAAAGTAAACAAATTAGTGAAACAAACCAAGTGTTTTAATTAAATATCCAGTATTATAGTGATAATTGTCGAGCCATATCGAGTTTAATACATGCGAAAAACAAGGAAGGGTGAAGGGAAATTAGATGAGACTAGGAGAGGGTGGTTTTATTGGGGGTAAGTAGTAACAATAAGAAAGTCACGGAGGTTAGATATCCGAAGGCATAACCTGTGTCTATCTGACGCGGCAGTGAAAATTGGGTTGCATACAGTAAAAATACACGGAACATGGCGTTCAAATTAAACGCAACGTTGCCAAATCGAAGTAAAATTCAAAGCAACAGGGAAAATCAAACAATAAAGAAAAGGCAAAGTTGTGGCCGAATGCGGAATAGGTAACCACAGAACGTGGACAAAACGAGACGACACGTAGAGTTATTGTAGTTAACAAGAAAGAGATATAAATATAAGCAACGGTAGCACGCTAAACTCAAAATCAAAAGTAAACAAACACAGGTTGGTAAAGTATAAAAGAGTAAGAGAAGGAGAAGAAGAAGAATATCAACAAATATTTAAATAAAACTAATTCCATCATTTGAACAAATAAAGAGAAAAAAAAACTATTACGGAACCAACTAAAGAAAATATCTATTTTCTGTATATTATTCCTTGAGAATGACAATAAATCGAAACTAGTTAAAAGAAATAAAGATTAAAGTGAAACAAACCAAGTGCCTTTAATTCAAATTCAATATTAGTTAAAATGTTTCATGGGGTGATTAATGAAAACCAAATTAAATTTACAAAAATTAACTATCATTAAACGCATTGGAGATATATTGGCACTACGTTGCCATGTAATTTCTTTTGCATATTTGTAGTGTGAATCCCTCTTAAGGCACTGGAATCTTGATTGTATCCTCAATATCTTATATTAATCTCTTTGTATTCCTTAATTTGCATAATCGTTAATAATAAAGAGGATATTTATGAGCGTTAATTAAACTTATAATTCTACCTCTATTCATTATCCCAAATGGCCAATCTTACCTGAACTAAACATTTACACAAATAATGAACAAGACACAGAATTCCTCCAAAAGTCAACCGCCCACAATCACCATATTGGTTCGATGAACTAGGAATATGAAATTCATAATCAAATTCCAAAATATCTCTAGTTGTATAACCTCCTTTTGATACAATATCAAACAAATTTGGAGAAATGTCCAATAATCCAAGACATGCCGAGCTTACAATATCTGTGAGTCTAAAAATAAATGTTTTCACTATGATTCAGTAGCCCACACTAAAATATATACTAGGTGCACTTAACAAATTTCAAGATTCTGTCACTCTTTTCAGTATATTAAATTTGAAGATTACGTTACTTTATGATTTTATTCACAGAATTGTAGAATCCAAATTCTAAATAAAAAATATAGCATTCTATTTAAAATAAGGAAGTTGGTGTTCACATCCGGTATAACCGGAAGTAAAATAATCTTAAAAATATTTAAATTGAAATGAGCACACTCAATTACCTAGATTCTGAAAATCTCATTACAATACATTAATTAGAAATTCATATACTTTCAATGTGCAGTTTCGGTGGGACACCCTGTATAATGAATATAAGTGATACAGAATATGATTCTGAGTTCATATTTTAATTTTTGTAAAAAATCAACAAACCATTGGATTAAAAAACAAATCAAATATTTTTTGAACTTATTAAACTTATTTGAGCCTAATTACACATTTTCATAGACAGCAGAAAACTTGAAATTTGTTCAACATAAAAATATGTCTTGGATTCACAAAATCACCTTAATATAAATCTATTAATTTCTACAACCTACCTTTCCATAATATTGACAAGAATTTCAACTGGAACACTATCCACATAATTAAACTTTAAAGAGCTGCCCACTGTACAGAACTTCAACAAATTTGGTCGCAATAATATATTTACACATGCATTTAAACTCTCGGAAATGGCTCTCTAAAATATATGTATACACATTATTACAAGAAAAATAATATTAACAAATATATTACATAATACTTAGGTAATAATGGTTCGTGATATAGTGGCATTCTCACACTCCATTTCAACATGTTGTTATAAAGTTTAATCGTATTTGATACCAATTTCAAGGCAAGTATGTGTGCAGTCATTGTAGGGAGTTTAATGATATTAAACAAGTCCTGCTTATGCATGTCCACAAAGTCCAAAATTACATGAGAAATTACAGTATCAAACCGCTCTACCAATGTTAAATTCATATTCACCAGGCTTGTATATACAAGCCAAAAATCTTCATAATGTTGAAGTTGGATTCTCTGCAAAATAGATTAAAATTGATAAAACATATGCAATATAACCAATGTTATTTGCTTTACCTGGAATTGTAAAGGTAAGTATTGGAAAAAATATGTTGGAAACTTTAAGGAATCGAAAAATGTTTGATAATTTACAAATAACATATCTTTATACATCGGTGATTTAATGTACTTAATAAGAAAATTAAATGATAATTTTGCAACAGGGAACAGCTTTTCATGTGAGCAAAAATATCCCAAGACAGTTGTTATTTTCAATAACATTTGTGTAAAATAAATCCATCTATGTTGGCTTTCATAACAAAAAAACATCGAGGTAAATTTAATAACCAACTCCCATGATATGTATTTTGAGTGAGAATCCTCACTTTCCCTTATTGTGATTATATGATCATATTCTGTATCAATAACTTTAAGCATGGCCTTAAGAAACACTTCCGTGTCATTTGAGCGTTCTTTAAAATGTTCTCCAAAATTTTCCACAATTTTTATTGCTAATGTAATAATAGCATCCCTGGCCTTATTTTCTAATTGTGGATAACATCTTGATAAATATTGGAAGCATTCGGCAATCTTCACAAATGAATTTGAATCAATATAATCTGGCACATTCCAATGTGTAAGTAGATATAAATATAGCTGAGTATAATGCAATATTAACCTACAGTCATTTGGGTTTTTTAAGTACTGAACCATACCTGCCATGGTAAATTTAAGAATTGTGTGTTTAACATCTACAGCAATTAAGTTATCTTTGTATTTAATCATGAAAACTAAAAACTTTTTCCATGATTCCAATAAAAATATAGCATCATCATCAGGTTCTTGTAATTTTTTTATCAATCGTTGTGGGAAAGTTTTAATGAAATTTGAATCTTTTACAAATATTTGTTTTAAAATGTCTTGTAGATTATCATTAACATTTTCCATAAAGATTTCAATTCCTAGTATATCTAAAATTTGAGCATAAGTAGATGTGTGGAAGTCGTATGTTGTGGTTACTGGAGAAAGTAGTATGGTCCAGAAACACTTCTTATTCATCAAATCTTTTATTAGGACAGTCTTTTTCTCAACCCATAATGTATGGAATAGCTCCAACAAAGTTGCTTGTATGGGATTTTTCAAATATTCTGGTTGCTGAAATGAAACTTGAATCATTTTTTTGCTGTGTTTAATTATAATCCAAATGGATCATCTAAGTACCAAAAAACTATTCCCAGATAACTGAGATAAACATTAAATAGCCAATGTTGCTGTATTTATCTTCAAATGAATTGTTGTTTGAATGATAAGCTATTTTATTATTTTAAAGGTTTTTTTTTGTGAAACAGTAACCGTGCAGTAATTAATGTGAGATGATCGATTATAGTTATAATCGAAAGATCGTTTATTTGTGCATCGTAAATAAAATACGTATAGCCACGAGCGCACCCAGGGTGGTGGCTCGCTGGCTTGAGCCCCCCCCCTAGACGAACTAAATTGTAGTATGTCAATGTATATGTTGCGGACAAAACACGAAATACGGACAAAACGTATTTTGTCTAGACAAAATGCGAATTGTCTAATGTTTTTAGACAATAGCCGAATACAATTGCATTCGTCTGTCATTTCGCACATTGTCTAGACAAAATGCATTGTGTCTAAGAGCTATTAGACAAAATGCGTTGTGTCTAAGAGCTATTAGACAAAATGCGCTGCAAGATTTTACATTGAAAAAAAAAAAGTACTGGAAAACAAAATTTTGTTTAATTAACAAAGTGACAAATTATTTATAAGGAATATATTTTGAACTTCACTTGCAATCTGTGTTTTATACGTGTGGCACGTGAAGTAAAATTTTGTATTTAGAAAAGCCTAAAAATTTGGATTTGCCGGGGCGCGCGAGTGAAGCAGCAAATCCAAATTTTCAGGCTTTTCTAAACTCGAAATTTTACTTCATGCTTAGCCAGGGAGTGGAAACACTCATTAAAAGTTCAAAATGTAATGGTTTTATAAAAAACCTTGCATAAAAAATCTAGTTTTTATAAGTTTTACTTGAAATAATATCAAACCAAACTGGATTATTTAATAATGAATCACTTTCAATTATGAGAAGTAGATTTTTTTATACAAGGTACTTATAAAAGTGTTTAATTTGAAACTTCTAATGAGTATTTCCACTGCCAAGACTAAACTCGAAATTTTACTTCATGCGCCACACGTATAAAACACTGATTTAAAGTGAAGTTTAAAATATGCTCCTTATAAATAATTTGTCCATTTGTTTATAAAACAAAGTTATGTTTTGTAGTAGTTGTTTTGTTTGATCTCGTATTTTTCAAAATTTAGTCCCAACATTTAGCTCCCCTAGCTTCATCGGCTCAATTTTTGTTTTTTTTTTTACATAAAAAACAAAGAAATTCATATTTTCTTACAAATTGTTCATTTGTTTTTATTTCTTTATTATTTTGCGAGCGTCAAAATAAAGCACAATGTTCTTATATTTTTAATAATTATTACAACTTTACAAATTTGACATTTTTATGACACTTAGCATGTTAGGACTTATCTAAACTCGTGTGGACAAAACCCGAAATTATTTTTTAATTCGGGCCATGTGAGCAGTAGACTTTTCGCGTTTTATTCAATTTTGTTTAATTATTTTGGCATTTAGATCCTTTTGAATTACAATTCATCAATTAGTAAAATGACTTACCTCTTTTATATTTAATAAATATTCTTCAAAGTAACTTAATAGTGTATCTGAATCATCTCCTTCATCAGTACTAGTTTTTTTTGTTTTAAGATTAAAAAAAGCTGCTGTCATTCCATTTTGTTTTTTAACACAAACTGTTATCAGTTCAAGTATTCCGACTTTCAAATCAATATCTACCAATGGATCACGCAATCTTTCTAAGAATATATTTTGAACTTGATAATTATCCATTTCCAGTGATGATAGAACAGGAACATTTGAATCCTTAAATATGAACCATTAAAAAAAAAAAGTATAATTGCAAATTTACTTACTAAACATATTTTCCTCAGTAATGTACATGCCAACTTAGGTACAATAGGGTCAATCCTGTGGTTTATATAGTCACATGTGGTTTTCACAATATTACACGTATTTGTTGGATTGTGAATAAAATACCTCCAAAATTTCGTTTCCTTAATTTCATCATAGGATTTTAAGCTTATCATCCAGATCACAATTCGTAAACACAACCGAATTGTACTTATGTATTCTAACGTACGTCCTGCATCCCAAAATGGTTCCCTGCACATCAAAACCTCTACATATTCATTTGGCATGCGTAAGTAAGCCAAGAATGTTTTAATAAAGGGAACATAGTTGAACAAAGTTTCAATGCAAAAAGAATGAACAAATTTCTCTAAATCAGTGGTGCGATTTGAATGTATAACATTGAATACGTAATTTAATAGCTTATGTGCTATTGTCACTTTTTCAAACTCATTGTTGAATTTCCAATTTAAGTGGTGTGGAAATACTTCATGTAGGAAAAACACTAAACCAGGAATGTGTATTTTTTCGGGATCATAACTGTTCTAAAAATAATTTTCATTGCAATTTACTACGATTTTCTCTTTTCTTTTTTATACTTACTTTTAAGGTTTTTTTCCATAACTCCATATAAATATGTAAAACGTCATATTTTGCTATTCTTTTTTGCTGCAATATTATATTGACAATACTACTCTCATTCAAAATGTCTCCTCTAAGTAATTCAGAAACATTATAGTTGATTTTATTAATTGTAGGTATGCATCTTGAAGAAATTAGAAATTGTGTGGTTTGTACTTCATGAATCGATATCAAGTCAAGAAATAATAAAAATGTATTTTCCACTAATTCATAGTTGGCATTCTCCATGAGGATCACTTTAGAAAAAAGTAACTTTCCTTGAAATATGCATTGCTTAAACCATTTGTTTTCAATAAAATCTTCATTGGCTTGAAGTAATTTAATTATCAACTGCATTCCACAAATGCTAGCCTCTATATCGAAACGATGTGCTTCATTTAAGTTCTTCTCATCATCGCAAAGACCTAATGAGGTTGATAAATGATCTTCTAAGATGTGAAAATAGGTGTACACAAATGACCCAGAAAATTGCATAATGGCTTCAGAATTTGCCAAATGTACTACTGTAGCTCTGGTATTTGGAGGTATTATAAAGCCATTAACCACTTTTTGCTCACTTACTATAACAAAATATTTATAAAGTAATTATCATACAACATATTATTTATAGGTTCACACTTACATATTAATACAGTGTCCATACTTGTATATTGGGCAAGTTCAGCATATACTTCCATGTTTAATAAAAATTGTATCACCTATGTAAATGTGTTTAATTAGTTTTACCGACATAATTCTATATCTATTTTTATAAAAACACAACAATATTAACTTTTAAATGAAATGGGGTATACAAACATGTACAATTTTAATCATTGTAAATACTGCTTTCTATCTAATGTATAAAAACAAAAAAAATAATTCTATATTTCTACATATCTCAATTGAAAATTACTCTTAGTGCTTTTATTATTTAACAGTTTTAATTCAATAAAAACATGAATCAACTGCATTCACAATTCCCACACCATACCCCCTAACCCTGTTCCGGAGCAGTCACAGGTTTTCGAAACAGATTCGTGTGTGCACCTGGAACTGTTCTGACCTGTTCTGCAAAAGTCACAGTTTGAACCATCCCTATTTACAATATTAAGATATAATCAGTGACGGCTCGTGATCTGGGGAAGTGGGTCGGCCGAATATATTTTGGCGCATGCGCACTGAGACTAAACGGCCTGCCGTACCCAACTATCAGTGCCGTGGTCAGGGTTGCCAAATCAGTGATTTTGTCACCAAATCTGGTGGTTTCAACTTTCAGATTCAGACAAATTGTTTGTGATTCAGATGTGGCTTAATTCTAGTGTTTGTTGGATGTTTTTAGTGACAATCTAGTGATTTACTGTCATAAGAAAGTGATTAAAGATAAAACAGTCGAACATGCCAAAATACTGTCAAAACTATTAACATTCGAAAATATCTATCTTTACATTCATAAAAATGTCCATGTCCAAATGAATCATAAACTTACATTTCTAAAGAGTATATTTCAAACTTCACTTGAAATAATTGTTTCGTACGCGTGGCGCATGAAGTAAAATTTCGAGTTTAGAAAAGCCCAGAAAATTTGTCTCGGGTCGCTGCGCGACCCTCGACAAATTTTCACGGGGCTTTTCTAAACTCGAAATTTTACTTCATGCTTAGTCTGGGAGTGGAAAGCACTCGTTTAAAGCTTCAAATTGAACTCTTTTAAATAACAACGGATGTTGGAAAATGTTCAGGATTTTCTAAACTCGAAATTTTACTTCATGCTTAATTTAGGAGTGGAAACACTCGATAGAAGCTTTAATTGAACGCTTTTATATTTCAACCTAAGTATCTCTTCACTAACTTAACCTGACAAATTGAGAACCAACATTACTTAAAAACGGATACGTAACTTACAAATCAAGCTCGTATAAGGTTAGATCAAATTAATAATCAATAACTGACGTCTAACTTAACCTAAGAAATTGGTAATCTAACCTAACTTGATAATAGTTACGCATAATCTAAACTAATTTCACGATGTATCATCTAACCCAGCGGTTCTCAACCTTTTTCAGGTCGCACCCCCCCTTCATAACTCCACACCCCCCTCACTGATTTTATTCGGGTTTTTTTAGTTAGATTAAAACACCATTATAGCCTTATTTCACTTCACCTACTGTTTAGGAAATCTATGGCACCCCCCCCTCCCTGAAATCTTGCCGCGCCTCCCTAATGTGGCATGCCCCCTTGGTTCTAACCTATCCCTAGCTCAAATGCCAATTACTTTCTTCATTTAATTAGCACTGCTACAAAAGCTCAGCCATAAGTTAACCTAACTTGTATAAATAACCTAACCTAACCTAAACTAATTTTACAATCTATCTTCTAACCTAACCTAAACTAATTTCACAATCTATCTTCTAACCTAACCCTAGCTGAAATGCCAACTACGTATATTCATTAAATTAGAATTGCTACAAAAGCTCAATCGTTAGTTAACCTAACTTAATCTAATCTTGGTGGTTACATGTTATCAAATCTATCCTGAGTAAGTGCTACTTAAAATAACCTAAACAACTTTCTCTAAAGTTCAATAGCTATTAGATAACCCAACTTATGTAACTGTTATTCAATCTGACCTAACTTTCGCAACTGTTATTCAATTTAGCCTAACTTTCCACCATGTGAAATAGCAAGTTAGATTAGGTTAGATATGATAACATGCAGCATATTATCATATCTAAACTAAATTGTTATCTAACTTAACTGTTATCATGGCCAGATTAGATATTATTAGATAAAGAGTTGGGTTAAACAATTTGTTATTTAACCTAACTGTAATCATTGTGTTAGATTAGATATTATTAAATATCACGTTGAGTTAGATATATGCTAAATAATCTAAATTTTTATCTATCTCAATCTGGTTTAAGTTTATCAATAAAAATATGGTTTTTGCTCGTTTTACGTACATTTTTTTAAATGAAAATTGGGTTTGAATTCTACAATCTTGTTGGTATTTCACTCAAATTTAGTACATTTTGTTCAACCTAACCTAAATTGTCATTTAACCTAAGCAAATGCTATCCAACCTAATTTCAATACAGATTTGTTAAAGATAACTAAATGTTCATAGCTGTTGAGTCTTAGACATTGAGTTCTACACAGGGTGTCCCATTAGTGTGTTCTTTAAGGATATATCGGCTCACGTTAAAGATAGAAAAAAAGTGTTTTTACTAAAGTTGCTTGGTTTTAAGAACTTGATAACCTAAAACTATTTTGAGGTATACAGGGTGCGCCATAAAGACAGTAGGGGATGCAACTCGCTTATTTTAAATGGATCACCCTGTATATTATTTCGTTTTTGAATCCCTCATGAAAATTGAGTGTCCTTTTAATAAAAACATTCGGTCTAAGTCATACTGCTTTGGAGTTATTAAAAGAGCTCTTAAAACTAAGCAACTTCGGTGTTTTGCTTCTTTAACGTGAGTCAAGATATCCTCCGAGAATGCACTAATGGGACACTGTACATAATACTATTATAATTATACTATCATAACAATAGTAAAATTATAGTATAATGCATCTTTAGTTTTTATACGTAGTGTTGTTCGGTTAATTTTTATTTGGTTTATTCTTGTTATAACAAAACATCAAACCTGGCGATTTCTGGTGATTTTCAGACGAAATTTTCAGACATCTGGTAGTCTAGAGTTGGCAACACTGCCAACATTTTAAAAGGCGATTTTTTCTTTTTACTTTTCCTATATGCAATACAGAAGAAGAAAAATTTGCAAATAGAAAAATGTAGTGGAAATGATTGTCAACTGGCGTCAGTGACGGCTGACATCGACTTATGACTTGTTAAATGTCAAAAGTGATACTTAACTGTCAAAACTTACGTCAAAAATACGAAAACTGTGTTAAAATGTCATAGTGACAAAATGTGTTAAAAATGTAAGAGCATTTTATGCAAAGAAGTTTCAGAAGTGTCGAAATTCTCCAAAATGGAAAAACATGCGAAAAATGTTGAAAATCGTCGAAACAATTTAAGACGTTGAATTATTAACTGCCATTTGCTATTTTTTGATATTTCGACTTGATTGTAGAAAAATCGCATTCTCGATTGCCTTTTGTTGATATTCAAGCAATCTTATTGTCAATTTTCTTAAATTTTTGTCAGAAGTGTCAAATATCTACTGCCATGACAAAATTTTATAAATATTTGGACAACGGGTTTAAATTCAGTTTATAAAAACGAATTACCTCTTCTTTCCCTTATCAATAACATCTTTTATTTTAAATAATTAAAAACACTTTTGGTAAATTTAGGTAATTAAAAATGCTCTATGTGTTTTTGAAGTTCAGTTTAAATGAGTGTTTTACGCGCCTGGCGCATGAAGTAAATATTTCGAGTTTAGAAAAGTCAGAAAACCAAATTTTTCTTACTTCATGCTTAATTAAGGAGTGGAAGACACTCGTTAGAATTATTCCGATAAACATTTTAATAACTCGCTTGGTTTTTTTCATAATTTTCAGCCAAAAAATTTTTGTTTTGAAAAATCAGTAGATAATTATAATTAGAAGATTGTCCTAGAAATGAAAACATGCAATACGAGTGTAATTGTTTTCAAAAAGATGTAAAAACATTCAATGCGCTTTTGAATTCCTTTAAAACTTATGAATTTTGTTTTAAATTGAACGCAGCTTAATAATTAATAAAGAAATATCACTCTTGATTATTCTTACTTATTTTAAATGAATTTATGGATTTGGGTGAGTTCTTTATAAAATTTTATGTGGATGTTAAGAAAACATTGCCCTTTCAGAATATGTGAAAATTTAAAATACTTTTTCGAGTTATTTTCATCTAAATGTTAAAAATGGCAGTTATAAATCAAATTTTATGTATTATAAAAAAATCATAACTTTCAAATTTTGTATAAGATATTTATGAATTTTTGTGAGTATGACAAGAAAACATTGCTTTTTTAGTATATGTGAAAAATACCCCAGCAATAGTTGTCAAGCTATTTTTGTCTGAATTTCAAAAAGTGCAGCTATAAATCGAATTTTTTGTACTATGAAAATTTAAAAAATCACAACTAAATATGTTTGTATAAGATATATACTGCCTTTCAAAAAAATCAGAACACCAAGTATTTATTGCACAATTTTAATAAAATGTACACAATTTGATCATGTAAACGAACTGTATCGATGATCAAAAAATCAACTTGAAAAACAAAAAAACAAATGAATAAAAATGAATAATGTGTTGGGCCTCCACGATTTCCCAAACACTCATTAACACGTCGAGGCATGCTAGAAATCAGGCTGTCAATATCGACTTGGGGTATTTCATTCCAAACTTCGATAATTTGACCTCTAAGTTCCATTACAGTGTTAGCGGGGCGCTGTAAGTTACTTATTCTAACACCTATTATATCCCAAACATGTTCTATTAGCGATAGATCTGGAGAACGAGATGGCCAAGGTAACAAATTGATTTCGGCACTATCAAAAAACTGTCTTGTAATGGCCGCTGTGTGAGGTCGAGCATTATCTTGCTGAAAAATGGGGTTCTGCAAGCCATTTACATAGGGCACTAACACTGGCCGTAAAATGTTGTCAATATACCGAATCGCGTTAAGACTTGCTTCTAAAAAAACTAGAGGAGACCGACTACCATATGCTATCGCCCCCCAAACCATAACTCCCTGTGTAAGAGCCGTATGTCTTTCAACAGCAAATTGTAAAATTCTGCGTTCACCGCGTCGACGTCTCACTCTTCTGCGACCATCATGAGCCCATAAACAGAACCGAGACTCATCGCTGAAGATAATGTTATTCCATTCATGGGTCCAATGTTGTCTTTCACTGCACCAATCAAGTCTTTCTCTGCGATGCTGCGGAGTAAGAGGTAGACACAATTGTGGACGGTAGGATCTTATACCAAAACTGCGGATTCTTCTGTAAACAGTAGCCATGGATACTCTTTGGCCATTTAGAGCCAACCAGTCATTTCCCAATGCCCGCGACGTTGTAAATCTGTCCCTTAAAGTTGTAAGACGAAGAGCTCGATCTTCACGCTCAGTGGTGCTTCTTGGACGTCCTGATCCAAGTCTACGTCGATTCTCCCCAGCTTCGGACCATCTAGACCAGCAGCGTACGATCACTGATACACTACGGCCTACCCTTTCAGCAATAGCACGAACCGAAAAACCCGCTTCTCCCATTCCAATAATGCGACCCCTTTCAAATTCACTTAGATGATGATATTGTGCACGCCGACGAACACGGGGCATCTTTTTATGTTTTACAAACTGAAACGTCAAACTACTCAGAGGCCACTTGGATATTAGAAGCAATTACATTAAAAAATCAGCAGCTCTTCATAATGGTGAAATCAAGGAAAAATACCATTAAAAGTAACCAAAACAATTGATTTTTTGATCATCGATGCAGTTCATTTACATGATCAAATTCTGTAAATTTCATTAAAATCGTCCAATAAATACTTTGTGTTCTGATTCTTTTTAAAGGCAGTATATATGAATTGTTGTGAGTATATTAAATACCATTTCTCTTTTATAAACCACGGAGGGAAGTAATGGTCGTACTTGTTGGGAAAACACAAAAAACTTCGTAACGGGGTAATTGACCACTAATGATAGGCTTAAATTCTTAAATTCAATTAATTTATTAATTCCAAGCTTTCAGAGCGTTTTGGCTCCTTCTTGGATTGAAATGAAATAAAATGAGAAATGATTATTCACAAGAATTAAAAATGTAATAATCATTTCTCATTTCATTTCATTTCAATTCATTTTATTTCAAATCACTACTTACAAATTTTGAACATCTTTTTTCACTGTAATCACTTCATACCAGTTTTATTAATTAACTTGCCATTTTAACTTTTTAACTTATCATTTTTAACTTACGATTTTTGGATAATTTAAAAACTAATTTTACAACAGTTTACAAATGTAATAGTTTATTATAGTGAAATCCCTGAAGAAGGAGCCAAAACGCTCCGAAAGCTTGGAATTAATAAATTAATTGGATTTAAGAATTAGTGGCCGATTACCCCGTTACGAAGTTTTTTGTGTTTTCTCTTTAAGTACACGTAAAAATTGAAAAATACTCCATCGGCAGTTTTCAAATTAATTCCGTCTGAAAGTCAAAAAGTGCGGTTATCAATCAAATTTTATATATAATAATTTTAAAAAGCGTAACTTTAAAATTTTGGGTGAGATCTTAAGAAAAGTTTTTGAGTATGTTCAGAAAATATTGTTCTTTCTGAAAATGTAAAAACTAAAAAATACCCCATAGTTTTCGAATTATTTCCGTCTGAAAAAAGTGCGGGTATAAATCAAGTTTTATGGATTATAAAATTTAACAAAATCCTAACTTTAAAATTGTGTGTCAGATCTTTATGAAAATTTGTATGTATCTTCAGAAAGCATTGCTTTTTCTGAATATGTAAAAATAAAAAAATACCCCATTGATACTTTTCGAGTTATTTCAATCTGAATGTCGAAAAGTACAATTATAAATCAAATTTTCAGGATTATAATAATTAATAAGTATATAATCTTACTTCACTGTATGTTACTTGAAATTATGTTAGAATTTGCCGTAGATTATGAATCCGCAAATTGCCTCAACCTCGAAAATAACCGAGCTACACTTCTTAACTGTCTTTATTTATTACGTCACAACAGTTTTGACAATCAGAGTCGATCTCTTGGCGAATTTTAACCTAATTTGACGAAAGTGCTTTAATCTTTAATAGGGCGGTAATGTAACGATAGAAACTGCACTCGTGACGACGTAGCGCTTGCATTAATCTTTATATTCTGAAAATCTACGGCTGGCCGATTTCGCGGATACAAAGTTGCGTACTAAACATTTATTACATGAAAATAAATTCCCGCATTTATCGGCTTTATACTGAGTGCTTATTAATATTACTACCGATTAGCCTGTTATATATTAATTATTAAAAATGTGCAACATTTATTTCTGAGAAAATAAAAATTTATAATTTTGTAACGGTACGGCCGGGCCAACCCTGCCATCCCTGACGAGCCGTCACTGGATATAATTGACTTACTTTTTGATGCAGAGATTTATGCTTAAGCATAGATACAACACATTCTGTTAATGGCTTAAAATCAAATGGGAACACATTGATTGCAACAACAAAGAGTGCATTTATGGAATTTTGAGGGTCCATGATTTTTGCACATATTTTTTCCACTTCCATTAATGATGCCAATAGCTGCAAGCACAACCTTCTTGTAACTACAAAGTAAGGATTTTCGATTTTCATGGTGATAAAATTTAGAACTGGATATAAAGCCTCTTTAATAACAATCTGAAGGCTAGATCCCTACAAACAATATTCTAAGTAGACTAAAGTTTACATTAATTTTGAAATACTTGTAATACCTTAAGAAATGGTAGATTAACCATTGTATGTAGTTGATTGAAGCTTTCATTATTAAAGCATTTTTCCAAATAATATGGCAAAATTTCTTCATACTTTGATTCTAATTGGTCACTTGGAATCGTCATTATCAATAAAGACCATACAAACATTATTACTTGATGATCTGAGGTCATTTCGAAAGTCATTAGTTTTTCAAATAATTTAAACTCTTTCAACCAACTGTTATCAGTCCTAAGGAAATGAAAAACAATATAGTTATGTATGTTTTTGATAAAAATCAACTTACCAATATGATTTAATCATCACTAGAAACACAGCATATTCCATAAATAAAATCTTTTCTAAATCTTCCTTTTCAGACATTTGCAAACTCTCATAATATTCAATAGGTCTTCTACCAAAATCATGCTCGACAAATAACGACATAATAGCCACAATTTCCTCAGGAGTGTACTCAATTGCTTCACATAAATAGATAAAAGACACGATGACTTCTATCATTTCGGCATTATTTCTGTCAACACATTTCTTAGGGTTCTTACATGTAGACATAACTTTTGAGTGCAGTTCGTGAGTTAGTAATTTAAACTGCCCAATGACACTTTTCTTGAATTCACTCAGTGGATTTTTCTTAATGAATTCTTGAAATACGCTATAATTTTCATACTTCGGTTCTTGGGACTTTTCAATTATAAAACGCTGGGTTTTCAAAAGAAACATCCTCTCTGTGCTATAGAACAGCCAGAGCTTATCCAGGAGTACTACACATGATGTTTCAATTTTTGCAAGTTTTTCAATATCATCCAGTTTTCCAAAAAACTCAAACATTATAAAGTTGCAAAATAAACTGTATGTCATTCGACAATCTAGGTTCTGAAATAATTGTAAATTTAGTCAAATTATAAAACACATACTTGATATCAATACCAGTAATTTACTTGCTCGGTGCACCAACAATTCTAGATCTTTTTTATCTTTTAAATCCATATCATTTTTCCAACTTTCAAAGCTGTTTTGTGTGTATGTTTTGTAGGTGATTAATCCTTGTAAAAGATCTTTCTCAACTGCTTTTAATGCAGTGTGCATGTAAGCTGGGCCAATTGTTGTACATTGTCCGCTTATGGTTTTATAAACATTACGCCACAACCTTTTAATAATAAGTATTTAGGTTATTAATAAATTAAAATAATTACAACTACAAGATTTCAATAGTTGCTTAATAAGCTTTAAATTTGATCATATAATACTTACGGTATACTTTCCATGTTGTTGTGAATGGAAATCTAAATATAACCTATAAAAAGAAATATCGTTTCTATAGGTGAAATTAATTAACTTATAACACAAAACACCATTATTATTTACAATACAAAAAGCAGTCATATGTATTTGTGACTTACAATTTATATTTCAATATGTATTTGATTCAAGTGTTTGAATTTTCACAAAACATACCAGCCCTAGACAAGAGATACCGGCCGAATATACATTAACAGTGTGAATATAGCTGCAGAATTTAATCAGTGCCAAGAACCACCGAGTATATTGTAATAAGGTCCACTGGGCCAGCACGGCCGGTAATCCTGAAATTGATCGTACGATCCCGGTCAAATTTACATGTATTTAACATGTAAAGTTGACTAGGATTTACCACCTGGGGGGCTATTCACAGCACCCATTCAATTTGTCATCGGTGAGAATTTGCACTGAAATTACGTCATTTTACTATGCGCGGTTTGGTTAATTGTTCCCGAAATGACGTCATTTTAGTGTGACTTCTCACCGATAACAAATTGCATAGGTGCTGTGAATAGCCCCCCAGGGGGCGTATTCACATCACTGATGCAGCTCCCCCCCACCCGGGGAGCTATTCACAGTACTCATGAATAAATGATGAGTACGAAAGAATAACATATCTTGGGATCTATGACGTCAAAAGTGATAGTTACCCAACGTCGCTAAAGTATAATTCGACTATAAAATGCAATGTTAACAGGGTAGGCCAAAGTCAACGTCCCTAAAATGTAATGGTATTATTATACTTTAGCGATGATAGGCCAAAGTGTTAGGAAAATAAGTTGCACACATGCATGAAGACCCTACACGTCACGAAATCCTTCATTTGAAAGTTGAGGGGGATCGCGTTTGGTCTCCTGCACGGTATATCACGCCCAAATCACCATTGTACCATTATACTTTAATACATTATACTTTAACAACGTTTGGGGCTATTCATCTTGATGCTAAGCATGTTGTATTGCTAAATTGTAGTATTTAATGTAATATTATTACGTTTCATATGTGAGACTACTTTTAAAATTTTAAATATCACATCAACGTTCGGTAACTAGGCATCCCTCCTTGTACAAAACCAACTGTCAACTAAACGCATTTATTGTAAGATATTTAAAATATTAAAATTATGAACATTATTATATTAAACCTATTTGATTGAGAATATATATGACCGCATAGATTATTACAGTTATAATTAAATATCTATGTTGTATTTATTTAAAATTATTGCGTCATCTATCGATATTAAATCAAACTAATACCAACTGTCAACATACAAAACCACCAAATTATTTGTTATTGACTGTTAGACTAAAAAGTGCATTGTTTTTGGATTGTTAGTTTGTATAAACAAGTAATAATTTTTGTTTGTACTAATTTTCTATTTAAATAACGATAATTAGTGTGTTTAAACCATATTCTAATGCGATCAGTGTTTCAAATCTATAGTGTATTGTTATAACCTCTGCTGCAATCTAAACAAACATGAATCTAAATGCATCTCAAAATATTGAAAACATATCGTGTTGCTTTTTAAATGTGTAACTAGACTCAGTTCAGATGATTTAAGTTTAAGTTAAATTTAATGGTGATATGGAGGATTCAGTAGAAGGGGTGCCAAGTACTAGTGGAAGTTATGGAGAGGCTGGACGAGGATGCAGGAATAAACGTAAACAAGTGGACCCCACCATTTGTCCGGTGTGCAGTTGTACACTTCGTAATAATGAGGTTGATCAGCATTTGCATTGTGAAATTGAGAAGCTAAAAAGAATAAATGGAAAATCAAAACAAAATGGGAAATGTAGTAGTTTGTCTCCTACTAATAGCAATGGAAGTGAAAATGGAATTGATAAACATTGGGAGACTTATCAAAAAGTGCGAAGCAATAGACATTGTAGACAAAGGTTGAAAACAAAGAAAAGGAAAACTGACGAAGTATTATGCCCAGTTTGTAATAAGGAAACTAATGAAGAGATTAACGCACATTTGGAAAGATGTTTACAAAGAAGTGCTGCTTTAAATGGAGATGAAAGTGACGAGAATATTGATGTCGAGGGTTATGAGGAATATGAGTGGGCTGGTCAATCGAGGGTTCGCGTCACAAGTATGCTACAAGGTGGTGTGTCTACTCTAGGAACTTCTATTAGTATGGCGGATGACGATGAGGATTTAGTTGTAGATGGCGATGACTCACAAGTATACGGTTCTCCTCAATATTCGGAGCGGGACATCATTTTCCCAGATATTGATAAAGAACGTGACGCTTTGCGAAAAGTTGTGATAGGAACGGATGCAAATAAAAAAAGTGAAGATGCTGATAGTAAAACAGAAGTGGTAAATGACACTCCAGGTGATCCAGTTTTAGAAGCTTTAAAAAACAGAATTCGTGAATTAGAGAGTAGGGAAACTGGAAAAGTGGAAGTGTATAAATGTTTAATCTGTATGGAAAGGTACCGTACCCCAGTAATTTCTGTGTGCTGCTGGCATGTACATTGTGAAGTTTGCTGGCTTCAAACCCTAGGTGCTAAAAAATTATGTCCGCAGTGCAACATGATAACCTCACCAGCAGATTTGAGGCGGATTTACATGTAAATATTGATACAAAGAGTCGTCTAATGTTAACTTTAAGAAATTGCTGTTGCAATATTTTGTTTGCTATAAATATATGTTTTTCAATTTGTTAAAGAGAAATTATGTCACCACATTTGATACTTCTATGTACATTATTGTTACTCCAGATTCCGAATATTAGGCTAAACTGAATTTTTTGGGCCTTGTGATATTACGCTTGAGCGACCAGTCTTTTTAAACATTTTATACGAGTTAACTACTAAATATCAAACTATGTAGAGCCCTGTCGGGCTATAGTCATTTTAACTATCAAACCTAATGCGTTCTAACCTAACCTTTGCAGTTCTAAAATAAAGCTAACAATACCAGCCGTTGACATCATTGGCCCGGGCAACACATGCGTGAAAAATTCAGTTTAGCACAATATTTTTATATATGTTTGAGCAGTCCATGAAAATTGGGCTTCCGGCATGTATACGACAAGTTTGTTACAATTAATGAAATTTCAAATTAATAAATAATTTTTTTTTTATTGAAAAAAGTTTCACATGTAAAATTTGTTTCAGGTTTGTAAATTATTATTTATAATTAATTAACAAGACATTGTTAAATACAAAGATTGGGAACTTAGAATAAAAACAAACAAATATCTCATTTGAAAAAAAATGCATTTTCCAATAGAGTTAGAATTATTGCACTAATATCATTATAGAGGATTTATAAGTTTTATTAGAATGTTAACCGCCGCGGCAGTCCCCAGGGACTGCTGTTTAACAATCTACCTGTGCCAGAGCACTAGAAATGTTATTGATAAAGAGTTTTATTAGTGTAAAATTTAATTTATCATTATACATTGTCTGAAAATACAAAAAAACCTCTTGGCCCACACAGCATTTTTGCAATATAATCTATGGCGGTTAATGCGTTAATGTATATAAAACTTTACAATCCTGTACATAAACTTACTTCAGGCTTATGTATTATAAATTGCAGTCAAATCAATTAACCATACAACACACAAATTATATTTTGCAATTGATTTTGTCAAAAACCAGACATTAATACTGAAGAGATGATGTTTTTTATTTGATGTATTGAAGAGTCCCTATAATCCAGCTGTCTGCTAATCGAGCTGCATATGAATTTTAATATCGAAATGCTCCTACGATTCAGTGGTGTAATAAAAGTATTGCTAGCCAACATGTAGAAAAATGTATAATTTATAAAATTTTAAAAATTCGCGGACTGGCCTTGTGGGGGAAACCTCTCCGGGCCACAGCCTGTTAGGGCCACTGGTTCCTTAATGAAGGAGACCTTTTTTTTTATCAATCACTTACTGATACATATGGTGGCCAGTTTTCTTGTTTTTGATCGGTGGTTGGTTTTCATTTCTTTTTCATTTCCATTGATGGAAATAGAAAAATGGCTGCAAACATGTGGCGGTTTCTCCATTCTGCAGTAACTAGTCCGCCTCTATTCGTACTCGTAGTTAGTGATGGGCATAATTGATTTTTATTGACGAAATCATTGAAATCATCATTCAATCGAATTATTTGTTTACAAGCATCATACGCAATAACAATATCACATTTGCTGGAAAAATGGAAATATATCAGTAATTTTAACAATACTAAACCCATCATGGAAAACAGTAATGGGTTTCCAACATTATTATGTTTGACTGTTTTGTGTTGTAAATTCACTTTTAGTTTGATAATGACTACTAGATAGTCGAAAATTAAGTACAAAATATTGTGGTTAAGCAAAGTAAAAAGTGTTTTGTTTACAAATTAGTATGTTTACTTTTCTACATATATTTACTACTTGAAAGTGATGGCAATAATTAATAAATATTTTTTAATGTAAGCCGCAGTAACAACAAGTTTGAGAACCACTGTGCAGTAGTAAATTAAATAATTAAACAATACATAGCCATGCATTTTATTATTTATTTTACTTATTATATTATATTTTCAAGAAATATTTTGTTGGTACTGATACAATTATGAATGAATAGTGACATATTGGTGGTAAAGTGAAATAAAACAGTACTATATTTAAATTGTGGATGATGAAACTAAGTGTTGCCAGGTCAAGTTATTGTTTAATAGATCTATTATATTCAAGACACATTTTTTGTAAACAAATTACTTTATTCACATAATGTTACATCCTTATTCAAGTAAATTTGGATTTTGCCTGATAGTTTAATTATCTAATTTTTGTTGTATTTCATGTTAAATGATTATTGTGTAAATAGTTATATGCTTCTTTGAAGAATATCTATTATTTACACAACAATTGATGATTTTAAACAAAGTTGTTTGGATTCCACAATGCAAAAACAACACAAATTACTCATTAAACCTTATTGAATCAGATATTTTAACAGCTCTTCTTACATAAACCTATGCATCATGGTTGTAGTGTATTATAAGTAGATACAACAGTGGTGGCTTTGGTTTTCATATTATAGACAGTATTACTCTTCCCAACTAAATGCAAAATATATATACAGTGTGTCCCGGAAGGAATCTGCCAAACTTTAAGAGTGTATTACTTAGGTCATTTTAAGCAAAAAAGGTTATATCAACATAGGTCCGATTCGGAAAGGTTAGTGAATTATAGCTTGTTGAATAAAACTGTTCAAAATTGTTTGCTTGATTTGTTTTGCTGTCATTTGTAAGTTAACCTAACTGGTAAATGTGATTAATTTAAAGATGTCTTTAACGTTTACCAATAAAGAATATGCAGATATTTGGATTGATTGAGTTACTTGAAGATAATTATACTTTGATTAAAAAACACTTAGAACCTTTCTTCAATACTTTATTTTGTAACCAAATGTACATTTCGGACACGAAGTGTCCATTATCAATGGTTTGATACTAATACCATTAGTATCAATCCATTGATAATGGACACTTCGTGTCCGAAATGTACATTTGGTTCCAAAATAAAGTATTGAAGAAAGGTTCTAAGTGTTTTTTAATCAAAATATGCAGATGTTCTTTTTTTTACACATTACGATGAGGGAAACGCCTTTGATATTCTAGCACGGCAGCTCTAGCATTACTATTATAAAAGCTGTAACCAAAATTAATATCTGCATATTCTTTATTGGTAAACATTAAAAGGCATGTTTAAAATAATCACATTTACCAGTTAGGTTAACATACAAGTAACAGTAAAACAAATAATTGCAAAGGAATGCTTTCCAAAGCCTACTCCTTACAATTTTAAACAGTTCTTCTTCTTCTTCTTCAACAAACCATAATTCACTAACCTTGCTGAATCGGATCTATGTTGTTTATTAACTTTTTTTGCTTAATAGGACCTAAGTAATACACCCCTGAAGTTTGGCAGATTCCTCCCGGGACACCCTGTAAATTTAATCATTAAGCAACCCACCCTTTTATAGTTTTTGTTAGTATTTTAAAAGGTTGTAAACTGTCACTCAGTGATTACAAAGAAAATAATTTGCATTCCTAAAAGCATGTATTTCTTTCAGTTGTTTCAATTTTTTCTTCCAATTCTTGACATTTCAATTCTGTTTTAATTTGTGGAGCAGTAAAAACACTGGCAATACTTAGCGATTGGCACACTAGAGAATATTTTTCTAATAAATTGGAACACTTCTGAAGTTATTTCTGAAGCCTTAACAGTCTGTTTAATAAGTCTAAGTTCAATGTGAAGCGGTAAAAAAAGAACTAGTTTTGTGACTAGGAATTAATTCTATCTAAGATGCCAGTCGCTACTTAGGTATTGTTTCTTGTTTGCTCTACTATACCGAAGGTATAAAAACATGAATATTACATTATATAACCCATACACGTAATAATAATTTTCACAAGATTGTTTACAAATTGCCAATACCGACACTTTCACTGATTTAATAAAAAAATATATATTGGCAACAATCAATGTCATAGCCTGCATCGTTTCAGAAGAAAAAATTGTCATAAACAAATTTGCTATTGCCTGCTGTAATTCATTTTTTTTAAATAAAATGTCAGATGTTTGAATTTTAAGCCGTTTGATCATATGAAAATAGTTTTAAATGAGTTTGTTAAAAAAAATTGTATGTACATTTTGATTAAGTGAATTGTTTAAATTTGACATTTTAATGGAAAGGTGATTACTTTAGATGTTAAATGAGAATGTTTATGCATTTTTATATAGATTGATCAACTAACTGGTTTAACCTACATATTAATTTTTTTGTTTGTTTGTTTGTTTGGCATAGGTTCTAGCCATTCAGCCACTAACGATGATTGTATTAATTAATTTAACATATATTTGGACGTCACGACACATTCACACCACACCCAGGGACACGACGAGAAATTATTTTTAAATAAAGTCTCCCCGTGCACGGGAATCGAACCCAAGTTTGTGGCTCGCCGAGCGATACAGCCCGACGACGTTACCGCTCGGCCACCACCTGGCCAATATTAATTTTAATTATTCAAAATCAATGATACAAAAAGAAAAATTTCCATTCTTGATATTTTCTAGTGGTTCTATTCCATTGGACCTAGTAGCACGCTGGCTACTACATTATTTTGAAATTATACTTATAGTAGGGTAAGAAATAATTTGCATACTAATTCAAAAATTATGCAAATCCAGTGTAATTTCAGTGTAAAAGGTTATATGGGAAGACAAAATAGAAAATAAGAATTGGTGAAAAACAAAGGTGTGCAGTTATTAAAATTTAAAACGTTCAAAATTAGTACCAACAGAATATATTTTAATTAATACAACATTTACTTAAAAACTTTAATTGCTAACACGTTTGTATATAGCATACATAACTGGAACTGAAATTGATCGCACGATTGGTCGCCAACTGTCAAATTCACATGTTAATTCCCCATCTAAATGACAAAGAAGTCAAAACAAACTAGAATATATATATATATAAAAAGCAATGTAAACAATTATATATATACATAAATAAATGGGAAATCCTTGCCCATATGTGCGGGCACTCATGATTGATGTTTCAAATTTGAAAGCAAATTATTAATAAGCACTAAAATTACCAGCTTTGCCCTCATTTAACCAATTCTCTATTTCTTAAAATAGGCGAGATCTCTCATAGTGCAGCTCGAAAAATGGGCATCGTGTATATAGTATTTAAATAAATTATTCTTAATTACAAAACAATGTTTAATTTATGTTTCATAGTTTCTTATATAAATAATAAATATAAGTAAACTCCCAATCTTTGTAGTTTAAATAGGACTGTTATATATTTTAGGTTTAAAAAGTACAATTTCTTATAAATATAAACTACATTTGCTTCCTATTTCTTACAGACATATTGAGAAGTGTGTAATTTTGTATCAAGTTTATATGCATAATAAGAGAAAACATTAATTACTAAGGCTCAGATTATATGCAAAATGCATATTTGTCATTAAAAGGTATATTAACAAAATTGTAAGTTTTCTATGCATATCTAATATTTGGCTTATTTTTATCAAAAAACATTGATTTGCATAGAAAACTTAAAATTGTGTTACCTCTTAATAACAAATATGCATTTTGCACATAATCCAAACCTTATTAATTACTGTTCGAAATGTATATATATTATAGCAAACACTGTGATATGTGAAATTAAACATTTATTCACAACAATAATGTATTCAATTAAATTGCAACATCACAAAACTCAGTCATTAATAAGACAATAAATAACAAATGAATTAAATATTCGTGATGTTTCATTTCACATATATTTGGAAATTATATGAGGTTAAGGTAGCAAGTTCTCGGCTTGGCAGTGAAAGATTGTATTTTAAGGTTCAAAAATAATTTTATTTTTCTACGTAGTCCCCCTGTTATACACTTTTTCCAACGTTTCTCGAATAAATGGATTTCATCCCTGAAGTGCGATTCTGGAAAGCCTGCAAAATAGCCATCTACTGCAGCTATCACCTCTTCATTTGACTCAAAACGTGTTCCAGCTACAAATTTCTTTAAATGAGGTCAAAGTCAAAGGGAGCCAAATCTGGTGAATAGGGTAGATGATCCTACAATTCGTATTTCAAATCTCTCAGTTTTCCCATTGCCAAAGTACCTTTGTAGGCATTTGCATTGTCCTGATGAAAGATGATTTTTTTTCTTTTATAATCTAGGCTTCTTCTCCCGAGCTTTTTCATCTAGTCGGTCCAAAAGATTTGCTTAGTATTGGCCAGTTATGGTTTTACCTTTTTTAAGGTAATCCATAAAAATAATCCCTTTTGCATCCTAGAAAACACTGGCCATGACCTTTCTGGCAGATGAAATCGACTTCACCACCCACTGCTTTGATTGCTGTTTTGTTTCTAGTATGTAGTGGTGAACTCGTGTCTCATCCATTTTTAAAACGGTCCAAACATCGTTGAGAAATTCGTTTCCACAAGGCTTTCTCATATTTAATTTTTTATGTAAAATGTACCGTACGGTTCCTTCCGATATGCCTACGGCCTAAGCTATCTCACAGACCTTTAATCGCCGATCGTCCAATACCATATTCTGCACCTTCTCGATGCTTTATTCTGTGGTTGCAGTTTTTGGTCGTCCTTCACATGGATCATCTTCAAGAGATGTACAACTACGTTTAAACTCAGCCGCCCATTTCTTTACTGTTGAAAATGAAGGAGAAGACTCTTTTAAACCTTTACCAACTTTGAATAAATTTCCGTTGGCGATAAACCATCCGAAAGGAAGAATTTTATAACGGCACAATATTCCAGTGTTTCCATTTCAACGTAGTACACACAATACTTCTACTTTAAAAATCCGTTTAAAGAAAACTATTTCGTAGATCAAGTTAAAACTTGGAATTCATTATTGAGATTCGTGTACCAATATAAAAAAAATCATTGATAGCAACGCCATTTCTGTGCTAGGCTGAGAATTTCATACCTTACCCTTGTATAACATTTTATTTAGATACATTTTTAAATAGAATTTTTACATTATTTTGATCACAAAAACAATTCATAATTGTTTATATCATTGTACCTATTTCTCATACAATAAAATTGTTATTTAAGTGATGTTTGTAATAAGCTTACAGCAAAGAATTATACAATAAAATGTATAGTCCATGTTTTGCATTGAACTTTTGGATATTCTTGCAACTGCTATGGCCATAGATCCAAGAGTTTAAAGTGTTTTTTATTTTTATATCATTGTAAATGCTTATTTTCTATGTGTACATAATAGAAAAATTATTTATAAAAATATATTGTATTTTAATAATATTTGTTTACAATCATTAATCCATTTAATTATCCCAAAGGTAGCGAAAGATGTGTGGGCAAAATGAATGTTTCAATCTCAGACCATATATAGACAAGTAATGCTGTGGTGGGGATGGGCGTTTGTTTGTCTCCTCAATAACCTTCAAAATGCAAGTGATTTAAATGTTGTGCGCCAACTGATTAGTGTCAACTGCTAGCCGTACAGGCAGTGCATTGGGTCGAACTACGTCACCATGTCGTTACGATAGTCGGCACCCGGTTCAGTTGCCGCTTAGGCAGTGGATCCGAACCGACGCACGTCACGACAGTCGGCACCTGGTTCACTTGCGTGTCAGGCAGTAAATCGGAACCAACACACGTCACGATGTCATCACGACAGTCTGCTTCCGATTTTATTGCCAGACAGGCAGGGGATTGAAACTACTGATGGGATGACTCGGGTGAGAATAATTCAATCATCGATTATTTAATAAAAAAAAGACCTTTACTGGCATAATAATACATTACATCTACACTAATCGCTATCCCCTCTCTTCCCCTAACTTCTCCAGCGTCCTTACTTCGGCCCCATCATCTCTCATCGATTCCGTCACTCACTCAGCATATCCTTCATCCCTTCCCACTCTCTTGCCACCAGCACCATATCATCCGCCTAGGCCAACATCTACACCTTACTTCTACCAATTTCTATTTCTTACGCATTTTCCCACTGCTTTCCTTAACTCCTTCTTCGCCTGCCTACACTCCTCATCGAACCACGTACACCCCCCTTTTCTCTCTCCCTTCTTTTTCCTTCCACATCCCACTATCATCTCCTCCATTGAATTGACCTCTTCTCATTGAATCCTCGACAGCCTCTTCCTCATATCCTCCATCGCCTTTATCCCACACTTAAGGTATTCGTTTTCTTGCCCCCTTTTCACTTCTCCTTTTTTCTCCATTCACATCTCCATAGTTAACAGTAGGTGGTCAGATCCTAACACCTCTTCCACCTCCATACCACATAATCAATTACCGACGCCCCTCTTATTCCAATCTACGTTTTTCTCCCCTCCCAATCGCCCTTCGCGCATTCGTTTAAATTTGTTTCCAAATCCCAGCTCCATCATCCTATTCTCACCCTCCTCCCCCCCTACAACCTCCTTCTTACTTTTTTGCCTCCTCCTTCCTTTCTACTTCCGCCTTCTCCTTATTCCATCTCCACTCTTCCCCATTGACTATAGCTTTCTGATACCCGATCCTCACCCATTTCCCCCTTTCCCTCTCTCGTCTAGCTACCTCCCTTATGCATTTCTGCGCCCTCCTCTCCTCCTTCGTTAGATCATCATCTATGAAAATTGTTTCTTTTGCACTTTTTAGCCTACTTTTATTCTTCATTATTTTAATTTTGTCTTCTAGCTTTCCGAGTCTCACCACCACCAACTTTCCAACCCTATTCATAACATGATTCTTCTGTACCTCCGCCTCTACTCCCAGCATCTCCTTCAGAAACTCCGCCACTTCTCTCTTCTCCTAGAAAACCTTCCCTCTGATCACTATGTTGTTCCTCCTTGCCTGCCTTTTCCTCTTCTCCGCCTGATCCTCCAGCTCTACTATCCTTTGCTTCAATTTCTCTCTTTCCTTTCTCCATATTTCTTTCATTTCCCTCATCTCCTCTTTCCACATTTCCCTTGCTTCCCTTATCTCCTCCTTTTAAATCTCCCTCTCCTTCCTTATCTCTTCCTTAATTAACTCCACTATCTCCCTCCAATTCCCGTTGCATCCTATAATCTCTCCTTCACCACTCTTTTTTTACCTTCCTGGCTCTCCTTCCTTCTCAAATGACGTGTCTGCCACCTTTCTCTTATCCACCCCCTCTCCCGACGCCCCTTGTCGTTGCGGCGACCTCTGTAACCCCGCTTGTCCACCAAACACCTCCTTTCTTCTAGCCTCCTCCTCCTGTTTTTCCCATTTCTCCACCCTTTTTTTTCCTTCTCTTTTTTGTATCTGGCCATTTTATATCGTTACAACTGATTACCCACGGGGTCAACAGCTGCCGTGCGCTCACCGGCTGTATGCTTTATCTAATTTATTTTTACAACACTTTAATAAAATGTTGAGACTTGTTTTTTCCTGGCCGTTTGTACGCCTATGCTTTTATTTTCGCGTTGCCGCCAGGCCTATAATATTTATTTGTATTTAATTTCACGGATAAAAGGTCACTTATTATTTTTTTTTTCACTAGTGCGTACGTCGTGATAATTCCCGATATACGAGTTTACTATCGCCGATATACTCTCGCTACGTCTGCTCTCGCTACGCCTTTTATTTGTTCATTTTTTCACTATCGCGTACGTCGTGATAATCCCCGATATACGAGTTTACTATCGCGGAAATACTTTTGCTACCTCTGCTCTCTGTACGTCTGCTCTCGCTATGCCCGCTCTCGTCGGAAGACACTGACTGACTTGATTATTTAATAATCTATGATTATTACTCGAACAATCATTCGAATTAAGATTTTAATGATCATTAAAATAATGATAATATGAATGATCGTTCAAATGGTAATATGAATGATCATTCAAATGGTAACATGAATGATCATTCAAACGGTTATATGAATTAGTAATGGGCATAATCGAATGTAAACTCATTGTATAAGCAGTTTATTAACAATACATGTGTAAGCACATCCAAGTTTTACATTTTATAAACATAAGAAATATAAATGTATACAGAATTTTATTTAGCAGTTGTACTTATAGTTTATTTACTTTTTATAGTTTTGAATATTGTTTTGTCCAGTTGTAATGTCTCCTGGTTCAGAGACTAGTTTCAGATATGGTGGAGTAATAAAATATTTGTTTCCAAAAAAACTTTTATTTAAACACGGGAAATGTAACAATACAATTTTAAAAAGTATAAGAATAATTCTAAATTTGAAACAAATTTATAGGTAATTCGAATCACCGTTTGAATGATAATACAAATGATTATTTGAATAATAATTCGTATGATCATTCGAATGATCATTGAAATGGTTATTCAAATGATCATTTGAATGGTCAATCGATTATCAACATCATTCAAGTACCGATCATTTGATTACTAACGGCGGCACCAACATCACTAGACAAAGAGGGGCCGAGGTTCTGGTAAAACGATAACTATTGCAAGCGCGTTTATGAGGATTTCATTGTTTTCGCTCCGTTTTTTTTAAATATTTTGAAAACAAATCTTGTGTAAATGAAAAATATTTTATTTCTTCTCCGTGATGGTGAATTCGTGTGTGGCGTCTATACCGCTAACTCCCTATTCACTGCATGACTAACCTCTATTTTAAGTGTGCTTTGATATCTTTTATTTGTGACTTTCTTGCTAGCATTATTTATATTTTATTAAATAATAATGCCCAACAAGTACTGTGTCGTAGGGTGTGAAACTTCAACTGGAAGTATGGTCCATAGTTTTCCTGCAAATAGCGAGGTAAGTGTTTATTTTTTAACATATAAATTAACTTTACTCGTACACAAATCGATTTTTTAAAAAGGAATTTATTTCTTAACACCCGTGTTCACGGTTTGGTCTCTAATTCATAACTAACGATACAATAATAAAATATAATATAATAAGATAAAATAGCGAAATAAGCATAAGATAACAATTATGCAAAACAAGCAGAATAATATATAAATGAATAAATAGATAATAAGTCCCTTAGATTCTGGCATCGCCAGGAAGTTGAAAGTGGATCCTGGTGTCATCTTGATGATGTCCTTGATTTTTCCTTTTTCTTATCCATCTGGTGATGAAATATCCGGCGATGATGAAGACGGCAATGTACAGGATTGTAGTCCAAATACTTGGCATCAGGATATTGGGTCGCTGATCCAGAGAAGGCAATTGTTGAAGAATTGGTACTTCTTGTAGATTTAATTTTTTCAGGTTGATGGTCATCCCGTTGTATTGTGATTTTTCGAATTTAATTTGTGGGTTGTCGATAAGAATAGGGATTCCAACAGTAGATTCCAGAAATCTAATTTGGTGATTTCGGAACTTAATTTTACATCCATTTTCCTTAATTAAATGGATGCCAATTAAAGATGTAGTGTGTGTTTCCTTCTGGTATTCGACTTTGATGTCTTCTTGGTTTGGAAATACTGCCAAGTACTGATTTATGTCAGGTATAATTTCCAGGTGATTTGAACTGATGTTTAACTTGGTGAACTGGCAATTTCGGTTGTCTTCATGTAGCAGAATTGTTTTCTCGCAATCGGCATGGTGATTCATGAGCAGAGAATCCGGACATTGATAATACTTATTACCTTTGTTACACAAGCGGCTTAGAGGCCAAATTTTGTTCTCAACTTTTGATTTGAGTAAATATTTAATATCGGGTACAATAGTCACAAAGTCTGATTCGAACTTAGTAGGAATAGGGTTCAAGTGGTAAAGTTCAAAATAATTTTCGTAATTAATTGGGATAGAGAGGAAGTAGTTAATTTTTGTATTTTCTAATTTACAATTTACTTTCATGACCATTTCGAAGTCGAATATATTTTCAGCCTTAAGTTCAAAAGGGAGTTGCTCGTTATAATATATTGATATTTTTTCAATTTCTTTATATAATTCAGTTGGCCTTATAATGCTAGGGTGTAACAATCCTAATTTGCAAAACAAAAGTGAATTTTCAATATCGTCTAAGATATTTAAAATTACATTATATAAAATAATAAGTTGATTAAATAAATCTTTGGCAAATAAAATATTACCATGTTCTACTTTATTTTTAAGAAGAGCATTTAATTTTAGAATTTTTGATTTTAACATTAATTCATTATGTTCAATATCTCGTAGAGTTTCATTAAATGTTCCGATAAGTATTTGATTTATACTATATCGCATTTGTAATTGACTGTATATAGTTTTTTGATTTAATTCTAAGTGATTTAATATTTGGTCAATTCTTTTTTCATCATTTGCATCTAAATTTCCGGTAACGGTTTTTACTATCGTTCCGAGTCCATCGATCAGACCTCTTTTACTTCTATTTTTCTTACTTGATTGAAGTTTAATATCAAAGATTTTATTAGAGATTTTATGTTGAGTAAATTTAATTGTTTTATTATAATTATCAAATATTTTTGTAAACGTTGATATATTTTGGATTGTTAAAATCAAAAATGAATATTGAGTATTTAATTTTTCAAATTCTGTATATATAGGCATTAAGTCATAATAGTGAACAAATGTGTGTTCCGTTTTCTGTAGTTTGGCTGGTCCTAAATTCGTAGGAATTATTCCTAAATTTTTCGTAACATTTCTTATCTCTGCCCCTTGCGTTAGCAAGACGATGACGGACCTGCAAGAGGATCGTCGTCTATAGTTTTACTTAAATTATGAACTCTAGGTCTTTTAATATTTGAAATATGAATTTTTTCTACGACATTATGATGTTTAGCTTTTATTTTAGCTGTTTTTAATTGAGGGTTTAATTCTGTAAGATTTTCCTGTTTGTATTTATTTTTTGTTTTTGCTTGCTTTTGTCGGTTTTTGACAAATACTTTAGTTGAAAGAGATTTAGGCAACTCTTCACGAGTTTCGTTATGTTTTGTAATAATTTTGGATTTATCCGTCGTAAGACGTTCATTAATTTTTTGATAGAATAATTTCATTTTCTCTCTATGATTAACAATATAATTATTTACTAATCTATTTTCAATATCAATATTAAATGGGTCACTGGTGTCTAAATGACCAGAGATTATTTCTGATGGTTTAAATTTCGTCGCAGAATGAATTGAATTATTATATGCAAGGAGTGCATAATTTATCTTGTATTCGATAGGGTCTCCTTTTGAGGAATTTTGATTATTTAATAAGCGTTCGTGCTCAATAATAGTAGAGTGGACTCTCTCAACAATTCCATTGGACTCAGGGTGTTGAGAGCTAATGAATGTAATTTTACTCCATGTAGTTCAAGTAATTCTTTAATTACTGTATTTTTGAATTCCAGGTGGTTATCCGAAATAATTTGTTCGGGTATCCCATGATATGTAAAAAATCTGATTAATTTATTAGCAATCTTTGTTGCTTGTTGTTAATTTAATTTATAAAGCTGTGTGTATTTTGAGAATGAATCTATTACAGTAAGAAATTTAATTTTTTCTAAAGCGATAGTGTCAATATGCACTATTTCAAAGGGTTTCATTGCGGTTGGAGTAATATTAAATTTTAAGTTTAACGGCTTCCTATTATATTTACTGACAAGACAGATTTCACATTGATTAATAAAATTTTGAATTGTTTGCCTTTGATCGGGCCAATAAAATCGTCTTTTAATTTGTGCCTCAGTTTCGTCGATACCACGATGGTTACACTTTCCTTCGTGATACGCTCGTATTGTATTATCTATGTCATCATGACTTTCTACGTCACAAAGTAATTCCGTACATTTAATAAAATTACTTGCACAATTTTGTATTTTTGCATTGTTACAGAAAATTTCTCATAAATTGGGCTTTCAAAGTATAAGTGATATTTAATATTGGGAACTGTATATTCCTTTATGAATTCAATGACATTATTGTCAAAATCTGATTTTGAAAATTGAACGTTTATACGTTGTTTTTTATTGTTAAATAATAACCTAATTACTGGTGACGAAGGGGCATAATTTACTTCAGAGATTATAATTTGATTATTTCCATAATTTACAGCTTTTTCTAAAATAGGGATATCAAGAATAGGGTTTTCAATATTTGTGTGCGCTGTATCATTATTATTATCATTAAGAATTTCATTTAATCCATCTTCATTTAAATCTATCTGTGAATCTCCCATTTGTGCTATTATTGATTCAATTTCGTCTCCTACATTCGTCAATTCTACTTTAGCATTATCATCATTTACATTAATTTCTATTCTGGAGAGAAAATCAGCATTTTTGTTTAATGCTCCCTTTTTATATACTATCGTGTAATCATATTCTGAGAGTTTTAATTTCCAACGTACTAATTTTGAATTAGGTTCTTTTATATTCACGAGCCACTGGAGTGGTTTATGATCACAAACTATTTGAAATGTTCGACCGTATAAATATGATCGAAAATACTTAACTGCCCATACTATTGCAAGAAGCTCTTTTTCAATAGTTGAATAATTTGTTTCAGAGTTGTTTAAAGTTCTACTCGCGTAAGCTATTGGTAAATCGTTTCCTATTTTTCCTTGAGATAACACAGCGCCTATTGCAAAATTACTAGCGTCTGTGGTTAAAATAAATGGTTTACTAAAATCTGGATACTGAAGCAAGGGTTCATTTGTTAAAACATTTTTACATAGATTAAAGCAATTTTGATAATCAGAATCATTTATATTAATAATTGCATCTTTCTTTAATCTTTTTGTTAAAGGTTTAGTCAATCTAGCAAAGTCTTTTATTAATTTTCGATAATAACCAAGTAATCCTAGAAATCCTTTAATTTGTTTAACATTTTTTGGAATAGTAAAATTTTGAATAGCTTTAATTTTTTCTGGGTTTGGTTTGACACCGTGAGGGGTAAATATGTCCTAAATAAGCTACTTCTTTATGTAAAAATTCAGATTTGTCCAGTTGTATTTTTAAATTTGAGTCCCTAAGACGGTTAAAAACTTTTCTTAATCGATTTACATGCTCTTGTAAGCTGGTGCTAAATATAATAATATCATCCATATACACAAGACATTTTTCGTTTTGTATTCCTCTTAAAATATTATCCATAACCCTCTGAAATGTAGCAGGGGCGTTTTTTAGGCCAAATGGCATTCGCAAAAATTCGTAATGTCCATTTTCAGTATTAAATGCTGTTTTGTGTATATCATTTTCTTCAATTTCTACTTGGTGAAAGCCAGAGGCTAAATCTAATGTAGTAAAATATTGTGATCGTCCTAATTTGTCTAATAAATCATTAATATTTGGTAAAGAGTATCTATCACCTATTGTTCTTTCATTTAATTTCCTGTAATCAATAACTACGCGCCAGTTGCGTTTTCCGGAAGCATCCAATTTTTTGGGAACCACCCAAATTGGAGAAGACCATGGACTATAAGATGGTCTAATTATTTTTTGATCAAGCATATTTTTAATTTGGTTATCCACCTCTATTTTGTGAATGTGTGGATAACGATACGATTTAGTATATACAGGAAGTTCATCGGACGTTTTAATTGCATGTTTTATTTTATTTGTAAACGTAAGTTTATTATTTAATATATCTGCGTATTCTTTAATTAAATTAGTTATAACATTTTTCTCTTCTGAGTTCATATGATCTGTACGTATTTTTAATATATCAAATTTAATTTTTTCATAGTTTAATGTATTAACATTATATTCTTCTTTATTTCCATTTTGTAATTCCCAATCATATTCGCTGATAGGGTCTACAATAAATGGTTTTTTCACATAAATATTTTCATCATTTTCACCCTTATTTATTATTGTACAGATCGCTTTATTATTCCTAACATGACTTATGCATTCTGGAATTTCTAAATTATGCAGTTTTATATGCGGAATTATTACATCGCCATTACTTATATTATTTATATCTACCTCAATTATTTGTTCGGACCTTGCGGGTACTACTATGCACTTCGTATTCGGGGTTTCACGAACGTTACCAAAATTAAGTGGTATTTTACACTTAGGGATAGTTAATATTTCTTTATCAATATTTATCGTTGCTTGTATAATTTTTAAATTATCCATTCCCAACAGGGCATCGAAGTTAGAGTGAAAATCAAATAGATAAAACTTAAGATTAGCATATTTTGATTTTAATAATTGCGTCAAAGGAATTAATGTACTATTTTTTCCAAAAGTGGTACCATGTGCGCTGGCCACTTGGAAAGGTTCATATTTAATATTTTCTTTAAATAATTTCCTAGCAATTTTCGGATTTACAAAAGATCTCGAACTTCCAGAGTCAATTAGAATTTTAATTTTATTTTGGGGGTCAAATATATATAAAAGGAAGTTCACTATAATTATTAGTAATCCCCATTCATTCAAAAGAGTTTCCTCCGAGGCGGTTTTTGCCTAAAAAATCTTCTTGTTCTTCATCAATATTATAAATTTGGTTCCTATTTGGAATAATGGCGTTTCGTCCTGTAGTAACGGACATGGGTGTAGAATTTTGTAAATTGGGTGCAGAATTTTGTGGAGTATTTGAAGTACTCGGTCCGTAAGGATTATGATTATTATTATTATGATAATTGAATGTTCTTGGATTTTTACTATTAAAAGAACTATAATTTTTATTTTGGAATGCATTATTCCGATTCGAATAAGTACTATTAAATTGTTTGTTATTATTGTGACGAGAAGGATAGCGTGGACCATTGTTATAATTATTGCGTGGCTGATAAAAGTTATCAGAATAAGATGGAATGGGACGTCGTGCAAATATTTTATTTTTATCTTTATTTATCGGATTGTTGATTATGACCTCCGTTTGAAAGTCATTAGTAAGCATATTTAATGCTGTGTTTAAATCTGCAGGGTTCTTGACCCGCATTTGTGAACCAATGGGATCTTTTAATCCCCTCAATAAAACTTTTAAGGCATTAGCCTTAAAAAATATTCGCAAGTGCTGTGTTTCTTGCAAGTCAGCAATATGATTTGTTATGTACGCAACTTGTAAATTTAAAAGAGATTGAATTTTGTTATAAAAATCGAACACAGATTCGTTCGTATTTTGCCTTAATGTGCAAATTTCGTAATTTAATGTATAGTGGTCTCGTTTGTCACCGTATGAATTTAGTAATGCATTTTTTAAAGAATTCCAATTAATAACTGCACTCGATGATATATTAATAGCAGCTTCACCCTTAACCCTTGAAACTATGGTAATCATTAAGTAATCATTTACAAAATCATTATTATCCCCAGCATTATAAAATCTACTTAAAAGTCTTTCACATACTTCAATAAATCTAGGCAAAAGTTCTGGTTCTCCCCTGAACTCAGGAATCATTTGCATATATTCGGGTTTTAAAGCTACGGCCATTTTAGTATATTTTTTTAGTTTATTATTAGGAACAAGATTTAGATATGTTAGTAAATGAGCTATGAATCAGAATTTGTGTCTTTTAGAAATAAATCACTATTTTAACTATCCGCGTTAAAAAATCAATCAACTTGTGTAACTTACAGTAAAAGTATTATGTCCATGGGATACTTTCGATATTCGCTCGAAGATCTCGTGAACCCAGTGGACGATGTCTCTCAGGACGGAAATTGTCTGGGCTGCTCAATGTTCGGAGGGCCGCTCTGAAGGTCGATGTCCACCGTAAAAACTCCCGAATTAATCCAAAGAAGAGGAAAAATGAATGAAATCTTCACTTTTCGGGATCCTACCGACTGCGCCAATTAACTTTACTCGTACACAAACCGATTTTTTAAAAAGGAATTTATTTCTTAACACCAGTGTTCACGGTTTGGTTTCTAATTCATAACTAACGATACAATAATAAAATATAATATAATAAGATAAAATAGCGAAATAAGCATAAGATAACAATTATGCAAAATAAGCAGAATAATATATAAATGAATAAATAGATAATAAGTCGTATTGTTTATGATGAAAGGAGTCTGTTGTGTTGGCGTCAGGTAACTTATATATATAAATTGCAAATAATAGTTTACAAGATTGGTGGCCAACCCGCAGCCTGTCGAGTCAATTTGAACTATTACTCTACACAAACCACAATATTTCTGAAATTTACTGTAGACAATAAGAAAATGTACTTTTTCCAAAATGTGTAAAAACTAAAATTCCCACTTTCATATTATGCTTATGCAGGGAATTTTTCTTTTAAGTATACATATCCTTGGGGGCTATTCACAGCACCCATGCAATTTCTCATTGGTGAGAAGTTGCATTAAAATTATGTCATTTTACTTCCTACGGAGCTCGAAAACACAATGCGTAAACGTACGTATTTCGTACCACAGGCTGTAGCGGCTCTATTTTTGAATAAAAATGAAAAATAAAAGATATTATAAAACTGGGTGTTGATTGCTACAATCTGCCGGTAACGGATTTTTTTCTAAGGGCGGCGGAATGCAAAAAACCAAACAAAACTTGGCCATGGATTTTTTTTAAATTATACACTGTATAGACTGCGCATTGAAGAGGTACACAAACTTCGTACGATCTTCGCTTACGATTTACAGGCTTTTTCAAAAATATACGCCCTTGGCACATGGAGCACATAAAAATAAAGACCTAATATTTACATAAAAAGTATTGCATAATTTATATATATATTACTTATTATTATTAAGTAATTATGAGAGATATGTTTTGACATTAATATAATATAATATCTTAATATAATGTATATGTAATTATTTCAATGCAAATAAAATATAATTTATAAGGCGTGTGGTGGTTTCAAAAGAGTTTATTTACAAGAAAGTATGTACAGAGTGATCGGTTTTGTGTCGATTCGTCGTAACGGGTGGGTGCGGGCGTAGTGCGGCAGTAGAGTCCTCGTGGTTCGAGCGGCTAGCGGTGAAGGGCCTCTTCTGCGTGGTAGCCTGGGTGTCGTCTCGGATGGACGCGGCGTCTCGTGGCAGTACGTCGTCCCGGAACAGAGCGTCGTTCGGGATGAGTGTTTGTGAGAGCGTGGAGGTACTTCGTAGATTGATAATTTGTAGAGTGATAATACTAGACCGAAAAGACGAGTGCTAGTAATCACGTAGGAAGAGACGATTAGGCCGAAAAGACGAGCGCTAATAGTCTGTCTTTTATTTTTTTTTATTTTTTTTTTTTTGGGGAGAGAGGAGGAGAAAATCCTCATGGATACCTTCTGTTGTCCTGCCCACGGATGGGTGGGATAACAGTAGGTTATGTCAGACTCTTACTGACTAAAACCCCCTCTTGTACGTCAAGTTCAATAAAGAACTTTTTATACTTTATAGGAAGAAGTAGTAAAAAATGGCTTTGTAGAAAAAATTGACTGGTGTGAGTACTATAGCAGTATTCATATATTGGTTTCGGGTGGGTGGAGTAGCATTTAGGAAAGAGAAGGTTTAAAGTTTTGCAACTTTAGACCTTTTCTTTTTCTCCCAAAAATTAAAATAACTACATCGGGATTGTTGGAAGCCATTTGTTTGGATTTGTGTTATTATTGATTCTGGGATTGGCCAAGGGCTGTGATAGTGGGAGCGAGTTTAACGAGCAAGGTAAGGAGCGCTGCAGATTAGGATCAAGTAACGCTTCTTGGAGTTGTGGGATTTGCGGATTTTGAGGGATTTTATTGGGAGCCGCCGTTTGTGCTTGCGGCGGCGGTTGAGGTTCGGTTTGCGGCTGAGTTTGCCCCTGAGGTTTGACTACAGAGGAGTAGCTTTTTGTTTGGTTTTTCGGGAATCGGGCGCATCCGCGATAGTTCGCGGTGTGATTTTCGCCGCAATTGCAGCATTTGGGGGGAGGATCATTATCTCTGTCCTTCCTGGTGCAGTCTGCTGTCAAGTGCTCGCCGGCGCATTTTACGCAGCGCGGGTTGACATTGCATCGGTGGGAGGTGTGCCCGAAGTATTGACACTTGTGGCATTGAATGGAACCCTTGGAGGGTTTTTGTTTCTCCACGGTAATTTGAGAGTGGCTTAGGGTTTCTAAGTTGTAAACTTTTCTACCCTCTGGAGTGTTCTCCAGGTGCACTGAGACCATGGGGAATTTTTTGAATTTATTCCCCATGCGGCGGACTGACAGAACGGGCAGGGAGAGAGCTTTTAGCTGTCTCACTATCCATTCGTCGGAGATCGAAGTGTCAACACCTCGGAGCACAACTTTGAGGTCTTTTTCCTCGCTGAGGTCATACGTGAAAAATTGCACGTTATTGTTGCGGAGGTACCGGATTACGCAACGATAGTTGTCAGCAGACTGCACTTGGAATTTCATGCAGCTTGCGAAAAATTTACATTTGAGGCAGTTTACGCCTAATCGGGTTAAATCTCCCCAAATTTTTTCCCAGAGATTTTTATTTATGATTGTGATCGGTGGAGGGGTGTTTTTGAAATGCTCGAAACCTTCGTTCGAGGCTGCGATCTGATCGATCGATGGTAATTCGGTCTTTTTGACGACCGTGGTGGTGTAGGAAATGGTTGGTTTTTCGGGGAGTTTTGCCTGGGGTTGCGGCTTAGGAGATGATTTTGATTTTTGGCTAGCCTTCAGGGTGGCGGAGGCGCGCACCAGGCTAGCGGTCGGAGGAGGGGTGTTTGCCGGTGAGCGGCGCTGTCTTTTCTGGACAGGGATGAAGTCGACTTCGTCGAGGATGTCCTCGACGATGGCGGGAGAGGGAGTGCGTGGTTCGCTAGGGGTTGGCGAAAAGGATGGGCTGGGGGATCGGGTTTCCTCAGGGGCCTGGGGGGACATTATGTCCATGATTTCCGCGCTGTAATCAGCGGGACGTTGGTTGCGGAGGTGGTGGTTTGTAATGATGAGTTGCAGTTTGGCGATTTGCTCATCTTTGGAGCGGGTCTGTGAACCGCTTTCCACGCCTGGACTTACCCATGGCGTAGAAGACGGGGTTGGGTAGGCACCGGGTTCAAAATCCCCCGGGCCTGCTTATCGTTAAGCGGAATCTAGATTTGAAATGTTGAGAGCAACACTCCAAATCCTGACTGCCTCCCGACAATCTCCAAGCGTTCCTCGCGGAAATCAAGGTAGATTCTCGGTTAGCGTGCTATAATAAGCGTGCTAATTTCTTAAAACCTAAACAGGTCCCCCTGTAAAGGTCGTAAGAAATTTTCTCGTTCGCGTCTTCCGGTGTCAGGGTAGTATAAAATACGCGCTAACCACGGAGACGTTCTCCACACTGTAAGGAAAAAAGATTACAGCTGGGCGGATGGCGCCTTTTCCGTGTTTGACAAATACGAGCTAAGAAGCTCGGTCAAACCCGGTAAAGGGTGTTGGGTGAATGGAGTAGAGTGTTCAATTCTCTCCAAACACCGGGTCCGGCGGCCCCTTTTCCGCGCTGGAAAAAAACGAGCTAAAAAGCTCGGCCAGACAACGGTAAAAGGGTGTTGGATGTTCTGAAAAGAAAATTATTATTCTAAAAAGAACAATAATTTTCCTCAGAGCATCTTTAACTGTAAAGTAGCTGAATAGCTTAAGAATAATTAATAACAGAGAGAGCAGCTCGAAAGCGACGGAGAGGGCTTCAGAGTGGAGAGACGAACAACCTGACTGTTCGCCGTCTCAAGTCTGAATGGCCTGTCTTTTAAGCGGTGCGCTCGGGGTTTTATAGGGTTTCCAGCGGGTGGTCTTCTGGTAGGGGTGGTGTGGGCATCACGTGTCCGGCGTGGTCGTCACGTGTCCGGCGTGGTAGGGGATGCGAGCGGTGGTGCGTACACTCGGCTACCTGAAAAGGGTCGAGCGCGCTCGCGAGTGTTAAGGGAGCGGCGTTACAAATTACATTTAATATTCTTCAAACATTTTCTAATGATAATTAGAGAAATACAAAAAGAAAACCAGTACATGTTGTGCCTTTTTCGTACAGTTCATTTTTATATTTTCTCTATATTGTCAATACTTAAAGAAAAATATTAAAAAAAACGTTAGTATTTCTAAATAATTATTTATATAATTTCAATACGGTTTTTGAATGAAACCACATTAAAATTATGAATACAGCGTGTAATCGAACTAATGTACATCCTCTTAAGGGCGTATACACAAAATTTTTTGACACTAATTGCAGCAAAAATAAAATCGGAAAAAAAATATTGGATTTTTCATAATTTTTCATGCATTTTTTACTTTTTGAGAACTTCTGGTTACCTGTGTTCATGATATTTTTCGTGGATGCGTAAGTTGTTGTATTTTTTATTTACTTTTACTACTGCGAGGCGCATAAATCACTTCGCACGCACGCTGTCTCGAATGACTAGATGAAACTAGGTCACTCATTTGTGGTATTGTTTATTTACTGTTACTACTGCGAGACGTATAAATCACTTAGCACGCACTACACATACACACACTGTCTAGAATTACTAGATGAAACTGGGTCACGTATAAAAAAAATCACAATAAGTGTTCAAATTGACGTCCGCCTCATTTGGGCTCTACGTATCCAATTTGCACGAACAGTAGCAAACATTTCACGAGGTTTTTTACGAATGGTATTAGCCGCGGCGTTTACTCGTTGTATCAGCATTTCAGCATTGTCAATTTCCGTAGTGTAGACTTCACTTTTAAAGTATCCCCAAAGAAAAAAATCTAAGGGGTTTAAATCCTGACTTCTTGGAGGCCATGGTACAGGGCCTCCACGACCAACCCAACGTCCTGGAAACTCATCATCCAAATATCTTCTAACGCGCCTTTCATAGTGAGCTGGCGCACCATCTTGCAAATACCACATTCTTCTAAGAACCGCTAAGGGTACATTTTCTAGAAGATCTAAAAGGTCATCTTGCAAAAATCGTAAATATCGTTCTCCATTCAAATTAAATGGGAACATAAATGGCCCAATTAATTGATCATTTAAAATACCTGCCCAGATATTAAGGGAGAAGCGATGCTGGAAATGAGTTCTACGCGTAACACGGGGATTTTCTATTGCATAAACATGCATATTATGGAAATTAAAACTTCCATTACACGTAAAGCACGATTCGTCGGTCACTAAAATGTCTTTGGTAAAGTTAGGATTTTGAACATTTTGTGCCAAAATCCATTGACAAAATGCAATTCTTTTGGGAAAATTATGGGGTTGAAGATGTTGTACACGCTGGTAGTGATACGGATAAAAATTATTGTCTCGTATAACACTGCTGACAAATGTGTGCGATACATTTATCTGAGCGGCTATAATACGGGTACTTAAACCAGGATCCGCTTCCAACAGATTCAAAATTTCATCTTCCGCTCGCAAATATCGCATTGGACGTTCACCACCTCCGACGGCTCCGGCGACTGGCTGCAAACTTCCAGTGTCGCGTGCTCTTTGTAATAAATTTGTGTCGTTCAGGAAATCGCTCTTGATAAATTCTTACAGCTTCCGCGGAATTACACCGAGTTTCACCATAAATAAGAAACATGTCTGCCAATTCAATGTTTGAATAAACGTATCGCGCCATGTTACAAAATGTAGATGTTTCATGGAATAAGTTTCACCATAGACTAAACAGCAAACTATTTTTATGTTTAAAAATCATCCACCCTCGCCGCTCTTATCTAAACATTTCAATAAGAGTGGAGATAAAGTGAAGTGTGAACCTAATAAGGAAAAATATTGAATTTCATTAACACGTTTAGAAAATATTCGGAATTTAGTCAGCAATGGGTACTTATGAAAACGATAACATAGACATAATTCTTCACAATCTGACCCACTTTTCTCTGGATGGTGTAATTCGATATCCAAATCGTTTAAAAACTACCAGTCTATGTGGAATCTCTCTTAAAATACGCAATGTGCGGGTATACCAGATACCACAAACATGTGGCCTATTATTATTAATTATTTTTAATAATTATTTGTGAGCTATCTACTAAAGGTATGGTAATTTCAAATGCAGGTATTGTTTATTTAAAAGCTGCCCCTTATGTGGTAGAGATCCTGTACAGTAGTTCGTTTACACGCTGTATATATGTTGTACCTAACGATATTTAATTTTCGGATTTTTTTTTAATTTAACCAGAGAATAACGTAAATCGTAAAAACGTGTTTGGAGTGATTTTCTCTGGTGAATGCGCCTAATATTGTGCGCGTTTACCAGAAAAAAAGTGATAGGATTCGAGTTTGTCGCATCAGTTGCGGAATTTTCAGACGAAAAAGCAATCACGTTATTTGGCGAGTTCATCGGTTTGATACAGGTTACGCAGAATTTTAGGTTAGATGTGTTAGATGCAACGTAAATCCTAAAAAAAAAACTATCTCGTTTGAGAAGAAATATACATATTTGACATTTAGCAAATGAACAAATTTCTATCATTTTATACGAATAGACGACTTTAAAATGCCAAAATTCGCAGTAAAAGTATTTTTGGGCCAGTGAGAATTTGAATTAAAACAATATAGCTGTGCCGAGCATGCGTGTTTTTAATGTTGTGTTGCCAAATGTACAAGTTATGCGAAAATCGTGGCAACAAACCCCACGTGATGTCGTCTCTGTCGCTTTTATTACCTCACTCACACTCACCGGCTGCGGTGCGGTAAAAGATATGGTATAGTATTTTTCAAGCTCTAGTGCTGAGCAATAAAAAATAATCTCGAGTACCGCCAATAAAAAATACAATGCCTCTTTAAAATTGTAGCCGCTACTGCACTAGGCATGATTTACAGGGGGTTGGTTTCAGAGGGTTTCTACCTGCGAAAAATGTTTCCATATTTTTGGTATTCTGACAGGAAATATCTCAAGTAATTTAAACAAAATATAATTCTAAAAATGGCAATGTGTCCGTCACAGCATTTTCCCTAATATTTAATAAGTAAATTCATCTTTACAATTAGCTATTCAAGGATGTTTCCGCGTAACTTCTTTGCAGTGCTTTTTAGTTCATCTCATTTTAAATTTAAACAAAATAACTAGATCACAGAGACAAAGGGTTAAAAAATATTATATGTCAAATAACGAAAAACATTACTTTATTATTGTTTACAACGTTGTCTTATAACATTTTTAAAAATTGTGTATAATAATATTTTAATTGTCTATATCTATATCTGAGTCATCACTGTCAGAGTCTTGTGTATTTATAATAAATTGATAATTTGAATCAAACGTATTATACTCTTTTTCAATACGTATTGTATGTTTAACACATCTTGACCACTGGTCGGTAGATATATTTTTTATTTCTTTTTTAACTAAATCTATTACTGATTTATTTAAATTTGGAGTTACATTATTCTTCCGCACATTTCCTTTTAATTGAGCCCATATTAACTCAATTGGATTAAAAATACAGTGGTACGGAGGTAAACGTACCACTGTATGTCCGTGTTCTTCTGCCAATTAATCGATATAATATGTTTTTCTTTTTTTACTACGACTATTTAGAACTTCAATCAATTGGGATTTGGTATAATGCTCTTCAAAAAACAAATTATTTTCATATAAATATTTAGCTATTTCATCTTTTTTATTTGCCGCTGTGGGTGCTTTGTCAATTTGGCGACTATGATAAGAAGCGTTATCTAAAACTATTACTGATTTTGCAGCTAAGTTTGGTATTAAATTATATATGAACCAATTTTCAAATAATGATGCTGTCATGTCATCATGATAGTCAACATGACATTTTGAGATTTGTTTCCCCGATAGCAGTAAATAATCGTTTAACCAACCATTTTCATTCCTGCAGTGTAATATGGTTATTCTTTTCCCCCTTGATGGGGGAACTTTTATCACGCAGTTTTCTGTCTGGTCAGACCACATTTTTTTCGATGTATCGTGGGTATCGAACCACGTTATGTCCAAATAATAAATACTTCTTCCAGAGTTTCTGTAATCTTGAATCTTCAGTAAATATTCATACCGCCATTTCCTTACTTCTTCTTTCTCCATTAGATATTTCCTTTTATCGATAAGAGTGAACTTGAAACCATTGCATTGCAGTCCACAACGTTGTTGGACTGCCTGATATGATCTCTCTCTCCTTTAAAATATTATTGATAGTTGCTAGTGTAGGAGCCTTTTGTTGTTTAATAGATTCATACGTTATTTTTCTTATTTTATGAAAAATGTTTGGTGTAATTTTTTTTACACCTTTATCCTTGCGACTTTTTCTCTTGCCGGTAGTTTCTTTAACTATCTTGCTAATTGATCTCGTGGATGTATTAGTTAAAGCTGATGTCACCTCCAAAAAATTGGCAACTCCAAGTATGTCTTTAACACCTCGATATACGTCTTTTATTATTTGTTTAGCATCAGACGTAAATATTTGACGTTTTACTCCGTTGTTCCGTCGAAGAGGACGGCAAGTAGGTAATTCTATAACTAAAGTAAAAGTAATTATATTAAATGTTTTTTGTGCTATCTAAATTTATTTGTCTACAACTTGATCAAAAAGCAAACATTTTCGCACAGATTTTCGTGCGTATTTTAAATTCTAAAAAGTAATAAGATAAAACGTATAATTAATCTACAATTTAGAATTAAGTTTTTGAATAGCTTTTAATTAAATTTAATTTTATCTTCATTAGCAGAAATTTCCCCCTCCACATAATTACTGTCTTTCAGGATTTCGACCTTACGGTCTCGATCTAATAGGCTTTTTCTTTAACTAAAAAAAAATGTTTCCCTTAATTATTGTATTAAATATGCTTCTGTTAATTAACTACTTTTAACAAGTTTCAAATTTATATAAAAACCCGCATAATTGTTCAACTAAAAACCTCAAATTTGTTTGACTTCTTGGAGCTATTCTTGAAGGTTCCCGTTGCATATATTAAAAAAATCGATTTTTCCAGTTTGTTATTAACAATCAAAGGTTAATTAAAGTTATATTTAAGGTTTTAGAACATGTGTGGGCACTGAACAGCTTTTGTTTTGGTCAAAATCTTAAGTCGTTAAGACGAAGTTTATTCTTAGCGTTTTTTGAGTGATATATTGGTCTTATAAAAATATCTTTCAAATATAAGCTGTTAGAAATAAAAAATACATATTTTATATTCTATGACTTTTTGCCGTCCAATACTCACTATTCGAGATATAATCTCTGCATTTTCAGTTTTTTAAAGATATATTCTGAAATAGAAAATATGAAATAATAATTTTGTATATAAAGTGCGGTTAATATAAACATTATTTTTTCTATAACTGTAATTTAATTAGAATTTAGAAGAATGCATTGTATATGTCAGTCTGAAATAGTGCTGAAAACAGGCGTTTCTGATTTGATTTTCTATCATGATTTGCTTCACGCATCCCGGTGAAGCAAATCATGTTAGAAAATCATTAGTTTCACGCACGGCAATCTGTGCGAAAAAGTTAGTTTTGTGATCAAGTTGTATTAAAAAAAAAGTTAAATGAGAAACTACTATGATGGACACATCACCTAGCTAATATTTTATTGTTTTATTCATAGTAATTGCTATAACAATACATTTATACAAAAACAAGTTGTTTGACAAGTGGTTAAACTGTTTCTCGCACATATATTACATGTTTATTACTTTAATGAAAACAATATGGGCCTCTGCACGGGCAAGTAGACCAATATGTGAATACATTTTTGTAGGAAAAACTTACCTTGGTTTTTTACTGAAATTTTCTTTGTAATATTGACTGCATTAATTTGCTCATCAATATGTTGGTTTGGGTGTTGGTTAAGGTCCCAAGGTCGCCACATTTTTTTCTGATTAATCTATAAAGTCTGTAGTATATCCTAGTATCTCAAACGTCCAACTCCGTAGTATCACAGAACTATTTAGTTAAACACTTTAATATCACCCAAGTCACAAATTAAAAGTCACTGCAATATCACACAAATTTCTAATCAGAAGCCGTAGTAGGAGCGAAGTCACCGTAAAAAAACAGAGCTGTAGTTATCACACAATTCACAAATCAAAATCCGCATAGTTAGCGAAGACGTCGTAAGAAGTTCATAATATTAAAAATCACAGATCACAAATCAAAATCCGTAGTAGAAGCAAGGTCGTTATATACAAAAAAATCCCAAATTCAGTATTAAAAATCAAAGTCCGTAAGAATATCGAAGTCGTCGTAAACAAAAAAGTACCAAAAAGAAAAACACTAGCGAAGTATACACAAAGGCAACTGTTGATAAAGTGACAATTTGCTCGCCAGGCAAGACGAACTATATCTCAAATTACAGGGATTTACAGATTAGTACAAGCATCAAGCCTATCTAAGTGCAGTTTTTCCAAAAAAAACGTATTTCATTAAACGAGATTTGGAAAAAAACACATAATAATAACCAAAAATATTGTAATATAACTTTGATATTTCATACAATAATTCATTTCATATCCTTCACCGAAAATATACAAATATTTGTGAAAAAGGGCTACTATATTAATTTAAAATAAACTATTACGCGTGGGCATCAAACTCTTTCAAATTAACCGTAAATTTTACCGTAAAAGTTGGCAATACATTTTTCAAAATATTTAAATAACACATTAAGCAATAAGAAAATGTTGAGTAGAGCGTGTAGCTCTGTGAAGTTTTTTTTATAACTCAACTCAAAATTGCTTATTTCAGTATTTTAACAATTTAATATTTGATGTTAAATAACATATCACTATTGATAGTTTGAAGTATTTAGAATCAAATTGCGTTTATAAAAATGAAAAATTGTGATTTTTCTGTTGGCCCTCCACCAAGAGCTGTGCGATCACACTGTGCGCCGCGCCGTGCTGTATTCGTAGAAACTAAGAAGATCGATGTTTCCAATATTCGATGCACAGCCGCAGGTAGAAAATTTTTCTTGGGCGATACCCATAAATCACGCACTGTGCGCAGTAGTTAGTTACAAATTTACAATGTTGTAAAGCAATTGTATTTTTATTGCGGGTACTCGAGATAATTTTTTATTGCTCAGCACTAGAGCTTGAAAACAACTATAAACAAATATTTACTGTTATTAAATTTGATACACACAATGACGATCATAATCCTTAAACAGTTATGTTTTTCTAAGACCCGTGTCTACAATTCATAGTTATACCTTCGGTGACTGTACCGAGCGAACAACTCTTCGGTGGCCCATGCTGAAAGCATACAGTGTTCGCTTGGTTCAGTCAGCGAAGGGATAGTCGATACTAATAATAAGTAATAAGTAATTACTTATTACTTTATATTTTCAAATAACAGGGCCTAGCTGCAAATGCCACTAAATTATGTTCAATTCCAGATGAGAATACGTGGAAAAAACATAATGTTTTAGTGGAAACGTTGTGCTGTTGTGTGTTTCTATGATTTTTTTTTTTTTGTATGTATATATATATATATATATATATATATATATATATATATTTATAATGTATATGTTTGTTTTATTATTGAAATTTTAGCATCATTGGAAAAAGCTAGGAAGTTGGCGGAGAATAAAGACTATACCTCGTCAGAGGAAGTTTACAATAAAAAAAGGATGATAAGGAAGCCCTGCATTAGTTCGAGCAGTGATGAAGGTATATAAATTATATCATAAAGTTGAATAAAATATTCTGCACTTATCACAAACATACAAGATTTAATAAGTGACATATTTACATGTACTCAATTTACATTAGAACTACTAAAAATAGGAACCAATGAAATTACACTCACTGCTTTAATATGTCCCAAAACAATTTGAATAATTTACATTCATTTTTAGGAACTTTTACTCCGCCACCCAATTTTTTTCCAGAAGAAATTCCAACCATTATTGAGCTGACAGATATGATTGGACAGCCAGTCAATGAACCAATCAATCAACTGCTAATATTTTAGGTACAGATTTGATATTGATACACGTATAAATATTATAATAATTTGTTTAATTTTAGATAACATTCTCAAACTAAATATTGAGAATAACTTTATTCTAAAAAGTATAGACGAAAGATTACAAAAATTAGAAGATATGTCAACATCTACAGCAGTATCCACAAATGATGAACTCATAGGACTGTTACCAATTCAAAGTATTGGAGACTTCCAGAACTTTGAAATGGAACTAAATGAGGTCGAAAATAAGAATTCATTTGTACGTTGTTTTCTTCATAACTTTGTATATTACATTACAACTTTTGAAAAACACATTCTAATTTATTTTCTTTTCATTCCAGAAACATTTTATTTCAAAAATTGGAGGGAAGAACGTAAAGGACAGTATGTCACGCTGTTGCAAGGCAACATACTCCAATGAGATGGCAGTCTTGTGCTCGTGGCTAGGTCAAAGAGCAACTTCAAGGTGTGTGACACCACATCTATGACAATAATTAAAGGTATTTCAAAGTCATTTTGTATTATTTATAAATGTCTATAATATTTCATTTTTGTTTCAGCTCAAATTTTAAAAATTTATCAGACTGCCACCATCATGGAAATTAATTCTTGTGGGAGTGAATGGTTTAGGCTGGCGAATTTAAGACTATCCCAAAAGAAAAAGAAGGACAATAATTAATTAATTATTTAACTAGGCGAGAAATGAGAAGCGTGCAATTTATCTGTGCAATTAATTAAGTGATTTCTATTATCATTATTAAACTGTGAGATCGTAAAAAAAATGATTCAGAGCTACTACAAAACCATTGGCAAGACTGATTTCAATTCATTAAAACAGGAAATGTCAAATGGATATGAACACAAAACTGTATTTTGAAATCAGTCTTGGCAACCGTGTTGTTCTAGTCAAGGCCTGTTCCGAATCAGTTTTTTTTATCTCATGGTATGTCATTTTTGATTGAACATGTAAAAGAACATTTATTTATTTTCCTGTTCCTAGGGTCATTTTATAGGAAAAATACAAGAGAAAATGAAAATTTAGAACGAAATCCTACATAGGTCGCTGTTTAGACAGAATTAGACATAATTTTTTTATTTTTTATCATGTTTTGAAAATTCACTCATCATTTTTAAACGAACTTGCTAGAATCGACGAAAGAGAGAAGCATAAAAGTCTAGTAAACCTCCAATTTTTTTTTTGTTTACTCTTGTACTTATCCTCTAAAATGACCCTGGAAGCAGGAAAATTCATAAATGTGGTTTTACATGCTAAATCCCTATCTATATCATATAACTCAACCAATTAAAGTATTATAATGTTATTTTTTTAACGATGCCTCATAGGGATTTACATAGTAAAAACTTTACCTCGTGTTGATGGTTTTTCTGCTGAATAGATTTCAATCAAATCTAACACATTTAATTTAAAATATTTTTTAACGAACTTTAACATTTTTTGTGTAATTTTCAAGAGATATTTACGTAGTAAAAATCTTACCACGTGTTAATGGTTTTTCTGCTTGATGGATTCGAATCAAATTTAACATTTCTTGAATAATTTTCTCACTTATCACTTGGTGAAACATTTTTAAATATTAATAATGAAAGTTTAAATTAAATTACACTTGCTTTGTTTCACAATTTTTTTACTTTACTATTTACTCAAATTTAACATTCATTTAATTTACAATATTTTTTAACAAACTTTAACTCAAAAAACCATACTACGATTTTACAATAATTTTAATTTTTGCAGATGTTTCGAGTATGCGTCTCGATTTTAACCCTTTCTTGAGTGGTATTGCAAACATTTTTGCATCAAAATGTTTGTACAATTCTGACAAATATGCGGATGATTATGTTAATGTCAGTGACCCAAGCCTACTATCTTTAAAAATATTTGCATTATCAACATTTTAAATTAATTTAAAATACATGTCTCTTTAAAATGACTAAAAAAATTTTAAAGTTCGTTAAAAAATATTGTAAATTAAATGTATGTTAAAATCTATCTAGCAGAAAAACCATTGACACAATCTAAAGTTTTTACAATGTAAATCCCTATGAGGCATTGTTGAAAAAATTAACTGTATTTATATGTTTTTTTTTATATATATATATATTTTAGGCAAGATAAATTCAAATTCAAAACTATTTGAATTCGAGAAAATAAGCTTACGCTTCTTATAGTTTGCACACTTTAAACATATTATATAAAATTACGAAAAAACTATTCGTGAAAATGCAAACAGTGTCTTAATTAATAAGACAATTTAAGACGATAAATATCCATTGAAACAACTACTTCCCGTGCAAATACACCTCCGGATATTGAATTATACAATGAAATATTTAAAATCTTATTTAATTTGATTTGTTACAACGCTCTATTAAAGTATATGTAACGTTTAGGTCAAATTCTCTTCAAACCAACTAACAATACAATTTAAAATGAAAGGAGAGATAGCAACAAATTAGAAGTGAAAGGACTTGGATTAAAACTAATGTCTTAGGCCATCTATAGACGCGTTTCGAGATTTATCTCTCTTCAGTATAGCTTTGCTTATGACGTTTAAAAAAAAAATTCAAACTAATTTTGGGATTAAAGGATTCAGTCTCAGGATTGAGGATGCGTATATCAAAATGAACAGATGAGATTTGATTGACGAAACCTCTCCTCAATCAACACTGTCTGTGCTTGACGAAGAGTCACATCCTTCACGAGGTAATCCTTTTGTAGCAAAACACAGCAGATCTAAGCTAAAAATTAATCATTTTGTATATTAAATAATAAATAACACACTTTCTATTTAATTTTTTGTAAGAAATTTGTATTTTATTATATAGCTATGCATTTGTTTTTTCTTTTTGTACATTTTATACGTAATCAAATAAATTTGTATTTTTTTTTAATATGATTTTGATTTTCCCGCTTCTTAATATCTGTTCTTGTCGTAGCGCCCCCTGCCAGCAGTAATATGCACATAACTGCATTTTAAATTTCCCGCGTTCAGTAAAATTCTGGGGTCCCTAGATAGCCAGCGCCCTCCCAGCGATGTGGGTAAGGCAACCTGTCACTCGGGGAGTCGCACATCTATTCTTGTCTAAGAACAGCTTCTCAACCATATACTTATTAGCACAGACAGCTAGCTCTGGGTTAAATTTTGAACGCTAAAAGTAGCTCTCTCTCTCTAATAGAATATCTCTCTTTCACTCAAAAATCGTGGACGGATTCCAGGTAGCGCTGTAGAGCGTAAAATTTATTTACAGGAAACTGTTAATTTATTTACAGGAAACTGTTTGAACAATTATAGGTATGCAACCGTCCATTCACAAGCCTTTTCAGGTATGCAACCGCTCACACAAATCTTATTATCAGTATGCAGATTTATTTTGTAGTAGCAAAATATCGCATAAAGCTGATAATTTTAACACATTTTGATCAAAATTATTTTTTTTCACAGGAAATGTTTGCAATTATCAGATATTGGCGATAATGTGCTGCCATACAAAATAAATCCACACACTATACATGCATAGTGATAGGATTGAATAAAAACAATTATAACAATATAAATACATACATATATATTCTATCATGAACAAACATACAATATATAAGTATGAATGTTATTTAAATAAAATATACAATAATTTAAATACATTTTGACATTTTATATTAACTTAAACCACAGAGTATGGAGTAACAGAGTATTCACGATGGCTGTGCGGGGTCAGGGGGGGGGGGGGCGGCTCTGTCAGGTGGCTCACCCAGCAGGCGTGTGATTTAGAGTAACTACTAGGTTTCCCTACTCTTCCCAATTCATTTGTATATCGGATCCGCAGAGGAATGTTTATATTTTTTCCTCTCTAACGGTACCGACGGAACGAAAAATAATGACGCTCGGTTTGTTTATTTTATCAAAATAAACAAATCGAACGTGAATCTACACCATTCAATTTTTAATTCCACATATAATATTGAAATCTAGATTTACTCTCATGTAATGCAATTTAAATTAAAATAAATACAGTTATATGATACAGGTAGGGATTGGAATACCGGCATACCGGTTAATCTCAAAAATTGCTCTTCAAAATGTACCGGTATTTTGGTAAATCATATCAACATTATGTACATTTATTTCACATCTTTAACTATACTTCTGACAAAAATAATAGATCGATTATGTGTTTTTGAACTTCATAATAAATCAGTGTTTGTACGCGTGGCGCACGAAGTAAAATTTCGAGTTTAGAAAAGCCTGAACTCGCTTCGCTCGTGCCACCAAATCCAAATGTTCAGGGTTTTTTAAACTCGAAATTTTACTTCATGCTTAATCGGGGAGTGAATAACACTCACACAAATCCATGTTTTATATTTATAGATTTTTTAAATAGGTTTTTCACTAATTTCCACGATTTCTTATTAATCCACTTCATTTGAAATGTTGTAACAGGTTTCAAGTTTTTGCCAAGATTTTACAAATAAAATTTAATATTCAATATAATTTGTCAATCAACCGAACAAAATAAAGGCTAGTATTTTTAAATTTTACAATATGTCAGTGTTTTATACGCGTGGCGCATGAAGTAAAATTTCGAGTTTAGAAAAGCCCCGCGAAAATTTATCTCGGGTCGCTGGCGCGACCCTCGACAAATTTTCTACGCGGGGCTTTTCTAAACTCGAAATTTTACTTCATGCTTAGCCTGGGATTGAAAACACTCGTTCGAATTTTAAATTAGACTCTTTTATAGAATCAACGAATGTCCGCAAATGTACAGAGTATACGAATATATAAGGATATGATATATAAAAAAAAGTAAATTATTATGTCATATATTAAAAATTTTTGTTTATTTTTGGGGTTAAAAACCTTACTTCTTTGGATGTAGATGGCAGATCCTCTTCCAATTTTCGGGTGTACATGTGAATGGGCTTTAACACTTCTAAATCGGAATCCGAATCACTTAATACTATGTCAAATGGTTTTGGAATTGCTGATTTTAACAGTCTATTTTGTTAGTAATTTGTAAAATCACTTGCTTTCTTTTCGGACAAAATAAAGAGATCCATATTACCACAATTTTTTAACCAATGATCACATCTTTCGCTATTATTTACAGGAAATGTAAAGAAGTGTACTGTACATCCTCGGTTTTCCTCGCGCCACTCACGATAGGCGCATTTTAAATAATTAGCCATATTTTTACAACTAAATATCACTAGAACTACAACTATTATGTAAAAACACTTAATGTTCACTATACTTAATTAAATTATAGTTTGTCCGTATAAAATTAGAAACCGTTAACGTCCACACTGGAGAGCGAAAAACATACTGATTATTTTTCTTAAAATATTTCTTACTGACGATTTTCTATAAGTACTTTGAAGAGGGTACTTTTACAAATATTTTTCTATGTATTTTTTACATCCTTAGTAATTGATTTCTAGGGCTTAAGGACAAAGGCAGATAAGAAGGGTACGAATTTGGACTGTTTTTTTAGATCATCTGTGAAGCGAGTGAACACTTGAAATCGAACACTTTAAACAAATTATTAGTAGATTTATGGGTTTCCAAACAGTCGTATGATGCATTATTTTTACTAAAAAATTTAACTATATTAAATAAATCGATAAAAGTTGTGATAAAAATATAATTCATTGCTTTCTATAAAGAAAATACAGTATGTCCGTTTCAAGACGCATATATACTTACGATTGAAAAATAGTTTCAATATACAGGGTGTCCCGGTTAAGCAGTCCATGCATGTGTATCTTCTAAACGGCAAGAGATACAGATCTGTTAAATGGTAGAAAATATGCAAGACGATGAGTACCAACTATACCCGGTGTTAGGTGTTAAATTAACAAAAAAGTTGAACCATCAGAGCACATTGCGAAAAAAACTGATTTTTGCGATTTTTTTATTTTCCTTTATAACTTGGTTATTATTGATGATAGAACGATATAGAGCAAAAACCGCTGGAGATATCGAGATGAAACTTAAAACTTAAGCTTTTTGAAAGGAAAACCGGAAGTGGTACTTTACTCTTAGCGTTTTTTGGTTTTTTCCAGATATTCACAAAACTAAAAAATGTTTCAAATAAACATTGTATACAATAAAAAATGAAGATATATTGTATATTCACTTTTTATCATAGCACTCTTAGTTTAGGTGTTATTTAAAAATAGTGTTTTTTTAGATAATTATTGCTGGTTATAACACCGATAGGCCATGAAGTGTCGTGGCGCAGGCGGTACGCGCCGGACTCATAATCGAAAGGTCCTGGGTTGAAATGCAGTCGCCGGTTGCTTTTTCTTTTTTATTAATTTATATTTAATTACATTTAATTCAAAAATATTAAATCTAAACGGGGAAAGTACTATGATGGATACATCACCATTTTTTTTATATGGACGTCAAAGTTGGCCATGATATCATTTTGTAGACATTTCTTTTTTAATTTGATGTATCATATGGTAGGTTTGTTTTCATTAATAGGAAAACTGGACGATATTTTCATAGTATTTGAAGTTGGCTATGAATATACCAAAATAAATGAAATAATAACAATAACAATACTAGCATAAAGCGTTATTTGTTTTTGAAAAAATAAACATATCATATGATATACCATATACTAAATTAAAGAGAATTAAAAATCTACAAAATTAGCTCATGGCCAACTTTGACGCCCATATAAAAAAATGAAGTTAGTATGCATATATTGGAAAATATTTGCTTTATGATAAATCTGACTACATATTATTAAAAAGCATAAAAAGTGCCCTAATAATGTCAAAATATTATCCTTCTATCATCAATAATAAGTATGGTCTGAACTTTCAACTGTTTTGTTAATTATATAACGGATATAGCTACTACTCATCGTCCTGCATATTTTCTTCCCTTTAACCTATCTCTATCTCTTACCATTTAGAAGATACCCATGCATGGGCTGCTTAATCGGGACACCCTGTATAGATTATTTAACTTTTTTTTAAATTTAGTAAACCTTCATGGAATTCGTTTAAATGGCAATTTTGAACTTGAAAATATTACAAAAAGCATTTCAGTGTTTGCCTCCCGGCAAATCCAAATTTTCACGCTTTTCTAAACTCGAAATTTTACTTCATGCTTAACCAGGTAGTGGAAAAACACTTGTTTATAGCCTCAAATTGAACTTTTATAAACAATAGAAAGTCGGAAAATGTGTACTTAAATATTACATACTTACTTAATTTTAATATTTTTCATTACAAGAATATTTATATAGGAACAATAAATTGTAGGCGTTAATTCCAAAGACAATATATGTATTAAATAATCATCAATTTTATTTATTAAATTTGATTATACAATAAACAAAATATCTAAATTTTCAGGCGTTTCTAAACTCGATTTTACTTCATGCGCCACGCGTATAAAACACTGATTTAATGAGATGTTTAAAAAACGTATTCTTTTTAATCACTGTTGTTCCCACATGAACACCGATAATAATAAAATAAACCGTTCAAAATACACGTTTTTATTTTTCAAATATTATATTATAAGCTCCCCCAGTTACCCCCCCCCCCCCCCCCCCCCGTGGATCCGTGCCTGATTGACATAATTAGTTCGGCGGTGGCGGAGAACTTTGCTTAGATATAAAAGATCAAATTATCTATAAACTGAACGCATTAAAACAATAATGTTTTTATTTCACATCTGTCAGTCAGCAGTAAATTGGTGTATGGGTCTATTGAAACATGAATATATTTATGTTTACATTAACATTCCAATGAACGAATTATCCTTTAACATATGTTTTTGTGCCTTAAATCGCCATCAGAATTACAGGAAACTGTTTTGGTTGAAGGTAAAATCGTGGATGTTTTGATAATTGCCTCAGAGATGGCTACACTATGCAAACTGTGGATTCCGAGTTACAGGGGTGATTACTCTGTTATTCTTTCCTCTGTGCCCAAACGCAGTTTTTCCTGATTTTTTGGGAAATAAAATAATGTCTTCACTTCATTCTCGCTACGACCACAAATTATGCTTAACCTAGCCATAATCCTACGAATAATGGAATTTTAGAAAATAAAAATTACTCGATGAACCTACCAGTGTGAAAACACTAAATAAAATGGCGTTTTGGCGGCAAACACATATTCACTTAAACACAACGATATAAAAGCAGATGTGCAATCTTTAACGTCAACAGTATCGCCACCTACGGTCCACGATTTAGTTTGTGGCCCATAGGGCCCGTGAGTTAGAAAGAGAACAAGAGACCAGAAAGAGACAGATTTTAGCGGACCTTTCTATATGAAGCTAACCGAGCCTGACGTTCATGATTAACAATCCGACCATCACAAAAATCTCCAATAGTTGGCAGTACACTCCAAACTGTTGTCTCTGCTGAACGGGCCCATTTAAATGTTAACTGCTCACATCGGAGACCATCCTATGTCGACTTGGAACAAACCTTCTAACATTGGGCGATTTGGGCAACGTCTGTTAGGCAAAATGGCGATTTCTTCATAATTATACTTGCTTTAAAAAATAAATCGTAGAGCACGACGAACGGATGATATTTTATCCTAGCAACCTTGAGCGGCGCATTCACAGTGGAAATTCACCCAATTAAATAGACGAATTTCTAGCTCTCTATTTTTTTTTTGTATAATTCACTCACCGTTGTTACTACTATTACAGCTTTAATTACACCAATTTTCCAGCACTTTTATACTACTAAAGTAAAACAAGTACATGGAGCACATATTTACACTCAATCGTGTTAAAGCTTAAGCTTCATATTATATTTTATTAATATTGTAATACGAATCCGTATATCCGTACTGTTTTTAGTAAGAAAATACTAGTAAGAAATTGAATCAATTGCTTTTCTCCCATAAAAGCGCACAGTAAACACGCGCTTTTTGTCCGAACTTCCTGCCGTTCTTTTTCAACAACAGCGATTTCGTATATGTAATGGATAGACAGATGTTTGTGCCACGGCACAGCAAGTGCCTGGCTGCGAACGCTCGATCCAGTAGTTATTAGATCATTGCACAAATACTCTCCAAAAAACTTTCAATTTTATAACTATATTTAAAACATGTTATACTAACCTTATAGAATCTGCTACCACTTTTTAAACTTATCTAAATTATACATGAATATTTCAAATTTAAATCTATTACAATTCGAGAGAATAACGTTATGCTACTTTTAGCTTGCAAAACTTTAAACGTAATATATAAAAATTACCATAATGTTTGTATACACTGCAAAACAATACGTCTTAATTAACAAGACTACTTAAACAATAAATAGCCATTGAACTATATATGATAGTATATGTAATTTAGGTTTAATTATTTTCAAACCAAGTAACAAATAAAAATGGAAAGTGAAGTGAGTAATTACAAGAAAAATAAAATCAAAGGGACTTGAATTAAAACCATTGTCATAGGACATATATAGACACATTTCGAGATTTATCTCTCTTCAGTATTGCTTATGGCTTTTTAAAATAGAAATTTAACAATGTAATAAACTTACTTGGAAAAGGTGTCTCTTGTGAGCAGGTAACAAGAAATGGATTGAGTGAAAAATAAGATTGATTTTTATAGGCAAAAGGGGGATTATGTCATTAGCAGATAAGCAGAATATGAGACCTAATTATTTACCTTACGGTTCGGTTCAAACATTAATATTTCAAATTCAAAACTATTTTAATTTGAGAGAATAAGCTTACACTTCTTTTAGTTTGCAAAGCTTTAAACATAATATAAAAAATTACGATAATGTTCATATAAACTGCAAACAATAAGTATTAATAAGACTACTAAGATAACTCAAATTATTTCCCTACACAGTGGATTCATCAGGCAGATGAATTCATCATTGATAAATGATAAAGCCACTGTGTGGTAAAACAATTATCGCAGTGTCAACCAATAAATAGTGAAACCTTAACAAAGCGTGTTATTTGCTACTGCAATCATATATGATTACTTTTTATCTAATTCATATTAACTGTATAGACTCATATTTCAGCCCCACATTTGATTCAGATATGAATCACAAGTGAACTAATTGTGAAAGACGATTCAGTGGGCTCATTGATCTGTGAATTGTAATTGATTTATATGAGAGCCAATGTGTAAATAAGAATGTATAACCTGTTTATAGATATGGTATGATATTCATCTTCGATAAAAACTTCAATCCTAGCAGAAAATTTGAGGGTCAATAAATATGATGATTTTAAAGATTTGATTATGAATTATAAAATTATTTCCATTAGGAAAATTATATTTGGCATATTATACATTTCGAAATATAGCAAAAATATTTCCATATACATATTCCATTTCCATGAATGATTACAATAAGGTACATACAAAGTAATAAAATATTCAATGTGATGTCAACTATTATACATTTTCAAGTCATTTAATCACTAGGGATAAATTATTGACATTCATGACTATCACTTACAATGGTTGTTAATATGATATTCCCTCTTTCAAATGCAAATTCAGAATCAAAAAATTAAGAATAAAACAAATATAAATTAAGGTTACATAAAAAAAACTTCTATTTTTTAATTTAGATTACTTTTAACATATAAGATGTATATGTCTGTATATACATATATATATAGATAATAATATACTATTACTAATTAATAAATTCCTCACCTAAGTGTGTGAGACACCAGGCCCTGGCAGAACAACTAAAACATATTATATATTAAAAACATACGAAAGTACAAAACCAAAGTTGTTCCACCAACTCAACAAATCCTTATTCGATAATGATAATAAAATTAATCTGATTACACACTTGTTTATATCATATATATATAAAATCAGCATTATAGTGAATTCCGGGTTACAGAAGTCCACTTAACTACATCGAAAGTAAAAAATACCAGTCTCATTCACAAGGCAGCGTTCACAAGCCACAGTAGAGAAAAGTAATCACAAGTAGGTGTACAAAACATCGAGTTTTCTCCTGAGCTCAGCTTGGAACACGTTCGTCCTCTGGCGACCTTCTTTTAATGTACTTTCACGGCCGGGATAAAGAAACCATATTTGCTCAGCCAGATGCCGACTCCTGTGCCCAGCAGCAAGGACAGCAAATTGGTGAGGAATAATGTGCAAAGGCCCCTGCGTGAGAATACACTGTTGTTTCCCACCCTGGCGTAACGAAGGCTTAAATCTCTTTTGGGAGGGCGGAAACTCCAATTTTTCGGTGGCAATTGATCTGGACGACTACTCCAATCAGTGAAAAAGTCTCCATCCTATGTAATAAATAATGAAAATAATTACTTTTTATTAAAAAAAAAAAGTATAAAAATAATCAAGTGGTCTTGTGGTTTTTCTAATATTGTAAATGTCAAATCATGAAAATAAAACTTTTAGGATTTGCAACAGAAACACCACAACGTAACAATGTTACGGGACTTATAATACCTTTAAATGTGCTGTTACAATATTGTGGTATCGAAACTTGCTATGGGATGATGTTACGTTATAGTGTTCTATCGTATGCCTTAGACACGTCCTTAGATAATCACATTATTTTTCCTTTAAAATTTAAACTGTAAAAAAGAGTCCACAAAATGTCAAAATGTGCCTCTTGAATACCCATGTAAAGAGGGTGTGCCGATTAAGCAGTCAATGCATGGGTATCTTCTTAACGGTAAGAGATAGGTTAAATGAAAGAAAATATGCAAGACAATGAGTACTATAATAAACTCATATGATACATCAAATTAAAGAGAATAAAAAATCTATGAATTTCCAGAGACTCCAGGATATCCATTTTATGACCCTTTTCGGATGGACCTCCTGGAGTCTCTAGAAATTCATAGGGCAAACGCTAATCCGGAAATTCCTGTAAATAACGACCAGCTTGACCCAATATACACCCCCATTTTTAAAGCAGTTTTGTATATGTACCTGAAGAATTGTTGGTCTAAATTACTTCTAATTTGATAATGACAAGTTAAAGTTGTCAAAACTATAGTCACAATAAAACCTCAGTTATACAAATCTTAAGTGTCTTATTTGTGTAAATAATGACGTATAACGAAGTAGAAGCCTCCACAGTTAACAATAACATATACTTTAAATATACAGAATCGGCCTGAATATCTATTAATTATATCTGAAGTTATCTGTGATACAAAAAATAAAATTATGCATTGAAAATCAACAAAAATCATAAGGGTTGTGAAAATAACTATAACTTTTGTCATAAAAGACTATTTTATACATTATTTTTATAATTTATGATTTGACTGGGCTTACATCGATTTTAATTCACATCTTTATCATTTGACTTGAATAATAAAACATTATTTATTATTATTCCAAGTTTTGATTTATTGTAGAAAGTTCATATTTCAGAATTTTTTATGAAACCATTTCTTAATATAAAAGGAAACTATTAAACAGCTAAAATAATTAATATGGCTGCTGATGTTAGCTGTTATCCAGTAAAATTAAAACAATACTATTTTAAGATATAGATATTTTTATATTGGAAAAATGTAGCTTATTTTAAAATTAAAACGAATAAGGTATTTCAAATGTAAAAACATATTTTTAAACAGTGTAATCTGTTTTACATTGCATATATGTTTGTTCAAAAGCGTACCCAGCCAACATGGCCCTGGCCATAGCTGCTTAGCAATAAGGCGCCATCGAGGCATATAAACTTATACTAGGCATATTGGGTTGAGTTGTCCATAGGCATCACATCTGCTAGTTACGCTACTAAAACCGTACTATGTAAACTATTTATTTAAACTACTATTATTTTCAAAAGTTTAAAAATGTTATAGAAGTGTTTTTTTATTTTAAAATATGTAATCTCCCATTTAACACTTGTAAATCTGCCAATGTGAATCGGTTCTGGACTTACTTTTTTTAATATATGTTTACATCAGTATGTATGAAATAAGAAATTTGCTATGCACGGGTGGCAGTTGACATGTCAAATATTTTTCTACCTAAATAATTAAATACTTAATATACAACTGATGTATATGTAATAATAGGAAGCACATACATTCATCTACTTTTATTCAGATCAGTAAACAAGTATAATTATAAAGATAATAATTTTTATCTAAAAACCAAAACAAAATAATTGTTAACCAGTATGCTAGTCATTGTCGTGGCATTGAACCTGCCAACGCCATTGTGTTGCATTGTTGTCTCAAAATGCATAAATATAAACTGTGCTATTTAATCAATTTAGGTTATGTACTATGGAAAATCAGTTGAAGAAATTCTTTAACAATGTAAGACCTCAAGTGTATATACAGGGTGTCCAAAAATTAATATCAGAATTTTAAAGAGCCGTAGCTGGGCGACTATGCATCAAAGACTGCTGTGTGGTATAGTGGAATGTTGAGCAAATGATTTGGTTTTGATTAGTTGCTTTTACAAAAAAGGCTGTGTCACAACAAAATGCTATAAGCATTTGCTGTTTTCCTGCAAGTGTTGCAACATTAACTTCAATTAGAAGATTAAGAAGCAGCCAGTTTTATGTATCAACATAAAATGAGACTTTTTTTAAAAGGAATACCACCTGCAATAACAGAGGTCTATAATATTGTATATTTTATTATTACATTTATATTTAATTTAAGATGAATATTATAACAATTTACGATTTTATTATTACATTTATATTTAATTTAAGATGAATATTATAACAATTTACGATGTTCTAATAAGTTTGCTAATTAGGATGACTCGTTTTGAAACTCTTATTAATACATACAGTAGTGTCTTCATCTTGTGGAGGGTGTGACGAGACTGCCAGGTACATCCTCAGTGAATGCCCGGCACTCTCGTCTACGAGAGGATCCATACTGGGTAAGAGATGGCCGACAATGGCCATTATCAGGGATTTGCCCACCTCAGTAATACTAGACTACCTAGACAAGGTGAAATGGTTAACCTGAGGATGGACGACCCGTAGTGGGAGGCAGCACAATAGGTCTAAGTGCAGTGCAGCCATGGGCACTCACCGCTATACCAGATACCAGTGTTTTAGTAGTAAAAAACCTACCACATTACTATCTTTGACTGCTACCATTTTATATACAGGGTGTCCCATTAGTGCGTTCTCGGAGGACATTTCAGCTCACGTTAAAGATAGAAAAAAGTTTCTTTAACAAAGTTGCTTGGTTTTAAGAGCTGCTTAACCTAAAACTTTTTAATGTATACAGGGTGTCTTAAAGACATTAGCGGATGCAACTTGCTTATTTAAAATGGATCACCATCTATATTATTTAGTTATTGAATTCCTCATAAAAAACTGCGTATCATTTTATTGAAAACATTTGTTAAAAATTGTATCGTTTCAGAGCTATTTGACATTTATGGATAAAAATCAAGTTTGAGGTAGTTTCGCAAACCTAAAATATTTCCGAAAGTAAGTAAGATAGAGTTGCGGTTTTCACCACTCTCTTGGGCATTATCAGATGCAATATAAAGTTGTTGCGATTAAGTTATTTGGCTATGAAATAAAAATAGTCAAATTTATACATTTTTAATCAAAGGTAACTTAATTTTTTTAAATGGAATCATATCATTTTTTTAACACTACGACTCAAAATTCAAATCTCTTTCAATGAGGTTTATAATTTGTATCCTTAAAATCAAAGTTTTTGAGGTAATTATGTTGCATCTACAGATACAAAATTATTAACGAACTCGAAAGAGACTTTCATTTTGAGTTGATTAATGTAAGAAAAGTTATACGGTTCCATTTACAAAAATCAAGTTACCCTTGATTGAAATTTTATAAATTCAACTTTTTTTATTTCATAGCCAAATAACTTAACCGCAACAACTTTATAGTGCAGCCAATTTATCTATTCTTAAGAGAATGGCAACATTTTTAACTCTCTATCTTATTTAGTTTCAGAGATTTTAGCTTTACGAAACCACTGCAAACATAATTTCTGTCCATAAATATTAAATTACTCCGAACAGGTATGATTACAGGGTATTAAAAAACCAAATAATATACAAGGAGGTCCATTTAAAATAAGCAAGTTGCTACTGTCAGCTACTGTCTTTATGGCGCACCCTGTATATATAAAATGTTTAGGTTATGCAGCTCTTAAAACCAAGTAACTTTGGTATAGGAACAATTGTTTTATCTTTCACGTGAGCTGAGATATCCTCCGAGAACGCACTAATGGGACACCCTGTATATAATAATTGGAAATCTTTTTAGGTACCCGTTACTTACACTTCTTTTCTTAAGAGAAATAAATTCTTTGTTGAATAATATTAAATAAGTGTTTAAAGACTACAATGCAATCGAGCACCATGCAATCAGTAAACCAAAGAAGCCTAAAAGTATTTTAAATATATTTACTTACATCTTTTGTTTCGCTATTCATATAATATGATTGCCATTCCATAATAAGTGGAGTTCCTTGCACTGGACTATTCGGTGGTGATTTTGGACTACTGCGAGGTGACACTCTTGTGGATGAGTTATTCGATTCCCTTTGTGCTTCCCGGAGCAGTCGCAGGTATTCGTCAGTGATGTGTGGAGTCACCGATCCAGGTGTTCCTCCCTGCGAGCCTCCGAGAGAGGAGCCGCCCCCTATGTGGACCCAGGATTCTGCAAATGCAGACACTGCATTTTTTTAAAGATATGTTGTTCAGTGTAATTAACAAAGCCGAATATTCTTTGAGAGTTTTGCCAAATCTTGTGTCCCTGGCCCAACTGCATTGTTCCCTCATTAATTCACAGCAATTTAAATTAAATAGTAATTGTGAATTTCATTATGAACATAGAAACAAATAATTACAGTTTTTACAGATTATATTAATCTGTTGTCAAAGCTAAATGCAGATTAGTTATTTACAAATATTCTTTTGAATTTAATAAATTATACTCTTTGTGCACATTTGCCCTTTATTACACCACTGATTTACACACACATGATGTCTCTTGCTATAACGGAGGAGTGCTTAGAGCACGAAATTAGATAAATCATATATTAGCAATAAGTTTAAATAAACACCAAATCATGCAAGTATTCTCTGATAATGTCAACAACACTCAAGTTGACAGTTTTATAGTGTTGTTGTTGAAATGTAAAACAAAATAATAAAAAAGTTAGCACTTTACACTCATTGCAAGTTATTGTAGCATGTAGTATATGTTGTGAAGTAATGCAATGCGGTTACTAATCGACATCTTAAGTACCTTGTTCTGCCCAAACAACATTTGGTCCTAGTAATTGGTGTATTAATTATTAGGCTTTGTCAATTTATGTTTTTTATTTAAATAAAAGACAATTAGCGATGACAAAAACATCGCCAATATTTTGACACGTATAATTCGCAACACGCCAGCAATATGTAAACAATACAAACTCACCTCCGAGTAGATCGTCATTACTTGATTTTGATGATGACATTTTCCTCAGCTGTTAACGTCGTTCTCAGACGATATTAACGTGAATGCTCTTCCAGGTTCAATAACAAAACTTCAAATATTAGTGCCTTTCCACACACAAACAGCACAAACGAGGCGTACGTGACTTGACAGTAGTCCGAACCAGTTGATACTCTCTTTGTCTCCCTGTAAACAGACGTCAACGTTCACGTGACTGTCGCGACCAATCAGCGCACACCAAAACATTCATTGTCTTCAATGCAAAAATTATAAACAATTCGTTTTATACGATTTTCATTAAAAACAAAACAACTACAAATTATCCGGACATTTCATTAATGGTCTTTATTTTCCAATTTAAAAGCTGAATATTTTTGAGCCAATAGTAAACCATGCACAGGCACACGTGGGGCACAGTTATTGACATTTATTTATATATACAGAAGGATTGACAGGATCGAAGATTTTGAAGTGGAGGTAAAGATTGCGGTTGTCCTGCACTTTGAGGTCCCGACTTTGCGCCACCTAGTGTCAACAGTAAACAACTAGATTTCAAGCGCTCAACGTTGCCAAACGTCTCTTTGTAAGGGCGGGAAATTTAAACTTTTTCATTAATAGTAAAACGGAATGATTGAGGTTTATTAAGAAAAAAATTGGAAGTGCTTTGCAATTATTGGTTAGGGACAATGATGTAGGTTAATACAAATTATTATAGACATTATTATGAGCGATGGTTGGCGGGCCTACACAAATGTAAATGAGTTGGAGGGGTTATAAAAATTTCGGGGGGAGTGGCTTGATCAGGGATTTGATCCGTTATTTTTTTCGTTCCGGAAAAAATAACGGGTTTTTGCGGTCTTCGGTTTTTGGTTCAGTTCCAAGTGATTGTTTTAATTTTTCAAATGTGTGTATCATAGCACTGTCCTCGTTATAGATATGATGATCTAAATATTAAGAATATGGAAATGTCTCTCAAACTAAATTTGTTTTACTTTTATTATTATTATCGCCTTTACAAAATAAATATTTTTTAAATTTTTTCGCTATATCTTAGTAAATATCTGTCACATCTCAGCAGTATATGTTTTTAACTTTATTTCAAACCAGTGAAGTAAAATTTCGAGTTTAGAAAAGCCCCGTGAACATTTTCTACGCGGGGCTTTTCTAAACTTGAAATTTTACTTCATGCTCAGTCTGGGAGTGGACGACACTTGTTCAATTTTCGTTAGACTTTCAACATATCGAGATTTTCGACGAGACTCGTTTAATTTTCGTTAGACTTTCAACATATCGAGATTTTCATTAATTTATAAAATTTTCATGAAATGTTTAACATTTCGTCAATTTATAAAATTTTTATCAGATTTTCAATACGTTTATTCAGATTTAGAACAATTTTCAAAAATAATCAAATTCATCAATATATTCGAAAATTATTTGAACACACAAATTTGAGTTTTCTTTTTTTTTTTTTAGTGTCGAAAAACAGGGGCAACTTCAAAATCTTAAATGGAAACCCCTATTTTTTATTGCAGATTCGGATAGAGCGTTAAGAAGTAGGTAAGTTTTATCCGGGTTGTTTTCTAAAATTGTTGATAGATGGCGCTGCAAAATTCATCACATAATTATAAAAATTAAAAATGCATAAAAAAATATAAAAAAAGCGAGTCGCCTTCTACAAATGTAGTTTTAATTATTAAAACTTTCGACTTAAATTGACAATTCTGGTATTAGATGACATTTTCGACACTTTGGACATTTTTCATTTTTTACATTCTTTAACATTTTTGACGTAAACTAACATTTCTAAAATTAGATGATATTTTTAACATCTAATATTTTTGACATTTGATAAAATTTTTAATAATAGACTACGATTCTGACATTAAATGACAGTTGTAATGTTACTTTTAATAAACAATGACAGTCTAGACCAGGTATGGGCAACCTTTGACATGTTGAGGGCCAAACTTTAGCGTGCAAATACGTTCGCGGGCCGCGTTTAAAAGTACTTAGTGCATTTTAAAGTAGTGATAATATTTTTTGCGATAGATATTAGACATGAAATAATACGACAATGTTATTATAGTACAATTTATTAAAATAACAAAATGAAATTTAAAAAAATGGTACATTATAATTAAATCGTTAAATTTGCAATTGTTACAAACTACGAAAGTTAAATACACCGAAATCAATGAGACACTTGAGCTTGAATTTGGGAAACTAATCCATCGATATTTGGATTAATTCCACTGACACAAAGACGTAAAGAATTTTCCAAATTATCGTCAGTCAGTCTTGTACGATGTGTTGATTTATTAACTTTCATCAATCTTCTTGCGAATTTTCTAAGCTGCGGAAAATTGTCTTATTCTAGGTATTTTTTGTAGAAATCGCACAACTCTACGTCTTCAAATTTGGATTTTAGGTGTGAGTTTTCTTGAATCTCGATCAACTCCATCTGTAAGTGTATTGGAGCATTTTGTACAATATATGTTGTAGAAGTAGCAAATAAACTGAAACAGTCTTCCATGTTTTTGAAGTCGCAAAATCTGTTCGAAAATTGTTCCGACGGTAACTTGAGTTCTTCAGCATATTGAGCATAAGCAATATTTTCATACGCAGAGAGCGTGTTGAAATGGTAACTGTTACGAGACAGCATCTGTGACTCCCACAAGGGTAGTTTGATCTGAAACGCTTTTAAATGGCTGTACAAATCATTTACTAACTGTCCTTGTTTTTTAAGTTTCAAATTTAAATCATTCAAATAGTCTGTAAGATCGACCAGAAATGCTAAGTCGCATATCCATTTTGGGTCACTTAATTCAGATAGTGGTTTATCTTTTATTTTCATAAAGTCTGCTATCTCATTTCTAAGCTCGTAAAACCGTTTCAACATGTTTCCTTTGCTCAGCCATCTGACTTCACAATAATATGTTACGTCGTTATATTCAGCTGATATTTCATCCAAAAACGCCTTGAACTGACGCTGGTTAAGCCCTCGGGATCGAATTAAGTTGATGGTTTTTACTACCACATTCATAACATTCTGGAGTCGAATGGACTTAGAACACAAGTTCTGTTGGTGGATAATGCAATGAAGGACTATCAAATCATCTTTTTACACATTTAATTCTGTTGCTTTTTCATTCAAAATTCCGATGAAACCTTTACGTAAGCCGACCATAGAAGGTGCACCATCAGTGCATACTCCAATTAATTTTGACCATGGCAAGGTAAAACTTGTGAATACCTTTTGAACTTCAATAAAAATATCCTCTCCTGTAGTGGTTCCTTTTAGCGGCTGTAAAGCAAGCAATTCCTCAGTAACAGTGAACTCCTTATCAACACCTCGAATAAATATAGCCAGTTGAGCTGTGTCAGACAAATCGGTGCCGGTGCTCTCGTCTAATGCTATGGAAAATGATTCAAAACCAGCCATACGGTCAGTCAATGTTGTTTTTATATCATTAGCCATTATTTCTATACGTCGAACAACAGTTCGTCTTGACAAACTAATTTTTTCAAATTCTTTTTTCTTTTCAGGACACATAATACCGCAAACTTCTAACATACACTCCTTGATAAATTCTCCTTCGGCATATGGTTTTAATGCCTTTGCCAATTTTGAGCTAACTATAAAACTAGCTTTCACAACATTATCAAGTTGTGTTCTTTGTTTATGAAACATTTGTTGCTGTTTTTCCAAATTTGCGGTAAGCTTCTGAATTTTGTCTGTTCTTAATTGTCCTGTCAGTGAGTGCAGCGTAGCATGCTTAGTTGAGTAATGCCTCTTTATATTGAATTCTTTCATTACTGAAATGGATTCATTACACAGCAAACAAATAGGCTTACTATTGTGCAAGATAAAAAAGAATTCTTCAGACCATTTTTCTTGAAAATGACGACCCTCTGTATCTACTTTTCGTTTCTTTCCACCAGACATCATTTTTGTTTACTTTTCGTTCAATAAACTTAATAACAAACTATAGTTAGTAACCACTCAAGATGCACACAAAGTCACAAAGCAAGTTGACGGCTCGAGCAGTTCGCTAGGATATCGCTTGTCCAAGTTATCACCTCGGTAGCTCAAATAGAACTGAACTGACGTTCGGGCCATCCACCCGCTTATATAGGCAAAATGAACGAATAATCTGGAATAAAGTAGTTTAGAATAATTGAGAAGCAATAAATCTTTTGATGTGTCGCCCGTGAGGCGGCAAACCTCAAAGAATTTGATCGAGCAAGTCGAGTGGCGGCGATTATCAAAGAGTGAGGCGGCAAACATCAAAGAATTTGATGTTTGCCGCCTCACTGTCACTCCCGTGAGTATAAGTACCTAATGTAATATTTTTTTAATTGGGTTACATTAAATGTAACTTTTGACATTGAATGAAAATTAATGACAATTTTTATATGTTGATATTTTTGACATTTTCGATATTTTTACAATTTTTGATAATTTCGATATTTTTGTTATTTTTGACATTTTTGATATTTTCGAATTTTTTTTGATTTTTGTTGATTTATAAAATTTTCATCAGATTTCGATATTTTCAACAATTTATAAAATGTTTTTTAAATTTTCAATATTTTCAGTTTTATAAAATGTTCAATACTTCGTGATTTTTGTCGATTTATAAAAAAACTTCATGAGATTTTCATCAAAACAGTTGATATTTTGGATGTTGATGTTGACTTTTTTCGTAAGATTTAGTTAATTCTGTAATTTTTATTCTCAAAAAAAAACAGGTGGAACTAAAATTCACTTTTTTTTCAAAGCCGAACGAAAACTAAAATTTCTACAAAAAAAAACAAAAATCAGAAATGGTCTTAATCGAGTGAGGGGACCTCAAAACGAATATTTCCGCAAACAGTTTTCAGGGCCGGAACTAGGTCTTTTGACGCCCGTGGTAAAAAACTGGCTTGCGCTCGCGGAATATTTAAAATTAATGAATATCTAGGAAATCCACCTTTCAGAATAAAATGTCAAAATTTTTAAAATTTATGGCAATTTCAGAAACTCAAGAAAAACGAAGTTATTCGCTCGTATTGTAAATCTTGACGCTTTTCGTGAATTTCCTTAATTATACATTTAAAAATATCGATGCTTTTCATTAATTCTTTACGATTTTCGGTAATTTTCAAGTTCTTGACGATTTGTCACGACAAATGATGAAATGTCAACAGTTTTGAGTTTAGTATCGTTATGATTTTAATTATGCTTATGATAACAGCCGTAACCTCGGTTATTATTCAGTCATTTATTTGTGATTATGGCTAGACAATTCAATTTCAAGTTCTTAAGAAATTGTAACGAGTGTTTTACAATCCCAGATTAAGCATGAAGTAAAATTTCGAATATAGAAAAGCGTGAAAATTTCGATTTGCCGAGGCGCGCGAGTGAAGCCCTGTTTTTTTTAATGGCAAAAATATTGTGTTTGCTTTTACAGGGCCGCTTTTACATACAAAAAAATTAAATTTTTAAAATTTCGGGTCAGGGTTGAACCCCTATATCCCCCCCCCTGGCTACGGCCTTGTCCCTAACCAATAATTGCAAAGCACTTCCTAATTTCTTATAAATAAATAAACCTTAATGTGTGTGTTTGTTCAAATTCCCGCCCTTACAAAAAGACTTTTGACAACGTTGAGCGCTTAAAATCCAGTTGTTTACTGTTGGCGTTAGGTCGCACTATATACAGAGAGTTTTGTGTAACACCGAACATGAGAATTTTTCGTTCAAGTATACATTAGCATACGTTGTACATCTGCCGACGCTCGGTTTATTAAAAGAATGTAATTTGAAGCTTTAAACCAGTGTTTTCCACTCCCAGGCTAAGCATGAAGAAAAATTTCGATTTTAGAAAAGCCTGAAAATTTGGTTTGGTCGCGTAGCGCGAAGCGCGGAGCGGCCAAACCAAATTTTCAGGCTTTTCTAAAATCGAAATTTTACTTCATGCGCCACCAGCAGAAAACACTGATTCAGTGTAAAGTTCAGCGGTGTGTTTTAAACTTCGTAATATGTCAGTGTTTTGTACCGGTGGCGCATGAAGTAAAATTTCGAGTTCAGAAAAGCCTGAAAATTTGGTTTGGCCGCTCCGCGCTTCGCGCTACATGACCAAACCAAATATTCAGGCTTTTCTAAACTCAAAATTTTACTTCATGCTTAGTCTGGGAGTGAAACACACTTATTTTAAGTTTCAAATTGAACTCCTTTTAAAAAAAACAACGATTATCTAAAGATTTACGGCATATACGCTGTAAGTGGGACAATTCTTGTATGAGGCATTAATTGCAATTGATTAGCTACAGTTTGTAATGGTCATATAGGCAACTTAATTTACACATAACCTAAAAATTAAAGGTGTCAAATCGTATTTTATGAAAATGTTCCGTGTTATATAAAACTCTCTGTATGTATTAGTCTATATCGCGTTCTGTTCGAAAAGCATCCACTCGGATGCACTGCTCTTAGGAGCGTTTTGCAGTAACGCGCATGCCCGGTTATACCGCTCAAAGAAATTCAAACTGATCAACTGTTATAATATATTTATACTTTTCATGTTTAAAATAGGAATATATGTTACTAAAATAGAAAATCAAAACATCAATATTTCAAAAGAGCATTAATCAGTCAATTTTAGGTTTTAAACCGACAAAAGACTAAAATGAATTAATGATGTTTTCTCAATATTTGATTATTTCTTTTTCTGTAATTTCTCTTTATGACTTTTAATTACCTTCAAGTAATAATTTTTATAAACCTTTTATGTCTCTATCTATATTTTTCTATAATATAACACAAAAATATATCATAATTAGTTAAACGCAAGAAATGTAAAATAATAACATTAATTACATTAAATATATATTTATACGTTTTGTCAATTTTTGAAGTTAACTTCACAATAATATGTTTATCAAGATAAACTTTTTAGGTTTTCATTTTTTGTCAGTAAATTCATACCATCAAATACCTACCTAGTGTTTATTTTAAACAACTTCTCAATATTTCAGTATTTTATTGATGAAGGTTTTGAATAAAAAAAATAAATGTTTCACCAAGTGATAAGTGAGAAAACTATTCAAGAAATATTTAGTATTTTATACGCGTGGCGCATGAAGTAAAATTTCGAGTTTAGAAAAGCCTGAAAATTAAGTTTGATCAAACTAAATTTGAAGGCTTTTCTAAACTCGAAATTTTACTTCATGCATATTCTGGAAGTGGATTTGTTCCACTTGTGAGGTTTGTTTGTTCTCTCGCGTTGAAAACGTTGCTCATGTTGATAATTATGTCTGTAAGAGTGTCTGCGAATTTCTTTAGATCATTTTTAAAATAACAATGTTCATCTAATAATCGAGATTTCTCCTATACAATCTACAACATTTTTTAATTTTTGTTTTTGTTGTTAACCTTGTTTCTTGCTATCGTTAGGTGTAAGGAGTTTTGTTTAATGTTTGTTTCTATATTTTTCTCTCCATGCTTTTCTATCATGTGTTAATTTTTGTTTGAATTCCTATTAAAATCACAGACTTAGAAACTCTCCGAGCTATTTATTTTTTCCGAGAAAAGAGCACACAGCTTGAATTAAAGTTTTGTATCGGACATAATTTTCAAGTTAAATTAAAATTGATTTAACTCTAATGTTTTATGTTGTTGTAGGATTACATGTTTATCTTCTTTTTTCTAAAATACTTACTATGATAAATTTAATTACTTGATTTATTCAACCTGTTCTGATTTTACAAAATCTTCATCGTATATCAATATGTAAAGCTTATATTTAATCCTAAATCGATTACTTTTTCAATAACTAGAAAAAGAAATCGGTTCAGGATTTAATATAAGCTTTAATTTATATTGAAAATGTTGTTAAACTTTAACAATTGTGCGCTTAAAGTTGATATTTGTGGGATTGTTCACTATGTTTTTTTTTGATGTTTTAAAAAATGTAAGAACAACGAAATCATATCTGATCATCAACAAAATGCCCGAATGTTCGATCCATTTAAAACAAAAAATTAATTCTATAAATAAAATACATAATTTACCTATGACATTAAATAAAAAGCTATTTCCGTACTGTATTTCTACCTGGCGACCAAATAAATTCATTTGGTCGCCAGGTAGAAATACAAGCAAGCTATGAAGTTTGAATTTAAGGTAGTAGCACTGAGTGCTCTTCATGAGTCTGATAAATTTATTAACTCCAAAAACATTAACAGTAACATTTCTAAAAAAACTTATGTTCTAAACAGGGTTGGTAAAAAAACGTTTTTTTTTTTTTCATTTTAATTAAAACAAACAGTTTTTTTCATAAAACGTCTTTTTTTCATTAAAACAGCGTTCGAAACATTAACAATTAAAAACATGTCTAAAACACGTTTGAAACAAAACATACAGGACATTTTTCTTTTGAGTATACATATCCCGATAATTACAGCGATTTGTTAAATTTGCGGGAATTTGTTGTTTCAAAGCAGTTAATTTAAGGCTTTTAACGAGTGCTTTCCAATCCCAGACTAAGCATGAAGTAAAATTTCGAGTTTAGAAAAGCCTAAGAATTTGGATTGGCCACGTAGCGAACCGGAGCGGCCAATCCAAATTAGGCTTTTCTAAATTCGAAATTTTACTTCATGCGCCACGCTTAGGAACACTGATTTACAGTGAAGTTTTAAAAATACACAGATACAACAACGATTATAGGCAACCTAATATACGTTAGAGTTATTGGGTTGCCTATAATCACTGTTTTAAACAATTTGTTCAGCGCAGAATTTGACTCACGTTTTATTCACATCTACATATTAGATTGTTTAAGCCGTATATTTTAAACTTTACGATATTTCAGTGTTTTATACGTGTGGCGCATGAAGTAAAATTTCGAGTTTAGAAAAGCCTAATTTGGATTGGCCGCTCCGCTTCGCTACGCGGCTAATCCAAATTTTCAGGCTTTTCTAAACTCGAAATTTTACTTCATGCTTAGTCTGGGAGTGGAAAACCCTCGTTTAAAGATTCAAATTAAAATCTTTTAAAAAAACAACGAATGTCGTAAAATGTACAGTGTATGCATATGTATACCTGAAAGATAAATTCTCTTTGTTTAAAAATCACATTTATGCGCACTCGGTTGTGATATTTTATTGTAATAAAATGTTATGTTTATTTATTTAATTACTCAGTTAACATAATACAATACATTATATATATATATATATATATATATATATATATATATATATATATATATATATATATATATATATATATATATATAGCATATAAGAAAGAAAGAAAAAATATGAAAAAGAGAATTAAATAAAATAAAGTAAAGTAAAGTGCAATTTACAATATCCCAATTATTATCTGCCAAATAGTCGAAGCTAAAAAAGCTTGTAGATAATTTAGCAGTAATTTATTCTTAACATAAAAGAGAGAATTCATGAAAATAATGTGTATCATACATATCAAAATATATGTAGAAGTCCAATAGGACATCCTTTCTATCTTCCAATGATAAATAACACTTCCTCTTGGTTTGAATTTGCCACAAATCGTTTAATGTTTATTATAAAATTCTGCATCGAGACAGTAGTTTGAGAATGTAATAGGTTATTCTCTAACAAATAATTATAAACGCGTGGTATATTATATAAAAATGTACGTTGCCCAATGGCCTTTCTGGTAAGTATTGAATTCGAGAAATTGTTAACTTTTTTGCGAGTTGAATAATGATGTTCAGGTAAATGAAGAAGTGATGGTACATGTCTATGCTTATACAAGTATTTGCATAGACTCAAAAAATATAACTGATTTATATTAAAAACCTTAGCATCTAAATATAGTTGAGTAGTTGGGTATAAAATCTCTTTTGATAACATAACCTTTAAAATAATATTCTGAACCGCATTTATTTTTTTCATATAGACATCACTTGCTGAGCCCCATACCAATAAACCATAATTTAGGACAGATTGAATAAAGCCATAGTAAATCGTTAGTAACATCTTCTTGTTCAGCACACATCCTATCTTTTTAAACATATAGATACATTTTCTAACTTTAGAAACTGCACCATTGATATGATCGTTCCAATTCATATGTGAATCCAAGGTTACGCCTAAGTACTTGGTTGACGTTTCAGAAGTGATTATAATGCTGCAATTACAATTTTGACTATCACAATTTGATTCATGCAACTTAACACTGTCAGTTGCAGGAAGGCAATTAATATATGAACCAAATGGCATAAAGACAGTTTTTTTCAAATTTAAGCATAGGCAATTGTTATCTAACCAGTATTTAATCCTTGACAAATGCAATGAGGCTTTTTGAAAAACCTTTTCCCATGTTGGACCATTAATATATATTACTGTATCATCGGCGTATGTTATACATTTGATGTCTGTATTTGTTCGTAACAGTTCATTTATATATATTATAAAGAGTACAGGACCGAGTACTGAGCCTTGTGGTACCCCGCATGTAACTCTTCTTTTGGTGCTATTTACATTATTTATGGTGACCATTTGGAATCTGTTAGTCAGATAGGTTTGAAACAACTGCAAAGCTAGGCCCCTAAACCCGAATAATTCCAGTTTTTCATACAGCTTAGAATAGTTAACAGTGTCGAATGCTTTGGCTAAGTCCAAAAATATACCTATTGATGGTGTTGACGAATCTAAATTTCGGTATATATATGATGTTAACGTAGCCAAAGCATCTTCCGTTCCTAAGCCTTCTCTGAATCCAAACTGGTTCGGGGATAGTCGATTGTGTGTTGTCAGATATTTTTGCATTTGGGATTTAATAATTTTTTCAAAAATATTTGAAATACACGATGTTAGTGCAATAGGCCTGTAATTGGAGAGAATATCAACTTTACCGTTTTTGTGAATAGGTATAATTATAGTAGTTTTTAAACAGTCTGGAAAGCACCCCTCTGAAAAACATCTGTTGAATAACTCGCTAAGCGGCCCAGAAATAGATTCAGAAACCTGCCTCAAGACTCTTACCGTGATACCATCTATTCCAGGACTTTTATTAGAATTTAGGTTCTTAATTATAGATGTAATCTCAGTTTCTAATACTGAAATAAAAAAGAAAGATTTTGCAAAACTAATCGGATCAGGATTTATACTATAATATCCATTAGATACGTTAACAAAATATTTATTGAATTCATTAGCTATTTCTAAATCTTTTACTAAGGTTGAATTTTCGCACGTAACAATTCTGTTTATTTTTGTTTTGGATTTCTCAATATTTATTTTTTGTAATTTTCCATAATTCTTTAATGCTTTTAGTATTATCAATTTTCTTTTGAAAGAATATATTTTTTTCTTTCCTAATAAGTGTGTTTACTTCATTTCTTTTCGTTTTATATTGCTGGTATAAGTCATTATGATTCTTATTTTTTAAATAGAGTTTATGCATTGCATCACGTTGCTTAATTTCAACAATTATACTATTAGTCATCCATGGTTTACGTTTTCTAGATACGGGCTTTATTTGTTTTTTGAAAGAAGAATATTCTATACATCGCTTTATACTATCTGAAAACATCGAAAATGCTCTATTAATATCAGCGTCTGAGACAAACTCCCAGTTGATTGCACCTATTTTTTCTATCAGTTGGTTATTATTGAATAATGTTATTTCCATAATTTCATTACTTATATATTCTTTTTTTTATTTCCTAAATATAATGAGAGTATAACAGGAAAATGATCACTTATTTTACTACCGGATATTAATGGTTGCAGTTTGTCAAAATCTAAATTAGTTCTTACACAAATGTGATCAATACATGATTCGGAATTTTGATCAATTCTAGTATTTTTAGTTATGCAATGATGTAATCCTAACTGATAACATACATTTACGTATTCATTAGAAATATGCGAGTCAACGAGTTTAGTGTTAATATTGGTATCACCTGCCAAAATTTCCAAAACACTAGTCATATATTTTGACCCATAGAAACCCAGAGAATGAATAAACTCTTCAGGTCTATAAGTATGCGTTCGGTACACCGATGTGATAGCAATATCCACATCATGCATCATAACGTTTTACACACGTTCTCATGAAAATAAAGTTGTTGATACATACAATCTCATTGCTTTGCGGCATATTATTTTTAGCATAAACAAAAACTCCGTCACATTTGTTTATACCACTGTTATTATAATATAGTGTATAGCCATCTATGTTAAAGTAATTAATTTCCTCACAGATCCACGTCTCGGTCAGAATAATTATATCAAAAGTTATATTAATAATGCTAAGGTAAATCAGTAAATGATCAAAGTTTTTACTTACACTGCGAATATTAGTTTGCAGAATCGAAAACCCTTTACATTCCCTGGTGAAACATTCTATGTGAGAATGACATTTGTGAATATTTTCTAGGAAAATGTAATTTATCATTGGAAGCTCTGCAACGATGCTCTCAATGTCTTGTTCCATTAACAAGGAACAATAATAATAATGAAAGAGAAAAAAAAAGTTATTTAATTATTACATATACACTGAAAAAAAAAATTTGCAAAACAAAACAAATATACAAAAACAACACAAAAATAGCGTACTCCTGTAGAAACCGGGCAATCATTGTAGCTTTAGAAGGTCTTCGGTAGATTTAATGCGATGCTTCTGATTGTTGATGATTGTATAGATTAATCCACCGTTGATCCATACACTCTTCTTGCCAAGTACATCTTGCGCTGATTTAAAAAGATTTAAAAAGTAGTATATAGTGAGATCCTCGTTTATAATTAAATTACTTCCTTTGAGTTTTCTTTTATTCATATAAACTTTGTTACGATTATTCTCATTATAGAATTTTACAAGAACTGGTCGAGGATATTCTGCGTCTTTGTTGAATTGACCATAGCAAAAACATTGGCTGATCTGTATATTTCCTGCATTAAGTAATAATGTAATTTGAAATATCTTCAACAATTTAGCTAAAATTTAAAAACTAAAACAAAAACTCTTAATGAAGTAGTATAAAATATAGTTTAGCAAATTTAGGATTATAAAAAAACGTTTTAAACAAATTTAACCTTTAAAACATGTTTTTAGCAAATTTAAGATTAATTACATGTTTAAAACAAAATCGTTTAAAACACGACGGCAGATTTTAAACATGTTTAAAACACTGTTTTAAAATAAAGTGTTTTAAACATAACTACCCTGGTTCTAAATTAAACATATTGAACACAAAGACGACAAATCAAATAATTTGAGTTAATTATATCACAGCCTTTGCGTACTGCCAAATGCAAAAAAAAATCAGAGCCTACTCCAGTTATGAATTCATTTAATCGCCCGGTATAACTTTTTAATTATTTTTTTTTTGAATCGAACTTTGAGCGCCCTACCAAGAACACAATTTTAAACTTAGAAAAATGCGAATAATACCAATTTGAAGCTTATTTAATTCTGAGTCGATTATATTTTAAGTGGTTAAAATTGATAATTGTTTAAATTAGTTAGAATAATATTTGTAAGAAAAAGGAATGATTTGTCCTTAAATTCTTACAGAAATGGATCAGACATTTTCAACTAATATAGAATAATATATACTATTTATTCTATGCTAATATTCAAACTTCTAACTTAATGTATACAATTCTAGTTTAGTTTTCTTATAAATAATTGCAATAAATCCACCTAAATGTTGATGGTTTTGGACAGTTTAAAAAGCTGAACATTTTAGGTAATTGATTTAATCAATAATACTAACATTTTAAACAAGTAAAGTTTATTCTAGTATTTACACTAATGTCAAAATGATCTGTTAAAATTAGGTGATATTTAGCAAATAAAAATTAACATATCATATAAATTGAATCTTTTGTAAATATCCTAAATAAACTTAAATACTTATATCAAACTAAAATTATACAGGGAGTTTGTTTTTAAGTACACATGTCGCAATTATTCTGTAAATCTTAAATTATTCGTTTTTTTTAATGAGTAATAATCGAAATATTCAAATAACAAAATATTTACATTTTTTCCACACATTCTCAAATCAGGACAAATAATACAATGTATCAAATTAACTTATTCAGTAATTTCATTTAAAAAAATTAGTAATGTTGCGCTATTGCATTAATGGAGTATTAAAATATAAGGATTTCATATAAATCTAACACAATATTTTAATTCTTGTGAAAACTTGTAAAAACATTATTGCTTAAATGTACCCGCATGATTTTTTAAAATTTAAGGAGGGCTCGGGCACCCTCCTGCCCCCCATTAGCTACGCCCCCAAAACACACATGTTGGTGATGGTTTATAAAAGACTAAAGACTATAAAACTATACGACTATTATATAATATTCTTTTTAAAATCAATTTTATTATTTTTTATGTTTTTCCATTTTAGATAAATAAAATATAATAGAGAGCAGAATGACTGTTTTATAATTTTTTTAAAAATACAACTTCCCTGCAAATACATATTACACAAAATCCAACATAATTCTCTACTTCTATACTAAACATCCACATTCAAGTAATGTTTAATTAACATTACATCGTTTTATGTTGTGACGTTCAAGAAATATTATTTTTCTTTGCTCGATAAGATATACAATGACCATAACATCAAAATGTTACAGATTTTAAATTTAAAATACGCGGCCCGCCGTTCATCCTTGCGCAGTGCGAGCGTTTCACGCTATTATTCTCTCTAATAGATCCCGTTTCTGGCCCATGAAGTGAATAGGGAGTTAGCGGTATAGACTAATAAGTATATGGGTCGCACAAAGTCGGCACCTCGAAGCGCCGGATACCAAAAGCGCCTACGCCACAAATGCGCGCTGAATTTAAATGTGTTACTTCATGATTTAGAAAATTACATTAAAATTAAATAATTAAATATTAATTCTAATTATGACATTATATTAATAATAAACAAATTATCTTAAATAAAATACATAATTATTACGATTTGGGAATAGCATTAGCAACATAATGTATTTCCACATTAAATTATTTATAATATGCTACCCATGTGTACTTTATACATATTTTGTTTTAATATGATATAATCTCAAGGTATAAGCATTAACAACTAAAATTACAAAAGCGGGCTGGCCTAACCTTAAATTTTGTAAGTTAACATTGAAGTGACAAAATAGTTGTTCATACAAAACGGATTATAATAAAGCTGAGAACTCTAATCTTTAAATATACATTTTGATAACATTTAATTATTAACCAATGTAAACAACTGAACTTTAAGGATATTTAGTGTTACAAGTAGTTTGACATACTTTTTAACACTAAATAATTCAAATAGTTTAATTATGTAAATGTTTTACTATTTTTTAAATTCTGATTCACAGCCTTAATTTATAATAAACTTTAAGGCACTGCCAACTCTAACTTACTCCAATTTGATAATTCTAGGAGTAAGAATAATAGCAATTTAATAAATTGCTATTAGTTTTACTCCTGGAATTATCAAATTGGAGCAAGGCCGTAGCTGGAAAAAAAATGTCAGGGGGGAATTAAATATTTCAGGGGGGGGGGGGGAAACACTGTTTTTGCTTTTGAAGGGCCGCTTTTAGATACAAAAATTAAACATTTTGAATATTTGCGGGGGGAATTGAACCCTTATATTCCCCCCCCCCCCTCTGGTTACGGCCTTTAATTGGAGTAAGAAATTAATATTCAACACATGTTGATAGTTTTATTTATATAGAATTAATTACATTTTCTCTTTATTGCACTTTGTGTAAATTGAGAGATTTTGATCTTTAAATCTGTATCAAATATGTTTTTATTATAACCCAATTTACGTCAACATATTTTTTAAAATTTAATTACACGTAACACAAACTATTATTTTAATTACACTTAACACTAACACAAATTCTTGTTATAATAACACTTATTATTAACACGAAATATTAAAAAAAAATAACTATGACAGTACAGCGAAATTGGAAAGAGAGGTTATGATAGACTCAAAAAAGTAACCAAAGTTAACGTCATTGTTCTCTTACTCACAAACTGGGGTCCGCGGGGAAAGGAGTAGGGGAAACATAGAAAAATCCAATTCTGTCATACCTTGTAACACATATGTGTTCATATGTGTTACGCCCATCGACGTACCTTGGTGGTGATCAGGTATACCGAAATATTGATTTTTTTTTTAAATGTTTAATACGGGCAATTATTTTATTTGCGATATAGTTGTGTTATTCAAAAATTGAGAATTATTTTATACAGGGTGTCCCATTGGTGCGTTCTCGAACGATATCTTGGCTCTTGTTAAAGATTGAAAAAAGTTTCTTCACCAAGGTTTCTTAACTTTAAGAGCCGCATAACTTTAAAATATTTAATTATATTTCTATTTGAGGATTACGAAACTACTGGAAATGTCATTTTTTTGCCAAATCTGTCACATAATGCCAAAACTGTCATAAAAACTAAAGGCGGCACTTACGGTTGTTTTTAAGTAAAATCGAGCCTGATATTAACAAACTCCTTAAAATGCATCAAATTCAACCTTCTCATTAGATGAGTTATAAATTCAATGTCTTTTGAATGTTAATAAAAATACTTGTCAATATAATTAAGTATGCGCTTTAATTTTTGTCTTTGAAACATTCTTCTTTAAACTCAGAAACAGGATAGAAGTCATATCCTATCTTACGAACATATAATATTACACGTTTAAATGCGACGATACTGAAATGTCTAAAATTTTCCGATTTCTATCTCTTCCCTAAAATGTTGGAGGGTAAGGGGAAAAAGACCGAGCACTCAGGGGGTAATCCATTATGAACAACAACCGAATTTTTTGGGTGTCGTTGTCAACCCGATATTAGCAGGTAGTAAGAAGTCCATCTGTTTTCAGCCGGCGCCTGGCGTTATCTTTTGTCCGGTTTGAGGTGGTTTTGATAGGAAGATTTATTTGATATTTATGAAATTATTTATATATTTATAAAAATGAGATAAAAACACTAAGGATGAATTAAAAGAAGAACTAAGATGACTGAGAGAGGAAATGAAAAGAAAGGAAACGGAATGGGCGAATGAAAAAACACAGCTTAATGAAAGAATAGAAAATCTGGAAAATATACTAGAAAAGACACATAAAGAAAAAATAAGGAACAACATCGTAATAAAAGGTCTGAAATTAGAAGGGAATGATTTAACTAGTAAAGTAAATGAGTTTATAATCAAAGAACTAAATGTAGAACCAAACATAAAAACTGCTTACAAAATAAATAGAGGTACAGCATCTGAAATCATAATAGCAAAAACTGCATCATGGGATATTAAGAAAAATATTATGGAAAACAAAAAGGCACTAAAAGATAAGAAAATATATATCGATAACGAACTTACAAGAAAAGAAAGAGAAATTCAAAGAGAAATCAGAAGTATCGCTCGAGAGGAAACAAGTAAGGGACAAAAAGTTAAGATCGGATACCAGAAAATGATAACTAACAACAAAGTATACAAATGGAATGAAAAAGAAAAAGCTCTACTAGAAGTAGAAACAAAATACTAATTTCCCAAATTATAAACTACCAAGAAGACGTACCAAGAAACACAAACGAGACTATAAAAAGAAAGGACATAACCAAAACAAAAGTAAATCATTGGAAGTTGGGAACATGGAATATCAGAGGAATAAATGGGAAAGAAATAGAGATAATAGACGAATTTGAGGAACAACAACATGATATACTTACAATTAGCGAGACAAAAAAAAAGATAAAGGAAAAATAAATATGAAAAATGGCCATATATTAATATATAGTGGAGTTGAAACAAATGAAAGAGCATCAGGAGGAGTGGGATGTATAATACACAAAAAAATGTCAACAAATCATTACGCAAAGAATACTTATGGTACGACTCAACAAATGAAAATGGGAAATATATCACAATTATTGCAATATACGGTCCAGATGAGAATGAAAAATATGAAGAAAACGAAAGGTTCTGGGAGGAGCTAGATAAAGTAACAGAAGAAGCTAAAGGAACTATATATGTAGCTGGAGATTTCAACAGCAGAGTTGGACAAAGAATCAGTAGTAATGAAATAGCAATAGGTAAGTGTGGAGAGAAAGTTAGAAACGATAACGGGAAAAGAATGATAAATTACTGCCAAGCACACGACCTAATCGTAACAAACACATTCTATACACACAAGGAAATACATAAATACACTAGAATACAACTTAATAGAAAAGAAAAATCAATTATTGATTACGTGTTAGCACGAAGAGAAAATAGAAAACATATAAGAGACGTAAGGGTAAACAAAGGAGCGGACATATTTAGTGACCACTACCTATTACTTGCAAAAATAAAAGAAGAATCAAAACCAGTGAAAGAGAAGATACGAAATAAACATACATCCATAAGATCATATAAACTCAGAGATCGAAGAATATCTGAAAAGTACCAAACGAAGGTTAAAGAAGAACTGGAAATAAGATACAAAAACATAGAACCAAATGATATAGAACAAAAGTGGAATATTTTCAGAAACACACTAATAGACGCGGCTATAAGGGTATGTGGAATATGCAATAGCAACAACAAGAAAAAACAAACCTCGTGGTGGAACGAAACGATAAAAGAAGCAGTTAAAATAAAAAAAAAAGAGTGGAAAAAATATCTGCATGTACACACACCTGAGCAATATGAAATATACAAAGAACAAGGGAAGCGAGTAAAAGAAATAGTAAAAGAAGCTAAAGAAACATCGTGGACAGAGGCAATCTCCTGGAAGAAAACAACAAATGTAATCAAAAACTATTTTTCAAAGTACTAAAATCCTTTCGAGAAGAGAAACCAGTGTCGGATATATACATCAAAAATAAGAAGAAAGAAACATTAACAACAGAAGAAGAAATAATGGAACGATGGAGAGAATATTTTGAAGAACTTTTAAACACGGAAGAGGCAAGCCAAATTGAAAACATCCTGGAAACAGAACAAAATCAACTAGAAGACGAAAAAATAGAAGAAATACAAATGGAAGAACTGGAGGTCGTTATGAAAAATCTAAAAAATGGGAAAACACCAGGAAAAGATAAAATAATATCAGAAATGATAAAATCAATGGAAACAACAGGGAAAGAAGCTTTGCTAGACATTCTGAACACAGCATGGAAAAACGAAAAGATACCAACAGAATGGGGGACAGCACTCATAACACCGATATACAAAAAAGGAGACCATAAAGAATGTAACAACTACCGAGGAATTACATTACTAAACACAATAATGAAAATATACGAAACAATTATTAACAACAAAATAAAAATACAAATAGAGCCACAGTTAGCAGATGCACAAAGCGGATTCAGTGCTGGAAGAAATACACAAGACCACATTTTCACTATAAAACAAATAATAGAAAAAAGACAAATACAAAACAAACAGTTATATCTAGCATTCATCGACATGGAAAAGGCTTTCGATAAAGTACCGAGAAACAAAGTGTGGTCATGCTTAAAAAATAAACAAGTAAGTAGAAAAACAATAAGAATAATACAAGGGATATATGAAAACAACACAAATCACATAATTAAAAACAACATGATTTCAAAAGGCTTTAGAATAAAAATGGGATTGAGACAGGGTGGAAGCCTAAGCCCAACTCTTTTTAATATATATATGGACGACATAATTAAAAAATGCGAAAACAACACAACAAAAATGTTAATTGGATACCGACAGCTTCAAAAAGTGGATATATCAGTAGGAGCTTTTGCAGATGATAAAGTGTTAATTGCAGGCAGTGAGAAACAACTACAGAAAAACATCGATATATGGAATAAAACACTAACAGAAGAAGGAATGAAAATCAATAGAAATAAAACTAAAATAATGCTAATAGGAGAACAAAATGCTAATATAAATATACAAATACAAAATAATAGTATAGAAGTAGCCACAGAATATAAATATCTAGGAGTGAATTTGGACGATTCAGGAAAACAAGATACTGAGATTGATGGAAGGATACAGAAAGCAGTGAAGCTATACTATGCGATGAACAATAACTTTATTAGCAGGAATGAAATATCTAAACAGACAAAAATAAAGGTTTTTAAAACAATATATAGACCAATACTGACATACGGCTGTGAATCGTGGACACTTTCGAATACACAAAAAAGTAAATTACAGGCAATTGAAATGAAATATCTAAGAAAAGTACTAGGAGTAACAAGAATGGATGAAAAGAGGAATGACGATATAAGACACGAACTGCACATACAACCAATGATGAAATACATAGAGCAGAGACAACTGAGCTGGTGGGGACATATACAACGAATGGACAACAACAGGACAGTACGAAGGATACACGAAGCCAAAATCCAGGGGAAAAGAAAACGAGGAAGACCAAGACGTGGAATAACCAAATAATAAACATTTTAAAAGACTGAGGAAAGACTTTAAAGGACGCAACGGAAATGGCGAAGGACAGAAATACAACCAAACCCGACACCTTATGGTAACAGGGTATTGATTGATTGATTGATGAAATTATTTAAAATGTAATTCTAATTAATACGACATTTGTAAAATAAAGTCGAGAATCATGTCTACGTGTACAATTTTAGGTCAATAGAATTTTTTAAAACGTATTTGACGTTTACATCTCGGTAAATATTGATCATCATCACATCTAAGCGTTATGTATTTTTAACTTTACTGAAAATCAGTGGTTTATGCGCGTGGGGCATCAAGTAAAATTTCGAGTTTAGAAAAGCCCCGTGAAAATTTGTCTGGGGTCGCTGCGCGACCCTCGACAAATTTTCTACGCGGGGTTTTTCTAAACTCGAAATTTTACTTCATGCTTAGTCTGGGAGTGGAAGACACTCGTTAGTTTAAAATACATCACAATTGGTAAAATATGTATCGTTGGATGCCCGTCTTCAGGGGTGATATGTAAGCAAATTATGGGTCTTAGGAGTTGTCAAATAAGTGAGTTACTCAACTGTTTCCAAGGCACTCTTTACAAAAACAAAAGATTAAAATTTTACATATATAATCTACAGGGTGAGCGAAACTCGATGTCTCAGCTCTATTATAAGAGAAGGAAAGACGATAGAAAAAATCTGAAAAGAGGTTCATAAATGGGATTGAGTAAGGTTCATTTTAATCCAAAATTGCATATTTTTCTAAATTTTGAAACTGAAGTAATGACGTCATCGAATATTTTTTCCCCTGAAACATACCTACATTTTTGGATATTTCAAAAGAGCTAATTTTTCTGAATGAACTTTGTAGAGAAAAAAAATGCTATCTTTTTTTGTTAAAAAATTAAAAGCAAACTTAAAAAAAAAGTAGTAAAAATTCACAATTCGACTTAAACAAGTAGCCTTTGGAAGCAACAAAGCCGCATCTGTCAAGAATTAAACTAATGGTTGACAAATATTGTTTTGTTGTCATTTGATTTTAGATATCAGATTTTTCTATCGTTTTTCCTTTTCATATAATAGAGCTGTGACATCGAGTTTCGCTCACCCTGTACAATAAACTATAAGTGTGGTACATCATTGAATTCAGAAAAAAATATTCTTCCAAAAATATGAAAATCCAAAATGGCGCCCATAAGAAAAACAAAACCTGGCTATGGTCCCTGGGTAAATGTTATAGTTATCTTAAAATAAAATATGTTACTAGATTAATCGTTAAAAAGTGCAAAAGTGCCATAATGTCAAAGTTGCAAATGTCTGGATTCAATAGTTTTTGAATTAAAAAAAAAAACGAAATTTCAAAAATTCCGTTTTTTGACAATACCTCAAAAACGAAGGAAGATATTTCAAATTTGTTTTTAGATTATTATTGGGCCCTACATTACGCAACTTTGCCCCAATTTAACCGACTCTCTATCTCTTCAAATAACCAAGATCCCCATACATTCTGTTCAAATATATAGAAATCGTAATTGGCAAGTTTTTTTATAAATAAAAGTTGTTTTGTTTGATTTTTCGATTAGAATGCGAAGAGTTCAGTGGGTAATGCTCAATAATTATTTTGGATTAAATCAATATTTTTTGAAAAATTTGAGTTTATAAATGAGGATTTTCTAATTAAAAAAAATAATATCTCGAAAATATTTGCAGTACTATTTTTTAAAGACCATCAAGAACCTCCCCCCCCTCCTTGTGTGATCTTAATTTATATTCAAACACTCTTAGAACTAATCTTTTTTGTTTTAAACCCGTTATAACAATATATTAAAACAAAAAAATAACCACGGTAATTAACCACTGGTAAAATATATTGCTATTTGTTTTTAAAAAAAAGGATCATACATACCTTGTTTTAGTAGCGGGAAGGGGATTTGAGTTAGTATGTTGTTTTATAAATTTATTTTTCTAAAGTTATACAAAAACAAGTACAAAAAATGATTATATGTTCATTATAGCACATTTTCCGTCATTTAAAGAATTGATGATTGGCGTATTAAACGTATTTCACTTGCTAATTGGTTGGTTATAGAACATTTCACATTAAATCAGCGTTTTATACGCGTCGCGCATGAAGTAAAATTTCGAGTTTAGAAAAGCCTAATTTGTCTCAGTTGCTTTGCTGCGCTACGCCCGAGCCAAATTTTCAGGCATTTCTAAACTCAAAATTTTACTTCATGCTCAATCTGGGATTGGAAACACTCGTTAGAAGATCAATCATAACCAGGGTTGTTATGTTTAAAACACTTTGTTATAAAACAGTGTTTTTAACATGTTTAAATACAGCCGTCGTGTTTTAAACGGTTTTGTTTTAAACATGTTTTAAATATTAAATTTGTTTAAAACATGTTTTGAACGTCAAATTTGTTTAAAACCGTTTTTTTATTATCTTAACTGCTAAAAATAAATATTTGCTAAATTATATTTTATATTACTTCATTAAAATGTTTTGTTTGTTTTTAAATGTTAGCTAAATTGTTGAAGATATTTCAAATTACATTATCAAACATAACATTTAATTACAATAAAACTGTGTGTGCATAAATGTGGTTTTTAAATACAGGGATTTTTTCTTTTAGGTATACATAAGTATATACTGTAAATTTTTCGACATTCGTTGTTTTTTTGTTCAAGATTTCAATTTGAATCTTTAAACGAGGGTTTTCCACTCCCAGACTAAGCATGAAGTAAAATTTCGAGTTTAGAAAAGCCTGAAAATTTGGATTGGCCGCGTAGCGAAGTGGTGCGGCCAATAAAATTAGGCTTTTCTAAACTCGAAATTTTACTTCATGCGCCACGCGTATAAAACACTGAAATATCGTTAAGTTTAAAATATACGGCTTTAGCAATCTAATATGTAGATGTGAATAAAACGTGAGTCAAATTCTGCGCTGAAAAAATTGTTGAAAGCAGTGATTATAGGCAACCCAATAACTCTAACGTATATTACGTTACCTATAACCGTTGTTGTAAGTGTGTGTTTTTTGAACTTTACTGTAAATCAGTGTTTTTAAGCGTGGCGCATGAAGTAAAATTTCGAGTTTAGAAAAGCCTAATTTGGATTGGCCGCTCCGCTTCGCTACGCGGCCAATCCGAATTCTTAGGCTTTTCTAAACTCGAAATTTTACTTCATGCTTAGTCTGAGGGTGAAAAAAAATCGTTTAAAGCCTCAAATTAACCTCATTAAAACAACGATTTCCCACAACTTTAAAAAACGCTGTAATTATCGGCATATGTATACTCAAAAGAAAAATGCCCTGTATATTCTGTTTTAAACACGTTTTAAACGTGCTTTAAACATGTTTTAAACACGTTTTAAACCCAGATCATAACCGTATTTTGCATTTTTTTTATTGTTAGATTAGCGTGCTCTATTTAATCGAATTGATTAAAACGTAACCAAATAATACCATTGCAAAACATATTGATTAATGAGTTAAATTGTTGGAGTCATCAAATGAACATGAACGACCGTTAAAAACGCTTTAAAAAGGGAAAAAAGGAAAACTACCTGCTATTCTAACAGATAAAGTCATAAATTGTAACATCAACACACCATAAATTGTGGTTTCTTTTCTTCCATTATACTCCCGCGCTTGTAGAGGGTGTCTCTCTTCAAAATTTGCTGGTTTAGACATTTTGGAGAGGCCCTGTTTAAATATGATCGTGGCAATAGTTGTTTTAGATTCGCGACAGATGGTAAGAAAAAAACTGCGGGGCTCTAGAAAAAAATATATAATTTCAAAGTGGGCGGTGCGCAAAATAAGGTTGAGAACCTATGAAGTATACCCAATTAAAATAGCCGGAATTTATGTACAAGGTGGGTGGAAGGTCGCGTTACCGCAAATTAAATTGTTCAAAGCAATATTTTTTAGGTAATGTACAAATTGTTTCAATATTACGTTTGCTTCATGATGCACGTACCCTTTACGTGCATGCACACACGTACAACAAGCAAGAAAATTCGTGTAATTGCTACTGAATAACATGTGTAGACGTTTGAGTAAATCGCGGGCATTGTGCATTGTAAGAGAGGAAAGAAATGTTTTTTTTTAAATAATAAGTACACTATTCAGTAAAATAACATTTATTTTTAAAAAACAATTAATTACTAATTCATAGCGCAGTTTAATCCAACGTGCATACTTGTAACACAGTTGGAATTATAGATTTATAACTTAAACATATTTAATTAATAATAGAACTTTGACTAAGACACTTGTTTGTTTCACTGATTTATCAGTAACACAAACCAAGTGTTTTAATCAAAGTTCTATTATTTCAGTTCTTAAGTAGAGGGTGAGCGAAACTAGATGTCTTATTATAAGAAAAGGAAAAACGATAGAAAAAATCTGAAAAGCGGTTCATAAATGGGATTGAGTAAGGTCCATTTTAAGCGAAAATAGCACATTTCTTTAAATTTGGAAACTGCAGTAATGACGTTATCGAATATTTTTTGCCCAGAAACATACCTATATTTTGGATATTTAAAAAGAACAGATTTTCTGAATAAACTTGGTACAGAAAAAGAATTGCTATCTTCTTCCGCTAAAAAATTATAAGCAAACTTAGAAGAAAGTTTATCAAAAATTCACAATTATCACAATTTAAACAAATAGCCTTTGGAAGAAAATATCAAAGTCGCATCTGTGAGTAATGAAACATTATTAATTAGTATTATTAATTATCATTAATTAAACATTTAAAAACACATAATATGTTACTATATTACTATCATTTATTTAATAATCTACGGATTTCTCCATTTTACAACATTACAAAAAATATATAAAAACAAAATAATAATACCCATAAATAAATATCGCGCTTAACACTAAACAAAAAACACTAAACAAATTAATACAGAAAGAAACAAAGTATGTAGGCAATCACTACAACAAAATTTTAATGTAACCACCTCCTACTTCTAAACAGGGTTGTTAAGAAAAACGTTTTTTTTTAAATTAATTAAAACAAACAAAACAAAACAAAACGTGTTTTTTTCATCAAAACAGCGTTTAAAATATTAACGATTAAAAACATGTTTAAAACGTGTTTAAAACAGAACAGCAGGGCATTTTTCTTTTCAGTATACATATCCCGATAATTACAGCGTTTTTTAAATCTGCGGGAATTCGTTGTTTCAAAGCGGTTAATTTGGGGCTTTTAACGAGTGTTTTCCACTCCCAGACTAAGCATGAAGTAAAATTTCGAGTTTAGAAAAGCCTAAGAATTTGGATTGGCCGCGTAGCGAAGCGGAGCGGACAATCCAAATTAGGCTTTTCTAAACTCGAAATTTTACTTCATGCCCCACGCTTAAAAATACCGATTTACATTGAAGTTCAAAAACACACACATACAACAACAATTATAGGCAACCTAATATATGTTAGAGTTATTGGGTTGCCTATAATCCCTGTTTTAAACAATTTGTTCAGCACAGAATTTGACTTACGTTTTATTCACATCTACATTTTAGATTGCTAAAGCCGTATTTTTAAAACTTTACGATATTTCAGTGTTTTATACGTGTGGCGCAGGTAGTAAAATTTCGAGTTTAGAAAAGCCAAATTTGGATTGGCCGCTCCGCTTTGCTACGGGGCCAATCCAAATTTTTAGGCTTTTCTAAACTCGAAATTTTACTTCATGCTTAGTCTGGGAGTGGAAAACCCTCGTTTAAGATTCAAATTAAAATTTTTTAAAAAAGCAACGAATGTCGTAAAATTTACAGTGTATGCATACGTATACCTGAAAGAAAAATTCCCCGTATTTAAAAATCACATTACTGTACACACAGTTGTGATATTTTATATTGTAATAAAATGTTAAGTTTATTAATTTAAATTGAAATATCTTCAACAATTTAGTTAAAATTCAAAAATGTAAACAAAAAATCTTTAGAAAAATATAATTTAACAAATTAAAGATAATAAAAAAAACGTTTTAAACAAAGTTAACGCTTAAAACATGTTTTAAACAAATTTAAGATTTAAAACATGTTTAAAACAAAACCGTTTGAAACACGACGGCTGTTTTTAAACATGTTTAAAACACTGTTTTAAAACAAAGTGTTTTAAACATAACAATGCTTCTAAACACTTATAGAATCTCCGCCTTACTTTTTTTACTGAAGCCTTACGTAACATTTCTCTAGATCCTGGGTCTCCAAACTTTCCAGCCTTAGGGCCATACTGATTACTCCAGTAAGTTCCGAGGGCCAAACCCATATTATCATTGTTGCCGGTGGTAAAAAGTGAAATAGTCCACTGATGAAAAAAAATGTCCGAAAAAGTACGCAACGTTTAAAAAAAGGTGCAAATCGGACTAAAGTCCGCAAAACGGCAACACTGCTTATTATTAATTTTCCTGTCATTATCTGTAATTTCTAGATTGGTCATAGAGTACGAGCCATGAGGAGTAACGTGACACGACATCTGGTGGACACAAGCGGAAATAGGTAGTACCTTCTATCGCTAACAGATGGCGCCAATAGCACCTACAGAATAATCTCGTTGGTTCGAGAAAGTTCTGGTGTCTTCCACTCACTTCTAGATGGCAGTAATTGGAATATATAAGAAGGCTAGTGGCGCAACCACAAGTCAGTTCCTATGACACTGTTGTGAAATAAAATAGTGCGTACCTCCTTAAAACGTGTTTGTGCGTGTTTAAGTTTAAGACATCTTTGTAACAGTATTTTGATTTGAATTGTTGCTTTTGTGTGTGATTTAGTAGTATGGAAAAGAAGCGAAAAATTGATAGTGAATGCAGAAAATTCAAAGATCAGTGGAACATTCAGTATTTCGTAATTGAGTCCAGTAACAAGGCGCTATGTTTGATTTGCAATGAAAGCATAGCCGTTCTCAAGAAATATAACATTAAACGTCATTATGAAACAAAACATTTTCAAAATTACTCAAAATATACAGGAAGTTTGCGGACAGAAAAATTCGAAGCTATGAAGCGCGGATTGAAATCGCAGCAATCTTCATTAACAAAACTCAAAACTGAACAAGAGGCTGCAACTCGTGCCAGCTTTCGTGTGGCTCTTGAAATTGCAAAACGTGGAAAACCGATGGAGAAATGATCAAATAATGCATAATTGCAGTAGCCGAAGAAATGTGCCCTGAAAAGGTAAATTTATTAAAAACTGTCAGTATGTCAGCAAACACTGTGGCTCGAAGGGTAGAAAACATCCCTGAAAATATATCCTCTCTACTGTTCGACACAAATGGAGTGGTTTTCTTTGGCCTTGGATGAGTCAACGGATGTGTCAGATACTGCTCAGGTGTTGATTTATATTCGAGGAGTAGATAAAAGCTATGAAGTGCATGAAAAACTTCTTGATATGTATAGTATTCATGGCACAACCACTGGTACAGATATTTTTAAAGGAGTTGAAATGGCCATTAATCAAAAGAACCTTCGTTGGAAAAACTTGAAATGTATTACAACTGATGGAAGCAAAAACATGAGTGGGAAAGATATTGTGGTCGCTCTTGTGTCAAAGGCTGTAGAAAATGACGGTGGTTCAAAACCATTTGTCTTACATTGTATCATTCATCAACCGTCTTTGTGCGGAAAATGTTTGGATATGTCTGAAGTTCTGAAACCAGTCATATCAACTGTTAATTTTATCAGATCTTTTGGGCTGAATCACCGACAATTCCGACAATTTATTGAAGAGATTGGAGAAAATGACTTACCTTATCATACTGCCGTACGTTTTCTTAGTTGTGGGAAAGTCCTTCAGCGCTTTTTTGAACTTCGAGCAGTGATCGAAATCTTTTTGAATGAAAAGCATCGCCCTCTTACTGAATTACAAAACAACGCATGGCTGTGGAAGTTAGCATTCTATGTTGATTTGACAAAACATGTGAACGAACTGAATTTGAGATTGCAAGGAGAAATCCAGCATCTTCCTGATTTATACACTAATATCAAATCATTCCGGAAGAAATTGATACTGTTTCAATCACAACTACGAAGTAAATGTTTTTCACATTTTAAAACATGTGAAATATTCAGCCACACCACTGAGACTGAGTTTCCTATCGATTTTGCAATCGAAACTTTGAGTGCTTTGAAACAAAATTTTGATACTCGTTTCTCGGACTTTGATGCCATTGCGAATCAAATTAAGATTTTTCAGAATCCTTTTGATACTGACATGGAAACCCTAGCCCCGGAACTTCAAATGGAAATGATTGATCTACAGTGCAGTGATATAATTAAGAACAAATACCAAAACTCATCTTTGTTGGAATTTTATAAGGGTCTTCCACTGACACAATTTGGTAATTTGCATAAATTTGCTCGTGGGCTGTTTTCTGTTTTTGGTACTACTTATTTGTGTGAGAAGACCTTCTCCAAAATGAAGTACACAAACAATGTTTACAGATCTAAATTAACTGATGAGCATCTTAAATCTCTTTTAATAATTGGTACAAGTAAAATTAGTCCACAACTACAAACTATTGTCAGTGGAAAATCTCAATTACATAAATCTCATTAGTATTTCATATGTCATTATGCTTGTTATAAGTTATGTTTTTATTTAAAATGTATAAAATGTTAGTTGGATTCATTTCAATAATTTGTTAGTTATTATATACTGAAGTTAAATTTTCTGCATATTATACATGTCTTTACTCATTACGATTCTGTGTTTGTTTATCCAACTTATCACAAAAACAATAACAATAAGCCTACAACAATGTTATGAGTAGTTAGCCCATGACCATTGTTCGCGCTAAGTCGCGAATTTCGAATTATTTTACATGTTAATAATTTTCTGTAATTTTATACATATTAACTGAGAATTTCTATTTCTTTGTGTATATTTCTTTTGTGTTTATTCCTTTGTGTCAGTGAGGTAGGCTGTATTTTATGACGGTCAAACGCGCTCGAAGCCACCAATAAACCCTTTTGTAAAGAGTTTCTTGTTGGACAATGGTTTCGAGCGCGGACGTGCCAAATTGGGCGCAATGCAAGATTGGCCGTCCACGGCGACTAAGACCCAAAGTCATAAAATGCAGGCCCTGCCAAAATATATACCTCTGTGTGTTATCTTCTTCTTTCTCTGCTTATATCGTGTCAAATTACTTTCTTTCCTTATTACGTTTCACCCTACTCCTTTTTACTTTAATTCACTTGTGTATTTTTCTAATGCTCGAAGAGTTCTTTTCCGACCACGACACGAGTAAGTTCTAAATCTCTTCTTGCTAACGTGAAACTTTGTCTCTTATGTTTTTATCTTGTAACTTTGTGTGATCTTGTGTTTGTGTTTTACCTTTTTTTATCTGTGCTATTATTCATTTCATTTGCTGCTTTGCTCAATTGTTATTGTATCTATCTTTGTTCTAAATTAATTTGTATATATTTTTTTGATGCACGTTGTTATTAATAAATCTAATTTGTTGTAATATTACGTGTCTAAGTAATTTATTTAAAAAACCGCTGAAACGCGTAAACAACCATATCAATGTAGATGTCGTATTAATAATTATTCAACATAAAATTAAAATACTTCAGTAAACTAAATTTAATTTGCTATAAAAAATATGTTCTCTAAAAGGAGTTTTCAAGTATGCTAGCTCTCCGCGGGCCGGACAAAATCTGTCCGCAGGCCGGATGTGGCCCTCGGGCCGTAGTTTGGAGAGCCCTGCTCTAGATAGTTCATCGCAAGCATGTCTGATTTTTTCATTTAAATATTTTAAGTTAACAGATGGTGTTTTGTAAACTTTGTTTTTCAAAATTTCCCACAAGGAGAACTTTTGTGGGGTCAAGTCCGGTGATTTAGGCGCCCACTGTATCGGTCCATTTATACCCATCCAATTTTTTCCATAAGTTTCATTTAAATATTGTTAGACAACTTGTGCTTTATGCGGTGGAGCTCCGTCATGCTGAAAACACATGTTTGCTCGCAGCTGTAATGGCACATTTGTTCGAGAAGCACATTATGTTGTTCTTGAAGAAATTGCAAATATTGCTCACTGTGTAAAACTCCTTCGTAAAAATATGGACCAATCAAATGCCCATAAATAATACCACACCAAATGTTAATACCCAAGTGTCGTTGGTTTTTAATCGGATTGACAAAATGTGGATTTTCAGTAGCCTAAAAATGTTAATTTTTTTATTGGGCTTACCGTTATTAACAAAACGGCTTTCATCCGTCCACAACACATGCTGGAAAAATCGACTGTCATTGATCTCTAAGTTTACGGTCACTTGGACACAATAATTTATTCTTCGTTGATGTTGATCTGACAAATGTTCTAGGTTGTGAAGTTTATAATCGTGGTAACCATATCCTTTTAAAATTTGTCGTACCGAACAATATTTTAAATTCAACTCACGACAGGCTTGCCGAATTGAGTTTCTTGGATGGTCTTCAAAATACTGCAAAACAGTGGCACTAATATTGTCAGAATTGATCCTTTTAGCAATTTGTCTTCCCTTTCGAGTAGATATTGCCTCGTTGTTTGCGCGTAAATTGCGTTCCAATCTTGCAAATATATTTAAGGTTGGAATAACACGTTCAGGGTATCTCTGGGCGTATAACTGAACTGCTCTTCTAGGGTTCTTTTGGGATTTTCCATAAACTAATGACATGTCGACATTTTCGTTGTGCGTAAACATTTTTCAAAATCAAATGACAACAAAACAATATTTGTCAACCATTAGTTTAATTATTGACAGATGCGACTTTGTTATTTGCTTTCAAAGGCTACTTGTTTAAGTCGTGACAATTGTGAATTTTTGATAATACTTTTTTTAAAGTTTATGTGTAATTTTTTAACGGAAGAAGATGGCAAATTTTCTTCTCTACAAAGTTTATTCAGAAAAATGAGCTCTTTTTAAATATCCAAAAATATAGGTAGGTTTCTGGGAAAAAATATCGATGACGTCATTACCTTAGATTCCAAATTTAGAAAAATATGCAATTTGGGCTTAAAATGGACCTTGCTCAATCCCATTTATAAAGCTATTTTCAGATTTCCTCTATCGTTTTTCCTTTTCTCATAATAGAGCTGGGACATCGAGTTTCGCTCACCCTGTACATAAAATTATAATTTTCTGTTTCTTCCAAATGAGGTGATTTAAAAAATATATGCAGGGTGACCCACTAGTGCGTTCTCGAAAGATATCTCAGGTTTTGTTAAGATAGAAAAAAGTTTCTGCCTCCAAGTTGCTCGACTTTAAGAGCTGCATGCGACACGAATATTTTCATGTATACACGGTGCGCTATACAGGGTGTTTCGCCTAAAACTCTCCAGACTAATTAACAAGAAACTGAAAATGTTATTTAAGTTTCGTTTGTTGTAATCAATAGATGTCGTTTGAGGCTTCATATTAAGAAAGAATTGGTATTACTCATAATAACGGTTTCGCTGTCAAAGGCGTGAGAAAATGCCATTTGATGATTAGAACTTTAGAAGTGACTTTTTCTAAAAGAATACAATATTTTAAGACATTTTTATCATATGCATATTTTGAATTAAATTGGCCATTTTTACGTTATAGCTAGTTTTGAAATTTTCAAGAACTTTTAATATACATTTTTTTGGATTGATTGAGTTACTTAAAGATAATTATAACTTTGAATAAAATACTTACGAACCTTTCCTCAATACTTTATTTTGTCACCAAATGTACATTTCGCACACGAAGTGTCCATTATTAATGGTTTGATACAAATACGAAAAAATATATATAAAATATTTGATTTAACACGAATATATATACACAATACTGGGGGATTTGAGGGTGTCGGTTGGGAGAGGTGTGGTTTTTAGTGTAATAAACTAATTTAGGCATTTGGCGGAATTTAACACGAATATATATACACAAATCTGGGGGATTTGAGGGTGTCGGTTGGAAGAGGTGTGGTTTTTAGTGGTAATAAACTAATTTAGACATTTGGCGGAATTCCGAGATAATTAGGAAAACCCCGTGTTTAAGGTGGATACACTAAATGCAATAAACCATTTTTGAGCGGACTCAAGTCGAAATTGAACAATTTATTTTTATGTTTTTTCATCTGAATTGCCTCCAATATATTTAATTGATAATGTGAATGTTTTTTTTAATAATTTAACATTTTCTAATATGAATTTGTGGCCTGTTTCAATTGCGTGGTTAGCGACCGCAGATTTAAGTATTTTATTCAAAGTTTTAATATACACATTTAAAGTAGTACAACTTCTCAAAACAAGTTTATCTAACAATAACAATTATTAAAATACATTGGAAATTACAAAACAATAATAATAACAATAATAGAATTTAATTTTTGTCAACATTATTTTCTTAATTGTTGAACAAAAGTTATAAAAGATACTCAAACGTTGTACTGGATTGAAAAATACACATTTAAAATCGTTTCCGAAGAGAAACATCACAAGCATCTAAAAGAGATCTTCGTCTAATTGCTACACAACTTGCGTAAATCTTATTAATCAAGTCTGCTATGTCATCTGTTGACATTATTGTCAAAAAATATTTAATATTTGAATTAAGTGAATAGTAAATAGTTAAAAACGATTTGATATGTGTATTTTTAAATCCGATATAACGATTAAGTATCTTTTGTAACTTTTGTTCAACAATTAAGAAATGTTGTTGATGTTAGTAAAAATTAAATTATATTATTGTTATTATTCTTGTTTTGTGTTTTCCAATGAATTTTAATAATTTTTATTGTCAGATATGCTAATTTTGAGAAGTTGTACTACTTGAAATGTATATGTTAAAAGTTCTTAAAAATATATAATTGGCTATAGCTTAAAAATGGCCAATCTAATTCAAAATATGCACATGATAAAAATGCCTTAAAATATTCTATGCTTTTAGAAAAAGTCACTTTCAAAGTTCTGATCATCGAATGACCATTTCTCACGCCTCTGACAGCGAAACCGTAATTATGAATGATACCAATTCTATCTTGTTTTGAAGCCTTAAATGACATCTATTGATTACAACAAACTAAATGTTATTATTATTATATAAATTATGTGCTATATGTATATAAATATATAATATATATAATTATGTGCTATATGTATATAAATTATGTACTCATTGGTAGTAGGGACACCGGCGAACATTTTTGGAATGAAGGCTACGTCGCGCAGTTTACTGAATTTACTCCTCCCGCTCAGATTCAAAAGTGACACACAGCACACACATAGCTCAGGGCCTCTCCAAAATATCTAAACCAGCAAATTTTGAAGAGAGACACCCTCTACAAGCGCAGGAGTATAATGGAAGAAAAGAAACCACAATATATGGTGTGTTCCCTTTTTGCCCTTTTTAAAGCGTTTTAAACGGTCGTTCATGTTCATTTGATGACTCCAACAATTTAACTCATTAATCAATATGTTATGCAATGGTATTATTTGGTTACGTTTTAATCAAATCGATTTAATAGAGCACGCTAATCTAGCAATAAAAAAAATGCAAAAAAAGGTTATGATCTGGGTTTAAAACGTGTTCAAAACATGTTTAAAACACGTCTAAAACGTGTTTAAAACAGAATACACAGGGTGTTTTTCTTTTGAGTATACATACCCCGATACGTATAGCGTTTTAAAAGTTGTGGGAAATCTTTGTTTTAATGCGGTTAATTTGAGGCTTTAAACGAGTGTTTTTCACTCCCAGACTAAGCATGAAGTAAAATTTCGAGTTTAGAAAAGCCTAAGAATTTGGATTGGCCGCGTAGCGAAGCGGAGCGGCCAATCCAAATTAGGCTTTTCTAAACTCGAAATTTTACTTCATGCGCCACGCTTAAAAACACTGATTTACAGTGAAGTTAAAAAAACACACACTTACAACAACGGTTATAGGCAACCTAATATACGTTAGAGTTATTGGGTTGCCTATAATCACTGCTTTAAACAATTTTGTCAGCGCAGAATTTGACTCACGTTTTATCCACATTTACATATTAGATTGCTAAAGCCGTATATTTTAAATTTTACGATATTTCAGTGTTTTATACGCGTGGCGCATGAAGTAAAATTTCGAGTTTAGAAAAGCCTAATTTGGATTGGCCGCTCCGCTTCGCTACGCGGCCAATCCAAATGTTCAGGCTTTTCTAAACTCGAAATTTTACTTCATGCTTAGTCTGGGAGTGGAAAACCCTCGTTTAAAGATTCAAATTGAAATCTTGAACAAAACACAACGAACGTCGAAAAATTTACAGTGTATACTTATGTATACCTGAAAGAAAAAATCCCTGTATTTAAAAACCACATTTATGCACACACAGTTTTATTGCAATAAAATATTGTGTTTGATAATGTAATTTGAAATATCTTAAACAATTTAGCTAAAATTTAAAAACAAACAAAAAATTTTAATGAATTAATATAAAATATAATTTAGCAAATGTTTATTTTTAGCAGCTAAGAAACGAATAAACGAAACCGTTTAAAACACGACGGCTGTTTTTAAACATGTTTAAAACACTGTTTTAAAATAAAGTGTTTTAAACAACCCTGGTTATGATTGACCATCTAAAGAGTGTTTCCAATCCCAGATTAAGCATGAAGTAAAATTTTGAGTTTAGAAAAGCCTGAACATTTGGCTCGGGCATAGCGCAGCAGAGCGACTGAGATAAATTAGGCTTTTCTAAACTCGAAATTTTGCTTCATGCGCGACGCGTATAAAACGCTGATTTAATGTGAAATGGTCTATAACCAACCAATTAGCAAGTGAAATACGTTTTGTTCGACAATCATCAATTCTTTAAATGACGGAAAAAGTGCTATAATGAACATATACATTATTTTTGTATTAACGACGTGAACACTATCTACTGTCAATAGCACTGCTCAAAAATTGACAGCAGATGGCGTTCATATCGTCAATTTATATGTAAATTACACATGACTACTAAAATGGTTATAGATGTTTAGTTTTCTTCTGGATTTTAAACAGCACAATCAATTGGCATTTATAATAATCATTTTGTGAGTACAATAGACAAGACTATTGGTAGTAGATGGCGGTTACGTCGTCAACCTAAATGTAAATTACATATGACTATTAAAGTTGCCAATTTATAGTGCAATTTGAAATCCAGAAGAAAACTAACCATCTTTATTCATTTTAATAGTCTCATATGTAATTTACATTTAAAATAACGCCCTGAACGCCATCTACTGTTAATAGCTGTAACGATACTACTCAAAAATTGGCAGCAGATGGCGTTCACATCGTCAATATATATATAAAAATTGCATATGACTACTAAAATTGTTATAGAAATTCAGTTTCCTTCTGGATTTCAAAATGCACAATCAATTGACATTTATAATAGTAATTCTGTAAGTACCATCGACAATGCTATTGGGAGTAGATAGCGTTCACGTTTTCTGGATTTTCTTTCTATATTTTTTTCCAATTTCAATGATGTTTAACACTTATAGTTTATTATACAGGGTGAGCGAAACTCGATGTCTCAGCTCTATTATATGAAAAGGAAAAACGATAGAAAAATCTGAAATCTAAAATCAAATGACAACAAAACATTATTTGTTAACCATTAGTTTAATTATTGACAGGTGCGGCTTTGTTATTTGCTTCCAAAGGCTACTTGTTTAAGTCGTGACAATTTGGAATTTTTGATAATACTTTTTTTTAAGTTTGCTTTTAATTTTTTAACGAAAGAAGATAGCAAATTTCTTTCTCTACAAAGCTCAGAAAAATTAGCTCTTTTGAAATATCCAAAATTATAGGTATGTTTCTGAGGAAAAAATATTCGATGACGTCATGACTTCACTTTTAAAATTTAGAAAAATATGCAATTTTGGATTAAAATGAACCTTACTCAATCCCAATTATGAACCTCTTTTCAGATTTTTTCTATCGGTTTTCCTTCCCTTTTAATAGAGTTGAGACATCGAGTTTCTCACCTTGTATATTTTATATGTAAAATGTTAATCTTTTGTTTTCGTAAAGATTGCCTTGGAAACAGTTGAGTAACTCACTTATTTGACAACTCCTAAGACCCATAATTTGCTTAGTCTGGGATTGGAAAACACTCGTTAGTTTAAAATACAACCCAATTGGTAAAATATGTATCGTTGGATGCCCGTCTTCAGGAGTGATATGTAAGACCCATAATTCACTCCTGAAGACGGGCATCCAACGATACATATTTTACCAATTGGGTTGTATTTTAAACTAACGAGTGTTTTCCAATCCCAGACTAAGCATGGAGTAAAATTTCGAGTTTAGAAAAGCCCCGCGTAGAAAATTTGTCGAGGGTCGCGCAGCGACCTGAGACAAATTTTCACGGGGCTTTTCTAAACTCGAAATTTTACTTCATGCGCCACGCGTATAAAACACTGATTTAAAGTGAAGTTAAAAATGCACTGAAAACCAACAAAACTTCGATATTTTTTTCAAAATTAGATGTGTTTTTTCCTATCCATGCAGTAAATCTTCAGATTTTCGTTGTTTTCTTGTAAGAAAACTTCGATTCTCTGTAGTCCTTCGGTCTCCGAAGACCATGATTGGTCCTTCGAGCTGTAACCTTTGTAAAATTGTAATAAACTTAGTAAACTTAGTAGAGTGATTCTTTAATTTGAAACTTCTAATAACGCATGTTGTCCACTCCCAGACTAAGCATGAAGTAAAATTTCGAGTTTAGAAAAGCCCCGTGTAGAAAATTTGTCGAGGGTCGCGCAGCGACCCGAGACAAATTTTCACGGGGCTTTTCTAAACTCGAAATTTTACTTCATGCGCCACGCGTATAAACCACTGATTTACAGTAAAGTTAAAATATATAACGTTTAGATGTGATGATCAATATTTACCGAGATGTAAACGTCAGATACGTTTTAAAAAATTCTATTGACCTAAAATTGTACACGTAGACATAATTTCGACTTTATTTTACAAATGTCGTATTAATTATAATTACATTTTAAATAATATCATAAATATCAAATATATATTCCTATCAAAACCACCCCAAGTCGGACAAAAGATAACGCTACGCGCTGGCTGAAAACAAATAGACTTCTTACTACCTGCTAATATCGGATTGACATTGACATCAAAAAATGCGGTTGGTGTTCATAATGGATTACCCCCTGAGTGTTCGGTCTCTTTCCCCTTACCCTCCAACATTTTAGATAGAAATCTGAAAATTTTAGATATTTTCGTGTCGTCGCCATAGCTCGAGCGTCGTCACACTGGTACGAGAGCGGAAAATTGATAATTTAGGAAATACAAATTCGTGTACGTTTGATATGAGAGACAGTTGGCAAAATTTAAAATTAATATAACAAATAACACAATTGGTTTGTTTCACGGAAATGTGTGCCTGGAAATTGATAGTATTATTCTTTAAATACTTTGAATAAAATCAATAGAACTTACAATTAATTATACATTTGTACAATTTCAATGACATATTAGAAAATTTGTCAACTTTTCACGGGGCTTTTCTAAACTCGAAATTTTACTTCATGTTTAGTCTGGGAGTGGAAAACACTTGTTTAAAGCTCCAAATTTAACTCTTTTAAACAACAACTAATGTACCTAAAAGAAAAACTATTATTACAAATATTATTTTAATTACACTTAACACAAAGTCCTATTTTAACAATACTTATTTTTAGCATAAAATATTAAAAAAATCTATCTATGAAAGTACAGCGAAACTGGAAAGAGAGGTGATAGACTCAGAAACGTAACCAAATGCAACGTCATTGTTCTCTCTCTCAGGAACTAGGCCCTGCGGGGAAAGAGTAGGGGAAAACATGGAAAGATCCAATTTTGTCATACCTTGTAACACAAATACAAATTCGTGTACGTGCTACGCGAATCGACGTACCTTGGGTGTTCATACCGGATTACCCCCTGAGTGCTCGGTCTCTTTCCCCTTATCCCCAACATTTTAGGAAAGAGATACATATCGGAAGATTTTATTTTATGTTGTCGCCTTCACGAACCCCGCAATCTTTATTGGGTGCTAAAATTGACCGCAAGATTTAAGCTGGCGGGGCAAATAGATAGCTCGCTCAAATTCGAGCTGCTGTCTGGTAGTACTAGTTTATAAATTGCGTTAACATAATTATGCAATACAAATTAAAACACATAGATTTAATTTTGATAAAAAGAATACACTTAACTTTTGTTTTAGAGAAATTATCGTTTTGTTTTTAATGAATGAAGATAATTCTCTGTGGTGATTGTTTGACTGGTTCGGAAATCGCCACTGTTTCCGATGCGGGTGAATAAGTGAAGTAATAAAATTCGTAGCACTTAACGTTATATATTCACCGTAAATAATATATACACCTTATATACAGAATAAAGTTTAGCTAAATTTGAATGCGTTTTAAGTATTTTTATAAGTTGAATGTAGTGTAAGTTAACAAGGCGCGATGTGTATAGTTTGAGGTTTTTGAAGCAAGTGCTTTACATTTTGAAATTCTAAACTCGAGAAATATGCAAAGAGTGGGGGTGCGTTGTGCCGTATATTTCCAAGTTACCAATTAGATAAAAGAAGGGAGGTGCCTTCGTTTACCTAAACTTGTAGTTTTCCGTCAAGGGGTGCATTTCTGAGAATTGGCCACATGGCCATCTACATATCTGAACGCAGACTTTCTCCGAAATACGCCGTGAACAAAACAACACCCCCTCGTCATAAAAAGGGTCCGTGCAGATTTACAAAAGCCCATTAACCGAGAAGAAATTCGACACGTCCTTGTTAGCTTACATTCCTTAAAATATTAAATAGACTAATAGAGCAATAAAATGTGACAGCAAGCAGAACTAATATATAGAAAGCAATTCAGCACAATAGTATAAAAATAAGGTTGAAACATGTTTAAGAATAGAGTTATACGTGGAAAAGTATTTAGAAATAAAAACGAATTTACAAATTCACATTTCACGAAACACACAATTTCACAAATAATAATTGTCGCGAGATATCCGCAACAACTTTTTTACACCACTTTTATTATTTTATTTTATTACATACTATAAAAGTGGTATAAAAAAAGTTAAGTGTTTTAAGTAAGTGAACGCCTCCAAGATTCAGGAACATAGATTTAACTTTAAACTCTTATAATGACGGTTTTATACGCAAGCATCTTATCATACTCTGTTATCAAAGTAAAAAGACAAATCTATTGCGATGTAAAATATTCACATGAATTCCGTATCTTTAACTTTAACTGTCTCGCAACGTCAAAGACTTTGGAAACAAATGTAGTACTTAATAAGACCATTAGCACATTCAAGATGTAAATTATGAACACATTTTCCTCTCCGTTGCTTTTGCGATGTTAATTAACACTTTATTTGTAAACCATTCGACTGTGTCCATTTAGCCGAAGAGCAAACATTGCTGGTGTGGTGGCGCGGTGCCGCGGCGCGTTTGTCAAGGCCGGTGATTCCAATTTTGATCAAAACAAAGATAACCACTGCCTTGATAATAACCGAGATTTTCATATACAAATGCATGTTTTAAAATAAACAGTTGGATTTAAATATTTCTGAGTTTTGGTAGTAGATATAATCAACTGATTATAATGATAATTACTGATCAGGGGGGCTATTCACAGCACCGATGCAATTCGTCATCGGTGAAAACTTGCACTGAAATGACGTAATTTTACTCCAAACAGTTGGGTAAATTCTTCCCAAAATGACGTCGTTTCAGTGCAACTTCTCACCGATGACAAATTGCATCGGTACTGTGAATAGCCCCTCTGGGGGCTATTCACAGCACCTTTGCAATTTGTCATCGGTGAGAAGTTGCACTGAAATGACGGCATTTTACTGCATACGATTTGGTAAATTCTTCCCAAAATGACGTCATTTCAGTGCGACTTCTCACCGATGACAACTTGCATCGGTCCTGTGAATAGCCCGCCTGCTGATACTAAATAATCAATTTTTTGGTTCGATAAACATAAGATTTTTAGATAGGGTGATAGAGGAGATATTGGACGATTTTATCAGGTAGTCCCAGACCTTACTTGTTTGTTAAATTTTGTTACTGCCTATCTAAAGTTAAAATTTAGTGTAGTTGTATGAGTTACGTGAAGGTGTTAAGTCACTTAATTAAACACAGTTATATTCCTTGCTTCACTTTTATTTTTCTTTTTTGCTAGATGTACATTTCGGGTACTAAGTACCCATTATCAATAGCTATTGATAATGGGTACTTAGTACTCGAAATGTACATCTAGCAAAAAAGAAAAATAAAAGTGAAGAAAGGAATATAACTGTGTTTAATTAAGTGACTTAAAATTTAGTAATAAAAATTATCAAATTTTAATTGGTTCTTATTACGTTACTAATTATTTAATTCAATCAAACTACACGTCATTAAATAAAACGATATAATATCATTATTGTGTTAAAGGGGTAATGGTAGCATAGCTAGTCGTAAAGTTATGATAATGCTACTTTCGCGCAAAGATCACTTTTCAGAAATGTTCCATCTTTGAAGGCAAATTGTGCCTCAGTGTATCAAAAAATCTGAAACTTTAGCTTTATGAGTTATGAAATGTCCTTAATGAAATGCTTTAGGTAATTTATTAAAATTTTCGTTTTTCATGTTTGCTTCATTTTTTACGAGTTGACCGCGCAGCACTCTTCCGTCACTCAGTGTGTCAGCCTGGTTACACTAAATACAATGTGTATGTCGGAGCAAAAAGTTAGTTAGTTACGCCACTGTGTCAGAATAATTATATTGTTCTACTTAAAACAATCGAATTACACTTAATTTCAAACTTTTAATTTCAAGAGTCAGTATTCCATAGCCACCTTACTTGAGGGCAGTATTTTATAGTAGACAAGATACCGCACTGTATGTCCAAGAGAATGACTAAAACAGCAACTCTATCTTATTTAGTTTCGGAGACAATTTAGGTTTACAAAACCACTGCAAATGTTTTTGTCTTTCCAAAAATGTATTAAAATGAACTATTTTTGTACTAGGGACTTGAATACCAAATAATATTGAAAATTAAAAACGAATAAACTAACTTTACCTTGTGTCGTTGATTTTTTAGGCATCAACTAGTGGAATTTTCGGAACATATCATTGAGCGCACTTAATTGACCACATGGAACGTCAGACCACTTTGGTGCGATTGCTCTCCAACAACTGAGTATAAATGTTATTATTTTAAACATTCTGATTGTATTAATTGTACTGAATATTCGCGAAAGCTATAAAAACAACTCTATTAATAAATGTAAATATTTTGATCCGGATGCTTTGACTCAGTGTCATCCAACTTAACATAAATAGAATGAGACTCAAGGTAACTTTTATTTTTATTTTACAGTTTACAATACCAATGCATTTATACTATCGTATTAGAAATGGTTTCACTTATAATCAAATCAGTGGCGTAGCCAAGGGACGAAAGGGGGCGTGTCGACAGAAGTTTTTTTACAATATTTTTGAATCTCAATTTGAAAGTTACTCTATATTCATCGCGCAGATCCAAATCCCGTCAAAACTACTTATTCAGGCTCTTCTAAATTCAAAATTTATGGTAAGTATATTTAAAATCAAAACTATTTTGAATTTTAAAAAAAGTAACTTTTTAACCCTTTACTGCACGGAGTAACATACAAAACCGTAGCCAGAAAAAAAATTCGGACTGGGTTATAAAAATCTCGGGAGGGGGGTTACTGGTAAAAATATTGTTTTTTCTTTTTCAGGGCCGCTTTTACATACAAAAATTTAGTGTTTTGAAAATTTCGGGGAGGATCTGAACCTCCATATTCCCCCTGGCTACGGCCTTGGTAACATAAAAAATCATAAAAATCATGAAAAACGTCATAGTAAATACAATTTATATTTGCGGGATGTGTTGCATGTTAACTACGGAAGTATCAGGGACGTATGCATTTTGGAGGTGTCACATATGGATTTTTTTTTTGTTTTTACAGTTTGGTTATAACTTTAAAAACAAATGAGTTACAGTAACTTCATAAAAACGACATTTTATCAACTTTTGGTTATAGAGCGAAAACGGTTAGAGATAGGTCAATTTTATTTTGGCCATTAATTGAAACACGAAAAAGTGACTCTGGCTCGCCAAAACGATTTTTCAATATCTCTTTAAATAATAAAGTTTTCCATATGTGGCACGTCCAAAATGCACCACCCTGTACATATTTTTGAACGTACAAAATTGTTTGGCATCCGTGTTATGGCTATTTGTTCAAGCAGATTCGAGTCTAGCGTTTAGATTCTTCTCCGATATACTGCTTTCAAAAAAGTACTTATATTCCATATAAATTACATGTTTTTGTACTTTACTCTTAGTAATTGGTATGTACGTTGATTTTATCCATCTGCTGTGTTAAAATTATCTTATAAATTAAATCAGAAAACGCTTAAAATATAAGTAGTAAAGCATATATGCAGATTTTTGCAGATTTTTATTAATGATAAATAAAAGCAATAATATAGATTTTTTAAATTATTTTTCCCGTATTCCCAGACAGTTTTAACATAAAAAAACAATTGTTTTGTTAAAATTAAAAAAATCGCGCAGTAAAGTGTTAAACTTTAAATATAAATATAATATTTAATTGATGAGGCGGATACATGATGAAACTCCATAATACTATTTGAAATAAAACAACGCAGTTGGGAGGGTTTCACTTTTATTGTTGAACACTGCAACATGTTTCACCACACAGTGGCTTCATCAGGCAGATGAAATAATGATTTTACAAAGTACAGGTAAAAGCTTATATACTAATGCAATTAAGTTAATAGAAGGGGGGGGGGGGGTAATTAGGCTGAAACTAATACAAACAATTTTGAGCGACTAAATATTGATTAGGGGTGAATTGTTTACTTCTATTTGGTCATTTAATAGAATACCTTTTTTGTTATATTTATTAATTTCTAATTCTTCTAATAAGTTTAATTTACGACTTTTGTTACATTCGTGCAAAATTTTGAATTTAGGGTTAAAGTTATGTTGGTATTCGATTAAATGATTGGACGTAGCTTCCCAGATCGCATTTCAGAACATCAAAAATGCTTTCAATTTAAGAAAACCTCCTCAACCTACGCCAATCATTTAATCGAATACCAACATAACTTTAACCCTAAATTCAAAATTTTGCACGAATGTAACAAAAGTCGTAAATTAAACTTATTAGAAGAATTAGAAATTAATAAATATAACAAAAAAGGTATTCTATTAAATGACCAAATAGAAGTAAACAATTCACCCCTAATCAATATTTAGTCGCTCAAAATTGTTTGTATTAGTTTCAGCCTAATTACCCCCCCCCCCTTCTATTAACTTAATTGCATTAGTATATAAGCTTTTACCTGTACTTTGTAAAATCATTATTTCATCTGCCTGATGAAGCCACTGTGTGGTGAAACATGTTGCAGTGTTCAACAATAAAAGTGAAACCCTCCCAACTGCGTTGTTTTATTTCAAATAAATATAATATTCGTATAAACTTAAAACAGTAAGTTTTGATTAATAAGACTACTAAGACAATAAATATCCTTTGAAATAACTACTTCCCGTGCAAATACACTGCCGGATATAAGATTATACAATTAAACATTTCAAATCTTATTATTACAAGGCTATTAATAGTAAGTATATGTAACGCTTAGGTCAAATTCTCTTCAGATCAACTAACAAACAATAAAAAAAAATGGTGATGTGTCCATCATAGTACTTTCCCTGTCAGTCACATGCCTGTTTCTTTATTGTAAAACAGGGCGCTCCGGAAAAATTTTCTATCTGACGAGATTGAAGACCACGCCATTTTACTTTGAAAATGACTCCTTCGCGGCGGGCATGCTCCCCTGGACAGCTGCAGCTCGCTTAACTTTTCACAATTCTGATGGCTTACGTACGTCAGATATCACGTCCACAACCTATAAGTTTTTTCTCGGAGCGGCCTGATTTACAAAACAAAAAATGAGCGCAGCTTGAAGCAAAAACAATTACAAATCAATTTACCCAAAGCACGTTTATCTGACATTTTTGTCCTTCTAGTCGGGTACCAGCATGCCATTTCATTTTGGCAATCACTCCTCCGCGGCATAGGACGTGCTCATCTGCACTGTCCCGCTTTTACATTTTCTGACAGTTTCTGTCAGGTACCACGTCCACAGTCTTTCATTTACAAAACAAACAATACCCTTTGTAAACTGTTTTGCAACTTTACAACAACGCCGCCGTTGATAAACACGTGATGACAGAGTCGCGGCGTAGGCAACCCAACGTACGCGCTTTTTGAACGAGTTGGGTGTATTAAAACATTAAACTCTGTTAAAAATACTTATTCATCGATGTAAATACAGAACAATGTGAAGCTACAGAAAAGTAAAATATATGAATTTATATTTCGCCGAGCCCTATAACTTAACATTTCAAGATTTTTCGTATAGTCAATATTTAAGAAAATGTCAAGAAAAACGCTAAAAGTAAACTAACACTTCCCGTTTTAGCATTTTTACCAAAACTTTTGAGCTTATATTGTAATAAAAAGTTTAAGTTTAAAGTTTCTGTTGGGATTGACCAGTGCTCGTTGTAAGCGAGCTAAAACACTGAATTTAAACTTTGTTTAAAAAATTTATAAAACACTTGGTTATTGTTTCACTATTTGTTTTTATTTTTGAAAAACTGACTAGTTTCGGTCAGACGACCATTTTCAAAGTTATTACAAGAATGTAATAACTTTGAAAATGGTCATCTGACCGAAACTAGTCAGTTTTTCAAAAATAAAAACAAATAGTGAAACAACAACCAAGTGTTTTATAATTTTTTTAAACAAAGTTTAAATTCAGTGTTTTAAAAAATGTTTCCCCAAGTGATGGATGAGTCTACAATTAAAAGTTTGTAAGCGAGCTAGTTGAAATTTAAATAAAAACGCGAAGCTCCACAATTAATTCACGAAAATAAGCTATATTTACAACTTTTTACAAAACGGTAAAATATATACAAAATAGCTCTTAACAGTTCAACGGTTTGAATGCGAATCTTTTCTTCTACTTCTGAGGGCACATCTTTCGAACTCGTAGCGGGGGTGAAGCGGTATGCAAAGGGGGTTGTTATTCTTCCTGAAATCGGCCGGAAATTGAGCGTCCACCCCGATAGCAGCATTCCTTCGACGTTCTCTTCGAAGAGTGGCTGGCACCATAAACACGACCATCGAAATGTACAGCTCCATCAAAAGTATTTTGGAAACGCAAACAGTTTCATCTAAATATCTTTAGCAGTTTTTGCTGTACAGAATGCGCAGACACACATTCACACAGCCAGACAGGCAATTTTTCACAAATACTCTTAATGCACTCAGGAGACCACAAAACGTGTATTCCCGCTAAAATTATTGATATGAAATTTTTCACGAAAAAAATACTTTTCCTTTGTATTACAGACGGGGAAAGCAAAGCCGGTCTAACATTTAAACTATTCAAACTACAGAATAGTTATTTACAAAACAAGTGCGGGCAAACAATTTTCCCGAGTAAGCGCATTTTTGAAGCAAGAGCGACGAAACTCTGGAAAATTGTTCATGCACGAGGACTGTACCGGGTGTTTGATTTAGCGTGGCCATCGGCTGTATCCCAGAAACTATACATCGTAGCATGTTGCGGTAAAACATTTCATTGTAAAAGTGGCCAAGAGAAATCGCTGGAAATTATTTTTAAGTTCGTGGCTTTGCCGCAAGAGGGCGCTATCTCTATAGTAAAAGATTAAAACAATTTTTTCAAAAAATGCTAAATTAAGCTATGTGAAAAATGTGACAATATTGATCCACGGTAAGTTTTACCTAATTTTAACTATCTTCTCGTTTTTTTATGTCTCACATAAGATGCACGAGAGAACAAAAATGTCTAATTATTTAAATGCCTGTAACTATTGTTAGGTTCCACCGAATTTAATAAACTTGAGCTCATTTGATAGATAATTGAATTCACTTTAAAACATAATTCACTCTGATTTATTTTAGTTTCGATATTAAGCGCCAGGGGATGCGACTGAGACAATCACCGTATATTCTCAATTTTCTTTAAATTTTCAAATTGGAAGGTATGCGTGAGTTACTATAGTTAATTAAAACGAGAATAAGTGTGAACACTGGCGAAACTGCATCCCGATATTTTCATCCTAACCGGAGATATATTGAAAATTGTGCAAAACGGGGTATTTTGTACTAATAGCGTCCTCTAATCCTTACTATAGACACTAAATTAAAACAGAATACATACTGTTTAAAAGTGCATTCAATTATTTACCAATTTAGTCAAAGTTTAAAAAATTTGGTTAAACCTAACTAAAGTTACAACCATTTTAATGATTGGAATTTTCTATTTTCATCTGCATTTTATGTAAAAGCGAAAGAAACGAGACGGTAGTTGAAATCGAGCGAAACTTAGAGTAAATTAAGATTTACATATTTTTAACAAAGGCAGCTTAATTTGGCATTTTGAATAAAATATTTTTAAGATTGTTTTTTTTATAATATATTAAAATAAAAACTTTAAGCGAATACGAGTTTCTGAATTGTCGATGTTTCCCTTGTCACCTACAAAAATAATTTTAAAATCATTGTAGACATAGTAAATCAAAATGAAATGAGTATTTATTAATTTATAATAATTTGATAGCAGCACCTTAGTCAGATTTTCTGCAAGGCGACTTTTCGAATGTGGTGGACATTAATATACATCAATTATATTTTCTTTATTTGTATACTCATAAAGAAATGTTTATATGCAATATGTATTTATAATGATTGTAATTCACAATTATATATTAAAAATAAGTATACGAAATGAAACAAGTAAAAACAGTTGTATGTATGTCGATAGAAATTAAAATCATGAATATTTATCCAGTTTCCTTGTGTCTCAAATAGAAAAGACTGTTATTCCTTACTTCACTTTTTATTTTTATGTTAGATGTACATTTCGAGACACAAGGTGCTCATTATCAATAACAAACTAAATTCTTAAAACTATGTGCGCGGTATATATAGTTGACGGGTTATCGGAAAAACCAAAAAGTAATTAAACCTATTGTTAGCGGCTAAAGGTTCGAGATGGGTGTCGGTGTCATTACATTATCTGCGGGGTGGGACGGCGCGGGCGGCTTATGGATCGGGAAGTTGGTCGGTAGGATTACATCCACTGCAGGATTATTTTTGGGTAACAAATCTAAGAATGGATTAACTAAGGGACTAAGATCGAAATTCAGCAAAACATTTTTATGTTTATACATTTCAATGGATTCAAGCATATTTAATCTACGGTGACTTGATTGCTTTAAAAGTTTAATATTGTTTACCGAGAATGTGTGTCCTGTTTCAATTGAATGGTGTGCTACTGCTGATTTTTCCGGGTTTTGAATTTTAAAATAATACTGGTGTTCTTTAAATCTTTTTAATATGTTACGTTGTGTTTGACCTACGTATATTTTATTGCAATTGTTGCAGTTTATTGAGTAAATTCCGGATTTTTCTAGGTGGTTTGTTTTAGTAAATGTGTTGCCAAGTAAACATTTTAATTTTGTGTTGACATAAAATGCAGGAGAAAGGTTGAATTCATTCAATAAACCACCAATTTTCATACAAGTTGCTGGGTGGTACACGAATCTAGCATACTTTTTTGGGGCGGCTTCCTTTGAGTTGGTTAGTGTGGTATTTGAAATAATTTTATGATTCCTAATTTGTTTGTTAATTAATCTATTGATTGTGTCAATGCTGTAATTTAATGAAATGCCTATGTTCTTGATTAAACTAAATTTCTTTTCCCTATTTTCTTTGGATAATGTTTATTGCTCTAAAAATCATGCTGTTAAAAGCTGCTAATTTGTGTTTAAAAGGAGAACACGAAGATGAGTGGATGTAATTAAATGTGTGTGTGTGTTTTTTCTGTAAATGTTGAATTCTATTTTTGTATTATTGTTTTTTTATCAAAAGTAAATCTAAAAAGGGGATTTGATTGTTTTCTTCTATTTCATGAGTAAAGTTAATACTAGGGAAAAGTTTATTTAAATTTAATGTTATGTCTTTCATATCTGTAACTATTGCAATAATATCATCTACGTATCTATACCAAACACTCGGAAAGTTAGGGATTGTTTTCTTTGCCTTATTTTCAAGATGGTTTAAAAAAATGTTTGCTAAGAAAGGTGAAAGGGGGTTGCCCATTGCTGTTCCGAAAGTCTGTTTATAGTACGTGTTGTTGAAGATGAAAGTATTGCATTCCATAACAAATTTCGTAAGTTTCAAGTACTCTTCTATTTTTCGAGTTTCAATTGAGTTTTCGATCAAAATTTGTTCTAGTATTTCATATGTTTTATGTAATGGAATGCTGGGAAAAAGTGCTTCAACGTCGAAGGAAACCAATTTTTCATTTTGTTCTATTTGAATATGTTTTAGTTTTTCAGTTAAGTGAAATGAGTTTTGAACTGACAAATCATTACTAATTTTAAGGTTTTTATATTCGTTTACCAACCATTTAGCTGAAAAATACGTGGGAGAATTAATATTTGAGAAACCGTAGGGAGACAGTTCTTCCACTCCATTTCTTCCACTCCATTTCTTCCACTCCATTTCTTCCACTTACCAATACTTCCACTACACCTTTACTTCCACTCAATTTCTTCCACTGACCGTTACTTCCACTAGTTCTTATTTCCACTAACCATCACTTCCACTAGTTCTTTTTTCCACTCCATTTCTTCCACTCCAGTTCTTCCACTTACCAATACTTCCAAAAGGAATGCATACATGCTGAGATGATTGCGCCCCACCACCACGGAGAATCGGTTGTTCTTTTTTTCACTAGTTCTTCCATAATTCGAAATTCGAAAATTGGATCGGAACCAGTACAACGCCACATTACAGGACGAGTCTAGGACCAACAACGCCTCAGAAGGATGGCACAACCGATTCTCCGTGGTGGTGGGGCGCAATCATCCTAGCATGTATGCATTCCTTTTGGAAGTGCAAAAAAAAACAGGGCGATACAGAGACGATGATGCAGCAACTTGACTTGGGACAAAAAATCAAAAAAGGGCAATTACAATCGAAAATTAAAGCCGAGGAACGAATAGCAAACATTGTCAAAAAATTTAGTAAATTCGACGAAGAAAATAGGATTCTGGAGTACCTACAAGCTGTAGGCCACAATATCTCTCTGTGATTCTTATACTGTATAAAATGTGGAATAATATAATGTAATTTGAATAAATTGTACAATTATTTTGAATTGGAAAAAAGGTATGGTGGAATTGGTGGTTAGTGGAAGTAAAGGTGTAGTGGAAGTATTGGTAAGTGGAAGAACTGGAGTGAAAGAAATGGAGTGGAAGAAATGGAGTGGAAAAAAGAACTAGTGGAAGTGATGGTTAGTGGAAATAAGAACTAGTGGAAGTAACCGTCAGTGGAAGAAATGGAGTGGAAGTTGCGTCGCACAATCATTTGAAACAATGGGTCTCCATTTATCGCCGGGTTTGTGAATTTTCGGTAAACAATACAACTTGGGGAGTGATGGGTTTTTAACTTTGAGTTTAAATTTAAGTCTATCGTCTATGAAACCTTTCGAATCCTTCAGTAAACTATTTAATCTATTGTTATAAATGTTGATTGGATTTTTTGTTTGTTTTATGTAGGGTCCGTCTTTTAACATTAATTCTACATTGTTGTAATAGTCATTTTTATTGACAATCACAACTGAATTACCTTTATCCGATTTAATGTAAAAGACGTCCTTTTCTTTTAACAATTTAACGGTTTTTGTTTCGGTGTTATTCATGCTGTTGTTTTTGCTTGGTTTTCTTCGTATTTTCTGGATGGTTTCTTTAACTGCGATTCGGAAGGCTGTGGCATCTTCTTGTTCTAGTTGTTGGGCTGCTAATTCCGTGTCATTGATAATCTCTTCTATGGGGATTTGATTTGTTGGTGGTGAGTATTTAAATCCTTTTCTTAGTAAATCCATTTCTTGTTCATTAAGTGTTGCATTGGATTTGTTATGAATCAAAATCTGGTGTTTTAGTGGATCTTCTTCTTGAATGGACCTCGGATGTTGTTCAGTCAGTAGATAGTTGAGTTTTCTTTTTAATCGAATAGATTTTGTCTTAGTTTTGGAATTGACTTTTTCCCAGCATTCTATTACATAAAACATATGAAATACTAGAACAAATTTTGATCGAAAACTCAATTGAAACTCGAAAAATAGAAGAGTACTTGAAACTTACGAAATTTGTTATGGAATGCAATACTTTCATCTTCAACAACACGTACTATAAACAGACTTTCGGAACAGCAATGGGCAACCCCCTTTCACCTTTCTTAGCAAACATTTTTTTAAACCATCTTGAAAATAAGGCAAAGAAAACAATCCCTAACTTTCTGAGGGTTTGGTATAGATACGTAGATGATATTATTGCAATAGTTACAGATATGAAAGACATAACATTAAATTTAAATAAACTTTTCCCTAGTATTAACTTTACTCATGAAATAGAAGAAAACAATCAAATCCCCTTTTTAGATTTACTTTTGATAAAAAACAATAATACAAAAATAGAATTCAACATTTACAGAAAAAACACACACACATTTAATTACATCCACTCATCTTCGTCTTCTCCTTTTAAACACAAATTAGCAGCTTTTAACAGCATGATTTTTAGAGTAATAAACATACTATTACCCATAGAAAATAGGGAAAAGGAATTTAGTTTAATCAAGAACATAGGCATTTCATTAAATTACAGCATTGACACAATCAATAGATTAATTAACAAACAAATTAGGAATCACAAAATTATTTCAAATACCACACTAACCAACTCAAAGGAAGCCGCCCCAAAAAAGTATGCTAGATTCGTGTACCACCCAGCAACTTGTATGAAAATTGGTGGTTTATTGAATAAATTCAACTTTTCTCCTGCATTTTATGTCAACACAAAATTAAAATGTTTACTTGGCAACACATTTACTAAAACAAACCACCTAGAAAAATCCGGAATTTACTCAATAAACTGCAACAATTGCAATAAAATATACGTAGGTCAAACACAACGTAACATATTAAAAAGATTTAAAGAACACCAGTATTATTTTAAAATTCAAAACCCGGACAAATCAGCAGTAGCACACCATTCAATTGAAACAGGACACACATTCTCGGTAAACAATATTAAACTTTTAAAGCAATCAAGTCATCGTAGATTAAATATGCTTGAATCCATTGAAATGTATAAAAATAAAAATGTTTTGCTGAATTTCGATTTTAGTCCCTTAGTTAATCCATTATTAGATTTGTTACCCAAAAATAATCCTGCAGTGAATGTAATCCTACCGACCAACTTCCCGATCCATAAGCCGCCCGCGCCGTCCCACCCCGCAGATAATGTAATGACACCGACACCCATCTCGAACCTTTAGCCGCTAACAATAGGTTTAATTACTTTTTGGTTTTTCCGATAACCCGTCAACTATATATACCGCGCACATAGTTTTAAGAATTTAGTTTGTTATTGATAATGAGCACCTTGTGTCTCGAAATGTACATCTAACATAAAAATAAAAAGTGAAGTAAGGAATAACAGTCTTTCTATTTGTGATTAATCACTTCACGTAAACTCGAAACAATACAGTTCCTTGTGTCTACTGTAATTCAATACCCATTCATTTATTCACCCGAATCTATGTAAACAAACAAACAACGCGCTCCGCTCTCATAATTTTTATTATTCGTTGTGATAAAATTCGACAGGCACTATAAACCAATACATAGTGAAAACTACTTTCTGCAATTTTGCTATCTCTGCGCCATCTCGTATCCCAGAAACACACAACCAGCAAAAAATGGCTCTCTTAACCGAAAACGCGCGCGCGGATCCTATTTAAAAACATTGCTCGCATGTGCGGCGAGCCGTATTATTTTATATACGGAATTCGGCGAAGGCTGTCTCAGATATTGAACAACACAATTATTTTGATTAGTTTACTATTAACACTAGGCTACTTGAAACGATGGTATATTGAATATAAATTATTAATGTATTATTTTAAATACATAATTGTAATAAACATGAATAGCATAGTTGTTGTTAGTATTATCATATAATCAACAAGTTTATATATCTGACATTTTATCTCGTTCGTAATGTATCAAATATCTGTGATAAGAATATAATGTGTAAACGCGTCACTTCAACGACAAGGTCATCCATAAAATCACCTTAATAAATAACAAGATGGCTCGTTTTTCGATCTTGAACGACGTCTTTCAAAAATGTAGCATTCCTTGTTCCGAATAATCTTATTCAATTCAATCTGTGTTCTATGAGAATTATCTTCTCGGAAAAAAGAAATAGCTCGGATAGTTTTTAAGTCTGTGATTATACGAATTAAAACAGAAACTAACACAAGATAGAAAAGCAGGGAGAGAAAAATATAGAAACAAGCATTAAAAAAACTCCTTACACCTAACGATAGCAAGGAACAAGGTTAACAACAAAACAAAAATTTAAATCATTTGTAGATTTTGTAGAAGAAATCGCGATTATTAAATGAACATTGTTATTTTAAAAATGATCTAAAGAAATTCGCAAACACTCTTACAGACATATTTACAACATGAGCATCTTTTTGAACGCGTAAGAATAAACAAACCTCACGAGCGTTTTCCATTCCTAGATTAAACATGAAGTAAAATTTAGAGTTTAGAAAAGCCCGAAAATTTGGTTTGATCGCGTGATATATTACAAGTAGGGTCGTGCTATTTAAAAAAATGGGCAAGGGTAGCTACAGCCTAAAAGGTTGGTAGCAGCAGATTGTTATGTGGATCAAAATGGTTCCCCGTCCATATCCTAGAAACAGTTTTGAAAATTTTTCTTTAACTGTTACGGTTCCAAAAATATTCTGGCTGGCTTGTTTTCAAATTGACATCCTGTATATGGTGTCCGTATATCGAGGCACAACAGATTCACAGAAATGTTCGTTTCCGGCTTGAGGGCGTTTCTCCACACCAAAAACATCTTCTATGGGCACTGGTAAATCGGCTTCATTACTCAGCAATGGAACTACATTTTCTGTGCCATTAAACAGAAGAAAATACAATTGGGCATTATCTATCGTTATTTATAGGTTAATATAGCTAAAACAAAAACAAACACACGAAATCAAAATGGCCGAACTATCGGTCATCAGATACCCAACATACATCACAAACACAATCTAAACATGTTGAATGTTGAACATTTTGCTGAACGAACACATTTATAATTATTAAAAAAAAAACTATCTCAATTATTATTGAAATAATTGAATTATTTGCAGCTAAAATCCAATTTGTCTACAGCTACAGTTTTTCTTAATGTATAATAACACAGAGTATGGAGTAACCAGAGTATTCACGCTGGCTGTGCGGGGTCAGGGGGGGCGGCTCTGTCAGGTGGCTCACCCAGCAGGCGTGTGATTTAGAGTAACTACTAGGTTTCCCCACTCTTCCCAATTCATTTGTATATCGGATCCGCAGAGGAATGTTTATATTTTTTCCTCTCTAACGGTACCGATGGAACGAAAAATGATGACGCTCGGTTTGTTTATTTTATCAAAATAAACAAATCGAGCGTGAATCTACACCATTCAATTTTTAATTCCACATATAATATTGAAATCTAGATTTACTCTCATGTAATGCAATTTAAATTAAAATAAATACAGTTATATGATACTGGTAGGGATTGGAATACCGGCATGACGGTTAATCGCAAAAATTGCTCTTCGAAATGTACCGGTATTTTGGTAAATCATATTAACATTATGTACATTTATTCCACATCTTTAACTATACTTCTGACAAAAATAGTAGATCGATTATGTGTTTTTGAACTTCATAATAAATCAGTGTTTGTACGCGTGGCGCACGAAGTAAAATTTCGAGTTTAGAAAAGCCTGAACTCGCTTCGCTCGTGCCGCCAAGGGTTTTCTAAACTCGAAATTTTACTTCATGCTTAATCGGGGAATGGAAAACACTCACACAAATCCATGTTCTTCACTAATTTCCACGATTTCTTATTAATCCACTTCTTTTGAAATGTTGTAACAGGTTTCAAGTTTTTGCCAAGATTTTATAAATAAAATTTAATATTCAATATAATTTGTCAATCAACCGAACAAAATAAAGGCTAGTATTTTTGAATTTTACAATATGTCAGTGTTTTATACGCGTGGCGCATGAAGTAAAATTTCGAGTTTAGAAAAGCCCCGTGAAAATTTGTCTCGGGTCGCTAGCGCGACCCTCGACAAATTTTCTACGCGGGGCTTTTCTAAACTCGAAATTTTACTTCATGCTTAGCCTGGGATTGAAAACACTCGTTCGAATTTTAAATTAGACTCTTTTATAGAATCAACGAATGTCCGCAAATGTACAGAGTATACGAATATATAAGGATATGATATATAAAAAAAAGTAAATTATTATGTCAAATATTAAAAATTTTTGTTTATTTTTGGAGTTATAAACCTTACTTCTTTGGATGTAGATGGCAAATCCTCTTCCAATTTTCGGGTGTATATGTGAATGGGCTTTAACACTTCTAAATCGGAATCCGAATCACTTAATACTATGTCAAATGGTTTTGGAATTGCTGATTTTAACAGTTTATTTTGTTGATAATTTGTAAAATCACTTGCTCGAAAATGTTTATTACACAGGCGCTTTGAAGAAAGTTTCTTTTTGGACAAAATAAAGAGATCCATATTACCACATTTTTTTAACCAATGATCACATCTTTCGCTATTAGTTACAGGAAATGTAAAGAAGTGTACTGTACATCCTCGGTTTTCCTCGCGCCACAATCACGATAGGCGCATTTTAAATAATTAGCCATATTTTTACAACTAAATATCACTAGAACTACAACTATTATGTAAAAACACTAAATGTTCACTATACTTAATTAAATTATAGTTTGTCCGTATAAAATTAGAAACCGTTAACGTGCACACTGGAGAGCGAAAAACATACTGATTATTTTTCTTAAAATATTTCTCACTGACGATTTCCTATAAGTACTTTGAAGAGGGTACTTTTACAAATATTTTTCTATGTATTTTTTACATCCTTAGTAATTGATTTCTAGGGCTTAAGGACAAAGGCAGATAAGAAGGGTACGAATTTGGACTGTTTTTTTATATCATCTGTGGGGCGAGTGAACACTTGAAAACGAACACTTTAAACCAAATTATCAGTAGATTTATGGGTTTCCAAACAGTCGTATGATGCATTATTTTTACTAAAAAATTTAACTATATTAAATAAATCGATAAAAGTTGTGATAAAAATATAATTCATTGCTCTCTATAAAGAAAATACAGTATGTCCGTTTCAAGACGCATATATACTTACGATTGAAAAATAGTTTCAATATACAGGGTGTCCCGGTTAAGCAGTCCATGCATGTGTATCTTCTAAACGGCAAGAGATACAGATCTGTTAAATGGTAAAAATATGCAAGACGATGAGTACCAACTATACCCGGTGTTAGGTGTTAAATTAACAAAAAAAGTTGAACCATCAGAGCACATTGCGAAAAAACTGATTTTTGCGATTTTTTTATTTTCCTTTATAACTTGGTTATTATTGATGATAGAACGATATAGAGCAAAAACCGCTGGAGATATCGAGATGAAACTTAAAACTTAAGCTTTTTGAAAGGAAAACCGGAAGTGGTACTTTACTCTTAGCGTTTTTTAGTTTTTTCCAGATATTACATTTAATTCAAAAATATTAAATCTAAACGGGGAAAGTACTATGATGGATACATCACCATTTTTTTTTATATGGGCGTCAAAGTTGGCCATGATATCATTTTGTAGACATTTCTTTTTTAATTTGATGTATCATATGGTAGGTTTGTTTTCATTAATAAAAAAACTGGACGATATTTTCATAGTATTTGAAGTTGGCTATGAATATACCAAAATAAATGAAATAATAACAATAACACTACTAACATAGAGCGTTATTTGTTTTTGAAAAAATAAACATATCATATGATATACCAAATTAAAGAGAATTAAAAATCTATAAAATTAGCTCATTGCCAACTTTGACGCCCATATAAAAAAATGAAGTTAGTATGCATATATTGGAAAATATTTGCTTTATGATAAATCTGATTACATATTATTAAAAAGCATAAAAAAGTGCCCTTAAAATGTCAAAATATTATCCTTCTATCATCAACAATAAGTATGGTCTGAACTTTCAACTGTTTTGTTAATTATATAACGGATATAGCTAGTACTCATCGTCCTGCATATTTTCTCCCCTTTAACCAAATCTCTATCTCTTACCATTTAGAAGATACCCATGAATGGGCTGCTTAATCGGGACACCCTGTATAGATTATTTTACTTTTCTTTTAATTTAGTAAACCTCCATGGAATTCGTTTAAATGTCAATTTTGAACTTGAAAATATTACAAAAAGCATTTCAGTGTTTGCCTCCCGGCAAATCCAAATTTTCACGCTTTTCTAAACTCGAAATTTTACTTCATGCTTAACCAGGTAGTGGAAAACACTTGTTTATAGCCTCAAATTGAACTTTTATAAACAATAGAAAGTCGGAAAATGTGTACTTAAATATTACATACTTACTTAATTTTAATATTTTTCATTACAAGAATATTTATATAGGAACAATAAATTGTAGGCGTTAATTCCAAAGACAATATATGTATTAAATAATCATCAATTTTATTTATTAAATTTGATTATACAATAAACAAAATATCCAAATTTTCAGGCGTTTCTAAACTCGATTTTACTTCATGCGCAACGCGTATAAAACACTGATTTAATGAGATGTTTAAAAAACGTATTCTTTTTAATCACTCTTGTTCCCTCATGAACACCGATAATAATAAAATAAACCGTTCAAAATACACGTTTTTATTTTTCAAATATTATATTATAAGCTCCCCCAGTTAGCCCCCCCCCCCCGTGGATCCGTGCCTGATTGACATAATTAGTTCTCAGGTAATACCTCGGCGGTGGCGGAGAACTTTGCTTAATCGCAGAGGAAACAATATTATTGTTTACTCTGTGGCTATATATTAGTGGAGATATAAAAGATGAAATTATCTATAAACTGAACGCATTGAAACAATAATGTTTTTATTTCACATCTGTCAGTCAGCAGTAAATTGGTGTATGGGTCTATTGAAATATGAGTATATTTATGTTTACATTAACATTCCAATGAACGAATCATCCTTTAACATATGTTTTTGTGCCTTAAATCGCCATCAAAATTACAGGAAACTGTTTTGGTTGAAGGTTTTAATAGGTGGATGTTTTGATAATTTCCTCAGAGATGGCTACACTATGCAAACTGTGGATTCCGAGTTACAGGCGTGATTACTCTGTATATTCTTTCCTCTGTGATAATAACCTGGTATTTAATTTGGTGATGATTTCTAAGGAAAAAACATTTCTTCGCCCGAAGAAGTCACAGTGTGACGAAAGTAACGGATAAATTCGGCATTTTTCAAAATACACATTTCTAAGAAAAATCCTCGAACAGGTCGATTTTAAATTTCTTTTCTACATCGTCGCTATGACGTCATCGACAATTTTTTAAAATGGAAATCGACTTATTTCATATAACAACTTTTGTAGATCTTTAAATTGTCTTTATAATGGTAAAAAAAATTAAAAAATGTTTTTTTTTAATTTCTATTTGTAATACCTCAATAGATGTACAAAACAAATCTAAAATTGACCTTTTCGAGGATTTGTCTTAGAAATGTGTATTTTTGAAAATGCCGAATTTATCCGTTACTTTGGGAAGGCACTGTATATATTTGAAAGTGGTTTAAATTGTTTTATTTATATAAAAGTAAAAAAAGCTTGTTTGTAAATAAAGCCCCGATACCACACAATATAAAATGAATTTGATTTATACTCTACTCCCCAGGGCATTTTGTAGGGATTTTTTACAGGGTGTATGCAAATGTATAGTTGAAAGAGAAATTCCCTGCATATAATAAAACCGTTTTTAATTCTCATAGAGACCCCGTAAGAGGAAAACACGGTAGAAAGCGGTAGACTTTTATCAATCTACCGCTTTCTACCGCTATTTCTGTATGTCATCTACCGATAATACATTTTTTGACCTGGCAACACTGGCTACAAATAACGTGAGTAGTTTATGTGTAGAAAATGACTTGTTAACACAATTTAGACACACTTACCTGCTTAAATATATACTATATAAGCCTTTCTTACACTTGTTTAAAGATGTTGACAAATACACATTTTCAAAATAAATCCTCCAATTTATACATGTAACTACACGGTAATGTGCGAGGTATAGTTCTTTTCTACAGCTAATTTCGACGATCGAAGCGCCCCCACCAGAAGTTTTACAGGCCAATATAATTTAAATTGTGTTTTTCAAATGAATAATAACAATTATCAACGTATACAACATCTAATACTGTAAAAATACGGTAAATAATACACTACAATTTAAACCATCTGATAAAACCAAGGCCGTAGCCAAGGGGGGGGGGGTATAGGGGTTCAAATTCCTCCGGAAATTTGTAATTTTTGTATGGAACAGCGGCTCTGTAAAAGCAAAAACAATATTTTTACCATTAAAACCCTCCCCGAAATTTTTATAATTCCCTCCGACATTTTTTTCTGGCTACGGCCTTGGCTAAAACGTCGCTTAGTCAAAAAACTCTCTCAAGTCTGACCGAGGGCTAATATATTCATATGATGTAACGGTTCAATTTGAACGTATGCGATCACTGACCCTGCGTACATGTGTAGTGTGCAGCTGGCTATTCTGCGCCATTAACCCTGTAAATTAATTAATAATTATTTATCGCCTAGCCCTTTTCTGTTATTTTGTCAATACGAGATGCACTGACTTCAATTATTAAATCAACTGATTATTCTAGTTTAAAAATCGCGCCATACGCCTAGGGACATTTTTTTACTTTAATGTGGTATCGATTATTGGCAACAGTGCGAGTGGACGCATTGAGCTAATAGCAATCATTCTATCTATCATGTCAGCGAATAATTTTTGGTTATTAATTGTGTTAATTTACGGAAAGTAATTGGTTTAACGTAGTGCGGATAAAATATATAACAGTATGAATGATAAAATGAAGGTGAGGAATGGTCCATAGTTCCGAGTGAGTGCATAGTTAATAACTGGTTTTTATCAACAACAGCATATACCTCAACAGAAGCTTAAAGCCTTTTCTATCGGTACAATGGGTAAACGTAATTTATCTAAAAGGGAGCTTGAGGAGCAAAGAAAAAAGGAAGAGGAAAGGGCCGCTGCACACGTAAGTCTTTTGGTGTGTAAGTGTTCCACACCCGATAACCTTGTTTTTTTTAAATCAGGCGTTCCAAGAGTTTGTTGAGACTTTTCAAGAGACACCTCTAAATGGTGGTAGTAAAGTGTGGGTTAAAGCTGGGACATACGATGCAGGTGCAAGAAGTAAGTATTATGTCAAAGTTCATACATATCTAATGCAACTGTACATATTTATATGAATGCTATATCACATATATGAGGAAGTGTCATATCTTAGACTCAACAGTAGACGAATCGTAATTCTGAGGAGGCCACTTTTGTATTAGTAGTTATCGACTAAACTGAATAATTCTAGCAGCGCACATCTATAACGTGTAGATCTGAATATTTTTATCGAGCTATGCTACGAAATAACAATTTTTATACTAAATGTGCATTAACCTAATGTAGGATGGTAGTTACCGTTATTAGTTGTATTTAATTTAAATTTTGTAAATTGTATTAGCCATTGACATTTTCTGCTCCATACCAACTCAGACATGCGTGAGTAGCCCCCGGATTCTAGTTGCCATTAACTGTGGCTTATGTATCGACGACGCTATATTGTATTCTACCAAAGGGTCGATAATCGACTGACATGATATGTCATGCCTCGTTCGAGTGAATTAGAATCAGCTGTCTGGATTGCTCAGTTGTAGATATAAGTCCAAAATTGTTTCTGTAAACTAAAGAATATCTAAAATATCAAGATTCCTGAGAAATGTACGTATTCTTCTGATATACCTCTGATAGTGGTTTCTGCTTACACGGAATCAGTTTTCAAACAAAGTTATTTTGTTCGCCAAATATTTTCACTGGAACGGGAGCACCCACTACATAGGCTACAGGGTGTACAAAAAGTGATGTAACGTCTCGATATCTCGGTTTGTGATAAGTTTAGAAAAAAATATTTCAAATAAAACTTATAGCTACTAATTTAAGCTATTATTTGACAATATTTTTAGTTATACAGGATGATTATTTTTATGATGGATATCAAACTTACCTTTTTTTAAATGGAACACCCTATATATTTCATTGGTATTCGATAGCGCGTTAAAACAGAAGGCTGCCATTGAAAACTGCATGTTTTTAAGTTGATCCGTTCAAAAGTTACATATAATTGAAAACATACTTTAATCGTAAGATCTACAATCTTAATAAAATATTCAACTGTTTTATTAAACCAGGTGTTCAAAATACCTTCCCACTTCAATTTGACTCTATCCCACTGCATTACACAGTATGCAACTTCCTGATTAATATTTTATCAGTTTCTTTTATAATTTAGATTTTAATGTAGTCCTGTAGATTCTTACACAATCGCCATAACCTCTTATCTTTAAAATTGTTGTATTTTTGAGTTGGGTAAGTATACCTTTTTGTATTTTTGAAAAAACCCAACAATGACATAACTTAATAATAACTAATGTCAATAACAATTGTTTAAACATTTTGAGACACCTACACTTGAGTATAATAGATATTTTATTTTCGTTTGTACTTTTCCTTGCAACTTTTGATGAAAGTAACTTAAAAACATGTGGTTTTTACTAGTATGTTTCTATTTTAACAGGTAAACGAATACCAATGAAATATATGGGGCGTTCCATTTAAAAAAAAGTGTGTAATTGTTTCGTATCTTAAAAATGAATCACACTGTATATTAACAAACAACAAACAAACAAATATTTTTTTCTAAACTGATCACAAAGGGAGATATAAAGCCGTTACATTACTTTTTGTACACCCAGTATACGTACATGTATATGTACTTTTTTATCAAGTACTCAACTAGTTGTAGGTATTCCACAAATACAGGAAATGTGAAGAATTTATAATATAATTTTTGTGAATGAAGTTTGTGGTATTAATAGTAAAATAAAATTATAAATACTTGTAGCATATTTATATGTGAATTTGGTGCATGGCTATACAGTACACTTCTGGACACATGGAGCCTTTTCGACAGTGAAAGGGTTGAGGGGGTGAAGGGGACTCTCAATCCGGCACCTTCACCATTTGTGTATTCATCAAATTTTTAAGTTATCTCAACTAAATTTGACGAATAAAGCACTAATAATCTTTCTTTACACGTTTATTTGAATTACCAAATGTACATATATTTTGGAAACAAAGTGATCATTATCAATGGATTAACACTAAATACAAAACAGAAACTACAAACTATATATAGAATGACGGATTATAATACAGAAGCGGTGGGAGTGTAAATAAAGAAAAAACATAAATTAAGATGTGAGCCAAAGGAATGAGGTTCATGATACAAACCAGGTAAAAGGGATTGGGGGGAAAAACACAGATTAAGGTGGTGCAATTAAATATAACAATGTATTATGAAGTGGACTTAAATCAAAATTCAATAAATTATTCTCATGTTTTTTACTTTCCCCCGTATGTAATACAAAGGGAAAGTATTGTTTTCGTGAAAATTTTCGAATCAAAAATTTTAGCGGAAATATCCGTTTTGAGGTCCCCTGAGTCGAATAAGACCATTTTTGAAAAATGTCTGTCTGTCTGTCTGTCTGTGTGTGTGTGTGTCTGTGTGCGCTGTACCGCAAAAACCGCTAAAGATATCGAGATGAAACTTGAAACTTAAGCTTTTTGTTACAATCGGAAGAACTGAAAAGCTTTTGGTGAAAATCGGAAAACCGGAAGTGGTACTTTACTCTTGGCGTTTTTCAGTTTTTTCAGATTTTTTCAATAAATGTTCATCAAACAAAAAATTCTTTCAAATAAAAGTTGTAGATAATAACAAAATGAAGATGTATTGTTCACTTACTTTTTGTCATAGCACTCTTAGTTTTTGAGATATTTCAAAAGTTGTGTGTTTTATCTAGTTATTGGTGTGTGACAGTGTATGTGTCGATACAATTGAAAAATGTTTTAAATAAAAGTTGTAGGAAATGAAAAACTAAAGATTTTTTGTAGATTCACTTTTTGTCATAGCACTCTTAGTTTTTGAGATATTCAATAAATAGTGTTTTTTATCTAGTCATTGGTTTGTGTCAGTATGTGTTGATCCAATTGAAAAATGTTTCAAATAAAAGTTGTAGTTATCAAAAAGTTGAAGACATTTTGAAAATAATAATGCTACAAATATTTTAAAAGTGATTTAATACGCAATTTACGGGGGAAAGTACTATGATGGACACATCACCATTTTTCATTCATATTCATATGTTTATTGGCCATGTGAGGTTACATGTTTATAACATATGACATATTTCAATGACTTCTAGCATGTTCAAACGATATTTTGATGATTGTTTTAATAATTTGATGTTTTTTAATGTAATTTTATGACCGGTTTTTAGTAAATAGTTAGCCACTGCAGATTTTTTATAATTAGGGTGTTTGGCGTGTGCTATGTTTGAATCTCCTATTTAGATTACGCTGTGTTTGACCAATATAAACTTTATGGCATTTACAACACTCGATCGAAGAAATACCATATTGGTCAAGTTCATCTGGTTTGTTGAATGTGTTCCCTAAAAGTTGCCGTAATTTAGAATCAACATAAAACGCGGGGGTTAGGTTATATTTTTTATTTAATTTTGTGAAATGGTTTTTTAAATTGTGGGAAAAAATTAATCTAATGAATTTTTTATCTATTTTGGAGTGGATCGGTGTAAGAAACATGGTATTATTAAGTTTAAGTTTGAATTTATGCTTATTAATTAATTTGTAAATTATCTGGAGGTTATATTTGAGATTTCTCTATTGTCTCCCAAAAATGCATAAAGAAGGTAAGAACTGCTAACGGTGGAGGCTTCTAGTTCGTTATACATCATAATTTACAATTGAAACACGATTTTAACTTTGTATAATTGAGACTTATTAAGTGACTATAGTTTCGACAACTTTAACATGTCATTTTCAAACTCAAAGTGATTTAAACTAACAATTAAACAGGTATATATACTTAAAATGAAGGTCTTATAATTGCGTTAAAAATGGGGGTATATGTTGGGTCAAGCTGGTCGTTGATGATGGGGATTTCTGGATTATCGCGGGCTTTTTGAATTTCCAAAGACTCCATGAGGTCCATTTTACGGCCCTTCTCGGGGAAATATATAATTGACAGTACATCCTCACCAAAAGTATGATTGTTTTCAATTATATGTTTGGCATACGAGGACTTATCATTCAAATCAAGCCGAAAAGAATGAAGATGTTCCTTGAGTCTTACATTAAAATTACGACTAGATTGTCCTATACAGGGTGCCTGTATTTTGACAGAATGTATGGGGATCTTAGTTATTTGAAGAGAAAGAGAGTCGGTTAAATTGGGGCAAAGTTGCGTATCTTAGTTTTTTGACAATATCTCAAAAACGAAAAAAGATATTTCAATTTTGTTTTTAGATTATTATTGGGCCCTAAATCATGCAACTTTGCCCCAACTCAAACTGACTCTCTATCTCTTCAAATAACCGAGATCCCCATACATTCTGTTGAAATACGGACACCCTGTATATACTCCGTTACAATCTTTACAAGTAAGTTTGTATATTCGTGATCTGTGAGTATTTTCTATTGCTGTTTTTGGATTGAAAATTACATTCCTTATTTTCTTAAATGGTTTCAAAGCTACTGTTATATTATGTTTCTATAAAATGTTTCTAATTTTCAATGAAATGTCGCTAAAGAAGGTAAGGGGTTTATAAATTAGTTGATTTTGTGATGTTTCCTGGCCTGAAACTAAGATGAAAAAACCTCGTAAATATATATATGCAGGCCAGTAAACGTCACAAAATCAACTAATAAATCTGTGGTTTTGAGGAAAAACCAGTTAAGTCACTTTTTTGGTTAAATTGAGTTATGTACGGACTTAAATACATATTCATCTACATTTTTATTTTCTGACATTGATACAATGCTATCTGACATAGCTTTGCGTAATTTGGACAAAACCTAACCAGGGAAGTGTCGTTTTTGAGGAAAAACCAGTTATATGATACTTATTGCGGGAAAACCAGTTATGTTCCATTTAAATGCACGTTAAATTAATAACAAACATTTTTACAAGTTAAACATGAATTTAATTCCTTTTTGTAAAATATAAATGATATGAGATAGACATTTGGAGCTAGTTTAAGGTACTCAAGAAGTTGACTTGTAAAACTTTAAACGCAAATAACTCGAAATCATGAAAAAGTGACTTAACTGGTTTTTCCTCAAAACCACAGAAATATAAGATCCCTTTTCCCTAGAGCATTTACATTTTTCAATATTGTCAATACTTACTGATATAGAAAAATAAATTCAAAATTGCACTTTTTTTAAATATCTCGACAAGTAAAAGTGCTATTTGAAATATTTTTCGATATTTAATTTACAATAGTTAAGATCTTTTGAATAATTTAATTTTTTTAATTATTGCAATTTGATCATTAATAATCATATCATATAATTTGTTATGTGATAATTTATCTGTGATGTATTACCTTGCTTTGGTATTATTTTTAAAATGATTCACATCTGTGATAAAACTGTGATAATTTATTTAGCATTTATTTACTTTTTGTTTTGTTATAATTTTGGTCAATGCATTTTAAATGGAACTTACTTTATTAAACACTTTTATCTACGACCTCACCAAAAAGCTTTATTTATGCATGGATTAATTTGCGTGCATCTCCACTTTGCACTAGATCTTCAATAGACAATGCAAATTTAAATGGGACTTACTTTTTTAAATAGTTTTTATTATCTGTCACTTATGACAGTTTGTAAGCCGCTGAAAAAACATATTGACGCATCTATTTAAAAGGTAAAGTTAAATAATTGATGCAGAATATCTAATTCATAACAAATACCAGAAAAGGGGGCGTAACATATTCCCTACCAGGGCGGACACTGGTGTCCGCCCAACGGAAAGAAAATTTAGGCCGAGAGGACACAGTATTTTTGCAATTTTTTAAAGTAACCATTCTCTTTGGTTTCTAAGTAATCAGATGTAGACATTGATTTTTAGAACCATATTTTTTTTTTAAATTTTTTGTTGGCACTGACCGCTAAAAGAAAAATGTGAATCCAAAAATGTAGAAACCATCCTTTTTTGGAACGGGCAACTCAAATCATAGATAATTTGGATACTTTTCGTAAGGGACATTCAATCTCCCCCGATCTAAAAACCTGTGTCAAAATTCGTTGAGAAATGTATTGATTTTTTTAAAGATTTTACAGCATATAACGACAAAAATTCAAAATTCTTGTTAAGATGTCAGAAATGCCATCATCATTTTCCTTATGTAGTGTAGTGATTATCAGGGCTATTCCATACGCAAAATATCAATTACCAAACACGTTTAGAATGTGATGTTAACGAACAACAAGTAAGTTAAATTTAACATATCGGGTACGGAATAGCCCTGAATGATTCAGCGCAATGGCTGGGGAATTGGTAGCGTTAAGTGTGTTACCAGGATCACATCGGAATTTCTATTTTAGAAATTTCGTTATTTTAGCAATTGAATCATTTATCAAACATATTTATAATTTTCCAAAAACTATTTTGACGTTTGGTAATTTCGATTAAATTTAACTTTTCATTGCCATTTTCATACGGCACAGGGCTGGGTTCCAAAAATCTGCTGAACCTATCTAGAGCCTGCCCTGCATAAACAAGATGTATAAATACTTTGGAAATTATATGTTTTTCTTGATATCTCTCACTCTGGGGATCCAGGCTTTCAAGTAGTTAATGTGTAATATTCATAACATACAGGGAAATTTTTTTTAAGTAAATACAGCAATTTGTATTTTATATGGATACGCTTTAAGTTTTCCGACATTCGTTGGTATTTTTGAAAAAAGTTCAATTTGAAGCTTTAAACAAGTGTTTTTCACTCTCAGATTAAGTATGAAGTAAAATTTCGAGTTTAGAAAAGTCTGCGAATTTGGTTTGGTCGCGTAGCGTAGCGGAGCGACCAAACCAAATTTCGAGTTTAGAAAAGCCTGCAAATTTGGTTTGATCGCGTAGCGAAGCGGAGCGACCAAACTAAATTTTCAGGCTTATCTAAACTCGAAATTTTAATTCATGTGCCACTCGTATAAAACACTGGTCTTAAGTGAAGTTCAAAATATACATCTTTAGAATACTGCTTTAATAGCATATTGTTAATTTTACAATATTTGACTGTTTTACACGTGTGTGTTTTATACGTGAAAATTTGGTTTGGTCGCTCCGCTTCGCTATGCGACCAAATCAAATTTTAAAGCTTTTTTAAACTCAAAATTTTTCTTCATGCCTAATCTGGGAGTGGAAAACAGTTGTTTACAGCTTCAAATTGAACTCTAAAAAATACAACGAAAATGTGAAGATTTACAGAATAATTGGGATATGTATACTTAAAAGAAAAACTCCCTGTTTTTATTATTCACAAGTAATTTTGTGAAGAAATGCAATTATTAGCAACAACAGATTATAGCTGCAATCATTTGGTTCTAACTTTTCAGAGGAAGACACAAAAGATAAGGGAAAACTCTATAAACCACAGTCCCGACTAATGAATCAGGAAATGTCTTCAGCTGAACAAGCTCAAGCTTATGCTAAACTTTTGGCCAATGATAGAAAACCAGAAAGATTGGGCAAAAAAAAACAGACTAGTAAGAGCAATTTAGAATCTTTCAAAGAGGAATTAAGACAGTAAGTTATTTTTGTTTACCTTTACTGTTTATCATATATTTATAAATAATTTTATTCAGAATTCAAGAAGAGCGGGAAGAGAGGCATAAGTACAAAGGTGCTCTTAGGAATACTATAGAATCTGACATGGATTTGTTTCTGAAGGGTGGAGACATTGGGTCCTTTGATAATGGTGATCCTACTACCACAAATCTATATTTAGGCAACCTAAATCCAAAAGTATACATGAAATTATTTGAGAAGTATCTCAGTAATTATTAATTCATATTTACAGATTACAGAACAGCAGCTAATGGAAGTGTTTGGCCGGTACGGTCCTTTAGCTAGCATAAAGATAATGTGGCCACGCTCTGACGAAGAAAAGTCTAGAGGCAGAAATTGTGGTTTTGTGGCTTACATGGCCCGTAAGGATGGTGAGCGGGCACTACGCAATTTAAATGGTATGTTTTATACTAAACATAATGTATACTTAGTGTGAGTGGCCCTAAATGCATTTAATGAAGTATAACTGAACTTATTATTATGTCAATGGTCTCAAATCATTTTGCTGGCTCAGGTTTATGTGTTTGTTTTCTTTAAAAAATCCAGGCGTGTACAGGCACCTTTGACATGCTCCAGAAAATCCTAAACATAGGTCCCCACAACCTTGTTTTACCAAACACTACACCAGCCCACTGTAAATTTGCTTAGTGTCCTAGTGGCCCAGTCTGCGCCTGGACAACTCAAATTAGTAGCTACAAACTAATAGCAGCATGTTACATAAATTTTTAATGTAATTAATTTTATTACAACTAGTATGTTTTAACCCTGCAGTGGTGACATATTTACTGTGACACGAGTGGTAAAGTTGGATTTCTAGACCGTACATATTTTAAACTAACTTGTTGCAAAAATTGTTGTACATATTGGAGACGAAAGTATTCTCATTACTTTTAGATGACTTACATTTTAACTTTTTGTATTCAAATTATGCATTTTTCTATAATTACCAACTCCATTCCACTCACTCCATTCAAAAATAGGTAATTCTAATAAAATACAAAAATTCTATATATAATAAGATATTGACTATTATCTATTAAATATTTATAATAGTATTATTTATTTTATAACTTTCCTATTTGAAATCTGGAAATAAATTGAAAACACTAGTTATTTTCTTATTCCACTCGCAGCAGTGGGGACGTCGGACTGACAGACTAAACATCAATAACTCAAAGTTTGTCTTAAAATACTTTTTCAAAAATTATGCAGGGAAGATCATAAAAGTTAGGTATACGAAATGTTAATTAGCCATTTATTATGGATTCGCAACAAAATTCAAATAAGTCACCCACCGGTCTATGAGACTGTGCGTCACCACTGAAAGGTTAAAGTGATTACTTCTAAATTGCTGTATATGTCCATTTATATTAATTTAAGTTTTGAATTAAATTCTTACAATAATATATACAGGATGGCCCACCAAGAATGAAACAGGTATTTTGAGGCATTTGGCAATGGAATAGTGAAGAACACTCTGTTAGATTAATTTTTGATTTTTGAATTTGTAATAACTGAAATGTTGTAGTGAATAATAAATAATGAATTCATTAAAACAATGCATGAAACTTATTTCAAAGCATTTCGGCTATTTAATTATCTTCTAGAAATTACAACATTTCAGAAACTACAAATACCTTGATTTATTCTCATGCTTGGTGCTCTATTTGATAGTTATTGTAAAAAATTAATAGCTTTACTGTAACTTTCCATTTAATATGAATTATTGTTATTTGTTTTAATTTTTAATGTATGTATTCTATTGTTTCTATCCTAGCTAAAAATATTTATAGTTCTTCAAATAGCTGGAATTAGGTTCCCGATATTGTCTAGCCATGACAAATGCACTTTTGTTGACATCCTCATCTTTTAAAATATTAACAGGTATCCAACCATCTTACCTTCCTGTTTCAATTATTTATTGCTTTCAGTATTTCAATCTGTATCATTTGTTATTGGAAATATATACTATACCCCAGTATAGTATATTTATAAAATTATGCAATATCAGTTTTTACAATATACACATATTTTTCAGGTAAAGATGTAATTGGTTATGAAATGAAATTAGGTTGGGGTAAATCAGTAGTAATTCCACCCCACCCTATTTACATCCCTCCTTCACTGTTAGAACTATCAATGCCGCCACCACCATCAGGTTTGCCTTTTAATGCACAACCCCACCCCAAGGATAAAGATATCCTACCTAAATCTACAGAAGAATTAAATGAGGTATTATTTCTAGTAGAATTTAAGGCCCTAGTATTTATGTAAATATCAATTTTCAGATTCTTAAAAGAGCGGTGGTAAAGGTCGTAATACCCACAGATAGGACACTCTTGATGCTCATCCATAGGATGGTTGAGTTCGTAGTTAGGGAGGGTCCTATGTTTGAAGCAATGATTATGAACAGAGAGTTGCATAATCCGCTGTTTAGGTAAGTATTTTAATGATTTTAATATAATATAATACAGGAATAGTCACAGCTTAGAAACAAAAGGGTAATGACTCAGTTTAGTTTGAATTATTTCGCTTTTAAGTCGGACTTTTCTTGTTACTTCTTTTACTTATCTACGGTACAGTAAAGTCTCGAAGTCCAACCCTTTACCAATCTAGTATGTTCAGTAGCCTATGGACTGTTACAGGGACAGATCAAAGGGGTTTGAGTTCACAATAGAATCTATATAATAATTCACAAAAAAAGGGTTTGGTGGTTTACCTAGAAGAAAAATAAGGTCCCCCACAAAATTGTTATCTGGATGTGCTCCTGAGTTGAATATTAAAAACAAAACATTTTGTTCACAAATTGATTTTTTTTTTCTTGCATTTAGTTACAAGTATAGATAACTTTTTCCATATTTCATGGTAGTAATTAAATTTTAATTTTTTAGGTTCCTATTTGAAAATCAAAGTCCAGCTCACATATACTACAGGTGGAAAATATTTTCTATAATGCATGGCGATTCACAAAAGGAATGGTCAACTAAAGAATTTAGAATGTTTAAAGGTAATTTATGTTTATTTAAAATACCATATACTTTTCATGTTTTAAGAAACAAATAAAATTAATGGGTGTATAAAAATTAAATTTCACAGATGGTTCTGCATGGAAACCACCATTAAAAAATAACTACACTGCCGGTATGCCCGAAGAGTTGATTTCTGAAGAGGAAGACAGAACAAATTCCAAAGGAACACTTTCAAATACGTAAAAAATATATTTTCTGTTGCATTAGGGTGTCATACTAACTACTTTTCTTATTTAGACAAAGAGATAGATTAGAAGATTTAATTAGAAACCTAACGCCTGAACGTAAAAAAATTGGCGAAGTAATGGTTTTCTGTATAGAACATAGTGAAGCGGCAGAAGAAGTTTCTGACTGCATAACAGAATCACTGTCAAACGAACCGACATTAGTTACTAAAAAAATTGCACGTCTTTACTTAGTTAATGATATTCTGCATAATTGTGCTGTTAAAGTGACTAGAGCGTCATCATACCGTAGAGCTTTTGAAAGTAGACTTATGGATATTATGAAACAAATTAAGATTACGTACGATAAGTTGGAGGGAAGGTTAAAGGCTGACGGTTTCCGGAACCGTGTACTCAGGATTTTAAAGGCTTGGGAGGATTCGATTTATCCAAAGGTGTATATGGATAAACTAATGAACACTTTTCTTGGGTTGGAAATTGAGGAAAGTGTTGATAAGGTCAATGATGTTGATGGGTGTCCAGTTGAAGCAGAAACTGATGAAGACGTTCCGATGGATGGTGCTGCACTTCTAAAGAGTGCTATGAAACAACAAATGAGGAGTCCATCACCAATGCCATCTGATTATGATGGTTAGTTAACATGTTCATTTATTTAGTTTTAAATAACAACTTATTACTTCAAATGTTAAAACATTTGAAATAATGTTCAGTGGATGCTGAACCTCTATACCATCGAGCATGAAGACGTTTTATATCTAATGTGAATATGATACCTGTTAAAAGTGATTAAGATATATAGGATGTCTGTTCCCAAAATAAATGTTTTAATAACTCTGTTAATTATAAAGATACATTTATTAAAGTAACATTGTTAAAGAATAGGTTCTTTATTTTCTACAAACAAATACATACGCAATCAGAGTGTTCGAAAAGTCAAGTGGGGGCCACTCCAGATTTTTTTTAAACAGCCAGGAGTGTATTATATTGGAAATAATTTCAAATTTAAATTATAGGTGTAGTGATTAATGAAGATATGAGGCAGGAGAAAAGCGCTGGATTGTTGACAGGATTCATAAAATCAAAATGGGAGACCGTAGATCCAGAGCAGGTTGAGGCACAGGCAATGACAACAAGCAAATGGGACCTGTTGGAGAACAGCGGAGATGCTAGCATGGACAGTAGCCAAGCCGACAAAGAAGATTCCAATGACTACACAGATAGCAGGTTGGTGGTAAATTGCAGGAATAAGAAACGTGCCCGATTCATATATGTAATTTTTTCTTTACCCATAATAATTTATTTCTTACTGTTCCATCATGCTCATAATTTAAAATTCTGCTGTATCTTTCTTTTCAAAATAATCAATGACTTTACAAACTTAGAACTATGACTGAAGAGAGGCGCACAAAGTTAAGAGAAATTGAGATGAAAGCTATGCAGTATCAAGATGAGTTAGAGTCTGGCAAGAGAAATGTTAAAAGCGGTTGGACAGTTCCACAACAAGTGGAACACTATAGGCGGAAGCTGTTACGAAAGTCGGAGAAGGATAGGAAGGAGAAGGAAGTCAAGTCCACCAAGCACAAACGGGACTACGATAATAGTGATAAGGGTGATAGTTCTGAAGATGAATATTATAAGGATATGTAAGTAGTCTCTGAACGTTGTGAATACTTTTTTTATTTTCCTGTATTGTATTATTAAATTCACTCAAATATGACGGTTTTCAAAATATGGGTGCATTTAATAATATGAATGAAGGAATTATGAGTGAAACATCGCCTTATGCTTATTACTGATGTTGTAGTACTAGAAAACATAAAAAGCATGCGCGAAGTTCTTCAAGTGGGTCTACATCCAAGCACAGGTAACATTTTAATTATTTTTTAGTTATTACTTTAAAGTTCTTGAAATGATAACATTTTTTTGGGAACTGTTTTTGATATATTACTATTTAGTTCTATAGGAATATGTATGCAATAAAAATGATTATTTTATATTCACTTATATCAGGACTGTTCAACTTTTAGTCATCCAAGGGGGAATAAAGATGAGGGCCGAATTATATAATATCTCATAAGAGTTTATTAATAAATGAGTAAGAATAATTATTGCCTGAAATAAATGATCAATTATTGATCGACTGCCGATTTCATGACAAGGTTAAACGTTGGACAGTTCTGACTTGCATTAAGATTTTTACATTTAATAGTAAATCTTTTTATTAAATTACAAATTAATGAAGAAATAGGAACTATTATTATTGAAATTAATAACTTTCTGGATTGTTCTGGAATAAATCAAATATGCTGTGATAAATTCATTTTGAACCAAAGTATTTTAGGAAGATATATATAGATTTTAGAAAGATATATTGAAAAATAAGTATTATTTTAAAGTAATAGCACTTGAAAGTGATAATGATGCAAGTAATGAATGCAATGATATTATTTCTTTTTCCACTTTTACTTCCTCATATACAGAAAGTATTGTAGCCCTAAACAAATATATATCTTGATAAGTTGATGAATCTCAACACACTTTCACAATTGTTTGTTTCACTAATTAAGCAGAATGTTCTCAAATTTACTTCATCAATTATTTATTTCGTAACATTTTATCTAATAAATAGATATAATAGGAATTAAAGCCATATTGTTAATTGTATTTATTTTTTAAATGTATGTATATAAGAGGTTTCTTGTAAAACAAAATAAATATATTAATTAAATATTCATTAAAAAATATATACAAATGGTTGAATTATTCAAATATTTGAAAATTAAAAATGTTACTTAAATATTTAAATGTCATCTGAAAAGGGGCAATGTGGTTGTACCTATGATGACATAAATGTAAACATTTTTCAATTAATATAGTTGAAATATATAGAGGATGTTTATTATGAGAATACCATCTAAATATCTCAAAAATCTAAGGGAAAAAGTTTCAAATGAAAGTTCTCTTATTTAAAATGTGAATTTAGAAGACCATTTCATTTTTTTGGACAGCTGTTATAATATTTATGTGTAAACTTGCACATGAATATTAGATAAATGGAATATTCTACATACTGATTCAGTATATGTTTGCTAAGATAGTCTGTAATACTGAAACAAATATCATATTTTTTACTTTCTACCTTTATAAACTGAGAATTTCACTTCAATAAATTTCTGTCTTCATTCAAAAGGCGCTCGTGACATACACGAATGCGTGTAAAAATGCCAGTAAGCAGCGTCCGTGACAGACACGAGCATGTACATGAAGTGGTAAACATCCTAGGAGAAGTTCAATTCATTGTAAATAAAGGAGTACTTTTGCCCGATGCAAAAGCTAGATTAATGGTAATGTCAGGATACCTCTACTTGTCTGGCACCATTTACCATTTTTAGGTCTCTATTAGAATGCCATCGAAATTTTTTTATCATATCTATGAAAGACATATTTTTTTACATCTCTAAATTATGATTTGCATGGCTAAGGCAAAGTTGTTATTTCATTTCCTTGTAAAAATATCATTTTCAAGTGAATCTTAATTTTAATGAACAGAATGAATAATAGGTTAAAATATAAGCTATTTTCTCTTCTTAATATATAAATATATTTTGCAAGTGAGTCTATGAAGTTGTAGGGCGGATTTCAGCTAGATCAAAATTATTGTGGCCACTTTTTTAGCAAATTTACTTTCATGTTTTTTACTTATTCCACATAAGTGGTAAGAGTAGTATTAGAATATGTATCTCATCCCAGGATTACAATTTTAGGTCGAAAAGTCGTTCACCATCACGCAAGAAAAGCTCACGAGCCCCAAGTCCGCCTAGCCCTCCCAGGATCAGGCGCCACTCACCCACCTCATCCTCGCGATCCTCTCGCCACGGCAGGAGCCCATCTCCTAGCAGTGGCAAATACAATTCCCCCGCCCGCTCTAAGAGCAGCAGATACTCTCCCTATTCCCCGCGATCGAAACATGATCGACGATCCCCCTCACCTTATTTGTCTTCAAGATCACGAAATCGGTCACCAGATTCTCGCAAACATAGGCATAAACATAAGTTTTAACTGCATAATTATTTGGAATTTATATTGTAATTCATTCAACTTATATATTCCAAAATGTGTTCCGTGTATACACATTTATACAAAAAAGTTTATAACCTGTTTACCTTTTTCAGGCTTTTTTTTATTATTTCATCATATGCTATTTTCTATTAGGATTTTTTTATGTTGATTGAAATGAAAATAACAAGAAACTAAAACACAAGTTACGTATATCATGTACAGATTCAGAATCCTGTAAATATAGTTTATTGTACTTTTCGTTTCTCTTTTCAGATGTAAATAAAAGTTTACATTCATTTGTATAATTCATTTTATGTCCCAAATTCCTACACAACCTCTTGCAGGGCATTCATAAAAAAAACATTTTAATTGCTATACTGGGTGTCCCACTTTAAGTAGGACAGTATGGGGAACTTTGTTAATATCTATGATAGAGATTCGGTTAAATGGGCAAAGTTGTGCAGTTTTATATGCTTACTTAGATTATCTTAGAAAAAAATAGAAATTTAGAAAAACTACGAAGTTATTGAGAAAAAACTGAAAATCGTGATTTTATAAAATCTTTCATACCCTACTCCTTTGTAATTTTATTGAAAATCTGTAAAAACATTCTCATAGTAATTGCTATAGCGCATCAAATCGTGATCTATGTTCATTTATCTGACCATTCGTTTTTGTTTCATTAACATCAACTTTTGTTTTTCAAATGGAAGCATATGGTAAAATGAGTAGCAATGGGCCCGTTCATCAAAATGTTCATCATTCAACATGTTTGGATTTGTTTGTGATGTATGTTGGTATCTAATGAACGGTACTCCGGTCGGTCTATTTTGTACGATTGCAGAACTTCCAAACACGTTCACAATTACCAATCCGGTCATCAGAGAATTCCCCAACAGTTGGCAGTAAACTCTTAACTGTTGTCTCTGATTTACGGGCCCATTGAACTGCATTTTTCACCTTGATTTCAATATGTCACACATGTACTTTTATTTATTTTAGCTATTCGATTGTTTTCAAACATTGCAATTGTTTTTGTTGTTACTATGATAAATACAACACCTAATTTAAAAAAAATACTCTATTGATTGATTGCAGGTTGTTATGTCAACCAGAAATGAAGTTTTTGTTTCCATAGTTACATACTATAAATACATTTGTAAAAAGTGCATGTGTGGCACACCGTTAAACTCAGCGTAAAGACTACAGTTCAATGATATGAATATCGTCATACGCTGCTATTAGAAAAACAAAAGATAATATTAATGAAACAAAAACGAATCACATGACAAATTAATGTTAATTACCATCCGATGCATTAGTAGATTTATTTGCACAATGTTTTTACAGTTTCTCTAAAAGAACACAAATAATAAAGATATGAATATTAAATGTTGTTTAAAAACAATTGAAAAACTAAAATAAATAGTCACGTGCTACACATCATTGTAATCAGCACGAAAAATGCAGTTCAATGATATGTATATCGCCATATGCTTCCATTTGATAAACAAAAGTTGATATTAATAGAACAAGTACGAATCTCTAAATAAATTAAAATTTATCACTATCTGATGCGTCAAAACATGTACTTTAGAAATGTTTTTAGAGATTTCCAAAATACTTACAAATAAAGAAGATATGAACGGTTTTCGAAAATCGCGATTTTCAGTTTATTCTCAATAACTTCGATGTTTTTCAAAATTTGTATTTTTTCTCAGTGGAATCTCAATAGGCACATAAAACTGTACATCTGTGCCCATTTAACCAAATCTCTATAAATAATAATAAGAAAGTTACCTATACTGTCCTACTCAAAGTGGAACACCCTGTATACAGGGTGCCCAATTAGTACAATCTCGGCTCTTGCTAAAGATCGAAATAAAATTTCTTCTCCAATGGTACTTCACTGTATAACCTACAATTATTTTAATATTTACTTACAAATGCAACTTGCTTATTTTAAATGAATCACCCTATATAGGGGAGAAGGGGCACCTTAAACACAGGGCACCTTTGAACATGTCTAATATTTCCATAATTTGTACTCTCTCAAGTGATGATTTGTGCGATATAGATTTATGTATGACATATATAATTTTTATTTCAGCATCATTTAAAAATACAGAGAGTTTTATGTAACACCGAACATACTAAAATGTACTTAATGTTAATTTTCCTATGTTCGATGTGTACTGGGACGCATCAAAGCATTGAGTACGATGTGATTGGCTAGGATTTCGAATGGTAATATAGTCAACCCAATGTACATTCTTCACGTCAAAAATAAATTAAATTTGTCAATTATTATTTCAACCACAATATGTTGTATTATGAATATTTTAGTACAACGGAATGGTTATCAACTTTTGTTATATTTTTAATCAGTAAAATACTAGTTAAAGGTAAGAAGATATAAACGCTTCATCAGTAAGCACAATTTTTTGCAACATTTCGTTGTTTAATTAACATATTAAATACAATTTTACAAAAATGTTATAGCTTAATGTTGTTATACAGCAACTAGTAATGTTGGAATTTGTAGGATCTAAACTTAAATTCTTGTAGAACTCCTACGTACAAAGGATTTTTATATAGTAAATTATTTTGCAATAGTAAGGATATTATTAGACACTCTTCGATCGACATAACTGAAATTGTTTAATTTCATCTCTTCCGATAATATCGACGGACTTCTAACTCCTCGCTTGTGAAATTTATCCAAACAAACTGTTCTAGAAGGTTCGAAATGGTTGAAATAAATGGTAGTCTGATTGAACAGAAAATTTTTCAGAAAATAAATCATGGGAATTTCTTGAACTGTTTTCTCCATGGGATAAGTTTACCAGAATAATCTTTTCCTTCTTTGTATACATTATTGATATGTTTAACTCTCCGTTCTTCGTCTACGTCTGCTTCAAGTGCTAGAACACCAAATATCACTTGCTTGCCATAACTGACAGATTTCATTTATTTTTGAAGGGAAGAGCGTAAATTGGGTTGACTATTTTACAATTAGAAATCGTAGCCAATCACATCGCACTCAATGCTTTGATGCGTCCCAGTACACATCGAACATAGGAAAATTAACATCGAGTACATTTTAGTATGTTCGGTGTTACATAAAACTCTATGTATATCAAAGTATGTGTGTTTTCGTGTGCAAATTGTAATTACCAAAGATAATTTTTGTAACATGATTTTAGTGCCAAACTAGTCTTAGGCCAGAGTTGAGTATTTGTTTAAGTAAGTACATCAATTATAAAATAATAATCATTTCGAATTTAAAATAATGCCACATTTTTTTAAATTAAAAACTTGCATTGATGTCTATTGGGGTACCTTTAAGGGGGCACATTTGAACAGTGTTTAAATTCAATTCTGAATATCATTCTTACAGTAGATTGAAATATGGTTCGAACATAGAATAAAAAAGGTGAGAAGGCAAACATACTCTAAGAATATACATAATAAGAATATATATTATAAAAGAAATCATGTTGCTAAGGAAAGGTGTGCATTTTCTACTTGATAATTATACTTAGTTTCCTTATTTATATATTAAATATTTTTTTTATGATTTTCATTTAAATATTTTGAATAAATTATTTGATTTATTTGCGACTTTAAATGGTGTGTATGAGACCTGCTGTTAATATTACTTAATTTCTCATTAAGGTTAGTGATTTCCCTAAATTTCAACCTATATATTTACCGAGTGTAAAATCACTTGGCGTCCCTTCCCCTACTCTATCGACTGTGCTGGGTTCGGTAAGTAATTAAGGTAGGTTGACATTGGTAGAAACAGGAGGTAACAAACTATAATTTATTTAATTGTAAGGTAAAATGTTGTTAGTTACTTTTAGGGTGTCATTAGATGTATTTATAGCAAATTAAAAACAAATAGTTTTTTTAACATAAAAAATCGTTTTATTTCGCTTTTTTTAAAGTCGATTCGTTCTGCACAATCTCATATATTTCGGCGAAAATCATTCTATTTATAAATAAATATATGAGTACTCTTTCATATCAACTGTTATTTACGTTGTTATTTATATGTTTAATTATAACCCAGCAAATTCGCCTATTCGCTGCTGACGTATCGAAACTAGTGATTTGAATAATCGATTACAATTATGTAATACAAATAAAAGAAGCGATACAAAGTGATCTTGTAAAACAAAAACAACGGGCCACAGAATGTATTCGAACGAGGTGTTTTTTTTTTTCTGGAACTGGTTTTCCAAGAATGTTTTTTACAGGGGGTATTTTTGGGGGTCGTTTTTTGGGAGGTGTTTTTTTCTGGGGCAACGTTTTTTATGGGTGGTTGTTTCAGGAGGTGGTTTTTTGGGGGTGCTATTTCGAAGGGGTGGTATTTCAGGGAATGATTTTTCGGGGGATGAATTTTAGGAATGGTTTTTCGTATGAATGATTTTTAGGGGGATCGTTCCTTTCGGAAGATGTTTTTTCGGGAGTGGGGCTGATTTTTCAGGAATCTTCTTACATGGGGTAGTTTTTCATAACTTGTTTTTTTTCCGGTGTGATTATCAAAAAAGTTTTTACAACCGATGGTCTTTTAAGGTGTAGTTTTTTGAGGGTTTGTTTTAAAGCCTGTGGTTTCATGAGCGTTTTTTCTGGGGGTAATGTTTATTAGTAGTGAAGGTAAGAATTTTTATATAATTATTATTATTGAATGATTTATTTAATGAAATACAAAACAACTGTCAAATCAGTAATTATTAATATTACTAGATAATAATTAGTAGTCCTGTCTACCTCGGGGGATCCTACCCCTACAGGGCGCGTCCCCAGGTGGCGGATAGGGGAACGCCGTCACTCGTTGACGGTAGGAGCATTGGCCTCCCGCGGACCAACATGGAAGGAGGGAGTGAAGCGATGTTAAGATATCGTCTAGGTATCTCTAGCCTCTCCTCCCTCAAGACCGGCATGCGTGGTGACGAGCCACACCCGCGCCCTAAAGGTGCAAACATGTCGGATCTAGAGGAGTAAACCTCGATAAAAGAACCCGTAATCCCTGGTGTTATACGTACCGTGCCGATGGGATGAATGGCACTACGTTAGTGTGTCTATTAACGGTGACCTCCGGATACCTAGCGACCTCCGGTTGTATATTGCCTTTCACCGGTAAGGGAGCACTGCCGGTGACGACTTTTAGTTCTGCCCATCTCGTGGAAACAAAATGAATTCTCAGCAAAAAACAAATAAAAATCAAAACAGGCAACTGACGGAGGAGTTCATCCCCCGGTTTTTGCTTGTTTCTAAAAGCGAAGGAAACTTCGATAAGGTTAGCCCTTTCGTTATTGACAAAGTTATTTACAGCAACTTGGGTGAGACAAAGTCAATTAAAAAGGTCAAAGACGGCTTATTTATTGAAACAGTAAGTAACGCTCAGTCTAAGAAGTTGTTAGAAATGAAGAAGCTAGGAGAATTTAATGTTACAGTCACCTCGCATAATACCTTAAACCATAGTAGGGGAATAGTTTATTGTCGAGATTTCCTCAATTGCACTATTGAGGAAATTCAACAAAATTTGGCAAGCCAAGGTGTTATAGAGGCTTGCCGCATTACAACAAGGCGCGATGGAGTGGTTCAAGAAACCCCGAACCACATATTAAAATTCAACCGACCAAATCTTCCGGCAAACGTTAAAGGAGGGTTTCACAGTCTACCAGTGCGTGCCTACATCCCTGCACCACTTAGATGCTTCAAGTGCCAAGCTTTTGGCCACACCTCAGTGCGTTGTTCAAAGGAACAAGTTTGCGTCTGTGGCAAAAGCACACACGAAGGCACAAGTTGTTCAGAGCCTTTGACTTGTGTAAACTGTGGAGGCGGACATTCTGCACGCTCAAGAAACTGTCCAAAATATAAACTGGAAGTAGCAATCCAGGAATTAAAAACCAAGGAAAAATTGACGTATTTCGAGGCAAAGAAAAAGATCATCCCTCAAACCCCCTCGCCTGGAGTTTTATACTCCCAGGCGGCAGCAGCAAAGCCAGGGTATTCCGATTTTTTAAATCAGTTACTGCCACAGTTAAGGGAAACAATTATTAAAACAGTTAAGGAAGAAAGGTTACAAAAGATCTTTTAGGTCGAGGTAACTTCGAAAGGCCCAGAGGCCACACGACCCACCGACCCCATACCATACCAAGGAAGAAATGAGTCAATTTAAGGCTCATCAGGAGGCAAATAGATTGCCTCCTCCAAAGGAGGCAAGTCAGATGCCTCCACCCTCGACGGTCGCCCCACGACCGTCGAAACAACAAGGGGCCAATTCCGGTCCCAGTTCATCTGGACAGCAGGAGGCAGTCTTACTGACCTCTACTGTCCAGCAAATTTTGGCGGCTGCGTCGGCCAATTCGGCAGGCCCCGATCGACCTAGACGACTATGTCGTCTAGTGAGCTGCCCTATAAAATGGCAGCTGCCGATACCTCTCTCTCCTCAGCGGATGACAACGTTGAGGAGAAAGTCAAATTAATAAAATCCAAAGGAAAGAGAAAGCCTGGGTGGCAGAGAGGTGTTCCTAGGAAGTAATATTCCTGGGAATAATCTATGCCTTCTTTGCTTTCAATCTTTATTTATTTATTCACATTTATTTTCACTATTTTGTTATTAACTTGTGCTTGTTTTCTTACTGAAGTCCTTTACAGCTTCAGTATAATCTGTGATAATAGGTTTAAAATTAGTGTTGTGTCCGTTTTAACACTGAAGTCTTTTATGACTCTAGTGTTTCTTGTTTCTGGCATCAGAGACGTTTAAAACTCCGATGCCATTTGTGATATTAGTTTTAAGGTTTTTGTTGTTTTTGTCCTGCCGCCGGAGTCTTTTACAACTCCGGCACAATCTGTGATATTAGTTTTTAGGTTTTACTGTATTCGGTCTGGCCTTGGAGCATTTTACTACTCCAATGCTATCTGTGATACTAGTTTTAAGGTCATTTGTTGTAGTTGTTTTAGCATCGGAGTGATTTACACTTCCGATGTTAACTGTGATACTAGTATTAAGGTTTTTGTTGTATTTGTCCTGCCACCGGAGTCATTTACAACTTCGGTGCTATTTGTATCGTTAGTTTTAGGGTTTTATTGTATTTGTACTGACATCGGAGCATTTTACATCTCCGATGTCACTTGTTATTTGTTTTTCTTAGTGTTATTTATTTCTAACTTATTATTTGTGTCGTCTAAATTTTTGAATAAAAATGGCTGAACAACTGATTCAATGAAATTGTAACGGTTGCAGAAAACACTATTACGAGCTGAAAATACTCTTGGCAAGGTACACGCCGTTTTGCGTGTGGCTGCAAGAGACACATTTCAAGCCGGAAGATATGTTTCAGCTACGTGGTTTTTCGGTCGTGAGAAAGGATGTCGTGCCTGACGTACGAGCTAAGGGTGGTGTCGCCATCCTTCTGAGAGAAGACCTCCCTTATGAGGAGGTCCATCTCAGAACGAGGCTCCAGGCACTGGCAGTCCGGATATCTTACCCCCTGAAAACCACTCTCTGCACCGTTTACCTCCCTGAATTCGATTGGACAATGGCAGACATAACCGAATTAATCGATCAGCTCCCCCCGCCGTATATTTTAGTGGGCGATTTTAACGCCCACAGTCCACTATGGGGCTCTCAGAGGAGGGATCCTTGCGGTCGCCTGATCGAGGATCTTCTCGATCAGAGAGATGCGGTCCTCCTCAACACGGGATCCCCAACGCATTTGAGCGCCAGAGGGTCGGAGTTTTCAGCGATCGATCTCTCTCTTTGTTCCCCCCGTTTAGCCACTAGTCTTACGTGGCAAGTCTTAAATGATATGTACGGCAGCGATCATTTTCCGATCGCTGTTAAAACCATCGTTAGACGAGTAAGACACCATCTCCCTCGGAGATGGTGTCTCAACAAGACTGGCTTGGTTTTCAAGCCAGTCTTATTCCGCCTACGTCATATAGTGACGATGTCGAGACCGCCCTGCAAGACTTTACAGAACGGGTAATAGCAGCAGCATTGGGACACATTCCCATGTCTAGTGGGATAATGGCCGGTCCACCTGTTTCCTGGTGGAACCGTAAAGTGAAGGTGGCTATAGAGGAGAAGAAGAGGGCGTTAAATAAGTTTAAGCGAGCCCCCACCCGGGAAAACCTGATAGCTTTCAAGAAGCGGCGGGCTATAGCGCGCCGCACTATTCTTGAAAGCAAAAGGTTATCGTGGGAGAGCTACGTGTCGGCGATCACGCCCACAACACCTATTGGTGAGGTGTGAAAAAAGGTGGGTGCAATAGCTGGGAAGAAATTCCCAGCAGTAGCACCCATCCTCAAAGTTGATGGGCGTGAAATTGTCGACACACTAGAAATAGCGGATGCAATAGCGTCTAACTTTAGCTCCGCTAGTAGCTCTCGTAACTACGAAATGCTGTTCTAGGGTGAAAAGGGTAATCGAGAAGTCCCTCTAGATTTCTCCTCGACGGGGTCCTTATGTTATAATTCTTCGTTTTCTTCGGAAGAATTTGAAGAGGCAGTTGGATCGATGGGTGAGTCTAAAGCCCCAGGTCCAGACGGCATCCCATATCAGATGGTCCGACACCTTCCCTCACGTATGAGGAAGTATTTATTGGCCATCTATAATATGATATGGGATAGGGGCGTCTACCCCAGCCGCTGGAAAGTCGCCGCTGTACTGCCTCTTCTTAAACCGAATAAGGACCCCACAAACGTCAACAGTTACTGGCCTATATCACTTACGAGCTGCTTGGGAAAAGTCTTGGAGAGAATGGTCAACAACCGTCTGGTATGGATGCTGCAGACGAATGGTCTCCTGGCAAAGTACCAGGCGGGGCTCAGAAAGTACTACAGTACCGTTGACCAATTAGTCTGCCTGGAGAACTCCATCCAAGATGCCTTCCTAGAGAGAAAGCACCTCGTAGCGGTGTTTTTCGACCTAGAGAAGGCATATGACATGACTTGGAGGTACGGAGTTCTCCAAAAGTTACATAAATGGGGATTTAGGGGCCGTCTGCCTCTTTTTATCAAATCCTTCATGTCTAATCGTTCGCTTAGAGTGAAAATTGGGGACACCGAATCAGCACAATTTGTGCTGGAGAACGGGATTCCCCAAGGTTCCACTATCAGTGTCACACTATTTGCAATCGCCGTAAACGAAATCGCTGCATCCGTAAATTCCCCTGTAAAAAAATGTCTATATGTCGATGACCTAGTAATATACATGGCGGGAGATACTATCCCCGCCATAAATCGTCATCGACAAGGTGAACAGCGATGCTGAGTCCAGAGGTTTTCGTTTCTCTGAAACGAAAACCTCATGCGTCCACTTTTGTAGACTCAGACATCCACACCGGGACCCCGGACTATCTCTCCGGGGCACTAGGATACAAGATGTAGAAAGTATCCGTTTTCTAGGGCTAAGGCTCGATAGGACTCTTAACTATCGGGCCCACATCGATGAGCTGGTCTAAAAAAGCTTTAAATGTAATCAAATGTCTGGCCAGCATCAACTGGGGCGCTAAAAGAGAAGTGCTGTTGCAGCTTTACACAGCTCTGGTTTTATCTAGAGTCGATGGCTGCGCAGTATACTCTTCTGTCCTGGTTGAAAGCCCTAGATGCTGTTCACCATGCTGGAATTAGGTACGCCACGGGTGCTTTCCGGACGAGTCCCGCACCGAGTCTCTGCTGCGAGTCGGGTGTCCCTCCACTATCCGCTCGCCGCAACCGCTTCGTATTACAATACGCGGCGGCAATGCGTGCGAGGAGAGGACACACTAACCGACGACATTTTATTTCGATTACAGAGCAGCAGAGAAAATACGCTAGAAGACCTACCGTCAGTAGGCCGGTGTGCGTCCGTGCGAAGGAGCTGTTGGAGAGTCTTAATTTTAGTCTCCCAAGGGTATTCGAGGTCGGATTCCTGGAGGTACCTCCTTGGCTTATGCCAAGGGTAAGGTGTCGGCTGGGTCTGACCTCAGTCAACAAGAGCGATATGTGCCCCTACGTCTTAAGGGGCCAATTCCTCCAAATTATCGCTGAATACCCGGACTCTCCGCGGTTGTACACAGACGGCTCGAAATTCGATCACGGTGTGGGCTCTGCTTTCGTTATCGACGGCATCCCACATTCGTGGTCACTTCACGAGTCGGCCAGCGTGTACACCGCCGAACTGTACGCAATATATCAAGCCCTTCGTTTCTGTATATACAATAACCACCATAGCTCATTTCTCATCTGTTCCGACTCTGTGAGTGCCATCCAGAGTATAGTGTCATTATACTCAGCCGGTCCGCTGGTCCAGCTCATACAAGCCTCGATATTTGAAGTGTCTCGGAAGCGAAAGACGATTGTCTTCGTCTGGATTCCGGGACATGTGGGTATCGAGGGCAATGAGCTGGCCGACGAAGCTGCTCGTCAAGCAGCGGAAGCGGACGGCACAGATGATGTACCCGTACGTCCAGACGACGTTAAAGGGTACATCAAAAAGAAAATTATAGAGGATTGGCAAGAGAGTTGGAATGGCTCCGAGAGCAAACTAAAACATTAAGCTCTCCGTGACTCCCTGGCGGTCGCCGGTTACACTTACGAGGAGGGAGGAGATTGCCCTGTGCCGTCTTCGCATTGGGCATACCAACTTAACCTCCTCGTATCTTCTTGCCGGCGACGAAGAGCCAGAGTGTCATCTATGTCACGACCGGTTAACGGTGGAGCACGTATTATTATATTGTCCAGTCTACGCTATACAGCGAAATAGGCTGAGGCTTGGTGGTACTGTGGCGTACGTATTGGCAAATGATAAGGGGTCCGTAGAAACATGTCTTAGTTTTCTACGTGATACGAGTTTTTTAAAGCGATTTTAGCGATTTGTATATGTTCTTTTGTGTTAATTTATTATTAATTTATTGATTGTTCTGTTTGATTTATGTACAGTGGCATCGAAGTCTCTTTACAACTTCGGTGTCACCTTTTAATTTTGTGTCTGTCCGCTCCAGAGTCTTTTTACAACTCTGAAGCACGTTATGTATATAGTTTTAGGATCCGGCATCGGGGTCTTTTACAGCCCCGATACCGTATATCTGTGATATAAGGTTGTGTTGTCCGTTTCGTGTAGGCTCCGGCATCGGGGTATTTTACAACCCCGGTGTCGTCGTTGTGATATTAGGTTTAGGTTGTGATTATCTTGTGTGTGTTGGTTCCGGCATTGGGGTCCTTTACAATCCCAATGTCGTCTTATCTGTGATAATAGGCTCCGGCCTACTTGTGATATTAGGTTTAAAGTGTGTTTGTCTATTTTGTGTATAATCGGTGCCAGGGTCTTTTACAACCCTGGTACCACAAAATCTGTGATTTTAGGGTTAGGTTTATTTATGTACTATATATTTTTATCTTATTGTTTTAGTTGTTTCTTTTGTATTATTATTAAGTTTTCAAAGAAACAAGTAAACCGGCTAATGACCTTGTAGTCGAAGCCGGTAGGGTGGGGGGGGTTTTTAGTCGGTAGTCCTCCGCCTTGAGGGAGTCCGATACTCCGTCCGTAAATGGATTTTCCCCTCCCACACCAAAAAAAAAAATAATAATAAGCAAAAAATTATTACATTTTTTAAAACGTCATAAGCAAAGCTTTACTGAAGAGAGATACATCTCGAAACGCGTCTATAAATGGCCTAAGATATTAGTTTTAACCCAAGTCCTTTCACTTCTAATTTTTTGTTATTTCTCCTTTCATTTTAAATTTGTATTTGTTATTTGGTTTGAAGAGAATTTGACCTAAACGTTACATATACTTTAATAGAGCGTTGTAACAAATCAAATTAGATAAAATTTTAAATATTTCATTGTATAATTCAATATCCAGAGGTGTATTTGCACGGGAAGTAGTTGTTTCAATGGATATTTATCATCTCAAGTTGTCTTATTAATTAAGACATTGTTTGCATTTTCACGAATAACATTTTCGTAATTTTATATATTATAGTATATACTATTTTACCCGATCAAATAATCGCTTAAATTAGTATTTACTAATTTACCCGATCAAATAATCGTTTAAATGAGTATGTACTATTTTACCCGATCAAATAACCGCTTAATTAGTATATACTAATTTACCCGATCAATAATCGCTTAAATTAGTGTTACTATTTTACCCGATCAAGTAATCGCTTAAATTAGTAATTACTAATTTACCCGATCAAATAATTGCTTAAGTTAGCATGTACTAATTTCCCATAATAATCTATTATATCAATATATTTCAATAATCGACTAATTACTAATTAGTATATCGATTATTCCCATCACTAGTCGAAACGTCGTTGCCTACTCTGTGTATTTACCTGTCACCGATCGTCACCGCCGACGTAGTGACAACCCTACGAACTACCGTCGTGACGTTGTCGTAAACGAAACGGCAACCCTACCCAGCTAATGTCTTGACTTTGTCGTCAGCGAACAAGACAACCGCCTAGGAACATATATTGTGATGACTTCGTCAGTGAATATGTATTATAATTTAATTAATAATGGGTAAAATAAAATTAAGGAAATTATAATTATTATAAAAAAATCGAAAACCAAATAAATTTGCACATTATCTATGTAATCCGAAGAAGTAGATGGAACAAACTGAACTGGCGTTTGGATTAAAAAGCGTATCTACATTATTTTTTGGGAAATGAATGGTATTCAAACAATAATTCCTGTCGTTTTTAATCCATAATGTTCGCGCCTATTCACAACTGCGGATCATCAAGATGTCACGACAGCCGGCTGCCGATTTTCTTGCCAGACACACAATATTAAATAATTCTTACCTTCTACCCTTTACCACCCCCATTTTAATTTTAGTTTTTTACGAAAAATCATTAAAATAAAATTTGAAGATAGTCATTATCGACAACCCTTTCCCATGTTATATTTAATTATAAAATTATTCAAATAGAAACAAAAATTCAAAATTGCACACATATCTATAAATAAGAATATACAATATACAGGGTGCCCGTATTTCGACAGAATGTATGGGGATCTTAGTTATTTGAAGAGAAAGAGAGTCGGTTAAATTGGGGCAAAGTTGCGTATTTTAGGGCCTAACAATAATCAAAAAACGCACTTTTTAATGAGGAATTTAGATAACTGACATTTACCCGGGGACCATAGCCAACTTTTGTTTTTCTTATGAGCGCTATTTTGGATTTTCATGTATTTTGAAAGAATATTTTTTTCTGAACTTAGTGATGTATCACACTTATAATTTATTTTAGATTTGATATTTAAAATTATGATATTTTCTTTTTTGCAAAGAGTGCCTTGGAAACAATCACGTCATACCTGTTAATCAATAAAATCTCAACAGCAGTTAATCATTGTTAGCACTCAAAATTAATTAATAACTGTCAATCTTTTATGATAAAAATAAGTATCGATTATCATATAAAAGTTGTACAAACTAAATTAATTCTACTATTATTATTATTATTTCAAAACTATGTACAAAACAAGTAATTCTTGCATTTTTTTCCCTACATCGCGCTAAATATTGATCACCATCACATCTAAGCGTTATATATTTTTTAACTTTACTGTTAATCAGTGGTTTGTAGGCGTGGCGTATGAAGTAAAATTTCGAGTTTAAAAAAGCCCCGTGAAAATTTGTCTCGGGTCGCTGCGCGACCCGAGACAAATTTTCTACGCGGGGCTTTACTAAACTCGAAATTTTACTTCATGCTAAGTCTGGGAGTGGACAACACTCGTTCTTAGGAGTTTCAAATTGAAGGATCCCTCTAGATTACTAAGTTTATTACCATTTTACAAAGGCTACAGCTCGAAGGACCAATCATAGTCTTCAGAGACTGAAGGACTACAGGGAATTGAAGTTTTTTTACAAGAAAACAACGAATATCGGAAAGTTTACAGCATGAATAGGAAAAAAAACACCCAATTTTGAAAAAATATCGAAGTTGAAACGCATGAAGTAAAATTACGAGTTTAGAAAAGCCCCGTGAAAATTTGTCTCGGGTCGCTGCGCGACCCTCGACAAATTTTCTACGCGGGGCTTTTCTAAACTCGAAATTTTACTTCATGCTTAGTCTGGGAGTGGACAACACTCGTTCTTAGGAGTTTCAAATTGAAGGATCCCTCTATATTACTAAGTTTATTACCATTTTACAAATGCTACAGCTCGAAGGACCAATCATGGTTTTCGGAGACCGAAGGACTACAGGGAATTAAAGTTTTTTTACAAGAAAACAACGAATATCAGAAGGTTTACAGCATGGATAGAAAAGAAAATATCCAATTTTGAAAAAAATATGGAAGTTGGGTTGGTTTTTAGTGCATTTTTAACTTTACTTTAAATCAGTGTTTCATACGCGTGGCGCATGAAGTAAACTTTCGAGTTTAGAAAAGCCCCGTGAAAATTTGTCGAGGGTCGCTGCGCGACCCTCGACAAATTTTCTACGCGGGGCTTTTCTAAACTCGAAATTTACTTCATGCTTAGTCTGGGAGTGGAAGACACTCGTTACTTTAAAATACATCACAACCGTTAAAATATGTATCGTCGGATACCTGTCTTCAGGGGTGATATGTAAGCAAATTATGGGTCCTAGGAGTTGTCAAATGAGTTACTCAACTGTTTCCAAGGTACTCTTTACACAAAACAAAAGATTAAAATTTTACATATAAAATGTACAATAAACTATAAGTGTGATACATCATTGAATTCAGGTTCTTTCAAAAATATGAAAATCCAAAATGGCGCTCATAAGAAAAACAAAAGTTGGCTATGGTCCCTGGATAAATGTTATAGTTATCTTAAAATGAAATATGTTACTAGATTAATCGTTAAAAAGTGCCTGTATAAAAAATTCGTTTTTCGACAATATTTCAAAAACGAAAAAAGGTATTTTAAATTTGTTTTTAGATTATTATTAGGCCCTAAATTACACAACTTTGCCGACTCTCTATCTCTTCAAATAACCGAAATTCCCATACATTCTGTTAAAGTACGGACTGTATACAGTATAAAGAATCTAGGTATATCATATAAACAATTTACACTAAAGCCAGACATTATTCGGAGTCAGAATCCTTTGGTAAAGATACCTGTTCTGGTTCTACTAATAACTTTAACACCTCTGTGTTCAATTTTTGAATGGTAAGCGGTCAAGAAACCTCTAGATTTACCACTAGAACATCCAGGTTGGGGCCAATTTGGTAAACCTTCAGTAGAGAACACATCCATTCCGTTTAGCCACTTAGAATATTTATTTTCAAAAAGTAAAATTGTTCTATGAGAGGTTTGGCATTTGATTGTCAATTGTGAAAATTATTTATTTTATGTATTAATAAACCTAAATTTTCAGTGTGCGATGCAATTTCAATATTCATAAAGTCAATCACAAAGAGATAGACTGCTTTATTTTTTTGTTCTAGCGCCAAACATCAAATAATTTTCTCCGAGAAATTGTTACGGGAACTAATAAAGCAATTTGAATTTGTAATATTCTATACTTATACGATATTCGGAATATGTACATACCATTTATTATTAAAGTAATAATTACTATTTTTTAAAGTTTCTGTATTATCAGAATATTACATAGATGCACGGCAAACATACCGGTGCCTATCATCTACCTATTCGCTGGAGACGTGTCGAAATGTCGATGCGTATTCGGTGTCGACGGTCGATGCCTACTCGGTGCTTTTATCTTCCAACGATCGCCAGCGAAACGGCAACCCTACGGAACTAATGTCGTGACGTTATCGTCAGCGAATAGTCATCTGTCCGGAATCTGACATTGTAAGTCGTATACCATTCGCTTGCAAAAGAAGAGAAAATAATGCTTTATGTGAGTGCCGCTGTTACCACCAATAATAATACTGTCGTATTGAAATTTTATGGTAAAAAAGTTAAAGGTTAATTGACTGTTTGTAGTTTTAAAATTTTGAAAAAGAAAACTAAATTTATTGTTTATATAAAATGCATTAATATGCTCAATATTTACACTAATTTGATCGACAATTTAACCACCCACTGAGCAAACACAATTTTGATATAACGTTATTTGTTTGTTTTTTGCTTAGTGGGCAATTTAAACATTTTTATATTTTATTTAAAAAAAATGGGGACTTTTGTTAATAACAACGGATTTTAATCATAAACATATATTTATTAGTTTTCCCACAACTATACGGTAATTATTGGACTATTTTACATTTTCTTGCACGAAATAAGCAAAGACCAATTTTTCTATCTCTCTTTCGCCTCGGATTCACGTGCGTGTTCGGAGATGCACTCGAGACGAGAACGTAATCTAACATACGATTACGCACCACTATTAGGCTAGTGTTACTTGATGGTATTGCTATGTCAAGAAACATCTTTTATGGGTTTTCGAGATAAGTGTGTTACAATAATAATAAGAATTATAATATCAGTATAAAACAGATTATTTTTTAAATATATAATTTTTAGTTGACAATTCAATTGAACGCATAAGGCGGTTATTGTTATTGTTTGATCATTTATTCCGAATATTTAAATATAATTGCTTATAATAAACAAATAGTGAAAAGAGATAATTTCTCAATACGTATCTACAGTAAAGCACCGATTATCCGCAAGCGAATAATCCGGGAGTGCCGCAACACATTTTTTAATTACGAACCTTGAAAAAAAAACAATTTTAATTTTGACTGATTTTTTTAAAGGTGTATCTGAACTAGATCATTGCACAGGCCGGGTTCTGTCCCGATTTTTTTCAATTTTCATTTTTTTCCAGTGGGCCGGGCCGGGCTTCCAATTCAAAATATGAAAACGGGCCGGGCGTGACAATTTTTTTAAAGTTTGTTTTTATTCTTAAACTATATCTATAACTAAGTAAATATATAGTGACAATTGTGATAAATATTTTTATAAACTAGGTTTCAATAATTCAGACTAAAATATTAACCGGGCCGGGCCTGTTCTATTATTTACCCGGGCCGCGCTCAAGTCAATTATTCCATGATCTATCTGCCCGTGCAGGGCTCTAATCTGAACACATTTTGTACATATAGTATGTATGTATTTTATTTGTGTACTGTTCTTTAATTTAGTGATTTAGACGTAGAGCAAATGTTTCTGCTGTACTGTACATAAGTATGTATATATTTTAAAAGTTTTAATATGCTTTTTTGTTCAATAACACATACTTTTTATGTTGAAATATTTTTTTTCGAGTTTGCAACTTATATTTTGTATTTTTTCGGGTTATCCGCGGTGCCCTTGCTCTTGCGTGAAAAAAAGGTATTTTTTTATGATAATTTTTTCTCGATGTCAATTTTTGATGGTTGTAGAAGAAATATATTTATGTTAAAAATTTTATTTTTATTTAGTTTTAAGCCTGGTTCATTTATTTATAGAGAAAAGCTACACACTTCACTGTGCGTTTCATTCTCTGTAATCCATAATGAATTAATAAAAATGAAGTAACATAAAATATCTTTAGCTTCCTGCTTCCTGCTTGTCGACTCCGATCGCAGGTAGTTTGGTCATTTTCGTCACTTTCGACCCTTCCATCTTTTACCTGCCTAAACAAAGGGAATCGAGCACAAATGCACAGAACATGTTCGTAACTACCGTAAAAAGTGCAATTGGTGTCCTGTTTGGCAATGAACTATATACATAATTATATTACAACAAAAGGTATTTATTTCATAAGTTATTGAAAAACGTCGTTTATACTTTAAAACACTTCTTTTCTTGTTAAAGGATCTGCATTGTTGTTCATCTTCTAGAAGAGAACAATAATTACGTTTGGCCATTATTTTTTATTACAAGTTTGTGGCTGATTGACATTGATCCTTCTTTCCGACATTACATTATGTAAGTATATTTTGCAATCAATTATATTTTTTACATTTAATTAGAGAGATTATAGAGGCAATATATTATTTTAGTTAATATAATAACAACATTATTTTAGTATTTTTAGCAATACATCAAGCAGCCAAAAACAATTCAAGTAATTTGGATCAAACTGGTTCATCGACCAGTTCAGTTAATTATTTAATGTATTATGAATGTTTATATGTAATGTCTTTTCACATATATTTAATTATTGATGTGATATATTGTTTTATAATTATATAAATATATATCTATGAATATACCTTTTTAATAGACATATGTCATAAAATAATTATACAGGGTGACTCGCTTGTTTTTCAATGAAAAATTAATTTTATTATATGAAAGCCTTCGTAATTACATGCCATTTTATTTGCACATTATAATGTCTACTTTCTTGAATGCAATTTTCAAAATGTTGTCAAAAATCGTTGTATACGTGTTCCAATATCTCATGATTAATTATTGCCACTTGTCCACGTGTGACTTATTTTTGTGAAGAAATCTTAGTCACAAGTTATCGCGAGATGTTGGACTAACTTTGAGTAAAGGCTTGAAAACTGCTTTGAAGAGAGTGTACAACCAGGGCCGGCTCCAGGCATGAAACAACGGATGCATGGCATTTAGACACATTTAGTAGCAATGTGGTCCACAAACTTAGGCGAAAAAATGCCAAATTTACAATAATTTTTATGAATGGGGACGCTAGTAAATCAGCGCACATAAGTGCGCCCACTAGCCTAGGGCCGTCCCTGTGACCACCATCTGTCTGACATTATCATGCAATTATTATATGCAATTGAAATGGTATGTAATTACAAAGATGCTTGTATAATAAAATTGATTTTATATTTAAAAAACAAGTGAGTACTGACCCTGTAGTTATATTTTACCGTTTTCATTTTATTATTTAATGAAAAAAAACAGATTCCGTACGGCTACCTATTTGAAGACGACGTCGTCACGATTAAGTTTTTGTATGTCTGTCGATTCGATGACGACGTCGTCACGATGTCCGCGATGTCGACATGCGAGCGGCTGCGACCCCCGGACGGATATAATGACGCTGACAAACGTCGTCATCGAATCGGCAGCGACGTTCCGACACATCGACGTCCGATCGGATGCTGAGCGGCACCCGATGGTTTGCTGGGTACTTTAATATCTGGCAATTACCACAACCTAAGTAACTAGCAATTAGTATACAAAATTAGCCTGAAAGCGCTCATGACACAACATAAGCACAAACCTTCAACAGGTTATCAGGTTTTTAAGTTAGATTGAATTCTTTAGTAAGCGGCAATTAATGCAACTTAAAAGTAGTTAATTATGAGCTAACCCAATTACACAGTCTGTTATTTAGCTGCATCTCTCCAGCTTAATGCCAGCTAGTGAAATTAGTAGCTGAATACTTGTGTTTGCTTAACCTAAGGTTAGGCTGGTTGCCAGTTACTCAGGTTAGTTGTTCTTTAGGTTATAACTGGCAAGTAACCCATTCTAAAAAGCTTAACCTATGAAATTGCCAACTAACGTAACTTAATACACTACCTCATTTAAGTACACGGCAACTCTAGTTACTAGTAAATAACTTAATTTTAGTAAGTCATCTAAGCTACCATTAAAATGGGTCGCTATAGATTGGGTTTCTAGTAAGTGGGTGGCAATCAGGGACGGACTGGGTCTCTAAAAGTTACCGGGGAATGGAGTAGCTGGTTGTATGCGGCCCCCAAATAAATGTCCACCGATGATAGATTTAGCAGCAAAAAAAACTTAAACCGGCCCCCATATGTATGCTGCTCTCAAATTTCCACCTATGATAGGTATTGTGAAAAACAAAGGTCCTCCATCACCAACGTTGGTAGTGTATATCTTATATAGGTTACCTCATGCAATTCTGCATGCGCCAACTGTGAAGTACATCGTAGTGAAAAGTATGGCCGCCTGGATATTATAATAATATTACATCTGAGGTAAGGGAGTGTAGCGGGTTGTTTACTTTCGCGCTTGGTGCACTACAGATCTTTGTTTACATTCTTCAAATCGGATAAATATTAGTTGAACTATTATCTGTAAATAATTATCAGATAAAATATGTGTTGTTTTTAGTTATTAGACACAAGTAGGAAATTGGAGGATATAATCACAGTTCATATATATCCAGTTAGCCAAACTCCATATACAATTTTTGAATACGCGTTTGGATGCTTGGGGTAGGATACCGGGACTGGTAAACTATGGCTCGGTTACGACTATCTTACTCCAGATGTCGCGGAATGAAGTCTCAGAGAGAGAGAGAGAGAGAGAGAGGCAATTGCTCTCTCTCGCTCTCTCTCTCTCTCTTCCGCGCTTCTCATTGTATCATATTCCTCTTCTCATTGTATCATATTCCAGATGATTATTTTTGAATCATGAAAACACGTTTTATTTTCTTTTAACGGGTTAAGGATGCGTGTTAATTACTCAATTTCGATTTAAGCCCAGTAATAAACCCTTTATTAAATTTATTACCTAATTAGATAATCCTCACTAACGTTATTGTAAACCCTCCCTAAACCGATGCTGAATATGCCTTAAAAAACCCATTTCCAAGATACCGCATGTTTTTGAAAATGTAAATGACTTCTTGGTTTTTCAGCCTAATCCCACTGAGCAAAAAACAAACAAATAATATTATATCAACATTGTAGCAACATTAAACGTTATTTTAATGTTGATGAAACATTACTTAAATGTGTTTGTTCAGTGGGATCCCATATTGTAAACACTATTTGTATTCAGTTAGCTATTGATGGGTACATATTACCCGAAATGTACATCTAGCATCGAAAAATCAAAATGAAGAAAGGAATATAACTGCGTTTTAATTAAATAAATTAAACTATGAAGCTATTTTCCATACCCCTAAAGAGAAGTCGTTTTTTAATGGTCCCACCCTGTGTATTTATAGCATTGATTTGTAAACCGTAATAATTATTGACAGAAAGTTTAATAAAATGGCCAGTTACTAGAGCCCTGCATCGGCCCGCAAATTTTGCAAGCCCAGCCCGGACAATATTTTAGTCTGAATAATTCAAAAAATGTTTACACTTTTAAATATATATTTAGTTGTTTATGGATACAGTTTTTAATTAAAAATAAAAACAAACTTTAAAAAAATCAGTCAGGGCCGGCCCATTCTAATATTTTGGATTGGAAGCCCGCTGGAGAAAATTCGAGGCCCGGCCCGTGCAGTGCTCCACCATAAATTCATTGATTTTGTATTCATTTTAATATTTTGTTTGTGTCCCCACAATAATTGTCTATAAAAGAATGCAGACACGAGATTTAGACTGCTGTAGTAGCTTTGAGAAGCACTTTTAGACCCGCCAGACAACGTTCTATGTCCGCTTTACTTTACTCTACTTTAGCGACGTTGTCTAGGAGGCCGCAAGTTATACATTCTGTTTCAGGCTGGCTCAGCGGTTAATTTAATAAAACGAAACACAATTATTTGTTTTATTTATTCAAGTATAAACACACTATAAAAAATCCTGTTTAGAAATAAATATCGTTGAGATTGTTTAGGACATTTATTTTTTGGACTTCTTTTTTCCACCAGAGACCTTACGTGGCGGAGGTTTAGGGGCTTCCTCTACTGAGCTTTTTGCAAGAGGAGATACCGCTTCAAGAGCAGCTGGTGGTGGAGTTTCTGGTACAACAGCTTGAATAGACAAAGCTGCAGGATTTTCATTTGGTTTATCACTTTCTCCTGGAGAAGTTGGTGGTGTAGGTTCTATTACTTCAGGAGTTTTAGGAACTTCGATTGGGTTTGGTTGTAGTTCAGATGGTCCTTCTGGACGCTTACATCCCTTCTTTTTCTTACCTCCATCCTTCTTCTCTTGCACGTTCTTTGGTGATTGTTGAGGTTCTTGGGCTTCTGGTTGTTTTGCAGATTGATCAGATTTTGGAGTCTCTTTAGTTTGTATTGATTCTACCTTTTTACCTTTCGAAGCGTCTTCAGATTTTGGAGTCCCTTTAGTTTGTATTGATTCTACCTTTTTACCTTTCGAAGCGTCTTCAGATTTTGGAATCTCTTTAGTTTGTATTGATTCTATCTTTTTACCTTTCGACGCGTCTTCAGGTTTTGGAGTCTCTTTAGTTTGTATTGATTCTACCTTTTTACCTTTCGAAGCGTCTTCAGATTTTGGAGTCTCTTTAGTTTGTATTGATTCTACCTTTTTACCTTTCGAAGCGTCTTCAGATTTTGGAATCTCTTTAGTTTGTATTGATTCTATCTTTTTACCTTTCGAAGCGTCTTCAGATTTTGGAGTCTCTTTAGTTTGTATTGACTCTACCTTTTTATCTTTCGAAGCGTCTTCAGATTTTGGAGTCTCTTTAGTTTGTATTGATTCTATCTTTTTACCTTTCGAAGCATCTTCAGATTTTGGAATCTCTTTAGTTTGTATTGATTCTATCTTTTTACCTTTCGAAGCGTCTTTAGAATGAGCTGTATCATCTTTCTTACTTTTCGAAGTCTCTTCTTTTTTACCTTTCGGGACGTCTTTTGTTGGTATTGCTTCTTTCGCTACTTTCACCTCATCTTTAGATTGCTGCACTTTTTCTTTTTTGCCTTTCGAAACGTCATCTTTGACTGGAGCTACTTCTTCTTTTTTACCTTTCGGAATTTCTTCCTTTGGTTTATTAGAAGCCTCCTGTTTTCCTTTTGATTTTTTAGCAGGCTTTTCGGGAGCAGCACCCTTTAATTTCTCAGCAGATATATTTGTTTTAGAATCTGTTTCCTTTGCGGTTTCTGCTTTAGAATCATCTGTTTTGATTTCCTTTGATTGTTTACATTCTTCCGCTGGTGAAGGATTCTGTTGAGGATTACTAACAGCAACATTTTGAGCTTGTGCCTTTATTTGAGATTTATTTTCTTCTTTCTGTGCAATTTGTTCTTTACCCTCTTCGATCTTACAGGCATCTGCACTTATAATTTCTTGTGGTTTAACTTCTTCTGTTTTGTTACCTTCTTGTTTCGGTTTAACTTCTTCTTGTTTACTTTCTAGTGGTTTGTTTTCAACTAATTTAACTTCTTCAATCAGTTTAGGCATTGCTGTAGGTTTACTATCGCCAACGGATGATTGGAGTTGTTTCTTTTCATCCATTTCTGTAGTTTGTTCTTTGCCTTCTTCGGTTGGTTTACATGTTTCCATAGATTTAGAACTATCAACTATTTGTTGTGGTTGAACTTCGTCAGATTTTGTAACTTTAATTTCTTCAGATTTTGACAAAACTTCTTGTTTTATTTCTTTCGGGAGTATTACTTCTTGCGCTTTGGTTTTATCAATTTTAGATGCTTCTATGTTAGCATCTACTTTCGATGCTTCTTCTACTTCAGCTTCTTGAGTTTTTGGCTTTTCTTGTGCTATTACATTTTCATTTTTTGGTAGACATTCTATTTTCGTAGACTCAGTTTTAATGATTTCTTGTTCTTCTAGTTTCGACTCTTGTTGTGTTGTTTTTTCATGTTTAATTCTCTCCTGCGATTTAATTTCTTCAGGCTTTTGAATTTGATCAGTATTTGCGGGTAACTCGCTTAATTTTGTTGTTTCTTTCAATATATCTGATTTCAAACCTTGAGGTATTACCTCCGTTTTCGGTATATTTAAGTTAACTTCTATTTTAGTTTTTTCTTGAGATTTCGTTTCATCTGGAGTTGTAGTTGATTGTTCCGCAATATCTGTTTTAGCTAAAGGACATTCAGCACATTTGTCTTCACTTTTTAATGGGCATTCGTCTTCCTTTAGCGCCTTACATTCTTCTAGTTTGGAGCATTCAATAGATTTAGTATCGGATACGTCAGATGATTTGGCAACCGATGCGTAAGTCAATTTTGTTACAGGGCATTCTGCTTGTTTAGTTTCAGTGTATTGAGAAATAGGACATACTTTTGGTTGACTCTCCAATGGTTTAGTAGCATCATCTGTAGATATAATAATAGGGCTTTCAACAACAGATTTAGTTTGGTCCTCAGCAAACTGAGTTGGTTTTGCCACAGAGCACTCGACTGGCGCACTAGGACATTCGATTTGAGCTAGCTGAGAAATTGGACATACACCTGGTTTATTTGTAGGACATTCGAGTGGAGTTACAACGGGAGCTTCTAATTCGGTAGTAACAATAGATTGTGGTTCTTTCACTTCTGATTGTCCAATTGGGCATTCAACACAGGTTCCTTCGATTTTTTGAATGAGACGTATTTCTTCTTGTTTGCAGCCATCTTTTGATTTTGTTGATATGCATTCAATAGGTTGCACTTCTTTTTCATCTTCTGCATTCTTGCTAGGACATTTGAGAGGTACTTCTTTTTCAACCACTTCAGCAACATTATTTTCCTGAGATGATTCTTGAGTAGTATGTGTGTCGCATTCTAAGTCATTATAAAACTTATTTAAAATATATTTTAATTAATATAACACACGCTTCATTGTTACCATTATCAATCCTTAATAGGAGGCGAGATTATTAAGAGTTATATTAGGGTTTGGCTGCAACAGTTTGTAAACATAAAGTCGAATTTATCTGTAATTTAGAAAGCAGGTCTTGTAGGATAAGGGTAAATGTTAACAAAGGAACAAACGCCACACAAACATTTAAAAAATATTTTTTTTTAATAATTTAATAAGGCAAAATTCAATACAGCAAACCAATAATCAAATGCTTGATTTTGTACCTTTTTGCTGTTGAGGCCCTGCAGCTAAAGTTTCTGAAATTTTTTTCCAAATACTGTCGAAAGAGTCTTTGTTCATATAATCGATATTTCCACTTTCCCACGCTTGTCTTCTCATGTGATCTTCTAAAGCAGTTTGTATGGCAGTTTTTGGTGATCCTAACGTAATTTGCGCAAATGCTCCAGCCAATCCGCCCTGAAAAATAGTTTTATTTGAAATTCTTTTTAATTACTCAGAAATAGTATAACACACATGAAGCATGCATGTTGAAAAAGAAGTACTTACAGAATCTTCCTCACTATGATTACTTTCAGAAATATTTTCAGTGGTTACAGTGCAAATTTCAGGCAGAAGAGGTGATGCAGGAGCGTGTTCCACTGTGTCTGTATATGTATTATTTACATGGGTATTAATGAGAGGATTTGTGATTAAAGGTTCGTCTTGATTATCTATGTCATTATCGGAAACTTCATGGAAACTAGGTGCATTTTCATGTGCATTATGTATTTCTGGATGAACACAAACTACTTCATCTGAATTAACATAAGTAGCTGTAGGAGGTGATTGTTTTTGTGTTGAATTTATTTCATCAACTTCAAAGAAAATTAAAGGTACTTTTTCTATAGTTGGACTAGATTTGGGAGTGATTGATCGTTCAGATTCTATATCATTACATTGCTGGTTTTGATAGTCTTCCCAAGGATCCCAAACTTCTGTATAAGATTGGGGAGAATAGATAGATTCGGATTGTTGTGACTGAGTTAAGGGAATATTATTTTCGTTGGACCTTCTGTTCCGACTCTGAATAAACAAACGCATGCAAAAAAAAGAAAACAGTTGCAGAAATTGTCTAATTGAACGAAAAAGTCATTATTTACGTGAATCATATAATTCAAATATGTAGCTTTAGTTGGTATAGATGTTAAGTTGTGGAAACCTTTAACTATTGATGTGGTGAAGATGGTTCTGCTGCATTTACAAAAAGCTCACACTGCGTAAATGTTTCACGTAAATAATCTAAAGGTTAAATATACATGCAACAAAACAATGTCTTACCTGTAGAATTATTTACAATTATAAATTAGAACTCACCATATCTTTAGTTAAGGCAGGATGAATGAGTGTACAGAACATATCCCACCAACGTTGTAGGATTGGTTGTAAGTGCTGAGCATCCCCAGAAGGTTGTACTTGTTTAGTTTCCATGTTAAAAAATTGCAACCATGGTTTTGTAGCACCAATAAAGTGTACAATTTTAGCATCTTTTCCATATCTATAATTTAATTACATAGCAATAATAATTCATGTTAAAAATATATTATATAATGCGTACTGTTTAAATGCTGGTAAATATGAGTAACAAGCTGTTGAACACATGTTATAAATAAAAGGCAGATGTTTGTTTATATCTTGGTGTGCCCAATTACAAAAATATAAATTTAATAATCCTTGATCTCCGCCTAAAAGAAACTGTATCATTGTAAAAAACTAAAAATTATATCTGTATTATACCATCAAAGCTGCCCTTTTCAAGTGCAAACTGAATTAGTTTATCAAAGGTTTCGTTAGATGGACGGAATACGAATACTCCGGAATTAAAACAATCTGGCCAACCCACGTCGGGGGCGGCTGAAAATTCTTCCCTCTCAAATAGCTCGTCGGCATTCCTGAGCACCTAAAAATCCAACAATTAAAACTATTACCGCAACAACAGATACTATCCGCGCCAAAAATAGCAACATACCAACGTGTCTGCATCTAAGAAAACGCATTTCTCGAATTGCGTCAGGCGCCAACAGTGCAACTTTGTAAATGTGATACCTAGTTCAGGTCTTTTCAGAAGCCTCAAGTTCGATTCGTCTTTGGAATCAAGGATATTTACTTCTTGTACGACATTAAACACTGATGCTAATTTTAGTCTGTAATATAATGGATGTAAATTAATAGCTGTAACAAATTTCTAGGTTAAAGGGATAATAATAATAGATCGACTTTTGATAAGGAAGTTATATATCGAATCTGTCAGTTTTACTAATATAAAGTAAAACACGAATAAAAACTTTCGAATAAATACTGTTCTTTGTCTAAAGCACACAGTGACAATGCAATTGTAGAGAGTTTAGAATCTATCTGAAAGTTTTTTTCAAAGTGATTTACTAATACAAACATTTATCTTGAACTGGAATCTCACTCAACGTATTATCTAAAAATGCATACCTCATAGCAGGAGTTACACCTGGGGTTACTAAAACTGCCAACTGATGTGTAGTTCCAGCTTGTCTTAATGAATGCGCTAATACCAGCGCTCCTAGTGAATAGGAGTCATTCGTAGTTAAAGTTACCCACGCGTATCCTGAAAAAGAAAAGAAAACAATTACGAATTTTTACAAATCTCATGAATTGAATCTAAACCTCCAATTTCTCGAGGTCAAGTCAGACGAAAAAATTTACACAGGGTGTCTCATTTCTGCGTTCTCGTAGGATATCTCAGAACTTAAAGGTAAAAAAAGTTTATGAACCAAAGTTGCTTGAGTATAAGAGCTGCATAACCTAAAATATTTTGTTTTTTTAATGTTGTGTCATTTTGTTAATCGGAGTTATTCGAATTTTTTTTATCATTTGACGTTTGCAGCGAAACCACTACAAAGGCAAAATGTCTGTCTTATTTAGTTTCGGAGATATTTAAGGTTTACAAAACCACTACAAACGTCATTTAGACTTAGACAGAATGTAAATTAACAAAATGACACAACATTTTTAAAAACCAAATAATTTAAAACATGCAAGTTGCATCTAATAAGGCTAGTTTTATGGCGTATATCTGAAAATATTTTTAAGTTATTGATAAAAAATAGAAAAATCAAAAGTTTTAAAAATATTTTTATATTCCCGATAAAAAAGAAAACACAAGTTGGTGTAGGTAAAATTTAGTTTGATACTTCTCTCCAAATGTTAAAAAATGTATAAAAGGGCAAGAATTTAACATAATCATGACTAATCCAATAAAGTCAAGCAAACTCCTAGTTAACAACAAATCAAAAACGGACAAATTGAAAAAGTGCGGAGTGCATAAAATCCAGTGCGACGATTGCGCAATCTACGTTGGTCAAGCCGAGAGAAATAAAAAAAACAATTAGAAGAGCACAAAGCACCAATCTTAAATAAAAAGTATTGTACTGGGTTAGCTAAACACTGTATTGACAATAACCATGTTTGTAATAATCAAGAGCTAAACATTTTATACTTGGGCAATAAAAACCGTCATCTAAACTATCGGAAGGGGCTGAAAATCCAGAAAGCAACAAAACAGGGAAAACTAATATTGACATCGAAGACCTGTGGACGTCACCCATTATGACAGCCGTTATTGCCTGAACCATAAAATTAAAATTAGCCTCTCCTTTTGTATATAATGTTTTCAAAAAGTAATTTTCTGTATTCCTTGAGAATGACTCTAAGTCGAAACTAGTTGGAATAAAAGCCAAAATATTAGTGAAATTTAACCAACTGTTTTCTTTTAGAATCATATTATAAATTGAATTGATTACGTGAAGATCAAATTTATTTGGCAAATAAAGCACTAATAACCTTTCTTCACATTAATTTTTATTTCCATATGTACATTTCGGATAAGTGACCATTATAAATGGATTGATTATTACTATAAAATCAATGATTGAAAGTTTTTAAAATATAATTTTAATGTAAAATATTTCTAGTTAAAAACTATATACAAATGCCGTTGTATATAAATAACATTAAATATGAATAAGGGTTGCCGCATGTATCTATAAATAGGTGGTAGCAATAGAGTCACAACCCTTTTCTTATTGCGTCTGGGGTATAAAATTAGACGCATTCAACGCTTCGAGAGAATTGAATGATTTAGTGAAGAGAATTCGCTATTAATACCACGTGAGTAGAATCACATATATCTAGTATTTATAGAACGTATGTACACGGGATACAATAAGGGTAGATACGAGTATGTTTTGATGAAATAGAACATGATAGTAAAGACATTTCAATCTACAAGAATGGTAGCTAGTTAGTATTGAATTAGCCAATTTTGCATGATTGTCTATTGCTAGTTCGAAGTTATCAAATTGGGTTTTTTTTATTAAGCTATTTTAATATCAATTCTGTTCTTGTTTAAATATTTTATTTGGTAATCATTTTAATTTGAAAAATCCTGATATGGATTTATCACGACATTATCAAAATGTAAATGTTTTATGAGATATTCGTTAATTAGTTATTATCAAATATTGTTATGGAATGCGATTTCACATTGTAAATACACCAGAATAGATGATTTGATCAAAACAATTACTGTTAAATTTTGTAGAATTGTAGAATTGTACAGAAAAAAGCGAGTGAAGCCAAGATCTATTTTCAACATAATTTACGGGTTTATAAAAATATGAATGAGAAATAGGCATTTAGGACAGTTGGTAAATATAACATGTTTTGAAAATATGTGTGTAAGTCTTTAAATGTATTATATATATATATATATATATATATATATATATATATATATATAATTGCAGTAGCGTCGCGTCAAATATCGCCCCCCCCCCCCCGCGAAATTTACACACATTAGCGAAAATCTTCTAATTTTATTTTTTTTAAATATCTAAAATCATCAACATTTATAGCAATTGCTAAAAACATTATGAAAATTGACGATTCATCATATTTTGAACATTAAAGAAAATCACAAAAACTACAACATTTACAAACTTGAATAAATTGACGAAAATTATAAAAATAATTTTAATTTTAATCTCGAAATCTTTTAAGTAAAATTACAATAAAAGCAGCTCTTACGTTTTTTTTTTTAAATGCAGATACAAACTTGAAAACTAGTACAAAATAAACGTTTTATAATTTTGTTTTTAATTTGTTTAATTTTTTTTAAATTTCATTTATCTAGTTTTAAACTATAAACTATTAATTAAAACACTTGGTATTGTTTCACATATTTTATTTAACTTTCCGACTAGTTTCGACTATAAGTCATTATCAAGGAATCCTTGATAATGACCCTTAGTCGGAAAGTTAAGTCAAATTAGTGCAGAAACACCAAATGTTTTAATTAATACTTTATAATTTGACAATAATAGTAGCGCAGACTCTTTAAGCATTGCATCAGTATTAGATAAGCATTTGGGAATGTTAATCTGTTTTTGTGTAAGGCCTACGACTCGATGTTTTCCACATAAAATGTTTACCACGATTATTGTAAACATGTGTAAAGCTTGTATTAGACGATACTACTTTTTTTTGTACAAGAAAGTACCAAATAGAACATGTCCTATTTCCATTATACAAAATTGTACAAGATTCGCGTTTAGTCATATTTTGTGTATTACACCATAATAGAAAATAGTATACTATTTTCTTGTACAAGAAAATAGTGTTGTCTAATACAAGCTTAAGAGCCGTTTTACACACACAAGAATTCTCGCAGAAATTTGTTTAAGAATTTTATATAAAAGTTTTGCTATAATTTTATATATACAAATATTTGTCTCTGTATTACACAACAAAGATTCTTTTTCCAATTAATTACTACCATACTACGCCCACTACACAAAATATCATATGTGTTCAACATTAGCTGTTCTCCATCTCTTGCTGAGGTAGCTGTAACGAATATATTTCAAAACGTCAAAGCACACATTTAGTTGTACAAATTGGTATTCATAAAAATACTCCACTACCGTTTGTAATAATATCCAGTGACGACTAATTTTTAGGTTATGAATATGCGCGTAACATGGACTTAGTATGAAGCATACGACTGTTTTCAACGTTCCATTATCTGAGGTACGGGGAGTGTTGTTTACTTTCGCACTTGGTGCACTACAGCTAATCGTTGTTTACAATCTTTAAATTGGATAAATGCTATACTTTAGGTGATTTTGAGTTGCAAGTCATGTTAGTTATTAGTGAAATATTACTCGTAAATGATTAGTGGATAAAATAAGTGTTGTTTTTAGTTATTAATAGACACAAGTTAGAAGATTAGCAACGCATGACATTACGTTATAGTTAACTCTAGATTTCGATTCAGCATAGAAAATTGTTTTAACCTTAAAAATTACCGAATCCGGCAATTTTTTCTTTTGTTTTTTTCAAGATGTGTAATCCTTGATTAGCCCATTTGTTCTAGAATTCGTAGCTGACTTCTTGTTTCGCACTTGAATTTTGTCAAGCTATGTTCATAATCTATGTTCATAATCGCTCATTTTCTTAACATTTTTGAGAATAAGATTAAATTTTGCAGAGGAATCCATTCTACCTATCAGCGTTGATGCGAATTAAGCAATAAAACAAAATACCGCCGGACCTCGGTTATCTTTAGGGTGGTTTCACACATAACGATATTACACCCCCTTGTGTCTCCGAAATGCATTGGTTTAAATGGGGCGGTTTCACACAGCTAGCGATCCGACTTTAATATCGTTATGTGCGGGATGCACGATATTACGTCAAAACATATAACTCTTCAGTTAGGTTAGCTGTGGTTTAATCTGAACTCTCGATATATACTTCCCTACTTCCTGTTTTCTTTTTTTAAGTTTTAAGATTTGTTAATATCATTGTATTGTAATGTATGTGCAGTGCAATATGTATGTACAAATGATTGCGCCTATATTATATTGCGCTGTAATTGTTTTTGTTTTAGTTTATTCTGTAATTAGATCTTATGAATCTGTTGGATAATAAATAAAGTAATAAACACTGTAGATCGCGATCTGGAAACGAAGTTGCCGTAACCTCAAAACTAATCAAGATCCAGCAGTATTTTTTTTATATTTTTCAAGATACGTCATTGTTGATGATAGCGATGGATTGATTCTTATGCGAATTCTAACCGAATTTCAGGTATGGTACTTGTCATTGTGTTAATGTAGATAGTCGACTTTTGATATCTTATAATCCCTCGTTATTTGCTTTAGATTTTGACAAACGTCAAATGTGATACATGGAATTAGGTTAAAATTTTTCGTAAGCTAACTCCAAAAACAACCAAAATAGCTTTAGAATCAAAATCCGCAATTAAAATTACTGCATCTTATAAAATAACAGTATTCAATTGTTTTATTTCTCAACGCATGCGAATTTGAATGTACCTTTTATCAAGTCAACGTTCTGCATGTATGTATATACAGTAAATTTGTCTTTTAAGTATACATATGCATACACTTGTTTTAAGTGAAGTTCAAAATATACGTCTTTAGCATACTGCTTTAGTAGCATATTGTGAACTTTACAATATATGAGTGATTTATACGCGTGACGCATGAAGCAAAATTTCGAATTTAGAAAAGCCTGAAAATTTCAGGCTAAACATTTTTATAATCGTACTTATGATGGAGAAAGTACTATGTCTATCATTCACATAGTTTGTTCTACTAAAACATTATCGTATTAAAGCTATAAAGTTAGTTACAAACCAAACCATAACATGGGTAATTAAATCATTCAAACCATACAAGTCTCCAGGACCGGATGGGATATATTCGGCCCTGCTCCAATGGGGACCGCCTGAACTCGTGACGCTGCTTGGGGCCAACTACCGTGGCGAGCTCCTTTACATATCCAGGTCCTGGAGAATAGTAAATGTAGTGTTCATTCCCAAACCTTGCAGGAATGACTACACAAACGTAAAATCATTTAGACCGATCAGCTTATCCTCGCTTATGATAAAAACGCTAGAGAAGCTATGTGATCGCCACATTAGGGATAACATTCTCAAAGCTAAACCTATACACCCAAACCAACACGCCTACACACCAGGCAAAAGCACTGAATCAGCTCTACGCCGGTCTTAAGAATTGAACAGGCATTAGCAAACAAAATGACCACACTCGGGACATTTATTGATATCGAAGAAGCCTTGGACAAAGCATCCTTCCAAAACATACACAAGGCACTCAATAAATCAAGTGTCGACAAAATGCTTTGCAGCTGGATAGGAAATATGCTATACAGCAGACAAGTCACAGCATCTCTTGCAGATGTTACGTTAAAGGCAACAGTTACCAGAGGCTGTCCGCAGGGCGGAGTCCTATCACGACTTCTGTGGACACTGCTGGTAAATGAACTGATTCTATACGATGGGATACGTGGATGACATAGCAATACTCCTGAACGGGAAATACGAAACCATCCTATGCAACAGAATGCAGGATACACTCATAGCTGTGGAAACCTGGTACAACTCCAACTTACTATCAGTGAACCCCACAAAAACAGAAGTAGTGATGTTCACTAACAAACACAAGATAGGCTCATACACTCTACCTACCTTTTTTAACAAACAACTAACTCTACCGAAAGAATCCAGATACCTAGGAGTATACCTTGATTCCAAATTAAATTGGTCCAAACACCTTGAATACAAAACTAATAAAGCAAGCAAAGGCTGCTGGCAATGCAGGTGAGCTATTGGTAATACCTGAGGACTATCACCGCAGAAACAACAACGCGAACGACCTTGCGCGCGAAGCAGCATCCACAACAGCTGAAAACTATGCAAAAGTAGGACTATCCCCTCGGTCCCTGGGTAGACACAGGCGCGAGTTCACCACAGAAAAACACAAAACCAGATGTTAAAATCTAACAACGTGCAACCAAACCAAGGCATACTTACCAATACCTGAATGCAAAAATACAAAGAAGCTCCTAGAACTCTCCAAGCAAAACCTTCGAACATTAACCGGCTACATCACCGGACACTATAGCTTCCAAAAGCACCTCGCAAAAATGGGAATCTCCAACGATACCATATGCCGAGGATGCAACGAAGAAGATGAGACAGCAAGGCACATACCTTACGAGTGTCCGGCCCTGTCAAACTAAGAGATACTATGTCAAGGGAAAACCCCCCAAAATGTTAAGGACCCAGATGAAACTGGTCTGTCGCACAAATATTAGCAATTGCTAATAGTGCGGAGTGGGTCTGACCACCAGGAGGGAGACACTACAATGGGCCTAAAACTTGGCCTAAGTAGGCCCGGCTGCGCTGCCCTCCCGACAACCAATCCTTAATCCTTAAATTGTGTTATCAATAGATATAAACTGACTTGCTAAGATAATTGCAAGTAGTGAAAAATATTTTAATTTCTGCTAACGTTTATTAGTTAGGAAATAAGTCACTTCCTAAAATTTCATAAATATCAAACAGTATGGACAAGATTCTACAGCTGAGACCAAGTTCATAATGCAGATGTGGACAAAATAAATAAGTCGCGCGTACTGCATCTGGACTACGTCGCTTCTTAGCTTCTTTTTTCGCTTCACTATGTTTTCACCCTTATTCACAGTTAATACAGATGCACGATTACACTTGATATATGTAGATATTTTTAGTTATGCGTGGTGGGTTAAGACGTCGTATGTTGTACTTCAAAGCTACAAAACTAAAAATGATATCTTTAGAAGTAAATTCAGCTTAGCTATTAATAGTAGTTGGTAATTAATGGTAAAACTGCTAAATTTAATTATACTGAGTATCCAATAAGTATAGAATAATGCTAACGGATAACTTCAGGTAAACGAAAGTGACTATTTATTAAATATACGTTTCTCCTATTATTATTTGTCATATTCTAGCGAATGAATATTTTCTGTTCAATATGAGAATGAAAACAATGTGTTGTGTTGTTATTCGAAATCAATACATCGAGAAAAAATTTATAATAAAAGCATTGTATTATATAAATTGTAAATAAAAGAATTTTGACCATTTTAGTTAGAAAAGTAAATTCTTTCGAAATTAAATATACACATTTATTTATATTAAAATTCGTTGTTATATTAAACCTATCTCAATCGTGAAAAGTTAAAATGATTAACTCAATAGGTGCAAAAACATAAAGAATTATTGAATGGAGTCTTAATGGTAGTTTATAGTTAAGAAACACTATAACCATAACGTTTGTTTACGCTGTTTTCTAAGTTTCGAAAAAGTGTTGTTTATTTTTTGTTTAACACAATACGACAAAGAATAATCAGAAAACGTTCACTAATATGCAGATATTATGATAAAAGAAACTATAATATAATACCTGTATTTAATCAAATAAATACTGTATAATATGATATTCAATCTAATGTGCTAATTGAGTATGTTTTACACAAAAACTATATAACAATAGTTTTTAAATAATTTCAATGCATTTTATTTTAAATTGTACTAGTATTACGTTGATTGGCATAAAATAACTATTTGAAATACAGAAACTTGTAGTTTGCGCCCGGAAGTATTTATTAAATGAGTACAATTTGTAATCATGCGAGTTACACTAACACAATAATAGCTGGATATAAAGATTCGTAATACTGATCCATTAAGAGCACAAATTATACTGGTCCATTTATGCTGCGAGATGCTTCAAATTTGCTTAAATTAAAGTTTAAATATGAACATGACGCTTTTAACAAAATAATATTCATTAATATAATACGAATCATTTTATACTTTTTCATATGTAGGGTTGAGTTATTTTTTATGCTCTCTATGGAGATCTCAGAACCTATAAGAGATATAGAAACGGTTAAAAAACGGGCAAACGGACAAAGTAGTGCAATTTCATGAGCCGAGTAAAAATACTCTTGAAAAATTTTAGAAAAAGTAGATATTTTGAAATATGTAATAAGTGTCTATTTTTTTTAATCCTTTTTTCTAGATTATTACATAGACAAAAAACAATATCGAATTTAAGGATTAGATATTAAGTCGGTTTGAAGATATACGCATTTAAATTTCAGAAAAATGGGTTAACATCGCAAATTGTTAAATTTTTAAATTACGATTACTGCTATACAAATTGAGATAGAAATGTGGAAAAGTCCTCGTTTTTTAGCATTTTTCATGAAATGTTCTATGGTATACAACACTTCTGCTTTTTTAAAAAAATATTTTATACAAAATCAAATTATTGTTCTCCAAAAGTCAATTCAGTTTATAAAAATATCCATTTAAAGTGATTTTACATCAAATATTGCGATTTCCTATTAAAAGCCAAAATTTTAATTAACTCATTATTGGCCGAGCAATTATAGAGTTAACTCTAAAAGTTGATTTTAGGAAACATTTTGCTCTTCTTTTAATGATTTCTACTTTCTGACTTATTATATTACATACTGGAGATTTTTCTATTTCATGTACATAACGTATACGCTGTATTTTTTTAGGCATTCGTCGATTTTATAAAAGCGTCCAATTTTAAGTTTCGAACGAGTGTTATCCACTCCTAGACTAAGCGTGAAGTAAAATTTCGGGTTTAGAAAAGCCTGAACATTTGGTTTGGTCGCTCCGCGAAGCCAATCAAAATGTTCAGGCTTTTCTCAACTCGAAATTTGACTTCATGCGCCCCGCGTGTAAAACACTGATTACAAATTAAGATCATAAACATACTTCATCTATAACAATAATACATTACAATTTATGTATTCATGTTTTTCTGTAATTTAAATTTGGAAAGTTAACTAAAACTGACGAAAGTAATCAACATTAAAAAACATTGAATCATCAATTTGTATGTACAAATAAGTCTAAGAATGCCAATTTTGACAAACTTAGCTTCCACAATATTTGATTTTGATTCTTCATGATTTTTATCATTCTGCAATATTTTATGTAAAAGCAATTGAGGTTTCTAAGTTTTAAACTAAATTTGGCATAATTTTTGTTTCTGCCCCACCCTGCTTAAAATCCCGGCATTCCATTGATTTGGCGTTATATTTTCTATGTTAATGAAAACAGACAATATTCAGATAACAATACAAATTGGACATCAAATTTTGCGACGGACCGGCACCGGTCCGCAGACCACACTTTGGGAAGCGTTGGTCTATACAACAATTATAGTATAAATTATTCTTTTAAACGGTAAAATATATTTTTCAATGGCTTCTACCAATGGTTTGTTATTCACATTATAAATTAAGGAGTTATTTCTGCCGCGCCGCGGTAGATTTGGTTCTGCGGCATACAACCAGTGCTGCCAATTCTAAAACACCATTTTACCTAAAATCCCAGCAGAAAATACCCCTTTTAGCAATATTTTACCCCAAAAATTTACAATTTACTCTATAAACATAAATTTTAATTCAAGTTTAATAAATCTATATTTCAAAACAGTTTATTTTTATAAAAACTCAACAAAACAAAAATATATTACAAATGTATACAATAAAATAATTTATTACGATACGATTGACAGTGAATTTTTAAAATTTTTTAAAAAATAATTTTTTTATCGAAATAATCGCAAAAAAAAAAATTAGAAAAGGGACTCATACCAATATCAGTAATAATGCATGCTATTTGTTTTTGCGAAAAGAAAATATTTCGCAAAGATTATTTCCTTTTATAAATTTCAGAAAATTTATCAATTTTTAACAGATAACTTTTCGAATAAATTAAAGCAATTCACTTTTTCAGGAAATAGATCACTTTAAATACAAGTTTAAAAATGGATCAATAAACAAAAATATTTTAAAGAATATATTTTGAGCTTCGCTTGAGATGAGTGTTTTATACGCGTGGCGCATGAAGTAAAATTTCGAGTTTAGTAAAGCCTGAAAATTTGGTTTAGTCGCGCTATGCACCTCGGGCGGCACTTTTTGGGGGCGGCAAAATTTCACAATAAATTATAATAATATCTTGTATGCTGAACAGAAAATTTTAAATATTTCCTCACAACTGCCATATTTTCATTTTTTTTCCTTACAACAGCCATAATTAAGTTACCCTTAATAAAAAAATTAATTGTTTTTATTTCATAGCCATCGGCAACTTTATAGCTTTGGCGACAGCCTTTGTGCTCAACAGGATGACGAAAACTGCAACTCTCTATCTTATTTAATTTCAGAGATATTTTTGGTTTATGAAACAACTACAAACGTCATTTTTTTCAAACTTCGAATGACGCCGAAACTGTACTACTTAGACCGAATATTATATTAACAAACTGTCATTAATTTTTAACAAGGAATCCAAAAAGTGAATACTATATAGCTTGTTCTATTTAAAATAACAACGTTGCATAGCGTCCAGTAAATATAGGACACCCTGTATATGTGAATATAATTTTATGGTTTCAACAAAATTATTTCTTACAACTTAGATTTGAAACATTTTTTCGTATTTTTAATATTAAGTGAGTTAGAGAACTTTCTGTCCTCGCTAAAACACCCTGTATAATATAGTAATAATAATACTATTTGAAAAAAAAATAGCAGTTGGGAGGGTTTCACTTTTATTGTTGAACACTGCAGTGTTCAACAATAAAAGTGAAACCCTCCCAACTGCGTTGTTTTATTTCAAATAGTATTATGGAGTTTCATCATGTATCCGCCTCATCAATTAAATATTTATAAGTAATAATAATAATCTAATAATAATAATAACGTAATAATAATCTTGAAATATTCTTGACGCTGTTTCAACGTCGAGATTTTGAAAATCAACGGAAATCTTTGATATAACGAAATCAGTTAACAAACGCTAAAACCATCAAGAATTTGTAAATTTATAATTTTAAGCTTGAAAATGTAATAAATTTACGAAAATTATCATAATTAACAGGTGTTTTAGAAATTCACGAATAAACGTCATGATTTTTTAAATCTGCGGAAATTTTAAAAAGTTCATGAAAGGCGGCAAAATATTGAAAATTAAACAAAAACTTGGAAATTCCTGAGAAGCGTCAATATTCTTGAAATTAATGAGAATCTTAAAAAAAAAATGCGATTGGCGTCTAATCTTTGAAAATTCAATTTCACGAAAACTGTCAAGATTTGTAAAATAAAAGAAAATTAAGGAAATTCAAGAAAAGTTTTGAAAATTGATAAATGTTTTGGAAATTCACGAAATATCGTCACGATTTTTAAAATTAACTAAAATTGTGAAAAGTTCATGAAAACCGTCGACATTTTTAAATGTAAGGAAAATTTAGGAAATTTACGAAAACTATTAAGATGCTCGGTTGTCAATTTTGGCTTAAACATCGCTTAAACTTCATAGTCACTTTTCAACGTCATATAAGATGGCAGAACGTTCAAATTAAGAGAGGGCAAGTCACTTGAACTTCTTATGTCACTTCTTAAGGTCATATTAGATGGTGGAACATTTAAACTGGTTATATGGAAGCAAAACTACTTCGAATCCAGAGAGATTATCGCTTTGATGTATTGCTTTCTGTCTTTCACACGTCGAGTGACCATTATATAATAAAATAGTGAAAACAGAATCTTTATATGAACTTGTATTTCCATATAAATAATAAATTACTTCACGTCGAAATAGACCTCTAAACAAATAATATTTCTGCATTAAATAAAACAGTTAAAAAAAATTGTTTCCGCCATTTGGTAAGGAAAGGTTCAATGCCTATCTTTGTAAAAGAACATTTGTAAAATATTATTAACAACGTCTGAACATATACATTTTACATGGCCTACCCCCCCCTCTTAAGAATTAAAAGAAAGATGACGAAAAGTCATAAAAAAAGTAAAACATGACGAAAATCTTGAAAATTCATGAAACGTATAAAAATGTTTAAATTTAACGAAAATTAAGGAAATTTGTAAAAACTGTCAAGATTTAAAAAATTAAATGATTTATGAAAAGTGTAAAATATTTCAAAATGTTCGAAAATTTCGACATTTTAGAAAAACCGTTAGATTGTTGAAAGTTAACGGAAATCTTGGAGTTTCATGAAAAACATTTTTTAAGTTAAAGAATATTTAGTAAATTTATAAAAATTGTCAAGAATTTGAAAATTGAAGGAAAGTATCGAAATTTTCGAAAATTCAGGAAAACCGTCAGAATTTTGAAAATTAAAGAAAATCTTAGAAATTTACGAAAAGCGTTAAAAATTAAGTAAAATATTGAAAATTCATGAAAAATGGTGAACAACTTTGATAAGTAACTAAAATCTGGAAAATTCATCAACATTTTTAAAAATCTAAACGAGTGCCTTCCACTCTCAGACTAAGTATGAAGTAAAATTTCGAGTTGAGAAAAGCTCTAAGAATTTGGATTTTCGGGCTTTTCTCAACTAGAAATTTTACTTCATGCGCCACACGTACAAAACACTGATTTGAAGTGAAGATATTGGCAATTCAAACTGAGAAATATCACGAATGCCAACTGTCATAGTAATATAAATGTCATGTGACATTATAAGATAAATCTGACATTATCAGGGATGGGCGGTGTCAATAATGTCACGTCGACGCGTCGAATTTCACGTCGACGTCGACTATTTGTCCAACGTTCCTGACGTCAACAATGGTTTTAATTAGTATAACATTTAAACTTTTCATCCTAATGTGATGCAATTTTGGCAGATGGCTTGAAAGTTATCAGAGTATCCAAAACTCTCAAAATCATTCAAAACCGCAACATATACATTATAATACCTTTAAATAGTATTGTTGACGTTGTCGACATTGTTGACGTTCTCGACATTGTCGACGGGCTGTCACGTCGATTATTACAATCGACGCGTCAAGGCTCATCCCTGGACATTATAAATTACATTTGTTTTTTTGTTTATTTGTATACTGTTTGTGATTTTATATTTTAACTTATTTATTACTTCAAATTTTTCGTTAGTATTAAGCATTATGTACTTTAAACAGAATGTCCATAAATAAACATTAAACATATAAATTAAAAGTGACATTACAGACTAAATGTCAACTATCATGGGCGTATTCACAGAGGGGATTCAGATTTAAATATATCATAACTACAACACTTGCAACTAAAAAGAAATATATATATATATATTTTTTTTTCCGATTTCTGTGTATTTTTGTAAAGAAACTAACACATTTTAATAGTATCCAAATAAAACATCAAAATTAAATAAAACTTAAATACCAATATTTAAAAAATTACAAATTTTAAATAACAATTTTTATTTTATGTAAAACTTGGAAAATTCAACTAATATTGACAGCAGCTGATAAATCTACAGAATTTATCAAAATGGGGGTTTCTACAAAATGAATTTATATTAAAAAGACAGGGAATCAAATTCTTGAAGTTTATTATTAAACATGCATGCATAACTTCTTTATTTATACCCTGTACAATACACGATAACAAATGTATTCTTGCCGGAAAGATGTTTAGAACTACTGTAAATTTTGGAGCCGTTTACATTTAAATACTTAAATAAGGGGGCGGCGAATTTGGCCTACGCCCCGAGCGGCTGAAATCAACGCTACGTCACTGCTCTATTTACTTTGTATAAGATAATAAAACCTAAACCAATCCTATCGATATGTTTTTATTTATAAATAATAGATTACTATATACTATAAAGATAAGAAATATAATGTGATTATAACGCGTCATTTCATTATGATAAATACAATATTTATTTATATTTAATGTTTCGTACACAGTTGAAATAATATTTACAAAACTATATATTTTACTGTTTGAACTAGAATTTGTGTTTAAATAATGTAAGCATACTTTGTACACACATGGTATTATATTTCAAATATATTCTGTATCTAATTTGCTTTTATATCACTTGTGTGTATGAATGAATCTATTTAGGTACCGTAAAATCTTATCAAAAATATGATAATTTCAATGTTTGTAGTTAGTAAGTATAATAGCTTAAGACAGACCTAATGGGATGTAAAATGTAACCAAATTTAATAAGTCAGTTGTATGCCAAAAAATAAGCCTAATATTTTTTTATCTATTCGCGTTTGTCATTATATAATGCGAATTTGGGTGCGCGTGTCGTTTTGCAATGAAATGTCTGCATTGAGGTTATGGCCTTTTCGCATATTTTGGGCTGTAACTTGGGAGGTACGGTCATCGAAGGTCAATCGGTCAATGGGTTACAGCAAAGAGGTAAAATGCTAGAACTTACCACCCATAGCTGAGTCGGCGAAGATTCAAATCAAATGTGGATACAATTAACCAAATACTTGGTTCTGATTGGAGCACCAGGAGAGTTGGTTTAATAACCAGGTCCGCGAAGCGCGAGTCTGGATTGTGCAGTGGAAGTAGTGGATGCCGATGCCGGCTTGGAGTAGTGCGCGGTAGTCCTCTACGTCAGATCTCGCACATTTAAATTTAGACAACAGCGTGTGGCTGTTCGTGCGGTTTTATTAACGCTCGATCGGAAAAGCGCGATACTAAATACTGTATCCGATATCAACAGCCGACTACAGGGGAGATAAATGAAAGCCATTCAATCAGCGAAACGACGACGTCAGAAGAGAGGTCACTATATTACACTCTAATAAGTTACTCACTATCACCCAAAATAAAACAATCTTATCTTACTTAAGCCTAATGCACATGCTCACAAACAGTTGCGTAAAGTAGGCAAGTAATTTTACACACCACCCATTACTTACACTTGAATTAATAATATATACACGTATATTATCTATTCGACGAATAAACTTTAAATTTATTTATTTACACCAACACAGGCCAGTTATAATTACACGGTATGCATTGCATCCACGTGATACCTATTCATTAATATCCTGTGTGAGCGCATCGAGATTTAATAACTTATCATAACACTGATAATTCGCTGGCAAATATGAATAATATCATATAATGCTACAACTCTTATCGAAGAAACATGCGAGGTTTTTACATTATTTTCATTTTTTAAATAACTTACTGTTTTGTCAACAAAGATTCCTATTTCGCCAACTCATGTTGCGAACAAAGTGCAAATTTTCTAGGCTATACGTAATGTTATATTATCATCCATACGATTACATATGTATTTTTAAAATAAGCTGCGTTCTTTATAATGGAGGGTGTAGGGAATGATAAATACGAAAGGGAAACAAAATCAGAGCTGTTATGAGTACATGTAAAATGTACTAGAGTATTGAGTACAAGTACTCTACTCAAATTGTATTCGAGCACCAAGTACATAAGTACTTAAGTACTTATATGAGTACAAAGTACTGAGTACATCTAGTGCCTAAGGGATATAATAAAAATTAGTATATATAGTATATTATTATGTGACAAGTTTTAAAGTTAGGTTAATTTAGGTTAAGTTCATAATTTAGTGTAGTTGAGTTAGACGACAAGTTGTAGAATTAGGTTAGGTTAATTTAGATTCATTAGTGTTAGCGCTTGCCCCCCCCCCCCCTTTCCCCCCCGTCTACGCTTATCGGAGATTTCTTCAAGGGTGGTAACACCCTAAACGCAGAGATCGATTGGTGCCACGGTACCAGTAAGTTGTTTTGTATATAACGTGTAAATAAATGTGAGTTTGTTGAACATCGCTGGACTTTTCCTTGGACCCCACACTGAGTTACGATTAAGCGCGATAACGCTTAACATTTTGGTCCTTCGAACCGGATGTCCAGGAAGTCGTCGAGTTCAAAAGGTTGCATCATCGGAGTCAACACCAGGAAGAATAAAAAAGGTTAGTTCCTTTTGTCTCCTTTTCCTCTTATCAAGAATTTTCATTATTTCATTATTGTGTGTATTTTCACATTTTCGCATTTAAGTAAATTTGATAAATTTTATTATTATTATTTTTGCGAATTATTTGGTATGGCTTCTCTTGACGAATTAAAGTCAAAACGCGGTACTTTAAGGGGAACGTTGACGCGATTTTCAAATTACATGAAACGTCTCACTGCGGATAATTTAATTAAAGACAACGCTTACTCTCGCAAAATACGAGTTGAAAAATTATTAGAAGAATTTATTGAAATTCAAGAAAAAATTCAAGTACTTGAGCCTACTAAAGAAGATGTGATTGGTGATTTTGAAAATATTTATTTTGAAGCCATGGACAATTACATAAGCTTGGTTGGGTTTAATTATAAACCGAAAACCAATAATAACGTAATGGATGCCAATAACGCACCACAATGCGAAGTGGATTTGCCAAAAATTGAAATTCTAAATTTGATGGAAAGTTAAATAATTGGCTTACTTTTTACAATGCGTTTAAGTCCATGGTTCACATTCAAAATTCATTAAGTAATACTCAAAAATACCATCATTTAATAAGTGCTTTGCGAGGGGAAGCGGCCGAGTTAATTGCTGTCTCAGAAATAAATAATGAAAGTTATGATAAGGCTTGGGATGCGTTAATTAATAGTTATAATAATCAGTTATTACTTGCTCAAACTCATCTGGCTGCACTTTTTGATTTGCCATCCGCAACAAAAGAATGTCCCGAACAATTAATGAAAATAATGAGTGGTATTTCAAAAAATGTTACAACTCTAGAGGTTCTTGGTCGACCCGGTAAAAATTTGAATGATATTTTAATTATGATTACTCGAAGAAAAATTGATGCAAATACGCGAAAAGAATGGGACCGTTCAATGAAAAAAGATATATTTCCTAAATTTGATGACATGTACAAATTTATTGAAATAAAATGTTCTTCATTAGTTGAAGAAATTAAAAATAATTCGTTTGAGGCAAATTTGCCCGTTGTTAAAAAGTTCACTAAATGTTGCGCTTTTTGTAAAAGTACAGAGCATTTAATTGCTAAGTGCAGTCAATTTAAAAATAAAAGTCAAAAGGACAGATTTGCTTTTATTAAAGACAAACATTTCTGTGTAAAATGTTTAAAGCCGGCGAATCATTTAATTAATAAATGCTTTGGTTCTACTTGCAATATTTGCAAACGGCATCATCATACGCTTTTACACCGCGAAGAGCGCGCAAATACAGAATCTGTTATTGCATTGTCAACCGATTCTGATGTAGGAAGTAGTCTTATATGTACGGCAGTGGTAGATGTTATCGAAAATGAATTAATCAAATCGGGTCGCGCCTTATTAGATACAGCTTCGCAATCGAATTTTATAACAAAAGATTTGGTAAATAAAATGGGGATTAAATGTAAACCCATATTAATTAATGTATCGAGTATTGGTAATAATACAACGCCGAATAAATTTGCAGTAGATATTTTAATCAAGTCTAAAGTTAATAGCACTACTATTGAAATAAGCTGCCTTGTTGTTGATATTATAACAAATTATGTGCCAAATTTAAATTTTAATCGGGAATTACTTAATATTCCAGAAGGGTTACCTCTGGCTGACCCACATTTTGATAAGTTTGACACAATTGATTTACTTTTTGGTTCTTCGTTATTTTGGCAAATATAATTACCTCAGCAAATAAAAACATCCGCTATGCTACCTGTACCTCAAAATACCCTATTTGGGTGGATAATAGGAGGGGGCATTTCAATGAATTTTCTCTCTTTAAGGGTGCTTGATGTAACCGTTCAAAATAATTCAAATGAAACGGTTACGGATATACAAACATTTTGGGAATTAGAAAATATTACGGATACTAATAAATCTGACAATAGTTCCTTGTAGGATAAACATTTTTTTAGAAACGGTGAAAGTAACTAACACGGGACGATTTATGGTATCTCTCCCTTTCAAAAAATAAACCTGTTAACACAAGTTTAGGATCTTCTCGAAAAAGCTCCCTCAAACGGTTTTTCAATTTGGAAAAAAGGTTGTCACAGAATAAATCACTGAATTTTTGCTATTGTGAATTTATGAAAGAATATTTAGTTTTGGGACACATGCGGCAGGTCAAAAATGTGAATGACCATTGTCCCCATTATTATCTTCCTCACCATGCTGTGTTCAAAGAAACAAGTTTAACAACTAAATTGAGGGTGGTTTTCGACGCAAGTGCTAAAATCAACAACGGGGTGTCCCTTAATGACTTGTCCCGTCCTTCAAGATGATTTGTTCAACATTTTAATTAGATTCCGTTTATACAAAATCATTTTATCTGCTGACATCGTAAAGATGTATAGACAAATTTTAATTAATCCTGATGATCAGAAATTTTTAAGAGTTTTTTGACGTGAAAAACCAACAGATAAACTTCAGGTAGATGAATTAATAACCGTAACTTACGGCACTACACCTGCCTCCTATTTAGCGGTGCGGTGTTTATTTTATTTGGCCGATCAGTACACTGAGGTTTATCCCGAGGCAGCTGCAATATTGAAATTAGATTTTTATATTGATGATTTGATTACAGGATTTTACGATATTAATATTGCGATATGTGTTCGTAACGATCTAATTAATCTGTTAGACAAAGCTAAGTTTACATTAAATAAATTCAATTCTAATCAGAAAGAAATATTGGTTGGATTAACAGGTAATATTGGAAATAATATAATAATTTTAAACGGCAGCAAAGATAATAAAACATTAGGATTTCATTGGCATGCGCAAAATGATATAATTTTGTATGATATCCCTAAATTTGATAAAGGCCCTTTTACAAAACGCAGAATATTATCAGATACTGCGAAGATTTTTGATCCGCTTGGGTTAATAAACCCAGTTGTGGTGTTGGCTAAAAAATTAGTACAAGACTTATGGGTTCAAAAATTAGGTTGGGATGAAAAATTGTCTCAACGGGATAATGAATATTGGGTGCGATATTTAAAAGATTTACAGCTGCTCAAAAATATAAAAATTTTGTATATTCACAAAACCCTGTAATTTTAGAATTACATGGTTTCGCAGACGCAAGTCAAATTGCTTATGCTGCTTGTATATATTTAAGAGTTCAAAACAATATAAATAAAAATATTTTAACGCAATTATTATGTGCAAAATCACGTCTTGCGCCTTTGAAAAAATTAACTATTCCGAGGTTGGAATTATGTGCTGCATTGTTGCTTGCAAAATTAACAAATAAAGTTTTGGAAAGCATTAATGGTAAATTTGAAATTAAAAACATATTTTATTATTCCGATTCGACCATTGCGTTGCATTGGATTAAAAGCAACAGGATCGATTGGAAACAATTTGTATCTGTGCGCGCATATACAATTTCAGAAATTACAGATACAAACTGTTGGCGTTATGTTAAAAGTAAGAATAATCCAGCCGATATTGTTTGTAGAGGTGCAAGCGTGGAAAAGTTAATTGACAATAAATTATGGTGGGAAGGTCCATCATTTCTTAAAAATCAAAATATTCTTGAAGAACGATATGACTTATTTTATAATACTGATATACCGGAAAGAAAAACTCCGAAAGTATATTGCCATACAACATTCATGCATGATTCTGAATTTATAAAATCATTTTCTTTTTTTGTTGCTCTAAAAAGAGTTGTTGCTTACTGTTGGCGATTTACAGAAAATTGTAAAGATAAAGAAAATAAGCAAACTGGGCCATTAACATCTCATGAATTAAACCGAGCAACGTTATCTATTGTTAAAATAGTTCAAGCTGAGACATTTGCCAGTGAATATAAAAAATTTATTAATAATATGCCAATAAAATCGACAAGTTCCATTTTAACATTAAACCCATTTATTGATGTTATAAGAGTGGGCGGAAGGTTGAAAAATGCCCAATTAAATTATAATAATAAACATCAAATATTATTACCGGGAAATCATCACTTGTCAAAATTAATATACAGACATATTCACTTCAAAAATTTACATGCAGGTATTCAAACCACCTTGGCAAATGTCCGCTTAGAATATTGGCCCATCGCAGCAAGGCGATATATAAATCAAACTATTCATTCATGTATAGTATGTTACAAGCATAAACCGACATTTCAAAATCAATTAATGGGTAATTTACCTGAACCACGAGTTAATGTAGCCCGTCCCTTTACTAATTGCGGGGTAGATTATTGTGGCCCCGTATTATTAGCGGAAGGTAAAAGAAAACGAACGGTGGTAAAAGCATATGTGGCTGTTTTTGTATGTTTTGCTACAAGAGCAGTGCATATTGAATTAGTATGCAATTTGACCACCGAAGCATTTATTGCTGGATTTCGCCGGTTTATTTCTAGAAGAGGAAGGGTTAAAAGCATTTTTTCCGACAACGGAACAAATTTTGTTGGGGCAAATCGAGAGTTGCGAGCCATTTATGATATTGTTAATAATGAACAGCACAAACTATTAGTTACCCAAGCATTTTCCGAATCGAAAATAAATTGGCATTTTTCACCACCGCGTTCACCCCATTTTGGTGGGATATGGGAGGCGGCTGTTAAATCGCTAAAACATCATTTGCGTCGTACTGTAGGAGAAGCCAAGCTAAATTTTGAGTAAATGTACACTTTATTAGTGCAAATAGAGTCAATTCTCAATTCCCGCCCCCTTACACCAATATCCAATGACCCTAACGATTTTACCTTTCTGACCCCTGGCCACTTTTTCGATTCGATGGCATCGCTGCCTTGTGAAAGGTTATGCGAGATAAAAATTAATCGACTGTCAAGATGGCAACACATTCAAAAAATGCAGCAAGATTTTTGGAAGAGATGGTCTATCGAATATTTGGGTCAGCTGCAAAATCGTAGAAAATGGAAAATTGTTAATAAAAATTGCCAAATAGGGCCATTAGTCCTAATTAAAGAGGACAACATCCCATCATCAAAGTGAGCGGTTGGCAGACTAGAAAAGGTTCACCCAGGAGAGGATGGCGTGGTTCGAGCTGTAACCATTAAAACACCTGGAGGTTCACAAACCCGGAGGGCGGTCAGCAGGATATGCATTCTGCCTATCGAGGGGTCCACTACCGATTCCGATGCAGAAGTTACTGAGTGAATCTGTGTATGTGATTCAAATCAATAATGTGCGAAATCAAAAGTGCGTGATTTATTGATGACGTTCGATAAATTTCCATCGGGCGTTTTGAAGCATGTATATTTTTACACATTTTACAATATCTGCTATTTTCGATTTTTTTGTACACTATAATAATAATTCTTTTTAATTTTAAATGTGTATACTTTTTAATGTGTGTTTTTCATTCATTCATTTTTTTTGCTACTTCAATTTTTATATGTTTATAATGTTTATCTTTAATTTACAAAAGTGACTTTTTTGACGTTTCACTCATTTAATTCATTTAATCCTAATATTTGAACAATTAACAATTGGAAATAGATTTCTTATATATGTATTTTTATATTTTGTGTATTTATTATTAGTCATTAAAAGTCAACTTTTAATCGGGGGCAGTGTGTTAGCGCTTGCGCCCCCCCCCCCCCCCCGTCTCCGCTTATCGGAGATTTCTGCAAGGGTGGTAACACCCTAAACGCAGAGATCGATTGGTGCCACGGTACCAGTAAGTTGTTTTGTATATAACGTGTAAATAAATGTGAGTTTGTTGATTGAACATCGCTGGACTTTTCCTTGGACCCCACACTGAGTTACGATTAAGCCCGATAACGCTTAACAATTAGATTAGATGATAAGTTGTGAAGTTACGTTAGGGTTAGATGACAAGTTGTAAAGTTAGGTTTTAGTGTAGTTGGGTTATGTTGTGAAGTTAGGTTAGATGATACATTATATTGTGGTTGGGTTCAGTTAGTTATCAAACTTTAAAGTTAAACTAAGAATTAACTAATATGTAAATTATGTCAACAATCTTAAAAAAATGTGAGTTCGTGAAAATTTGGAAAAATTCTCGAGACTTACTTACTAAAAGTGGTAAATATTAAAAGTCGTAAGTTTTATGAATTTTTTAATGAGCTCACATTTTTCAAGACTTTTGACAGTGACAGTCGAGAGTCAAGGATAGCTCTACTGTGTATGTTAGGTTAGGTTAGATGACAGTTGCATAAGTTTGGTTTTGGGTTATAGGTTAGGTTACTTGACAGTTGCACGCGGACAATTTTTCGTTTAAGTATACATATCCAGATGCATACGCTGTAAATGTTCAGATAATCGTTGATTTTAAAAAGGTTCAATTTTTAAGTTTAAAACGAGTGTTTCCACTCCCAGGTTAAGCATGAAGTAAAATTTCGAGTTTAGAAAAGCCTGAAAATTTGGTTTGGTCGCGTAGCGCGAAGCGCGGAGCGACCAAACCTAATTTTCAGGCTTTTCTAAACTCGAAATTTTACTTCATGCGCCACCGGTGTAGAACACTAAAACACTCTAAAGCTCAAAATATATTTCAAACTTCGCAGTATGTCAGTGTTTAATACCGGTGGCGCATGAAGTAAAATTTCGAATTTAGAAAAGCCTGAAAATTTGGTTTGGTCGCTCCGCGCTTCACACTACGCGACCAAACCAAATTTTCAGGCTTTTCTAAACTCGAAATTTTACTTCATGCTTAGTCTGGGAGTGGAAAACACTCGTTTTAAGTTTCGAATTAAACTTTTTAAAGAAAACGACGATTATCTAAAGATTTAAGGTACATGCGCTGTAATTGGGACAATTTGTACTGAAATAAGCTTAGGCATTAATTGCGATTGATTGGCTACAATTTGGAATGGTCATATAGGCAACCCAATTTACAAATAACCTAAAAATTGATGGTGTCAAATCGTATTAATTGCTTTGGCTTGACAAATCGAACATACGAAAATGTACATTGAAAATGTTCGGTGTTACATAAAACTCTCTTTATATTAAATAAACATAAATTCCCGCATTTATCGGCCTTATACTGAGTGCTTATTAATATTACTACCTATTAGCCTGTTATATATTTATTATAAGAAATGCGTGTTCAATCAAATTTACCGGTACAGCCCGGCCGACCCTGCCTTCCCTGACGAGCCGTCACTGCTTCACCTTAAATCAGTGTTGTAAACGGGTGGCCAAGAAGTAAAATTTCTAGTTTAGAAAAGCCTGCAAAGTTTGTTTTGGTCGCTTCGCTTCGCTACGCGACCAAACCAAATTTTGCAGGCTTTTCTAACCTCTAAATTTTACTCCATGCTTAGTTTGGGAGTGGAAACTCTCGCCAGCAGCTTAAAATTAAGAGCTTATAAAAAACAACAAACGTCTGAAAATTTACAGAGAAAATCGAGATATATATACCTAAAAAAAATCCTTGTATTTTTGGTTAGGTTAGATGACAGTTAGTCAAGTTGGGTTATAGGTAGTGCTGTCAAATTTGCGAATCGAAGCGAATGCGATGCGAATCAAAATTTCCAAATATTCGGTTGCCAAGACAGAGCGAACAAATATTGTAAATTCATTGCGAACATATATCGCGAGCGCGTTCGCAGAAAAAATGCAGAGCACTTTCGCATGAACCCATCTCTCACACTCTTATTCTAATACATTGCTTATGGGCTGACAAGTTCAAATTGACATACACATAGTTTGACGTTGAAGTTTGTATTTGTATTTGCTTAACCCTAAATTGTGCGGTACATCTCTAGAAAGTAACGAATGCAGTGAAGTCTTCACGTTTTTGGATGAACTTGTTAATACGAGCAATATGTTTATTGATAATAAAAACATAATACTTGGAGGATGAACCCAATTTTTATTTAAAATGGGATTTTGGAAAAATGTTTGTTTGCACCCAAGTTAGTTAACCTAATTAGTAATTAGTACTTTCTAAAATCGCAACAATTGTATTTATAAATTGTTCACACAAGCATATATTGATGAAAAAGACATGTTTAGGATACCTACCTTACAAATGTATAACGTTTTTATATTTTAGATGTTAACTTAATCAGAGGTTTAATCAATGATTAGTTAATGATTTAATGCAATCAATACGGATGCAAATGAGCCTAAGTTCATTTGGTAGTCTTGTGAAAAAAGGGATTCCATTACATGGTAGAAAGCGATGTACCTACAAAGTAACTGCATTTGTAGTTTTAGCAATGGCAATTTTAGGATTACCAGCTACCATTAAACGTTCTTTTAGGACGTATTCATGCATTGCACAGTGTGACAGCGCGAGTTCGCGAGGCCCACTGGCGGTTTTTGGACGTAAATTGAAAACTGGAAATTTGAAAAAATTACAAAGCAATCTATTAAGGACATTTCAAAACTCATAAAACTAAAGTTTTTTTTATAATCTCCATGAGGCACAATTCACCCTTAAAGTTGGAACATTTCTAAAAGACGGTTGGTGCGCAAAATTAGCGTTATCTTAAAAAAATCACAACTTTACGACCACACAGTTTCATCATCACAGTTTTTTGAAACAACGATAAAATTATATCATTCTACTAAATGACATTTAGTTTGAATGATTTATTAATTAGTAACGCTTTGAGAATTAATTTAAAAAGGATAATTTTTACTACTAAATTTTAAATTTAGTTGGACCTTAATAAAATTTAAAAAATAGTAAAGGTCTGGCATTACCTGCAAAAAATCAGCCAATGTCTCCTCCATAACCCTATGTAAAAATCTTATTTTTATCGATCCGACCCCAAAAATAATTGATTTTTTTCTATCAGCGCATCAGTCAATGCAAACACATAATTGGCGCGCTTAATTTACATCATTTAAAAAAAAATGTGCAACTTTTAACTTAGTCTTTTAATCGGTCTCATTTTTTGACACAAAGATAACATCATATGACGATAGAACGTGTGGTCGTAAAGTTCTGATTTTTGAGGTCCTAAAGATGTGTGTCTTTCAGAAATGTTCCAACAGGGTGAATTGTGCCTCATGGAGTTCATCCAAAAATCTGAAACTTTAGTTTTATGAGTTTTGAAATGTTCTTAATAGAATGCTTTAAGTAATTTTTTCAAATTTCGGGTTTTCAATTTTGATCCAAAACCGACAGTGGACCTCGTGAGCTTGGCCTAACACACTGTGCATTGTGCTAAAGGAACGAACTGGCATATTAGTACATATTCAAGAAATTCAAAATTATTAAAAATTAAATAAATTAAATTAGTGACGCTGAAGTTTTATTAAACCAATCTGAAATGTTTGTTTATTCGGAATAAATTCGTAGATCGTTTGTTTTTAATGTATTTCGCGTAAATAATGTTATATCTAAATTACCATTGTAGTAATCTTGTCGGCAAACTATTTCTGAAAGAGTTCTATACGCTGAAACAGGCCAAATCTGATTACCTAATGCAATTTTCCCGATCTCCTATCAACTAGCAATAAGAGTAAGAAAAATGTGTATATGCAAAAGTGCTCTGTCTCTTTGTTTGCCAAAGCGTTCTCAAAATAAGTTCGCAACGTATTTTCAATATTTATTTGCTCTGCCTTGGCAAGCGAACATTTCTAAATTTTCGTTATCATTGCGTTCGTGTCGATTGACAAACTTGACAACACTAGTTATAGATTAGATTAGATGACAGTTGCATATCTAACATACGCATCTGTAGATTAATCCAAAAAAGGTCGTAGTCTAAGTTGACAGTCATAAATCTAATATATGCAACTGTCGACTAATCATTTTACATGTCGTCTCTTTATGACATATGTAATTCACCCTTTTGACACATTTGACATTTAACGCCATTTTTGACACATTTGACATTTAAAAAATGTGAGGTAGTAAAGAATTTAAAAATGATTAGATTACTTTCTACATTTTAAGATATTTTTTTTATACATTTTATGTCATTTTCCACATTTTTCATCATTTTTGACGTTTTTCGACATAGACATAATTCTACAACGACATATGATGTAAGTTGACAACAAGACAAGTCGAGGTCAGCCGGCATTCGGATTATAATGGCAGTTACCCTACATGTAGATTGTCATTACTGGCATTAGCCCATATTAGAACTACATTTACACAAGTCGGCGTTAATCGACATTTGAACTATAATGACAGTTGCTACAATGATAGTTGACATAAGCATTAACCGACATCTAAACTATAGTGACAGTTGACATAAGTTGACGTGAGCCGTAATTTGGTCCACAGAGTGATATCTAACCTAACCTCATTTGACAGAGTAATATCTAACCTAACCTAACTTGATAAAGCGAAATCTAACCTAGCTTAAATAACATAACTTTACAGTTTCATCACTTTTTTAACGTACTATCCACATTGTATGTCACTTTTTGACATTTCGAGAGCATCGCTTGTGTTTTGACAGTTAGTGCAAAATTTAAAAAAAAAACAGTGTACGGAATTTGGTAGAGTTTTCATTTGTTTTGACAATAATGTCACTACTGTCAACATAATGCTGTAATTGTTAGTACCTCGTTTATTTTGTTTACAGTTAGAGTGAAACTTCAAAGACGAAATTTGTATGGCATTCAATGTAGTTTTTATTTTGTTTAAAATTGAGAGAGTTATCAAAACAAAGATTTACAGTGATAAAACTCGTTATTTGTACAGTTATAAGAAAAAAAACTTAAGTAGGTGGATCCAAATGCACTCGAGAACATTTTGTGATCTAAAAATGCTTCGAGTACAAGTACAAACACTTGGAAAATAAAGTACTTGAGGACTGAGCACCGAGTACATGAAAAGTACTCAGAGTACAAATTCTGAGTTCTTGTACTCGAGTACCGCTCAGTATGATGTTAAATTAAGAGTAGAGTCGCAAAGCGGAGCAACCAAAACAAACGTTCAGGTTTTTTTAAACTCAAAATTGACTTCATGCGCCTGGCGTATAAAACACTGAAATATTGTGAAATTCAAAATATTTTTGTTTAGCAGTATATGTCTAATCCAGTCTAATCCAGTTTATTTTCAATATTTCAGTGTTATATATGCGTGGCATATGAAGTAAAATTTCGAGTTTAGGGAAGCCTGAAAATGTGTCTTGGTCACGAACCGAAGTTTTGAGTTTAGAAAAGCCTCAACATTTGTTTTGGTCGTTCCGCTTCGCAACTCTACTTTAAATTTAACTTCATGTTTAATCAAGAATAGGAAACACTTGTTAGTAGCTTCAAATTGAACTCATTAAAAAAACAACAACGAATGCCTCAAAATGCATACGCATCAGGATATGTATACTTGAAAGAAACATTTTCTGTATGTTTATGACTGCAGCCCCACCAATGAAAATCACGAGCCTCTACTGTTACTAACCCATATTCTGCTGGATTTCTAATAGATATTTATAATAACTTAAATAATAATATTATTAATATTAACTGTATACGATTTGTCTCTGATCTGATAAGTGTCATAGGTATTTTGAATTGGGATTTAAATACGAAATCTTGAAAAATATATTTTAAACTATTAAAATAATTTGAATCCAAGATGCACTTGTTTGTTGAAAACCAATGCTCAGGTACTTAATAGGTAAAAGTAGGCAACTGTTAATGGATCTTGGACATTATAATTCCCGCGCTTAAACCAATTAATTGGTTTAATTAAAAAAATACGAACATTTGTAGTAAAAAACTTCCATAATTAAATCGTTTATTTGGGAAAGAGTACATTTCCGCATTTTTAAATTTAAGAGGTAACAAAAAAAGCATTTAATTTATTTATAAACTGCTTTACCGTATTTTAAAGATTATAACTAATGGAATAATAATGCAGATACGATAATCGAATTAGCCAAATATTGTATTATCTCGACATTATCTATTATTTTATGTATCGATTATTTTTTGTTGGTTTTTATATCGATAATGCTATTGTAAATAATATAATCGGCTATCTCCTTTCATAAACTCAATGACATTAGAAGCGTAACACCCAGAAGGAATTATTATTTTAACTTGATTTTTTGCCAGTATGGTAGTCTTACATCAAGAATAAAATGATTACATTTTCAAGAAATTTTATTAAAAAACAATCTAAAAAAAATTAATAATGTGTTTGGCGACCCCTTTGCTGTATACACTCCTGTAGACGTCTGGGCATCGACAAAATGAGATAGTCGATGTCTTCTTGAGGCATCTCGTTCCAAGCAACTTGAATTTCATCGATCAACTGTGCTAGAGTCTGTGGAGGATGGTGCAAAGAGAATATTCTTCTTCCCATGATATCCCACACATCTTCAATGGGATTTAAATCCGGCGAACGGGGCGGCCACGCCAAAACATTAACACCAGCTTCATTAAGAAAGTTCATAGTTCGACGAGCAATATGGGGACGTGCGTTATCTTGTTGAAAAAGTACGTCTGGGCGGCCATCTAAATAAGGCAACAAAGTCGGTCGTATGACGTCTTCAACATAACGCGCAGCTGTCATACTGCCTCGAATGAATACAAGAGGTGATCGACTACCATAAGCAATAGCCCCCCAAACCATTACTCCAGCAGTCCTGTGTACATGCCTCTCAATAGCAAACGTAAGATCAGGTCGTTCTCCACGGTAGCGTCGTACCCTTCTACGGCCATCATGCGTGCCTAGACAAAATCGTGATTCATCGCTGAATACGACATCGTGCCATTCTGCCTCCCAATGCTGCCGTTCTCTGCACCAGTCCAACCTTTGGCGACAGTGTCTCGCTGTTAAAGGAAGCACTAATCTTGGACGGTACGAAAGAAGCCCAAAGGATTGAATGCGGCGATATAAGGTTCGCATACTAACGGGCCTACCTTCTTCTCCAATCCATTGATCACCGATTTGACGCGTAGTAGCGAAACGGTCTCGCAGGGCTATTTGTCTTAAGCGCCGATCTTGACGTTCTGTGGTATGCCTTGGTTGACCAATTGGTCTTCTTCTTACTCCTCTACCTTCTTCTGTCCATACCTGATACACACGTATTACAATTGCTGCAGTGGAATCAATACGGCGGGCAATTTCGCGATAGGACATACCGACATCTCGATAAGCAACAACTCGACCCCGGTCAAAATCGCTCAAATGGTGATATTGTGGACGTCTTCGGACTCGAGGCATTTTATTTAAGCTTAACACACTCAACGGAAACACGAAAACTAAAAACATCTGTACTAAACAGCTCATATAAATAGTTTTATCAAAAAAGAAAAAGTGAAATTTTTTTTTTCACAATAAATATAAATGGCACAAGGTTGAAATTGTTATCAATGTATGCTTTAAATATAGTCACTCTGTTGCTAAAATATGAATTCAAAAAAATCATTCCTTCTTGGTGTTACGCTTCTATTGAGTATATAATATATTTAGATGTATTTTATACCAGATTGCATAAAATTACAGATTCGAGATACTTACGATTTTTCATACTAATAATCGGCGAACTGTTCTTCTGAAACATACATATATCGCTAAATTACGTATTTTAATCAATAAGGCTTCGGCTATATGCAAAAAAGGAATCCAAAGAGTAAATAATATGTAGAGTGTTCCATTTAAAACAACAAAGTTGACTGGCGTCCAGTAAATATGGGACACCGTGTATATGTGAACATAATTTTATGTTATGAAGAAAATTATTTCTTGCAACTTTTACTTGATACATTTTTTCGTATTTTTAATATAAAGTGAATTATTGAACTTTCCGTCCTCTCTGAAACAACCTGTATAGTTCAGTCTGCCAACTGTTCACGTTTCTCAAACAAAGCTATAGAACAAAAGCAGAAGACCGTTTTGGTTGTTTACTAGTTTAGAATGTAAAATAAATAAAAGTTTTGTTGTATTTCCGGCATCGTCTGAACCGATATTTTTATGTCATTGTAAAGATCAAAACTTAACCTTTAAGATGATATAATATATTAAATAGACCGGTTTTAAACATATAATAATAGTTTTCTTAAAAATGTCTTCATAACCCACTGAGCAAATCCATTTTAGTAATGTTTCATCAACATTAAAACAACGTTTGAAATTGCTACAATGTTGATATAACGTTGTTTGTTTATTTTTTGCTCAGTGGGAAGTGGTTTGCTTATATTTACTGCGCGTTCTAGTTTAGTGAATTGCTAATATATATTTGTACAACATCATACTACAACGATAAGACACTAAATTGGGTAGATTTTTAAGGCCCCCATCGATTAGAACAGCGCACCCCAAAGTATTTTATGTGGCGGTTTGGTCCCAGTTTCTCATAAACCGACATCCATGAGCGTTTATAATTATAAAATTTACTTCATGCGCCACGCGTATAAAATAGATTTCAAGTGGCGCATGAAATAACATTTCCAGTTTAAAAAAACCTGAAAATTTGTATTTGGAAGCTACGCTTCGCTCCGCGCCCAAATCCAAATTTTCGGTCTTTACTAAACACGAAATTTTAATGAATGCTTAATCAAAGAGTGGATACACTCGTTTGAGGTTTCAAATTAGACACTTGTCAAAAATAACGAATGCCTAAACATTTACAGCGTATACATCGGGATATGTATACTTAAAAGAAAAATTCCCTGTACAAAAAAAATTGCAGTTTAGTTTTATTGGCAAGTGACGTTTCGAACACTGTTTTCACAACTCGAAAGTCGCATTTCCGGTATCAAACTTTCAGCACTCGTTATGTAATAACAAAAAACGCATGCAAATAAGATTGGCGGCGCTGAATTTTACGGTTAAATTGTCAGTTGGATTGTCAGTTGATTATAGAATGTAGAAGTAATTATTAATTAATTCTTTATTACGGGAGACCATTAAAAACTACAACAATATATACATAATAATCACAAAACAATACAAAAACAAACAAAAAATTCACAAATCAACACACTCAGAAACAGATGTTACATCTAATAAAATATAAATGAATGATTTATACATCGGTCGACTTTCAAGAAGTAATTCTAATAATTAGTGAATATATCATTAGTACTATCATGATAGTGTTTATTGATTTTTAGCACTACTGTGTAAGGGAGATATTGTGTAGTAGAGATAGGCAATCCGCTCCTGAACCACTCAATTGAACCGGTTCACTAAAAAGAAGACTCCTGAACCGGTTCTCAAAAAAGGAGTTGCGGTTCAGAAGTGAGTTTGGATCCGCTCCTGAATTCACTCACGAACAGTTGGTATCCGCTCCTGAACCGGTTCGAGAGTGAGTTGGCATCCGCTCCTGAACCGGTTCCCGAAATAAGTGACCAGACCAAAAAGTCTAAAATCTTCCGATTTCTATCTCTTTCCTAAAATGTTGGAGGGTAAGGGGAAAGAGACCGAGCACTCTAGGGGTAATCCATTATTACCGCATGTTTTGGGTGTCAATGTCAACCCGATATTAGCAGGTAGTAAGAAGTCCATCTGTTTTCAGCCGTCGCGTGGCGTTATCTTTTGTCCGGTTTGGGGTGGTTTTGATAGGAAGATTTATTTGATATTTATGAAATTATTTAAACTGTAATTATAATTAATACGACATTTTTAAAATAAAGTCAAAAATTATGTCTACGTGTACAATTTTAGGTCAATAGAATTTTTAAAACGTATCTGACGTTTACATCTTGGTAAATATTGATCATAATCACATCTAAGCGTTATATATTTTTAACTTTACAGTAAATCAGTAGTTTATACGCGTGGCGCATGAAGTAAAATTTCGAGTTTAGAAAAGCCCCGTGAAAATTTGTCTCGGGTCGCTTTGCGACCCTCGACAAATTTTCTACGCCTGGCTTTTCTAAACTCGAAATTTTACTTCATGCTTAGTCTAGGAGTGGACAACACTCGTTCTTAGAAGTTTCAAATTGAAGGATCACTCTAGATTACTAAGTTTATTATCATTTTACAAAGGCTACAGCTCGAAGGACCAATCATGGTCTTCGGAGACCGAAGGACTACATGGAATCGAAGTTTTTTTACAAGAAAATAACGAATATCTAAAGGTTTACAGCGTGGATAGGAAAGAACACATCCAATTTTAAAAAATATCGAAGTTGGGTTGATTTTCAGTGCGTTTTTAACTTCACTTTAAATCAGTGTTTTATACGCGTGGCGCATGAAGTAAAATTTCGAGTTTAGAAAAGCCCCGTGAAAATTTTCTACGCGGGGCTTTTCTGAACTCGAAATTTTACTTCATGCTTAGTCTGGGAGTGGAAGACACTCGTTAGTTTAAAATATGTATCATTGGATGCCCGTCTTCAGGGGTGATATGTAAGCAAATTATGGCTTTTAGAAGTTGTCAAATAAGTGAGTTACTTAACTGTTTCTAATGCACTCTTTACAAAAAACAAAAGATTAACATTTTACATATAAAATGTACAGGGTGAGCGAAACTTGATGTCTCAGCTCTATTATAAGAAAAGGAAGAACGATAGAAAAAATCTGAAAAGAGGTTCATAAATGGAATTGAGTAAGATTCATTTTAATCCAAAATTGCATATTTTTGTAAATTTTGAAACTGAAGTAATGACGTCATCGAAAATGTTTTCCCCAGAAACATACCTATATTTTTGGATATTTCAAAAGAGCTAATTTTTCTGAATAAACTTTGTAGAGATAAAAATTTGCTTTCTTCTTTCGTTAAAAAATTAAAAGCAAACTTAAAAGAAAGTATTATCAAAAATTTACAATTGTCACGACTTAAACAAGTAGCCTTTGGAAGCAAATAACAAAGCCGCATCTGTCAATAATTAAAGTAATGGTTGACAAATATTGTTTTGATGTCATTTGATTTTAGATTTCAGATTTTTTCTATCGTTTTTCCTTTTCATATAATAGAGCTGAGACATCGAGTTTCGCTCACCCTGTACAATAAACTATATGTGTGATGCATCATTGAATTCAGAAAAAATAGCATTGTCAGATAGTAATCATATGTAATTTACATATAAATTGACGATGTGAACGCCATCTGCTGCCAATTTTTGAGTAGTATCGTTACTGCTATTGACAGTAGATGGTGTTCACGTCGTTAATTTAAATGTAAATTACATATGAAACTATTAAAATGGATTAAGATCGTTAGTTTTCTTTAACTTTAAATTGACTTTAAATTACACTAAAAACTATAAGTGTGATACATCATTGAATTCAAAAAATATGAAAATCCAAAATGGCGCCCATAAGAAAAACAAAAGTTGGCTATGGTGTAATGTTAAAGTTGTAAATGTCTGAATTCAACAGTTTTTGAATAAAAAAAACGAAATTTCAAAAAATCCGTTTTTTGACAATACCTCAAAAACGAAAGAATATATTTCAAATTTGGAAATTTGAAAATTTGGAAGGACCAATCATGGTCTTCGGAGACCGAAGGACTACAGGGCATCGAAGTTTTTTTACAAGAAACAACGAAAATCTGAAGGTTTACAGCATGGATAGGAAAGAACACATCTAATTTTGAAAAAATATCGAAGTTGGGTCGGTTTTCAGTGCATTTTTAACTTCACTTTAAATCAATGTTTCATACGCGTGGCGCATGAAGTAAAATTTCGAGTTTAGAAAAGCCCCGTGAAAATTTGTCTCGGGTCGCTGCGCGACCCTCGACAAATTTTCTACGCAGGGCTTTTCTAAACTCGAAATTTTACTTCATGCTTAGTCTGGGAGTGGAAAACACTCGTTAGTTTAAAATACATCACACTTGATAAAATATGTATCGTTGGATGCCCGTCTTCAGGGGTGATATGTAAGCAAATTATGGGTCTTGGGAGTTGTCAAATAAGTGAGTTACTCAACTGTTTCCAAGGGAATCTTTACGAATACAAAAGATTAACATTTTAAATATAAAATGTACAAGGTGAGAAACTCGATGTCTCAGCTCTATTAAAAGGGAAGGAAAACCGATAGAAAAAATCTGAAAAGAGGTTCATAATTGGGATTGAGTAAGGTTCATTTTAATCCAAAATTGTATATTTTTCTAAATTTTGAAAGTGAAGTATTGACGTCATCGAATTTTTTTTCCCAGAAACATACCTATATTTTTGGATATTTCAAAAGAGCTAATTTTTCTGAACTTTGGAGAGAAAAAAATTTGCTATCTTCTTTCATTAAAAAATTAAAAGCAAACTTAAAAAAAAGTATTATCAAAAATTCCAAATTGTCACGACTTAAACAAGTAGCCTTTGGAAGCAAATAACAAAGCCGCACCTGTCAATAATTAAACTAATGGTTAACAAATATTGTTTTGTTGTCATTTGATTTTAGATTTCAGATTTTTCTATCGTTTTTCCTTTTCATATAATAGAGCGGAGACATCGAGTTTCGCTCACCCTGTATAATAAACTATAAGTGTGATACATCATTGAATTCAGAAAAAAATATTCTTAAAAAAAATATGAAAATCCAAAAGAAAATCCAGAAAACGTGAACGCCATCTACTCCCAATAGCATTGTCGATGGTACTCACAGAATGACTATTATAAATGTGAATTGATTGTGCATTTTGAAATCCAGAAGGAAACTGAACTTCTATAACCATTTTAGTAGTCATATGCAATTTTCATATAAATTGACTTCGTGAACGCCATCTGCTGCCAATTTTTGAGTAGTATCGTTACAGCTATTAACAGTAGATGGCGTTCACGTCGTTATTTTAAATGTAAATTACATATGAGACTATTAAAATGTATAAAGATGGTTAGTTTTCTTCTGAATTTCAAATTGCACTATAAATTGGCAATTTTAATAGTCATATGTAATTTACATTTAGATTGACGACGTGAACGCCATCTACTGCCAATAGTCTTGTCTATTGTACTCACAAAATGACTATTATAAATGTCAATTAATTGTGCATTTTAAAATCCAGAAGAAAACTAAACATCTATAACCATTTTAGTAGTCATGTGTAATTTACATATAAATTGACGATGTGAACGCCATCTGCTGCCAATTTTTGAGCAATGCTATTGACAGTAGATAGTGTTCACGTCGTTAATACAAAAATAATATATATGTTCATTATAGCACTTTTTCCGTTATTTAAAGAATTGATGATTGTCGTACTAAACTTATTTCACTTGCTAATTGGTTGGTTATAGACCATTTCACATTAAATCAGCGTTTTATACGAGTCGCACATGAAGTAAAATTTCGAGTTTAGAAAAGCCTATTTTGCCTCAGTCGCTCTGCTGCGCTATGCCCGAGCCAAATGTTCAGGCTTTTCTAAACTCAAAATTTTACTTCATGCTTAATCTAGGATTGGAAACACTCGTTAGATGATCAATCATAACCAGGGTTGTTATGTTTAAAACACTTTGTTTTAAAATAGTGTTTTGAACATGTTTAAAAACAGCCGTCGTGTTTTAAACGGTTTTGTTTTAAACTTGTTTTAAATCTTAAATTTGTTTAAACATGTTTTAAACGTTGGATTTGTTTAAAACCGTTTTTTTATTATCTTAACTGCTAAAAATAAATATTTGCTAAATTATATTTTATATTACTTCATTAAAGTTTTTTGTTTGTTTTTAAATTCTAGCTAAATTGTTAAAGATATTTTAAATTACATTATCAAACATAACATTTTATTACAATAAAACTGTGTCTGCATAGATTTGGTTTTTAAGCATACACTGTAAATTATTAGCCGTTCGTTGTTTTTTGATCAAGATTTCAATTTGAATCTTTAAACGAGGGCTTTCCACTCCCAGACTAAGCATGAAGTAAAATTTCGAGTTTAGAAAAGCCTGAAAATTTGGATTGGCCGCGTAGCGAAGCGGAGCGGCCAATCAAAATTAGGCTTTTCTAAACTCGAAATTTTACTTCATGCGCCACGCATATAAAACACTGAAATATCTTAATGTTTAAAATATACGGCTTTAGCAATCTAATATTTAAATGTGGATAAAACGTGAGTCAAATTCTGCGCTGAAAAAAATGTTTAAAGCAGTGATTATAGGCAACCCAATAACTCTAACGTATATTAGGTTGCCTATAACCGTTGTTGTAAGTGTGTGTTTTTTTAACTTCACTGTAAATCAGTGTTTTTAAGCGTGGCGCATGAAGTAAAATTTCGAGTTTAGAAAAGCCTAATTTGGATTGGCCGCTCCGCTTCGCTACGCGGCCAATCCAATTTTTTAGGCTTTTCTAAACTCGAAATTTTACTTCATGCTTAGTCTGGGAGTGGAAAACACTCGTTTAAAGCCTCAAATTAACCGCATTAAAACAACGATTTCCCACAACTTTTAAAACGCTGTAATTATCGGGGTATGTATACTCAAAAGAAAAACGCCCTGTGTATTCTGTTTTTAACACGTTTTAAACGTGTTTTAAACATGTTTTGAACACGTTTTAAACCCAGATCATAACCTTATTTTGCATATTTTTTATTGCTAGATTAGCGTGCTCTATTTAATCGATTTGATTAAAACGTAACCATATAATACCATTGCATAACATATTGATTAATGAGTTAAATTGTTGGTCATCAAATGAACATGAACGACCGTTTAAAATGCTGTAAAAAGGGCAAAAAGAGAAGCTACCTGTTATTCAAACAGATAAAGTCATAAATTGTAACATCAACACACCATAAATTGTGGTTTCTTTTCTTCCATTATACTCCTGCGATTTTAGAGGGTGACTCTCTTCAAAATTTGCTGGTTTAGATATTTTGGAGAGGCCCTTTTTGGAGAGGCCCTCTCAGGAGTGATCCTAAGAGATGGCAAAACATCCACAAAGAGACCTCTCAGCAGACCGCCAACGCAATGGAGAGACAGCTGGACATCGGTCTCACAGGAACAACGGGACCATAAGTGACGGATCGTCAACACAAGCCGTACAGCTTTCGATAAGAAGAAGAAGCTATTTTTTAATTTATTTAAATTGGACATAAAATACAGCGACGGCCGGCACCGTGGACCACACTTTGGGAAGCGCTGGACTAGAACACAAAAAATCTTCTACAATAAAAATACATGGCAAAAATATTTCCATTTACTCCCTTAGTGCACCGGAATAATAATAATAATAATAGGATTTTATTATTGTTTTTGTTATCGTCTTAGATATAATAAATCACGCCACCTTAAATTCCTATGAATATCACGTTCTCACGTGCAGCTAAATAACAACAGTATTGTTCCAATCTTTGTTGTAAACAGTTGCAGAAATTATGAAATTGTGTATTTCTATCTGTGCAAAAATAAGTTGTACTAATTACACTTGCAATATTGTCTACGATTTCGACTCTTCAAGTTAGTTAAAGTACGTGTTATGTGTAAATGTTAGAACTTGTTTAGTGAAAATGGAATTTTACATTGCTTGCAAACGGTAAATCGCCGCGTGATCGAACTTTCAATTTCTCGATAAGGGGTCAACTACGTTGTTTCTTTGTTTTTTTTTATAAGTCTTTATTGCTAGTGTATTGGCTTAGAGAGAAATCTCACGTTAGTTTTGTGTAAAACGCGAAAATGAACAGTTATTCGGTAAACTAAAAGTGTATGTGAAATCGTTATTGCTTATTAAGAGCTATTTGTGATTTGCAAAAACATAAAATTGTAAGAGTGCTAGCAGTTTTGGGATTAAATATGCGGTAATACCATTGTTTTATATTCTGTGATAAATCAAAAACGGATAGTATTAATAAAATTAATACTAAAAGTATTTTTCTTACTTTCAACTATTTTGAAAGTGTTCTATTAAGATTTAGAAAAATAATTATAAAGTTCAAATCCGGAAATTTTTCAATCAGCTTAAGATCACTGGAAATCACCTAAAATCGTTTCGTAAAAACTGTTTCAAAGATTTAAACATTCTCAACAGTTTTTATCCGATTTATAAAAGTGCATATACTGGAGTTAAATTCAAGTGTCTTATTTAAATTATTAATTATTTTATGTAAGTAAATTTATTTTAACAATTATTTACCGGATGTCAGATAATTCAGGCTCACCGCTATAACGTATTTCCGTTTTAAGATACCAATTAGAAATTGGGATTATATTTACTCTACGCATACACTAAGTAATAAGCAGAGCTGGGACGAATCCTCGTGAAAAGGATTCGAATCACGAATCCGACTCACCTAATATGATTCGAATCACGAATACTCGAACAAAGGATTCTTAAGAGATAAATATGGTTCGAATCAAAGATTCGAATCCTGTTTTTTCGAATCAGGAATACAAATCCTTTGAAAATAAATTTGATATTATTATTTATTTTATTATTTTTTTGCAACCATTAATATATAAATATCGTTACTAGTTGTTTTATTTTTGTTGAAAAAAAAAACCTAGTTATTTATTATTAACATGTTCAGTGTTGATAACAGACTAAATATCTGATTCCCTGTTACTCTGATTAAAGATGTATTTGGGTGTATCTGAACTTCACTTCAAATCAGTGGTTCGTATGCGTGGCGCATGAAGTAAAATTTCGAGTTTAGAAAAGCCCAAAAATTTGTCTCGGGTCGCTGCGCGACCCTCGGCAAATTTTCACGGGGCTTTTCTAAACTCGAAATTTTACTTCATGCTTAGCCTGGGAGTGGAAACACTCGTTCAAAATTTCAAATTGAACTTTATTATAAAATCGACACATGCCTGAAAATTACGTAAATAAAAAAATCACTGAATATCATTAAAACCGGGAAAGTCAGAGAAAAGTCATGGAATTATATTCAAATTGACCAAAACACTAACAAAGAAGCCATATGATATTATTAAATTTATAAAATTAACTTAAATATTAACAAAAACGATGAAAACAATTTAACAAAATGGGGGTTTCTCATAGAAGAAAGTTATATTAAAATGCCCAGGGAAAAAATCTTGAATCAGGGAAATGTCGGAAAAATTTAACATTTCAGATTGTGGCTACCATGTCAGTTTTACTTTATATAATATTAAACAAAATTTTGTAAACTAGATTATTATCTTTAAAAACATTTTCAGTCATTTAGCGACCCGAGACAAATTTTCACGGGGCTTTTCTAAACTCGAAATTTTACTTCATGCGCCACGCGTATAAAACAGTGATTTAACGAGAAACCACACAAAAGACATTTTTCATGTTAATCCTCACAATTAATTCGAATTATTTTTGACGATTCAAATCCTTTTTTAAGTATTCGAATCATTTTATAAATATTCGAATCCTTTTATAAATATTCGAATCCTTTTATAAGGATTCAAATCACCCACATTTAGATTCGAACACAAATCCTCTTAAAATAATGTAACGAATCCGGATCACGAATCCAGTTGGATTAAAGTATTCGAATGCCTCTTTTGAATCCTCTGCAAGGATTCAAATCCAGGATTCGAATCCTGAATAATTCGAATCCTGTCCATCTTTGGTAATAAGTTATCACATAAGTGGTGCGGCATTGATAAAATAGAAACGGCATTTTACAATGGTTTGCAAATTATTGGAATATGTTTTCCAAGGACATTACTTGTGATTTAATCGAATTTATAGTGACAGAGGTCAGTTATATGTGTACTTTAAATTAAAATTAATTGTTTCAATCCCCAATTACCCAATAATTATTTGTATTAGTGGGGAATAAAATATAATAATATAAAGAGTGGCCAGTAAATCACTGAAAAAAAAAATCTTCAATTAATTAGAGTTAAGGCGATGTTTGTGCAAAAACGCCGGTTGTATGAAATTTAAAAATGAACTATAATTGACCATAATATTTATGCAATGTTCCTTTAAGTTTGCGATTTATTATGAGTAAAATCCAACGTTTTTGGTAGTCACTACCCAATAAGCAAACCCATTGAAATAATGTTTAATCAACATTAATACAACGTTTAATGTTGCTACAATGTTGATATAACGTTATTTGTTTGTTTTTTGCTCAGTGGGTAGTTCCAGCACCATTATGTTCTGATTATGGAACAATATTACATGATACATCAAAATAATCATAAAACTTAAGGGATTTTTATGTCACCAATTTAAAACGATTAAGATATTTAGTTTTTTGTAAAACAATCCTGAAAATAGCTATTTTTGAGTCATTTATATAGTCTTTTTTAGTCAACAAAAACTTGTACTACGTAAAATTCAAGGGTGTCCGTACATTCTGCATTCAATTAGCTCAACATTCATTTAAAAAAATGTCCATGATATATTACGTTTACCTTTTAATGCTGAAAATAGAAATTAAATGGCTGGGCAGAGTCTGTCTCACTCTAGTAAACCGCAACCTTAAACAAATTATTTTTTTCAATAAATAAAACACTTTAACTTTGTATAACACACAATTTGTTTGGGACCCTCGTGAGTCAATGAGTCGTGCTCTTGCGCTAGAAGGTCGTGGGTTCAAATCGCGCCGGAGGGTGTCACTTTTTAAAAGGATATTGAAACCATGGATGTGGTTTAAATATAAAGTGTCGTCTAAATATATGTTACGCAATTTAACTTAATCAAGTTTACATGAATATAGGAAATTGAAATACATATGAATTAGCTGCCTGTGTGGTTATGGCGGAGGTTATTTAAAACACAATATTTTTTATTTGTGACTATAGTTTCGGCAACTCACTCAACTTTTTATCATCAAATAGAGTTTGACATAGCGATGTAAATGACAAGCACTCACGGAACATTCAAGAAGCGACACCCCATGTCCCGCACCAAAACGGTTCGGAGCGCCATCTAGTATAGTCGCCTGAACTATTACTAAACAAACGCATGTATCCCTGCTAGTGTGCGTCAAGATGTGTGTATAAATTAGTGAAAAACAGAAATCTGTAATGTGAAATTAACTCACACACCGACACTACCGCGTGTGTGTGTGTTGTGTGCATATAAATTAGTATATTCCTTATTCTCAATAAATGAATTATTATTATTAATGACTTGATTAATAGAAATTAACACAAACCTAATTTTTATAATTTTGCAGACAAAAAAAGTAGATATTATATAAAAAAATGTATTAATAAGAAACATAAATTAACAAGAAATAGACACAACATCACAAAAATACAATAATTGCGAACAACAATACAAAATAAATAATAAACAAAAATATTTAATAATATAACAATGAATATAAAAGAGGTAAATAAATCTTAGTTGGAAGGAAATTATATGTGTTTGACATTTATGTCTTTATCAGTATGGCTTATTTTTGGATTTACAGCCTGGCACCTTACAAGGGATTATGGGCATGATGATTTAAGGGATTCTTGAAATTCAACTATATTAATCAAAATAGAACTAACCTAATACGTATAATAATCTATCAAATAACAGTAAATCTAACTATAGAAATGAAAAATACCTAACGGGAAATCTATCATCCACAAATTATGGAAAACTGAAATTAAATTCACCAGATCTAATCTTAAAAAGTTGCCAGAACATTTTTTTAGCAGTGACCTATCGTGGCTTTTTTATCGATGGGGAGTAGAATAATAGTAATAATAATAATAATAAAAACAACAACAGAAAATTAAAAAATGTATTCTCAAAACAGAAAATTCAACGTTCTATAATAAATAAATTCAGTAAAATAAGAGATTGTAAAATATAAGCAATTGCTACATAAAGAACGGTGTGCTCACTATGAAAATAAATTAACAAATTCATCAAATAAAGCTAAAGTGGCATGGCAAATAATAAGACATGTTGTGAACACAAAAGACAAGATCAAATATACTCTACCAAAATCGAATAACATAGAGGAACAAGCCAATGATTTCAATAGGTATTTTAAAAACGTTGCACCAGATATGCTGGATAGAAAACTATGTCCAAACAGCGATCCATATATGTGCAATATTCCAATTAATAGTAGTACCTTGTTACTCGAACCAGTCACCATGTCGGAAGTATTTAAAGTTGTAGCTCAAATGGACAATAAGAAAAGTTGTGGATATGATAGTACACCCATAGCTTTAATAAAAGTCTGTATTAATACCATAGTGGGGCCTCTTACTGATGTCTTTAACAGCTCATTTAACACAGGTACATTCCCAGATATGCTAAAGTATTCCATTATATAACCAATATACAAAAGTGGAAACATTGACGATTTTGATAACTACAGACCAATTAGCATCCTAAGCACGTTCTCAAAAATATTAGAAACTATAATGTCGAAGCGATTGATCAATTTCCTCCACAGCAATAACTTACTTTCCAAATTTCAACACGGATTTACTAAGGGTAAAAGCGTAGACACAGCATTATTTCAGTATATTCAATCAATCTTGTCAGCTATATATAATAAAAAAGTAGTATGTGGTGTGCTACTGGACCTATCTAAAGCGTTTGATACGATCCAACACGCAATTCTAATTACTAAGCTTAGCTGTTATGGCATACGTGGGACCGCTAATGAATGGTTTAGTTCATATTTAAGTAATCGGTCTCAGTCTGTTAAAATAAACAATGGCATACTTGAAGCAACATCTGGAAAATTAGCAATGGATATGGAGGTTTCCTCCAGGGAGTATATTAGGCCCTCTTCTTTTTAATATATTCCTTAATGACATATTTGACAGTATACATGCAAACTGTGGAATGGCCTGCTATGCCGATGACACAAATTTATTACTTTTTGGTGAAACATACATGGACGTTATTGAATCTGGAAATATAATTATGAAAGACATCAGTGAATGGTTTAGACAAAACAAACTCATATTAAATACTGAAAAAACTAAAACGATTCTATTCAAAACAAATCAATCATTAATTACTCCAGAGCATATAACTCTAAATAATAATATATTCAAATTTTCAACTAGTGCAAAGTTTCTCGGTGTAATACTTGATGAAACTTCAAGCTACCGAGCACACATTGAAAATCTGATATCTAAGCTTAGCAAATCGTGCTATCTCTTAAGAATTCTTGCAAGAAATACTAATGACCAAATTGTTAAAACTTTTTATTATGCCAACTTCTTCTCCCACATTAAATATGGAATATTGTTCTGGGGTAGTAGTACACTAAGCCGTTCAGTATTAATATCACAAAAGCGTGCAATTCGTGCGATGTTAAATAAAAAGCGACAGCTGTAAAGGAGTATTCAAGAGATTAGGCATATTGACGGTTCCAGCCATTTACATATATGAATGTATTAAATTTCTATGTAGGCACGGTGAGTTATTTTCCCAGTATGCGTTACACAACACCCACAATACTAGACATGGTATTACGTTCAGGTATCCATCGCATAAATTAACTATGTTTCAGAAAGGACCACTTTACAATTGTCTTAAATTTTACAATCATCTTCCCCAAGATATTAAGAACGCAGAAACTTTTAATAAGATGAAGCGTATGCTTTTTGAACTATTGCGCACATTGGAGCCATATAATACACAAGACTTTTTAACTAGGCTATATTAGTGCTGTATGTAAATTGATGTGACGTGTTTCCATGTTTGTGCTGTACCAACTTTATACTTGTATTATAATTGTTACTGTACGTACACCGGAAATAAATGATGTTATTATTATTATTATCAATTCTAACAAAAATGTTTCTCTAAAATATAGCAATAAAAAGGTAACAAAAAATAAAAACTATAACAAAAAAATATCACAGCAAAGAACTAATATGCACATTACTAAACTATTTGTACATATCATTATTATGTTTCGAAATCATTTGAGGAGTAATTTCAAAATTATAACATTCTTTACCTTTTGCACCTAACTTATTCCGTAGTTTGGTTTTATTTAAATGTATGCTGCTAAAGACTCTTTCGACACAAGCACTGCTATGTGGTAACGTTAAGAACATCGATACTACTTTAATTAGCTCAGGAAACGCTAGAGTACCATCTCCTTTATTTACTTCAGACACTTCTTTCCAAAAAGAAATATCATCTAATTCAAAGTTTAGCTGTGAATTTTTTAAGAGTATAAATTCTCTATCTAATTGGTTTAAATTTTGTATAATATTAGGGAACTTGGCCCCAATTGGGCCAAGACTTTCCGATGATTGAATTTGAGATGAATTCAAGAAAGATAACAGTTTTAAAATGATCATCTCGCGGGAATTAAAAGAAAATCTTTTGTATATTTGGTTAGCAGCTTCTATATAAAAACGTAAGCAGTTCTTTTTGAAAATATCCTCTTCCAATACCCATAATATGTTGTTACCTAATGCAGCTGTATTAAGTAGATTTTATCAAGTGATAAAAAATGGATTGGATTTCTGTACTGTAATTTCGAAACGTCTGTATTACTTAAATAACCGGGTTTAATATAGTAACTTAATAATAATCTATAAAAAGACGTGTACAAAAGGTGGATCTTAGGATTTTCTGATTAAAACTCTAAATTCAAATCAATAAATGTAGGCAAAATATATTCGAGATATTGCAGGTATAATTTAGTAGATGGATTTATTAACTGATTATAGATTTCCTTAGCACCTAGTGTTTTATTATCGAACACTTCCGCTCTAAAATAAAGCACTAGAGCATCGAACTGTTCCAAAAGTCTTTTTTCCGCTGCACTTAATGATAGCCACCTTGTTTGTGAAGGGTGTAGCAGTTTGTTAATTCTTCTATTTAAAATGTCTGAAATGTCCGAGATTCAGTTTGTCTTTTAAAACTGTTCTGCATGTGTGAAAATACGTCTTGGACCAATTTTTCCACGTTATCGGGTATATTCTCACATGCGAATGAAGCGCACAGCCTCAAAGAGTGGCAAACACATTTTAATACAAATAAATCAGGTTATTATTATTTCCCATCATAGCATTCGCACCGTCAGCTCCAAAACCAATTAAATTTGTTTTATATAGAATTCGATGCGTATTAAAAAAAATTACACTCACATTATAAAGATTTTTGGCACAAGCATCACTAACGGGAATCAGTCCTAAGAATTCATCCTTTGTTTTAAAATAATTGTCATCAATAAAGCGAACGACAAAGGCCAAATTTTTGTCTCCTGAATTATCAGTAGACACTTACAATGAACATTTTTTAGACTTCAATATTTCAACTAAATTTTCAAAACTATAATTGCTGATGACGTTATTAATAATCGCAGTACATTTCGTCCTATCACATGATATTTGAGAAGCCTCTTTTGGTTCAATGCCCGAAGAAATAATAGATTTTACCAATTCCGTCAAATGGTCGGACAAATTTATAAGTAGATTATGTTCCGCAATAAAAGGAAATTTTGATTTCATTTTGTTTTATTGTATTACGTCTCGAAAACATATTACATGTACTTTGTGTTAAACTAGGTTGAAGTACAATGGCATTCATTTTTTGAATGTGTTTTTTTGATAAATTATGCTTTTTAACAGAAGCTATACCCCCAATATAGTCCTTACTTGGTCCTATCCATTTTCTAAAATCTGTGCCATTTTCCCAAGAAGGGTTGTACTTGTGAAGGTAGGATTTCGAACGGCGTTTTGAATATTTACGTTTTTCATCCTCAGCGTCTAGTAAATCAGAAGAACCAGTATCAATTTTTGTAGAGGGTCTCTGCTCGATGCCTTCTTGGCAAGATGAAGATGTCTCCGGCTCAGACGTAACAGGAACTGTTCTGGAGCTTGATGCTTTAGGTTGAAATGAGCTTGACTCTGGTTCATCTCGTTTTCTTTTTAATGGAATGAGAAACTTCTACATCTTTAATGACGAACTAGAGAGGAAAAAAATAACACTATTATTAAAACAAGACTTTTGATATGGTTAACTAAATCATGTAAATTTTATTAAAAATTATGCCTGCATTAAATATTTGTTGAAATATTGTAATATTTTTACTTACGTTTTACTTCTCCACAAAAAGAACACTACACTTTAATTGAAAATTGATCGCGATCTTTTTGTTGTGACGAATTCTGAATGAAAACCACTCGGAAAATTGCTTGAGGCATATTTAAACCCTCGGGCTGCCAACAAAGCTCGGGTATTCACATAATTTCGATCAAGTAATTTTGGGATTCACTCAGCTCTAAATTAATAATTTTAAAAAATCTTCTGCAAAATTTCATAAACTGCTGTAAAGCTACCTACCTTAACTACATTTAACTAACTATTGTCAACCAGAGGACTCCAGCATGGACAACTTTTTAGAACGTAAATACCAATGAGATATAAAAAAACTTATAATTGATAAAGTTTTATTATAACAATAAAATAACCAGATATGGTGAAACTTCACCAAACCTGGCAACACTGGGCTGAACGGAATACGGGTTGTAGGTTAAGGCGGGCGAGGAGAAAGCAAAAAACCGGGAGAAAACGCGCTAAATTCAAAAATTCCTCGAAAATCGCCGATGCTGGCGCCTTCTAGATTAGTCTGCTGAACTACTGCCAAAAAGACGATTTCCATTGCAGTAACGCACCCCTGTTAGCACTGTTCTGCTATCGTGGCACGCAGGCATGAACTTGTCACGGAGCAGATGCTATAGCAGCGATGTAGGGCGCGGACTGATGTGTCATTCGCGACCAGACCAAAAAGTCTAAAATCTTCCGATTTCTATCTCTTTCCTAAAATGTTGAAGGGTAAGGGGAAATAGACCGAGCACTCAAGGGGTAATCCATTATGAACACCAACCGCATTTTCTAGGTGTAAATGTCAACCCGATATTAGCAGGTAGTAAAAAGCCGATCTGTTTTCAGCCGGCGCGTGGCGTTAACTTTTATCCGGTTTGGGTGGTTTTGATACGAAGATTTTTTTTATATTTATGGAATTATTTAAAATGTAATTAAAATTAGTACGACATTTGTAACTGCAAGTGTAACAATTTGGGTCAAATTATTCAGGCCATCTATAGACGCGTTTCGAGATTTATCTCTCATCAGTACAGCTTTGCCATTCCCTCTAAGCAATTCGACACCTTAGACTGGCGGTCACGTTACCGTTCAAACATAAGTATTAATGAAATTGCCAATTCTTAATTGCAAAATACTTCAAACATTAAAAGTGCGATTCTTTTCGCGATTCTTTTCGTAACAGCAAACAGTAAACTCAATTTTTTTGATTTTTTATTTTTTCCATTTTTTTTTTGTCAACCATTGATAATGATCACATCGTGATCGAAATGTGCATTTGGTACTCCAAATAAATAAGTGAAGAAAAGATACAAGTGTTTCATTAATTTAGCAAACACTTGTTGTATAATTCAATGTCCGTCGAGGTATTAGCTCGGTTAGTAGTTGTTTCAATGAGTGTTTGATGTATAGTCTTTGTAAGACTAACTTGTTGTAGATTGCGAAAAGAATCGCACTTTCAATGTTTAAAGTATTCTGCAATTAAGAATTGGCAATTTCATTTATACTTATGTTTGAACAGTAACGTGACCGCCAGTCTAAGGCGTCAAATTGTTTAGAGGAAATGGCAAAGCTATACTGATGAGAGATAAATCTCGAAACGCGTCTATAGATGGCCTAAATAATTTGACCCAAATTGTTATATTTGCAGTAGTTTACTGTTCATAACAGCAAACACTTGTTGTATAATTCAATATCCGTCGGGAAGTAGTTGTTTCAATGAGTGTTTGATATATAGTCTTTATAAGACTAACTTGTTGTAAATTGCTAAAAGAATCGCACTTTTAATGTATAAGTAACTTTGCCTCCATTGTGGCGTGGTTTACACTTATTTTTCAAATTCAGGCTTTGGGAACATGATGTTTTCACTAAAAAGAACCGTTTCAGCAGGTCAGCATTAAAAAAAATAAAAATTTTCATAGTAATAACTAAGGACCACCTTATTGTATATTAAAAGAAATTGTAAAAATGTAATATTTCCTATCATGAAATAATTAAAATAAATAAAATATCCTATCCGGTCAGTATCCCGGAAACACATTTTCCCTAAATTCAACTAAATAAATAAATAAATAAAAGTAATTAAAAAAATAAAACTTAATTCTTAAGGGTGTAAAGTTTTCAATAGATTTCAGCAATAGATTTTAAATTTCTTTTTTCAGCTTAATTGACCCCAATAATCACTTTTAAAAAGCAAAACGTCCATAACTATCATCAATTTACCTAATATATACTCAATGACATTAGAAGCGTAACACCCAGAAGGAGTTATTATTTTAACTTGATTTTTTGCCAGTATGGTAGTCTTACATCAAGAATAAAATGATTACATTTTCAAGAAATTTTATTAAAAAACAATCTTAAAAAAATTAATAATGTGTTTGGCGACCCCTTTGCTGTATACACTCCTGTAGACGTCTGGGCATCGACAAAATGAGATGGTCGATGTCTTCTTGAGGCATCTCATTCCAAGCAACTTGAATTTCATCGATCAACTGTGCTAGAGTCTGTGGAGGATGGTGCAAAGAGAATATTCTTCTTCCCATGATATCCCACACATGTTCAATGGGATTTAAATTCGGCGAACGGGGCGGCCACGCCAAAACATTAACACCAGCTTCATTAAGAAAGTTCATAGTTCGACGAGCAATATGGGGACGTGCGTTATCTTGTTGAAAAAGTATGTCTGGGCGGCCATCTAAATAAGGCAACAAAGTCGGTCGTATGACGTCTTCAACATAACGCGCAGCTGTCATACTGCCTCGAATGAATACAAGAGGTGATCGACTACCATAAGCAATAGACCCCCAAACCATTACTCCAGCAGTCCTGTGTACATGCCTCTCAATAGCAAACCTAAGATCAGGTCGTTCTCCACGGTAGCGTCGTACCCTTCTACGGCCATCATGCGTGCCTAGACAAAATCGTGATTCATCGCTGAATACGACATCGTGCCATTCTGCCTCCCAATGCTGCCGTTCTCTGCACCAGTCCAACCTTTGGCGACAGTGTCTCGATGTTAAAGGAAGCACTAATCTTGGACGGTACGAAAGAAGCCCAAAGGATTGAATGCGGCGATATAAGGTTCGCATACTAACGGGCCTACCTTCTTCTCCAATCCATTGATCACCAATTTGACGCGTAGTAGCGAAACGGTCTCGCAGGGCTATTTGTCTTAAGCGCCGATCTTGACGTTCTGTGGTACGCCTTGGTTGACCAATTGGTCTTCTTCTTGCTCCTCTACCTTCTTCTGTCCATACCTGACACACACGTGTTACAGTTGCTGCAGTGGAATCAATACGGCGGGCAATTTCGCGATAGGACATACCGACATCTCGATAAGCAACAACTCGACCCCGGTCAAAATCGCTCAAATGGTGATATTGTGGACGTCTTCGGACTCGAGGCATTTTATTTAAGCTTAACACACTCAACGGAAACACGAAAACTAAAAGCATCTGTACTAAACAGCTCATATAAATAGTTTTATCAAAAAAGAATAAGTGAATTTTATTTTCACAATAAATATAAAAGGCACAAGGTTGAAATTGTTATCAATGTATGCTTTAAATATAGTCACTCTGTTGCTAAAATATGAATTCAAAAAAATCATTCCTTCTTCTTGTTACGCTTCTAATGTCATTGAGTATATATATATATATATATACATATATATATATATATATATATAAGTTACCTGAAGCCAACACAACAGACTCCTTTCATTATAAACAATAGCACTTATTATCTATTTATCCATTTATATATTATTCTGCTTATTTTGCATAATTGTTATCTTATGCTTATTTCGCTATTTTATCTTATTATATTATATTTTATTATTGTATCGTCAGTTATGAATTAGAGACCAAACCGTGAACACGGGTGTTAAGAAATAAATTCCTTTTTAAAAAATCGGTTTGTGTACGAGTAAAGTTAATTGGCGCAGTCGGTAGGATCCCGAAAAGTGAAGATTTCATTCATTTTTCCTTTTCTTTGGATTAATTCGGGAGTTTTTACGGTGGACATCGACCTTCAGAGCGGCCCTCCGAACATTGAGCAGCCCAGACAATTTCCGTCCTGAGAGACATCGTCCACTACGTTCACGAGATCTTCGAGCGAATATCGAAAGTATCCCATGGACATAATACTTTTACTGTAAGTTACACAAGTTGATTGATTTTTTAACGCGGATAGTTAAAATAGTGATTTATTTCTAAAAGACACAAATTCTGATTCATAGCTCATTTACTAACATATCTAAATCTTGTTCCTAATAATAAACTAAAAAATATACCAAAATGGCCGTAGCTTTAAAACCCGAATATATGCAAATGATTCCTGAGTTCAGGGGAGAACCAGAACTTTTGCCTAGATTTATTGAAGTATGTGAAAGACTTTTAAATAGATTTTACAATGCTGAGGATAATAATGATTTTGTAAATGATTACTTAATGACTACCATAGTTTCAAGGGTTAAGGGTGAAGCTGCTATTAATATCTCATCGAGTGCAGTTAATAATTGGAATTCTTTAAAAAATGCATTACTAAATTCATACGGTGACAAACGAGACCACTATACATTAAATTATGAAATTTGCACATTAAGGCAGAATACGAACAAATCTGTGTTCGATTTTTATAATAAAATTCAATCTCTTTTAAATTTACAAGTTGCGTACATAACAAATCATATTGCTGACTTGCAAGAAAGACAGCACTTGCGAATATTTTTTAGGGCTAATGCTTTAAAAGTTTTATTGAGAGGATTAAAAGATCCCATTGGTTCACAAATGCGGGCCAAGAACCCTGCAGATTTAAACACAGCATTAAATATGCTTACTAATGACTTTCAAACGGAGGTCACAATCAACAATCCGATAAATAAAGATAAAAATAAAATATTTGCACGACGTCCTATTACATCTTATTCTGATAACTTTTATCAGCCACGCAATAATTATAACAATGGTCCACGCTATCCTTCTCGTCACAATAATAACAAACAATTTAATAGTACTTATCCGAATCGGAATAATGCATTCCAAAATAAAAATTATAGTTCTTTTAATAGTAAAAATCCAAGAACATTTAATTATCATAATAATAATAATCATAATCCTTACGGACCGAGTACTTCAAATACTCCACAAAATTCTGCACCCAATTTACAAAATTCTACACCCATGTCTGTTACTACAGGACGAAACGCCATTATTCCAAATAGGAACCAAATTTATAATATTGATGAGGAACAACAAGATTTTTTAGGCAAAACCGCCTCGGAGGAAACTCTTTTGAATTAATGGGGATTACTAATAATTATAGTGAACTTCCTTTTATATTTGACCCCCAAAATAAAATTAAAATTCTAATTGACTCTGGAAGTTCGAGATCTTTTGTAAATCCGAAAATTGCTAGGAAATTATTTAAAGAAAATATTAAATATGAACCTTTCCAAGTGGCCAGCGCACATGGTACCACTTTTGGAAAAAATAGTACATTAATTCCTTTGACGCAATTATTAAAATCAAAATATGCTAATCTTAAGTTTTATCTGTTTGATTTTCACTCTAACTTCGATGCCCTGTTGGGAATGGATAATTTAAAAAATATACAAGCAACTATAAATATTGATAAAAAAATATTAACTACCCCTAAATGTAAAATACCACTTAATTTTGGTAACGTTCGTGAAACCCCGGATACGAAGTGCATAGTAGTACCCGCAAGGTCCGAACAAATAATTGAGGTAGATATAAATAATATAAGTAATGGCGATGTAATAATTCCGCATATAAAACTACATAATTTAGAAATTCCAGAATACATAAGTCATGTTAGGAATAATAAAGCAATCTGTACAATAATAAATAAGGGTGAAAAAGATGAAAATATTTATGTAAAAAAACCATTTATTGTAGACCCTATCAGCGAATATGATTGGGAATTACAAAATGGAAATAAAGAAAAATATAATGTTAATACATTAAACTATGAAAAAATTAAATTTGATATATTAAAAATACGTACAGATCATATGAACTCAGAAGAGAAAAATGTTATTACTAATTTAATTAAAGAATACGCAGATATATTCCATATGGAAAATAATAAACTTACGTTTACAAATAAAATAAAACATGCAATTAAAACGTCCGATGAACTTCCTGTATATACTAAATCATATCGTTATCCACACATTCACAAAATAGAGGTGGATAACCAAATTAAAAATATGCTTGATCAAAAAATAATTAGACCATCTTATAGTCCACGGTCTTCTCCAATTTGGGTGGTCCCCAAAAAATTGGATGCTTCCGGAAAACGCAAATGGCGTGTAGTTATTGATTACAGGAAATTAAATGAAAAAACAATAGGTGATAGATACCCTTTACCAAATATTAATGATTTATTAGACAAATTAGGACGATCACAATATTTTACTACATTAGATTTAGCCTCTGGCTTTCACCAAGTAGAAGTTGAAGAAAATGATATACACAAAACAGCATTTAATACTGAAAATGGACATTACGAATTTTTGCGAATGCCATTTGGCCTAAAAAACGCCCCTGCTACATTTCAGAGGGTTATGGATAATATTTTAAGAGGAATACAAAACGAAAAATGTCTTGTGTATATGGATGATATTATTATATTTAGCACCAGCTTACAAGGGCATGTAAATCGATTAAGAGAAGTTTTTAACCGTCTTAGGGACTCAAATTTCAAAATACAACTGGACAAATCTGAATTTTTACGTAAAGAAATAGCTTATTTAGGACATATAGTTACCCCTCAAGGTGTCAAACCAAACCTAGAAAAAATTAAAGCTATTCAAAATTTTACTATTCCAAAAAATGTTAAACAAATTAAAGGATTTCTAGGATTACTTGGTTATTATCGAAAATTTATAAAAGACTTTGCTAGATTGACTAAACCTTTAACAAAAAGATTAAAGAAAGATGCAATTATTAATATAAATGATTCTGATTATCAAAATTGCTTTAATCTATGTAAAAATGTTTTAACAAATGAACCCTTGCTTCAGTATCCAGATTTTAGTAAACCATTTATTTTAACTACAGACGCTAGTAATTTTGCAATAGGCGCTGTGTTATCTCAAGGCAAAATAGGAAACGATTTACCAATAGCTTATGTGAGTAGAACTTTAAACAACTCTGAAACAAATTATTCAACTATTGAAAAAGAGCTTCTTGCAATAGTATGGGCAGTTAAGTATTTTCGACCATATTTATACGGTCGAACATTTCAAATAGTTTGTGATCATAAACCCCTCCAGTGGCTCATGAATATAAAAGAGCCTAATTCAAAATTAGTACGTTGGAAATTAAAACTCTCAGAATATGATTACACGATAGTATATAAAAAGGGAGCATTAAACAAAAATGCTGATTTTCTCTCCAGAATAGAAATTAATGTAAATGATGATAATGCTAAAGTAGAATTGACAAATAGCACAAATGGGAGATTCACAGATCGATTTAAATGAAGATGAATTAAATGAAATTCTTAATGATAATAATAATGATACAGCGCACACAAATATTGAAAACCCTATTCTTGATATTCCTATTTTAGAAAAAGCTGTAAATTATGGAAATAATCAAATTATAATCTCTGAAGTAAATTATGCCCCTTCGCCACCAGTAATTAGGTTATTATTTAATAATAAAAAACAACGTATAAATGTTCAATTTTCAAAATCAGATTTTGACAATAATGTCATTGAATTCATAAAGGAATATACAGTTCCCAATATTAAATATCACTTATACTTTGAAAGCCCAATTTATGAGAAATTTTCTGTAACAATGCAAAAATACTTTAAAAATTCTGCAAGTAACTTTATTAAATGTACAGAATTACTTTGTGACGTAGAAAGTCATGAAGAAATAGATAATACAATACGAGCGTATCACGAAGGAAAGTGTAACCATCGTGGTATCGACGAAACTGAGGCACAAATTAAAAGACGATATTATTGGCCCGATCAAAGGCGAACAATTCAAAATTTTATTAATCAATGTGAAATCTGTCTTGTCAGTAAATATGATAGGAAGCCGTTAAACTTAAAATTTAATATTACTCCAACCGCAATGAAACCCTTTGAAATAGTGCACATTGACACTATCGCTTTAGAAAAAGTTACATTTCTTACTGTAATAGACTCATTCTCAAAATACACACAACTTTATAAATTAAATTCACAACAAGCAACAGAGATTGCTAATAAATTAATTAGATTTTTCACACATCATGGGATACCCGAACAAATTATTTCGGATAACCACTTAGAATTCAAAAATACAGTAATTAAAGAATTACTTGAATTACATGGAGTAAAATTACATTTCATTAGCTCTCAACACCCTGAGTCCAATGGAATTGTTGAGAGAGTCCACTTTACTATTATTGAGCACATACGCTTATTAAATAATCAAAGTTCCTCAAAAGGAGACCCTATCGAATACAAGATAAATTATGCACTCCTTGCATATAATAATTCAATTCATTCTGCGACGAAATTTAAGCCATCAGAAATAATCTCTGGTCATTTAGACACTAGTGACCCATTTAATATTGATATTGAAAATAGATTAGTAAATAATTATATTGTTAATCACAGAGATAAAATGAAAGTATTCTATCACAAAATTAATGAACGTCTTACGACGGATAAATCGAAAATTCTTACAAAACGTAACGAAACTCGTGAAGAGTTACCTAAATCCCTTTCAACTAAAGTATTTGTCAAAAACAGACAAAAACAAGCAAAAACAAAAAATAAATATAAACAGGAAAATCTTACAGAAATAAACCCTGAATTGAAAACAGCTAAAATTAAAGCTAAACATCACAATGTCGTAGAAAAAATTCATATTTCAAATATTAAAAGACCTAGAGTTCATAATTTAAATAAAACTATAGACGACGATCCTCTTGCAGGTCCGTCATCGTCTTGCTGACGCAAGGTGCAGAGATTAGAAATGTTACGAAAAATTTAGGAATAATTCCTACGAATTTAGGACCCGCCAAACTTCAGAAAACGGAACACACATTTGTTCACTATTATGACTTAATGCCTATATATACAGAATTTGAAAATTTAAATACTCAATATTCATTTTTGATTTTAACAATCCAAAATATATCAACGTTTACAAAAATATTTGATAATTATAAGAAAACAATTAAATTTACTCAAAATAAAATCTCTAATAAAATTTTCTTTGATATTAAACTTCAATCAAGTAAGAAAAATAGAAGTAAAAGAGGTCTGATCGATGGACTCGGAACGATAGTAAAAACCGTTACCGGAAATTTAGATGCAAATGATGGAAAAAGAATTGACCAAATATTAAATCACTTAGAATTAAATCAAAAAACTATATACAGTCAATTACAAATGCGATATAGTATAAATCAAATACTTATCGGAAAATTTAATGAAACTCTACGAGATATTGAACATAATGAATTAATGTTAAAATCAAAAATTCTAAAATTAAATGCTCTTCTTAAAAATGAAGTAGAACATGGTAATATTTTATTTGCCAAAGATTTATTTAATCAACTTATTATTTTATATAATGTAATTTTAAATATCTTAGAGGATATTGAAAATTCACTTTTGTTTTGCAAATTAGGATTGTTACACCCTAGCATTATAAGGCCAACTGAATTATATAAAGAAATTGAAAAAATATCAATATATTATAACGAGCAACTCCCTTTTGAACTTAAGGCTGAAAATATATTCGATTTTGAAATGGTCATGAAAGTAAATTGTAAACTAGAAAATACAAAAATTAACTATTTCCTCTCTATCCCAATCAATTACGAAAATGATTTTGAACTTTTCAACTTTTCCACTTAAACCCTATTCCTACTAAGTTGGAATCAGACTTTGTGACTATTGTACCCGATATTAAATATTTACTGAAATCAAAAGTTGAGAACAAAATTTGGCCTCTAAGCCGCTTGTGTAACAAAGGTAATAAGTATTATCAATGTCCGGATTCTCTGCTCATGAATCACCATGCCGAATGCGAGAAAACAATTCTGCTACATGAAGACAACCGAAATTGCCAGTTCACCAAGTTAAACATCAGTTCAAATCACCTGGAAATTATACCTGATATAAATCAGTACTTGGCAGTATTTCCAAACCAAGAAGACATCAAAGTCGAATGCCAGAAGGAAACACACACCACATCTTTAATTGGCATCCATTTAATTAAGGAAAATGGGTGTAAAATCAAGTTCCGAAATCACAAAATTAGATTTCTGGAATCTACTGTTGGAATCCCTATTCTTATCGAAAACGCACAAATTAAATTCGAAAAATCACAATACAACGGGATGACCATCAACCTGAAAAAATTAAATCTACCAGAAGTACCAATTCTCCAACAATTGCCTTCTCTGGATCAGCGACCCAATATCCTGATGCCAAGTATTTGGACTACAACCCTGTACATTGCCCTCTTCATCATCGCCGGATATTTCATCACCAGATGGATAAGAAAAAAGAAAAATCAAGGACATCATCAAGATGACACCAGGATCCACTTTCAACTTCCTGGCGATGCCAGAATCTAAGGGGGGAGGAGTTACCTGAAGCCAACACAACAGACTCCTTTCATTATAAACAATAGCACTTATTATCTATTTATCCATTTATATATTATTGTGCTTATTTTGCATAATTGTTATCTTATGCTTATTTCGCTATTTTATCTTATTATATTATATTTTATTATTGTATCGTCAGTTATGAATTAGAGACCAAACCGTGAACACGGGTGTTAAGAAATAAATTCCTTTTTAAAAAATCGGTTTGTGTACGAGTAAAGTTAATTTATATATATATATCATCATATATATATCATCATCATCTTGAAGTGAATTTTCCTTTTTTATTAGTAAACTGATTAAAGTATAAGGAATCCGAATTTGCAATTTACTTTTTTATGGGAGTTTGTGTTCGGCCGGAATACGCAATATGTTTGACAACTAATAGTTGAGGGTGGTAACAAAATGAGTTAAAATTAAGAGGTAAATGCATAATACTTAGTCAAGTTGATGATATTTATTGACGTTTTGCTATTTAAACGTGATAATTGGGGTCTATTAAGCTGAGAAAAAATAAATCTATTGCTAATTTTACACCCGTATAATTCTTACCTTGCTGCGTTAATCTTCTAAAATTATACCTCGGTATCTACTTCCGCTATCCTGCCTTCTTTGCCTAATTGCTTTTAGATATTTAATTTTTTCAATCTCCTGTTGTACTACAGGATGATTATGCACGCGTCGAACCACAAACTCCCCGTTTCTTATACGGCCACTACCCGAACACGCTCTATCTTTACAATGGAGATATAGGTGACATTATTTATTATATTTCTTTTTTGATATATATTCATATCAAAAACAAAATAGCTTCATCCGATATCGCGAATAACATCCATGTTAACACCACGGCAAACAAGAAAATAGTGATAGGTTTACAAAAAGTGCATGAAGTCGAATCTTATCTTTCATTTTATTTTTTTAATAGCCACAATAAATATTAAAAGCGTACTGTATACAGTTCACCAGATGTCTGTTGAAACCAGGAAAGATCTAAAAACGAGTTTAACCCAATTACCATATTTTTGAAACCAATTCGGGTATTAGACTTTCCATAAGATTTCCAAATGTTTTATTATTTGAAAAACCAACAAATAATTCAGCTGCACGATATTCTAAATGGCATAGACTGCCGTTTACAATTTACATTTTTTAATTTTATTCTCTAATTTTATAACCTTTAATAAAATTATCGGTATTCACACTGTACATTTATTATTACATGGATAAAAGTACTGTTTTATGAATTGAGAAGGAATTTATAAGCGAGCCCTTTATGAATCCTAATAAAGAAACGTCCAGTCGCACTAATAATTAGAGCTGGGACGAATCCTCGTGAAACCTAATATATTCGAATCACCAATACTCGAATCACGAATACAAATCTTTTAATAATAAATTTGATTTTATTATTTGTTTGCAACCATTAACATATAAATATCGTTATCAAAAATATTCAAAACCTAATTTTTTATTATTAGCACTGAACATCGTTGATAACAGACTAAAAAATATCCGTGTTACTCTGATTAAAGATGTATTTGTGTGTTTTTGAACTTCACTTCAAATCAGTGTCTTGTACGCGTGGCGCATGAAGTAAAATTTCGTGTTTAGAAAAACCCCGTGAAAATTTTCTACGCAGTGCTTTTCTAAACTCGAAATTTTACTTCATGCTTAGTCTTGGAGTGGAAACACTCTTTGAAAACTTCAAATTGAACTCTATTATAAAATCGACGAATGCCTGAAAATTACGTGAATAAAAAATTCATTACAACCGGGAAAGTCAGAGAAAAGTTATGTTATTTTATTCAAATTGATCAAAATACTAACAAAAAGGCCATATGATATTATTAAATTTGTCAAAATCAACAAGCATCATAAAAATTACAAAACACGTAAAAATTTATAAAACCAACTTAAATATTGACAAAAACAATGAAAACAATTTAACAAACTGGGGGTTTCCCACAGAAGAAAGTTATATTAAAAGGTCAGGGAAAAAAAATCTTGAATCAGGGAAATGTCGGAATACTTTAACATTTTAGATTGTGGCTACCATGTCAGTTTTACTTCAAATAATGTTAAACAAAAGTTTGAAAACTAGATAACTATCTTTAAAAACATTTTCAGTTATTTAATGTTCTTATCAAAGCAATCAGTTTGAAGTTTCGAACGAGCGTTTCCAGTCCCAGACTAAGCGTGAATTAAAATTTCGAGTTTAGAAAAGCCCCGCGTAGAAATTTTTACGGGGCTTTTCTAAACTCAAAATTTTACTTCATACGCCACGCGTATAAAACAGTGATTTAACAAGAAATTTAAAAACACACAAACAATTTTTTCATGATAATCAGAACTATTTTTCACGATTAAAATCCTTTTGTAAGTATTCGAATCCTTTTATAAGTATTCGAAACCTTTTATCAATATTCGAATCCTTTTATGAGGATTCGAATCACCCGCATTTGGATTCAAATACGAATCCTATTAAAAAAATGTAACGAATCCGGATCACGAATCCAGTTTAACTAAAGTATTCGAATGCCTCTTTTGAATCCTCAAAAAGGATTCGAATCCTGAATGATTTGAATCCTGCCCAGCCCTGCTAATAATGCAGCTGTGTGATTTTATCAGCGTTAAATTTAATGGTAAGGTTTATAATAAATCTTAAGCAAATAATGTATGTACTATTCAATTGCAATCTGCTGAATAAAATTAAACTAAGTAAATAACGACCTGTTATTTACTCATATCAAACAACATTTCGTGTATTCCCGGACTACTGCCCGGATAGTAGTAGTATTGAATCTAAAATTTAATATAAAGTATTAAAAAATTAAGAAAAACAGAATATGGAACAAGCTCTAATTATATTTTTAGATGCAAAATGTTATTGCGAAAAGTTATGTGCAATCGAAAATTATGTCTACGTGTACAATTTTAGGTCAATAGGATTTTTTTTAAATGTATCTGACGTTTAATTGTTTAAAATAAAGCCATTAGTAGTATTTTTCTGAATATATTAAATAAACTTAAGTTGCTTATATCAAGCTGAAAATAAATTTTCTGTAGTAATTCTGATGCAAGGAATATATTCCTTTAGCTTCGTTCTAGAGAAGACTGTTATGGCCAAATGTTGCTAAATCATTATTTCTAGTAGTAGTCGTAATTTTGTAATTAATATAATATAAATAGCAAGATTTTTGTATAAATAAAAGTTGTTTAGTTTGATTTTTCGATTAGAATGCGAAGAGTTCAGTGAGTAATGCTTAACAATTATTTTGGATTAAACCAATATTTTTTGAGAAATTTGAGTTTGTAAATGAGGATTTTCTAGTTAAAAAAATTAATATCTTAAAAATGTTTGCATAAAATGTTGGCATACTAAACGTATTTCACTTGTTAATTGGTTGGTTATAAACCATTTCACATTAAATCAGCGTTTTATACTCGTCGTGCATGAAGTAAAATTTCGAGTTTAGAAAAGCCTAATTTGTCTCAGTCGCTCTGCTGCGCTACGCGCCCGAACCAAATTTCCAGGCTTTTCTAAACTGAAAATTTTACTTCGTGTTTAATCTGGGATTGGAAACACTTGTTAGATGATCAATCACAACTTAATTTAGATTTTTTTTATTGCTAGATTAGCGTGTTTTATTTAGGCGATTTGATTAAAGCGTAACCAAATAACACCATTGCATAACATATTGAATAATGTGTTAATTTGTTGAGTCATCAAGTAAACATGAACGGCCGTTTAAAACGCTTTAAAAAGGGAAAATAGAGAAACTACCTGCTATTCTAACAGATAAGGTCATAAATTGTAACATCAACACCCTATAAATTGTGGTTTCTTTTCTTCTATTATACTCCCGCGCTTGTAGAGGGTGTCTCTCTTCAAAATTTGGTGGATTAGACATTTTGGAGAGGCCCTTGTCATTCCCGTAGCCGAATGCCGTCTTATGTTTTTTCTCTGTCGCACACCTGATGAGGAAATATGAGCGTCCTTGTTGCTCCAATGTCACTTTTATCAACATGCATCATCAAAATGTTCAACACTAAACATGTTTGGATTTCTTTGTGATGTATGTTGGTATCTAATGAACGGTACTCCGGTCATTTTGAAACTGTAACCCGCCAACACCAATTGGTCTATTTTGTACGATTGCAAAAATCCCAAAAGAGTTTACAATTAACAGTCGAGTCATCAGAGAATTCCTCAACTCCTAACTGCTGTCTCTCATGAACGGGCCCATTTTGTTTATATTATACGTTATGTCTTTGCATATCGGATTTCACTTTTACCAAAAATTGTTAAAATAAAATTTGAGGATAATGTTATTATTCGAATTTTGTACACATATCTATAAATAATAATATACAATATACAGGCTGCCCGTGTTTCGACATAATGTATGGGGATCTCAGTTATTTAAAGAGATAGAGAGTCGGTTAAACTGAGGCAAAGTTGCGTATTTTAGGGCCTAACAAAGATCGAAAAACAAATTTGAAATATCTTTTTTTATTTTCGAGATATCAACAAAACACTGATTTGTTGAAAAGTCGTTTTTAGTTTTTATTCAAAAACTACTGGATCTGGACATTTAGAACTTTGACAATATATAGGCACTTTTTAATGAGGAATTTAGTAGAATTTTTTTTTGGATAACTATGACATTTACCCGGGGACCATAGCCAACTTTTGTTTTTCTTATGGATTTTGGATTTTCATATTTTTTTTAAGAATATTTTTTTCTGAACTCAGTGATGTATCACACTCATAATTTATTTTAGATCTGATATTAAAAATTATAATATTTTCTTTTTTGCAAAGAGTGCCTTGAAAACAATCACGTCATACCTGTTAATCAATAAAATCTCAACAGCAGTTAATCATTGTTAGCACTCAAAATTAATTAATAACTGTCAATCTTTTATAATAAAAATAAGTATGGATTATGACATAAAAGTTGTTTGAACTAAATTTATTCTACTTTTATTATTAATTTTTCAAAACTGTTCACAAAACAAGTAATTCTTGCATTTTTTCGCTACATCTCGCTAAATATTGATCACCATCACATCTAAGCGTAATATATATTTAACTTTACTGTTAATCAGTGGTTTATACGCGTGGCGCATGAAGTAAAATTTCGAGTTTAGAAAAGCCCCGTGAAAATTTCTACGCGGGGCTTTTCTTAACTCGAAATTTTACTTCATGCTTAGTCTGGGAGGGGAAGACAGTCGTTACTTTAAAATACATCACAACCGTTAAAATATGTATCGTCGGATGCCCGTCTTCAGAGGTGATATGTAAGCAAATTATGGATCCTAGGAGTTGTCAAATTAGTGAATTACTTAACTGTTTCCAAGGTATTCTTTACAAAATACAAAAGATTAAAATTTTACATATAAAATGTACAATAAACTATAAGTGTGATGCATCCTTAAATTCAGAAAAAAATATTCTTTCAAAAATATGAAAATCCAAAATGGCGCCTATAAGAAAAACAAAAGTTGGCTATGGTCCCTGGGTAAATGTTGTTGTTATCTTAAAATAAAATATGTTACTAGATTAATCGTCAATAAGTGCCTTATAATGTCAAAGTTGTAAATGTCTGGATTCAATAGTTTTTGAATAAAAAAATCTAAAGGAAATTTCAAAAAATCCGTTTTTCGACAATATTTTAAAAACGAAAAAAGGTATTTTAAATTTGTTTTTAGATTATTTTTGGGCCCTAAATTACACAACTTTTCCAATTTAACCGACTCTCTATCTCTTCAAATAAAAATAACCGAAATTCCCATACATTCTGTTGAAATACGGACACCCTGTATACAGTATAAAGAATCTAGGTACATCATATAAAAAATTTACACTAAAGCCAGAAATTATTCGGAGTCAGAATCCTCTGGTAAAGATGCTTGTTCTGGTTCTACTAATAACTTTAACACCTCTGTGTTCAATTTTTGAATGGTAAGCGGTCGAGAAACCTCTGGATTTACCACTAGAACATCCATGTTGGGGTCAATTTGGTAAACCTTTAGTAGAGAACACATCCATTCCGTTTAACCACTTAGAATATTTATTTTCAAAATTTAAAATTGTTCTATGAGAGGATCGCCATTTGATTGTCAATTGTGAAAATTATTTATTTTATGTATTAATAAACCTAAATTTTCAGTGTGCGACACAATTTCAATATTCATAACGTCAATCACAAAGAGATAGACTGCTTTATTTTTTTGTTTTAGTATTTTTTGAGCGCGCCAAACATCAAATGTTCTCCAAGAAATGGTTACGCTACCTAAAAAAAATCACTGCTTATAATCGGGCAAAAACGGGCAGCTAAATATTATTTATATATTAAACTAATTAGTTATTATGTATAAAAAACAAAGATTCATTACTAAGAACGGCTAAGAATGTATACTTTAACCTTTTTCAAGTTTAACTTTGTAAAATTTTACTATAGGATTCTTTACTTAATTTTAATTAGTATATCTATATGTTGACTAAAGTTATATGAAAAATATTTAAAACTATGTTGTATATATACCACTAGAGTATACATTCATCTTTAAATTATATTTTTCACGAAACACAAATGTAAAAAAAAGAAATTAAACTTGGGCGTTTTTAGCGCGTAAAATCCACAACTGAGCGACGTAAACGATGCGTGCACTTTAGGTACTGATAACTACTGGACCAAAGGTCGGAGGGGTTTATGACTTTACCTGCGCACCCTCTGGACATTAAACTGCCCATATTTCAAGAAAAAATCTGTTTTCTAAACAGTTGATTTTCGGCGAAATGTTTAGCTAGAATGAGCATTTCGACCAGTGTGCACCCTCGCGTGTGGGCTCTAAACACCCTCACGCTATATTATTGTTTATTTGTCTAAAGCACTTATACAGATTACATGATAAAAATTATATCAAATTTCTAAGAAAGTCTGAAAAACGTTTAACATTGATGTTACATTTCAGTCTTCGTTTAAACCATTCCTTATCTAAGTGTGATAGTGCAGGGGTGTCTGTGAGCAGAATATATTTTTAAAATGTCCTCCCCTAAACTAAATATTTGGACTTAGTATACCCAAAATAATAATAAAGTCTTGTATAATTACTGTTTTAAACAATCACACTCGACAGTTTAAACATTTAGTTAATTAATTATCATTAATATAATTAGTTTGTTACATTTATATGACATGCATCCCTGCAAATGTCCATTTATAACAGTAAAATCCGATATCTAAAGACAACATATACTGCCTTTCAAAAAAATCAGAACACCAAGTATTTATTGCACGATTTTAATAACATTTACACAATTTGATCATATAAACAAACTGTATCGATGATCAAAAAATCAACTTTAAAAACAAAAAAACAAATGAATAAAAATTAATAATGTGTTGGGACTCCACGATTTCCCAAACACTCATTAACACGTCGAGGCATGCTAGAAATCAGGCTGTCAATATCAACTTGGGGTATTTTATTCCAAACTTCGATAATTTGACCTCTAAGTTCCATTACAGTGTTAGCGGGGCGCTGTAAGTTACTTATTCTAACACCTATCATATCCCAAACATGTTCTATTGGCGATAGATCTGGAGAACGAGATGGCCAAGGTAACAAATTGATTTCGGCACTCTCAAAAAACTGTCTTGTAATGGCCGCTGTGTGAGGTCGAGCATTATTTTGCTGAAAAATGGGGTTCTGTAAGCCATTTACATAGGGCACTAACACTGGCCGTAAAATGTTGTCAATATACCGAATCGCGTTAAGACTTGCTTCTAAAAAAACTAGAGGAGACCGACTACCATATGCTATCGCCCCCCAAACCATAACTCCCTGTGTAAGAGCCGTATGTCTTTCAACAGCAAATTGTAAAATTCTGCGTTCACCGCGACGACGTCTCACTCTTCTGCGACCATCATGAGCCCATAAACAGAACCGAGACTCATCGCTGAAGATAATGTTATTCTATTCATGGGTCCAATGTTGTCTTTCCCTGCACCAATCAAGTCTTGCTCTGCGATGCTGCGGAGTAAGAGGTAGACACAATTGTGGACGGTAGGATCTTATACCAAAACTGCGGATTCTTCTGTAAACAGTAGCCATGGATACTCTTTGGCCATTTAGAGCCAACCAGTCATTTCCCAATGCCCGCGACGTTGTAAATCTGTCCCATAAAGTTGTAAGACGAAGAGCTCGATCTTCACGCTCAGTGGTGCTTCTTGGACGTCCTGATCCAAGTCTACGTCGATTCTCCCCAGCTTCGGACCATCTAGACCAGCAGCGTACGATCACCGATACACTACGGCCTACCCTTTCAGCAATAGCACGAACCGAAAAACCCGCTTCTCGCATTCCAATAATGCGACCCCTTTCAAATTCACTTGGATGATGATATTGTGCACGCCGACGAACACGGGGCAGCTTTTTATGTTTTACAAACTGAAACGTCAAACTACTCAGAGGCTACTTGGATATTAGAAGCAATTACATTAAAAAATCAGCAGCTCTTCATAATGGTGAAATCAAGGAAAAATACCATTAAATAGTAACTAAAACAATTGATTTTTTGATCATCGATGCAGTTCATTTACATGATCAAATTCTGTAAATTTCATTTAAATCGTCCAATAAATACTTTGTGTTCTGATTTTTTTGAAAGGCAGTATATAATATAAACATAATAATACATGTTGATCAAAGTGAGAATTGAGCAACAAGGACGCTCTTATTTCCTCATTAGGTGTGCGACGGAGAAAAAACATAAGAACGCATTCGGCTACGGGAATTGCAAATCGGTGCACGCCGGCAAAATCGCTGCTATTGCATCTGCTTCATGACAAGTGCATGCCCTCGTGCCACGATAGCAGAGGCGACTAGACCAAAAACTCTAAAATCTTCCGATTTCTATCTCTTTCCTAAAATGTTCGAGGGTAAGGGGAAAGAGACCGACCACTCAAGGGGTAATCCATTATGAACACCAACCGCATTTTTTGGGTGTCAATGACAACCCGATATTAGCAGGTAGTAAGAAGTCCATCTGTTTTCGGTTTTGGGTGGTTTTGATAGGAAGATTTATTTGATATTTATGAAATTATTTAAAATGTAATTATAATTAATATGACATTTGTAAAATAAAGTCTAGAATTATGTCTACGTGTACAATTTTAGGTCAATACATTTTTTTAAAACGTATCTGACGTTTACATCTTGGTAAATATTGATCATCATCACATCTAAGCGTTATATATTCTTAACTTTACTATAAATCAGTTGTTTATACGCGTGGCGCATGAAGTAAAATTTCGAGTTTAGAAGAGCCCCGTGAAAATTTGTCTCGGGTCGCTGCGCGACCCTCGACAAATTTTCTACGCCGGGCTTTTCTAAACTCGAAATTTTACTTCATGCTTAGACTGGGAGTGGACAACACTCGTTCTTAGAAGTTTCAAATTGAAGGATCACTTTAGATGACTAAGTTTATTACCATTTTACAAAGGCTACAGCTCGAAGGACCAATCATGGTCTTCGGAGACCGAAGGACTACATGGAATCGATTTTTTTTAGAAGAAAATAACGAATATCTGAAGGTTTACAGCATGGATAGAAAAGAACACATCCAATTTTGAAATATATCGAAGTTGGGTTGGTTTTCAGTGCGTTTTTAACTTCACTTTAAATCAGTGTTTTATACGCGTGGCGCATGAAGTAAAATTTTGAGTTTAGAAAAGCCCCGTGAAAATTTGTCTCGGGCCGCTGCGCGACCCTCGACAAATTTTCTACATGGGGCTTTTCTAAACTCGAAAATTTACTTCATGCTTAGTGTGGGAGTGGAAGACTCTCGTTAGTTTAAAATACATCACAATTGGTAAAATATATATCGTTGGATGCCCGTCTTCAGGGGTGATATGTAAGCAAATTATGGGTCTTAGGAGTTCTCAAATAAGTGAGTTACTCGACTGTTTCTAAGGCACTCTTTACAAAAAACAAAAGATTAACATTTTACATATAAAATGTACAGGGTGAGCGAAACTTGATGTCTCTGCTCTATTATTAAAAAAGGAAAAACGGTAGAAAAAACATGAAAAAAGCTTCATAAATGAGATTGAGTAAGGTCCATTTTAATCCAAAATTGCATATTTTTCTAAATTTTGAAACTGAAGTAATGACGTCATCGAAATTTTTTTCCCTAGATACATACCTATATTTTTAGATATTTCAAAAGAGCTAATTTTTCCGAATAAACTTTGTAGAGACAAAAATTTGCTATCTTCTTTCGTTAAAAAATTAAAAGCAAACTTAAAAGAAAGTATTATGAAAAATTCATAATTGTCACGACTTAAACAAGTAGCCTTTAGAAGCAAATAACAAAGCTGCATTTGTCAATAATTAAACTAATGGTTGACAAATATTGTTTTGTTGTCATTTGAATTTAGATTTCAGATTTTTTTCTATCGTTTTTCCTTTTCATAAATAGTTCACATCGTTATTTTAAATGTACATTACATATGAGACTATTAAAATAAATAAAGATGGTTAGTTTTCTTCTGGTCTTCAAATTGCACTATATATTGACAATTTTAAGTCATATGTAATTTACATTTAGGTTGATGATGTGAACGTCATCTACTGCCAATAGTCTTGTCTATTGTACTCACAAAATGACTATTATAAATGTCAATTGATTGTGTATTTTAAAATCCAGAAGAAAACTAAACATCTATAACCATTTTAGTAGTCATGCGTAATTTACATATAAATTGACGATGTGAACACCATCTGCTGCCAATTTTTGAATAGTGCTATTGACAGTAGATGAAGCATGAAGTAAAATATCGAGTTTAGAAAAGCCTGAAAATTTGGATTGGCCGCGTAGCGAAGCGGAGCGGCCAATCCAAATTAGGCTTTTCTAAACTCGAAATTTTACTTCATGCGCCACGCGTATAAAACACTGAAATATCGTAAAGTTTAAAATATACGGCTGTAGCAATCTAATATGTAAATGTGGATAAAACGTAAGTCAAATTCTGCGCTGACAAAATTATTTAAATCAGTGATTATAGGCAACCCAATAACTCTAACTTATATTAGGTTGCCTATAACCGTTGTTGTAAGTGTGTGTTTTTTGAACTTCACTGTAAATCAGTGTTTTTAAGCGTGGCGCATGAAGTAAAATTTCGAGTTTAGAAAAGCCTAATTTGGATTGGCCACTCCGCTTCGCTGCGCGTCCAATCCAAATTCTTAGGCTTTTCTAAACTCGAAATTTTACTTCATGCTCAGTCTGGGAGTGGAAAACACTCGTTTAAAGCCTTTAATTGACCGCATTAAAACAACGATTTCCCACAACTTTAGAAAACGTTGTAATTATCGGGATATGTACACAAAAGAAAAATGCCCTGTATATTCTGTTTTAAACACGTTTTAAACGTGTTTTAAACATGTTTTAAACACGTTTTAAACCCAGATCATAACCTTATTTTGCATTTTTTTTATTGCTAGATTAGCGTGCTCTATTTAATCGATTTTAATAAAACGTAACCAAATAATACCATTGCATAACATATTGATTAATGAGTTAAATTGTTGGAGTCATCAAATGAACATGAACGACCGTTTAAAACACTTTAAAAAGGGAGAAAAGGGAAACTACCTGCTATTCTAACAGATTAAGTCATAAATTGTAACATCAACACACCATAAATTGTGGTTTCTTTTCTTCCATTATACTCCCGCGCTTATAGAGGGTGTCTCTCTTCAAAATTTGCTGGTTAAGATATTTTGGAGAGGCCCTTAGCAGAGCAGTGCTCGTCATTTACATCGCTAGTCACTATGGAGTGATTACGAATTTAGTCAATGACTAGCGCTTTTGGATTATGCATACGACACAATTTAGTTACTTGCTTAACCTTAGTTAGTCACACGTTAGTCACGATAAACATAAAACCAATTATTATAAAAGAAATTTTCAGGAAGTAGACATGATTACGTTAGAAACTTTTATAAGCCCGCATGGTAACAAGAGCCCACTCAGATAACTCTAGAACTTCCTGCAAGTATCGGATGGTTCAGCGTAACTGCTAAAGAATTGCTCAAGTATCTTAAACAATATTGTTGCAATACGTGAGAATATTGTCTTCGTGAAAATTTTACAATTTTAAATAATCTGTTAATAATAGGAAATAACAATCTACATTTTTAATAAAAAGGAAAAAAACAAATTGTTAAAATTAAATATTGACGATTGTTGCACCTAATTTGTTGAATTTAATGGTTTGAGTTGCAGATTTACATAATAATACCTAAGGAAGTCATTGAACCTTTAATATCCAACTACAAACTTTTCTTACTACTGACCAGTACCATACAGATGAGACCCCTTTATAGTGGGCATGCCCCCCTGGAAACCGTAATGAGCGCAGAAAATGTTGACAATTTTTATGTCTTGGCAGATTTCTGTCAACGGAGCGCCCCGTTTTACAAAAACTCGAATAAATTAAAAACCATTCAAGATACAGAAAATTATAATACATGAATCTCAAGTATTACGGCGAGATCTTTAATTTGAATTTTTTTTTTACTACAAGGTGTCCGCATTTCAACAGAATGTATAGAGATCTCGGTTATTTAAAGAGATAGAGAGTCGGTTTGGGCAAAGTTGTGTATTTTAGGGCCCAATGATAATCTAAAAACAAATTTAAAATATCTTTTTCCGTTTCCAAAATATTGTCAAAAAACGGATTTTTTGAAATTTCGTTTTTATTTTTTTATTCAAAAACTATGGAACTTTGACATTATAGAGGCACTTTTTAATGAGAAATCTAGTAACATATTATATTTTAACATAACTGTAACATTTACCCAGGGACCATAGCCAACTTTTGTTTTTCTTATAGGCGCAATTTTGGATTTTCATATTTTTTAAAAAAATATTTTTTTCTGAATTCAGTGATGTACCAAACTTATAACTTATTGTACATTTAATGTGTAAAATTGCAATCTTTTTTTTTTAAAGAGTGCCTTGGAAACAGATTGGGCCTGTAATTGGCTTACATGTCACCCTTGAAGACGGGCATCCGGCTGATTCATTACTCTACTGATAGAAAACGTATTTGTTTATAAGCGAAATACTGATAATAATTATAGGTTAATGTTACTCATAACTGTAAAAAGCTAGATTTTTCAATAAAGATTACAAAATTTAAGAAATTCATGTTTATTGACATAAAATGTGTACGTTAGATTTACAACGTATATCCAGAAATTAGACGCAATGCCAAAAATGGTTAACCATTATTCACCAAAATTTTTCTGAAATGGGTAGTGCTATTACCTAATTCTGATACATAGATACACTTCAAATAAAATTCGTCCTTTTCTGTGTGAAGAATAATAAACTGTTATCGTTGCTCTTGATTTGAACAAGACGCTTTTTTTACCTTATGTTATGTGTGATAATCGTTACTTATTATTATTATTACAAAAGATTGACAGTTATATATTCATTTTGACTGCTAAAACTGAATGACTACTATCAAGATTTTGTTACATTAATTACTATGACGTCATTGTTTTCAAGGCACTCTTTAAAAAAATATAAATATTATCATTTTAAATATCAAATCTAAAATAAACTATAAGTGTGGTACATAACTGAGTTTAGAAAAAAAATACTTTTTAAAAAAATACAAGAATCCAAAATGGCGCCCATAAGAAAAACAAAAATTGGCTATAGTTTCCGGGGGGTAAATGTTAAAGTTATCTTAAAATAAAACATACTACTAGATTCCTCATTAAAAAGTAGCAATGCCAAAGTTATAAATGTCTAGATTCAACAGATTTTGAATAAAAAAAAGTTTTTTGGTGATATCTCGAAAACAAAAAAGATATTTCAAAATTGTTTTCAGATTGTTGGTAGGCCCAAAAATATGCAATTTTGCCCCAATTTAACCGACTCTCTATCTTTTCAAACAACTGAGATCTCTATACATTATGTCGAAATACGGTCACCCTGTATATTAAAAGTGCGATTCTTTTTGCAATCTACAACAAATTTGTCTTACAAAGATTAAATCAAACACTCATTGAAAAAATAACTTCCCAAGCTAATTCCCCGACAATTTGGGTCAAATTATTCAGGCCATTTATAAACGCGTTTCGAGATTTACTCTCATCAGTATAGCTTTGCTGCAACCAAGAATTGGCAATTTCATTTATACTTATGTTTTAACGGTAACGTGACCGCCAGTCTAAGGTGTCAAATTGTTTAGAGGGAATGGCAAAGCTATACTGATGAGAGATAAATCTCGAAACGCGTCTATAGATGGCCTGAATAATTTGAATCAAATTGTTACATTTGCAGTAGGTTACTGTATGTAACAGCAAACACTTGTTGTATAATTCAATGTCCGTCGGGGTATTAGCCCGGGAAGTAGTTGTTTCAATGAGTGTTTGATATAGTCTTTGTAAGACTAACTTGTTGTAGATTGCGAAAAGAATCGCACAATTAATGTTTGAAGTATTCTGCAACCAAGAATTGGCAATTTCATTTATACTTATATTTCTTTTAAATATACATTTGTTAGGTACATTTTTAGGAATTAGTTGTTTTCGGCGTTCAATTTTAAGCTTCTAAGGAGTGAAGCTGGTTAAGCATAAAGTAAAATTTCTGATTTAGAAATGCCTGAAACTTGTATTAGTCGCTCCGCTTTGCTACGCGATTTAATATTCAAAATATACTGCTTAAATTTGACCTCACTTTAATAAATATTACAAATATTTACTTCGTGTAAACAAATCCTTAAAAATGTAAGCGTAACTTGCTATCGGATTTTTTTCAAATTATACTTCTATACTCCAAAGCAAATTGCTCGAATTTTGAAAGCGCTAAGTTTGGTTAGAATATATATTTATATTTTAAAGTATATTTTAAATGTCATTTGAATTCAGTGTTTTGTACGCGTGGCGCATGAAGTAAAATTTCTAGTATAGAAAAGCCCCGTGAAAATGAGTCTCGGGTCGCTGGCGCGACCCGAGACTAATTTTCTACGCGGGGCTTTTCTCAACTCGAAAGTTTACTTCATACTTAGTTTGGGAGTGGACGACACTCGTTCAAAAGTGATAAAATCAAAAATAAAAATCAATAATTTCAATAAATCGATGATTTTTGCCAAATTTGAGGTTGTTTCGCCGTAATTTCGGCAAATTTGACATTTTGATAAATTTCGATGATTTCTGTCAACTTTGACATTTTGATGAATTTCGATGGTTTTCGTCAAATGTTACATTTTCAATTGTATTTTGAATAATTCCGTCAAACGTGACATTTTTAATATTCGACGTTTTGAATCGTATTTTCACAATTTTCGCACAAAATGATATGACACTTGACGTTACCAATCATATCATAGTTTGACAATTTTCACACAGATTGGCATTTATGACGATTCGAATTATATTTTGGCAGTTTTCATGTTAATTGACTTTTTTGACATTCCGAATCAAATTTTGACACTTGACATGTCGATTTATAAAATTTTTATCAGATTTTCATCAAATCGATGTTTTTATAAGATTTTCAACATTTCGAGATTTTCGTCGATTTATCAAATTTTCATTAGATTTTGCAATATTTCTAGATTTTCCTCAATTTATAAAATGTTGATGACATTTGTAATATTGCCACATTTTTTTATTAATTTATAGAAATGTTCATCAGATTTTCAACACATCGAGATGTTTGATATTTTGTGATTTTTATCGATTTATAAAATGTTGATGAAATTTTCGATATTTCGAGATTTTCTCGTCATATTATATCAATTGTTTATATGTAAGATTTTCAATATTTTTATTCAGATTTGGAACGATTTTCAAAAATCAATTCGTATTTTATCAAATTCATCAATATATTCGAAAATTATTTGAACACACAAATTTGAGATTTGTTTTTTTCTTGAAGACATATTTATATCATTTATGACATTAGATGAAATATTTAATATTTTTTACCATTTTGACGTAAATGAATATTAAATGACATTTTTGATAATAGATTATATTCTTGATATTAGACTACGTTTCTTGATGTATTGTGATGGCCACGTCATTTTTTTTACGTTAAGTACATATTTTAGAAATAAATTTTTCAAACAAAAGTTGTTTATTTTTAAAATACCTATCCAACGATACCTCACAGGACCTAGGTTGAAATTCTAAAGTTGAGTGCAGTTACGCCCACTTCCGGTGGAAGTTGAATTTACCTCCATTACATTTTTCAGGTAGGCATTTATATAAGGACACCTGTGCAAAAACGCACTTCCCAAAGAGCGAGCGAAGCGAGCTTTGGCGAGGGGGGCCGGAGGCCCCCCGAGGCAAAACTATCAGACGGGGGCGGCCGAAGGCCGCCCCCCTGCGCCGCCCCGGACGCTCAAAAATTACGACTTTGCCAATTTTTTCCGAGAAAACCACCAAAGATAAAAAATCGTCGTCTCATCTATCAAAAACAGCGCAAAAAGTTCTATGGAGCGAGAAAATACGGCAAAAATCATCTGTCGGCTTCTTCTCCTCCTAAACCGCACATCACACGAAAAATCTAAAAATACCACGCCATCGCCCCAATATCCGACCACTGGGGGCACGAACAAAAATCAAAAAAATCTTGACGGGGGGCGGAGAAAAAAAATAATTACCATTTCGAGAGCTTTTTCGCCGTTTTTCGTTTTTTTTTATAGCGCCCAGCTCCGAACTCCGATCGATTCGCGGTTAACGCCGTCAGGTGCGTCCTCTGAAGGGCCTCCGATCGGTTTTCAGTTTAAGCGTCTGCCGCTGTTCGGGGGGCGGCAATTAAATAAAACAATTTTCAACTTTGGCCCTTAATAACTTCCTTATGCGACGACCTACGACGATTTTTCGAGGGGCAAATTGTAGCCCTCCACTTGCTCTACGAGAATCATGTACACCGCCCAGCCTCAGTTTCCCAACTCGGGGGCGGTGACGGTTCTTAGAAAACAAAAATTCTCCCCAACTTTGGATTTTTATTGTGGGCCAACGGGGCCTCCAAAAAAATATCCGTTTTCGGGGCCGTGTAGGCCGTTAAAAGGGCTTTCCATCGATGTACCCACTTTTTGCCGGGGCCCCATTATGGGGCCCACAATCGAGAAAATATCCGGTCCGCTTACGCGATGACTTATCCGATTAAAAAAAATACTTGCAGATAGCCTAAAGATCACTTATTAAGGAGTGTCCTATGCGCCCTTACTGAAAAGTTCAGGGGGCCTGTCAAAAATTCACAAAGTTCAATAATTTTCAACATTTTTAAAATGCTATTTTTTAACGAAAAATCGAAGAAAAAAATTCACCATTCCCTGTGAGTTTACGGTGGAGGGCTGAAATTACGAATACTACTAGAATTATCGAATGTACTCTAGGGTAGTACCTTTTATATGCCCCGGATCGCTTCCTATCTTTTGGATATTTGCTGAAATATTTAAGTTTATGTTGGCGCAGTCGTGAAAATCTCGAAAAATTCCAATTTTTTTTTTTTTTACTTTCGTCATAATAATAGTAGACCGATGGGAGTTGGACTATAAATGAGCAACACGAATCTGCATAAATGCTAAAAATTTCATCGATCCAGCTCTATTAGGACGGAAATTGGTATTTTTTTCTGCGCTTCAAACCCGCTTTTCAGGCTCAAACGGCGAATTAAAAATACAATTTTTATTTTTTTGCTCCGCTATTAATTATAGTACAACAATGGCAATTAGATCAATAAATAGGTTATACTAATCTCTATAAATGCTGAAAATGTCATTCACCTAGCTCAATTCAGATCGGAAATAGAATTTTTTTTTTTTGCTTTTTAAATTATTAAAAAAAAACAATTTTTATTTTTTTTGCTATAGTATTTAAAACAGTGTAACAACTGCAATTACACCAATAAATAGGAAATACAAATATGTATAAATGCTGAAAATTTCATTCATCCAGCTCAATTTGGATAGGAGATAGATTTTTTTTGTTATTTTTCATATTAGTTAAATAAATACATTTTATTTTTTTTCTTTCAGTATTTGATACAGTACAATAATAGGAATTGTACCAGTAGATAGGAAATATAAATGTGTATAAATGCTGAAAATTTCAATTATCTAGCTCAAGTAGGACCGGAGCAATAAATATTTCTTAGTTTTTAGCAATTCTGCAAAATTATTAGGCGCTGGCTATCAAAAGCCATGAGTGGGAAAAGGACAGACTTATGCGGGTTTCAATGTTAAATTTCGAATCAATTTAGATTTTTTTGAAAAGAAAAACAACTTTTGTTAAAGGTATCAAAAAATTCCTTATTTTTTTCTATGGCGTTTTTGTAGCAAGTGTTTTTTTCTTTTTCAACTGGAAGTATTTTTTTTTTATTAAATTAAATTTAAAAATAATTAAATTTTAATCGAAATAAATACAAATAGCAAGTGTTACGATATATTAGCGATTTCAAAAGTGTAAAAATCAAAGCTAAGCACGATTCAGTTTGCGAGCGCAGCGAGCAGGCTAGCGAGCGAAGCGAGCTGGGGTGAGCGAGCAGCAGAGTCCTTTTAATATACAAACTGCTTTCTCCATCCACCGCATTCTCACTACCTCAACAACACATCATTCTCCAACCACAACACTCGGCTTACGTACCCTCCTCCTTTCCCCCCGTCATCACTCGATTGTTGCAATTATTGCATTACCAATGGATTAAACATTTTTTAGTTTTGATTTGAACAATCCCTCACGTATACTGCGGGCTTTAGCTTGGTACCCGCAGGTAGTTCCAGCGGAGCGGTGATGAATGAGCTTTAGCTTGGTACCCGCAGGTAGTTCCAGCGGAGCGGTGATGAAGCGGAGCGGTGTACTAGATACATTCTAGTTGGTAATACTATTTTGTTTCTCGAAGCTCTACGACGTCACGTAGGGCCTCTCCAAAATGTCTAACCTAACAAATTTTAAAGAGAGACACCCTCTACAAGCGCGGAAGTATAATGGAAGGAAAGAAACCACAATTTATGGGGTGTTGATGTTACAATTTATGACCTTATCTGCTAGAATAGCAAGTAGTTTCTCTTTTTTCCCTTTTTAAAGCGTGCAATGCAAATTTGGTTGCGCTTTAATCAAATCGATTAAATAAAACACGCTAATCTAGCAATAAAAAATATGCTAAATAAGGTTGTGATTGATCATCTAACGAGTGTTTCCAATCCCAGATTAAACACGAAGTAAAATTTTCAGTTTAGAAAAGCCTGAAAGTTTGGTTCGGGTGCGTAGCTCAGCAGAGCGACTGAGACGAATTAGGCTTTTCTAAACTCGAAACTTCATGCGCGACGAGTACAAAACGCTGATTTAATGTGAAATGATTTATAACCAACCAATTAACAAGTGAAATACGTTTAGTATGCCAACATTTTATGCAAACATTTTCAAGATATTAATTTTTTTAATTAGAAAATCCTTATTTACAAACTCAAATTTCTCAAAAGATATTGGTTTAATCCAAAATAATTGTTAAGCATTACTCACTCACTGAACTCTTCGCATTCTAATCGAAAAATCAAACAAAACAACTTTTATTTATACAAAAAAACTTGCCATTTACGTTTTCTATCCATTAATTTTAAAATTACGAATACTACTAGATATAATAATTTAGCAACATTTGGCCATAACAGTTTTCTCTAGAACGAACCTAAAGAAATATATATCTTGCATCAAAATTACTACAGAAAATTTAATTTTAGCTTGATATAAGCAACCTAAATTTATTTAATATATTCAGAAAAATACTACCAATGGCTTTATTTTAAACAATTAAACGTCAGATACATTAAAAAAAATTGTACACGTAGACACATTTAGCATCTAAAATTATAATTAGAGCTTGTTCCACATTCTGTTTTTCTTAATTTTTGAACACTCTATATTAAATTTTAGATTTAATAATGTAAAGAATTACTTTTCGAAAAAAATTACTACTATCCGGGCAGTAGTCCGGGAATACACGGAATGTTGTTTGATATGAGTAATGAACTGGTCGTTATTTACTTAGTTTAATTTTATTCAGCAGATTGCTATTAAATAGTACATACATTATTTGCTTAAAATATATAATAAACCTTACCATTAAATTTAACGCAGATAAAATCACACAGCATCATTATTGGCAGGGCTGGGCAGGATTCGAATCATTCAGGATTCGAATCCTAGATTCAAATCCGTTTAGAGGATTCAAAAGAGGCATTCGAATACTTTAGTTAAACTGGATTTTTTGTTCCGGATTCGGTAAATTTTTTTCGTATTCGAATCCAAATGCGGGTGATTCGATTCCTCATAAAAGGATTCGAATATTTATAAAAGGATTCGAATACTTACAAAAGGATTCGAATACTTATAAAAGGATTTGAAACATCAAAAATAAGTCGATTTATCATGAAAAATTTGTTTTGTGTGTTTTTAAATTTCTCGTCAAATCACTGTTTTATACGTGTGGCGCATGAAGTAAAATTTCGAGTTTAGAAAAGCCCCGTAAAAAAAGCCCCTACGCAGGGCTTTTCTAAACTCGAAATTTTACTTCATGCTTAGCCTGGGCGTAGAAACGCTCGTTCGAAACTTCAAACTGATTGCTTTGATAAGAACATTAAATGACTGAAAATGTTTTTAAAGATAGTTATCTAGTTTTCAAACTTTTGTTTAACATTATTTGAAGTAAAACTGACATGGTAGCCACAATCTAAAATGTTAAAGTTTTCCGACATTTCCCTGATTCAAGATTTTATTCCCTGACCTTTTAATATAACTTTCTTCTGTGGGAAATCCCCAGTTTGTTAAATTGTTTTCATTGTTTTTGTCAATATTTAAGTTGGTTTTATAAATTTTTACGTGTTTTGTAGTTTTTATGATGCTTGTTGGTTTTGACAAATTGAATAATATCATATGGCTTTTTTGTTAGTGTTTTGGTCAATTTGAATAAAATACTATAAATTTTCTCTGACTTTCCCGGTTTTAATGATATTCAGTGAATTTTTTATTCAAGTAATTTTCAGGCATTCGTCGTTTTTATAATAGAGTTCAATTTGAAGTTTTGAACGAATGTTTCTACTCCCAGACTAAGCATGAAGTAAAATTTCGAGTTTAGAAAAGCCCCGCGTAGAAAATTTGTCGAGGGTCGCGCAACGACCCGAGACAAATTTTCACGGGGCTTTTCTAAACTCGAAATTTTACTTCATGCGCCACGCGTACAAGACACTGATTTAAAGTGAAGTTCAAAAACATACAAATACATCTTTAATCAGAGTAACACAGATATTTAGTCTGTTATCAACGATGTTCAGTGGTAATGATTAATAATTAGGTTTTGAATATTTTTGGTAAAACGACTGATAACAATATTTATATGTTAATGGTTGCAAAAAAATAATGAAATCAAATTTATTCTTAAAAGATTTGTATTTGTGATTCTAAAAATCAGGATTCGAATCTTTGATTCGATTCATATTTATCTATTACGAATCCTTTATTCGAGTATTCGTGATTTGAATCATATTAGGTGATTCGGATTCGTGATTGGAATCCTTTTCACGAGGATTCGTCTCAGCTCTGATTATTAGTGCGATTAAACGTTCCTTTATTAGGAGTCATAAAGGGCTCGCTTATAAATTCCTTCTCAATTCATAAAATCGTACTTTTATCCATGTAATAATTAATGTACAGTGGAATACTGATAATTTTATTGAAGGTTATAAAATAGGAGAATAAAAATAAAAAAATGTAAATTGTAAACGGCAGTCTATGCCGTTTACAATATTGTGCAGCTGAATTATTTATTGTTTTTTCAAATAATAAAACATTTGGAAATCTTATGGAAAGTCTAATACCAGAATTGGTTTCAAAAATATGGTAATTGGATTATACCCGCTTTTCGATCTTTCCTGGTTTCAACAGACATCTGGTCAATTGTATACAGTACGCTTTTAATATTTATTGTGGGTATTAAAAAATTAATATGAAGGATAAGATTCCACTTAATGCACTTTTTGTAAACCTATCACTATTTTCTTGTTTGCCGTGGTGTTAACATGGATGTTATTCGCGATATCGGACGAACCTATTTTGTTTTTGATATGTGGATGTATCAAAAAAGAAATATAATAAATAATGTCACCTATCTCCAGTGTAAAGATAGAGCATGTTCGGGTAGTGGCCATATAAGAAATGGGAAGTTTGTGGTTGGACGCGTGCATAATCATCCTGTAGTACAACAACAGGAGATTTAAAAAATTAAATATCTAAAAGCAATTAGGCAAAGAAGCCAGGATAGCGGACGTAGATACCGAGGTATAATTTTAGAAAAACAAAGCGTAAATCGGCAGGGTAAGAATTATACGAGTGTAAAATTAGCAATAGATTTTTTTCTTTCTTTTGGGCCCGCCGTGGCCAAGCGGTTGAGCCGCCGGTTTCAACAATCGGTCACGGAGGTGATCTGGGTTCGATTCCCAGCGGAGGCGAATAATTTTTCTAACGAAAAATACTCGTCTCCGGTTCCATGGATGTGTGTGAATGTGTTGTGACGTCCAAATATATAGTTGTATGTTATACTTACTAATAAGTTAATTAACAAATGTATACAAAATAACAATTGATGATGGCTAATAGTCTAGTAACTAAGGCCAGGCAAAAGCCAAAAAAAAACAAAAGATTTTTTTTCAGCTTAATTGACTCCATTTATCATGTTTAAATAGCAAAACGTCAACAAATATCATCAACTTGACTAAGTATTATGCATTTACCTCTTAATTTTAACTCATTTTGTTACCACCCTCAACTATTAGTTGTCAAACATATTGCGTATTCCGGCCGAACACAAACTCCCATAAAAAAGTAATTTGCAGATTCGGATTCCTTATACTTTAATCTGTTCACTAATACAAAAAGAATATTCACTTCAAGATGATAGAATTAAAAAATCATTCCTACTCTCAAAAGTAAATATTCATTTTTTATTAGTGAATTTGTTAGATTTAAGTGTGAGGAATCCGAATCTGCAATTAACTTTTTTTATGAAAGTTTGCGGTTAGCCGCAGTAACGCAAAATATTTAACTAATAGTTGTGGGTGAAAATAAAATTGAATTAAAATTAACGGGTATATGCATAATACTTAGTCATTGATGATAGTTATGGACGTTTTGCTTTTTAAAAGTGGTTATTGGGGTCAATTAAGCTGAAAAAAGAAACTTAAAATCTATTGCTGAAATCTATTGCTAACTTCACACCCGTAAGAATTAAGTTTTATTTTTTTAATTAGTTTTATTTATTTATTTATTTAGTTGAATTTAGGGAAAATGTGTTTTTGTTCCTAAAGTCTGAAGTTGAAAAATAAGTGTAAACCGCGCCACAATGCGAGCAAAGTTACCTATACATTAAAAGTTCGATTCGTTTGGCAATCTACAACAAGTTAGTCTTACAAAGACTATAATAATAATAATAATAATAATAATATTTATTACCCAACAGGAAACAATCCTAATTACAAGGCAATATGTACAATAATATAATAGAATAATATGATACTTAACAAATAATAATATACAAAATAAATGATAAACCTGAACAATAAAATGTTAACTTTTAAGTTACATATTAAATTAACAATTAACACAAAGCAAAATTGACTCTAATAAGTCATGAAATATGTCACAAGTGGCAGGCAAACTATTGAATATATTACAGACAATGTGTACGGGTGATTTTGATCCAAAGTTATTCCGAAATGAGCAAATGCTAAATGTAGGTTTTTGCCTACTGTTAAAAGTTGGAATATGCAGTCCCATCAGTTGCAATAGGCAAGAACAGTCTATCTTGTGACGCATTAGCTTGAGCAAAAAAACGATGCCTGCATTGAGGCGTCGGCAGTGAAGTGATTCAACGTTACATTTCTTAATCAACAACATATGATCATAACCTCTAATAGGGTAGCAACCTTCACTTTTAAAGTGAAGAAATTTGAGACATTTTCGTTGAACCCCTTCAACAAGCCGTATCTGCAGTTGATTCTGCGGAAACCATATTAAGGACGCATATTCCAACTTGGACCGAACGTAAGCGTTAAATAACGCCATTAAAGCACTAAGATCACGTAAGTTGGCTGAGTTCCGATGTATAAAACCTAGTCCTCTAAATGCGCTCTTTGTAAGGGACTGTACATGGGGATTGAATGTGAAATTATTATCGAAGATAACACCTAAATCTTTAAAGACTTTGACTTGCTCGAGGGTTTTATTACTAACTAGATACGAAAATACAATGGGTTTGGATTTTTTTGTGAAAGACATGAATTTACATTTATCACTATTTAAGTTCAGTTTATTAACAGTGCACCAGTTCGAGATACTATCCAGTGAGTTCTGCAAGTGGAGGCAATCATCAAGGGTATAGTAGTTCCAGCGCTATATGAAAAAAATGACTTCAGTTTGCGGTTAACTTGTAAATGACAATTGGAGGTTTATGACCATAACCGCAATAAAACTAACCTGCGCTGGCCAGATGATTTGCATAGAAAATTCATGACCAAAATGAACAGGGCCGCTACAAGGTGTGTTGTCCCCGGGACGCGAGGCAAACAGCGGAAGAAAAAATGTTCAGAGATGTTGAGATTAAAAATGTTGATTGTTTAACCGAGTTCATTTAAGTGTAAGAATGAAAAGTTCAAAACATTTATGCTCTTTTAACATTAACTAATATTAAATTGTGTGATTTATCAAACCATCAAACATATGAAAATACCTACATCCATTTCAAAAAGTAAAGTGCCTCACTTTGAAGTGCTGTATTTTCAAAACAAAAAAAATTAAAAAATATCCGAGCACGTTTCTGTAATCCTGAGTGTTTTTTTTTATTATTGTTGAAGAAATCAGATTTTTATCATAAATAATTATTTTTTCGACGGATTTTTACTAACTCTATAAATCCTAATCAGTTAAATATAAAAATTTGAAATAAATACTGGTAAAAGATTAAATCTTTATTTATAGAGTGGTGCAAGAAAGAAATGCATATCTGAACCCTTTCAACCCCTACTATATCAAAATCCTATTTCAACGTTCTCGGTAATTAAGTATCTGGTTTTTTAATTATAGTTAATTGTTAGAAATTGTTCATAACATAAAATATATAATTTAATTTCCAATTCATCTTTGATAATGATGAAAATTAAGATTTGAGATTTACACACATTATACATTGAAGTTATGTGAATAATTTAAAATGTTTTTACGTAAAAGGAATTATAACTAAAGTAAATATAAATTTAATTGTGACACACTAAAAAGATGTCATATAAATGTTGAGATATTGTATAGACGAATTGGTTTACCTGTGTGATATTACTTTAATTTATTGAAGAAATACTTGTTATAAATAGGGTGTATGAATTAGATTATTCTAAGTTAAATATTAAATAAAATGAGCTGTTGTTTCAAAACCTCCATAAGAGCAATAAACATTTTAGTTTTACTTTTGTTTAAAAGATGGCAATAAAATACATTTAGAAATAAGTTATAATATAATTTAATTGATAGAATTTGTTTGTATAGAGTGTTGGATGCCGAGACCCACCTCAAAAGTAGTAAAAAATATTTTGTGAAAATATTTAACACAGTTTTATTTAAAATGATCGATTATTTAATTAAAATCATGAAAGCAATAATCAAAAAAATAAAAATGAAAAAAAACAACTCTAAATATGTATTATAAATCACACGAAAAAGTATACTTTTAGTAGAAATTGTTATGAACAATCATTTTGTCGGGAAGTCCAGAATTTTAATTAATCTGGGATATCCCCAATACCTTTTAATCCTGGGCCTTCTGGTTCCTTATTGCATAACGGGTCAAATTGACCATTAGTTTTTCGAGGAATGTCGAGATGTTCAGAAGTTGAGTTAATCTGGGATATCCCCAGTACCTTCTAATTCCGCCAATGACAGGATTATATACATATAATCCTGTCATTGGCCCTAATACAATTTTCTTAATAACCTTTACCTGTATAATCGCTAAGAGCCGCTCATTCACTATTTCACGCTAATGGACAATTGAGCTCGATTATTGTAATTGATACTTTGTAATATTTTAAAAGAGTAATTAATATTATTATATATATTTAATACCAATATTTTTTAAATAAAAAAAATGTATAAGTTAAAGTTAGGGCCGTTAGTTAATTTCTTAGAAAAATAAATGATATTTAGATATATTTTTAAAATGTCAAAATTATTTCATTTGATTTTCAGTTATTTTGGATATAATTACGATTTTTGAAAATACTGCTTTAATAAAACATAATATATACAGTTGTATATACAACATTGAAACATTTTTAATTTTAATTACTAATTAAATTATTATAATTAAATTAATATTTACTTATCGACTATCAAAAAAAATACATAATTTTTATAAAACTTTTATATACATACAAAAATAACATGCGATTAACAAAAATTCAATCATAAATGGGTGACATATTTTGGATGTAGATTGTGTATCAATTAATAAGATGTAAATTGATAGAGAAGTGTTAAGAAACAGAACTTCATGCTAATAAGAGTATGAAACAATTTATCGACTAGAAAACTAGTTGCAACCGTCATTTAACTCTTTCAATCAGATAACTGACGTTTGTATCGTAAGAGCTGCAAGTTAATGTGTTTTCCTTGGTATACATTTATTGGACTATCTATCTCGAAAACGTTAAAATTGAATTATTGATATCCGCGTTAAAATAAATGGTGACAACTGGTGTAAATTAAATTATAAGTTCAACAAAAACTATTAAAATGATAGGGAATTTAATCAATTTCCCTTTATTTTAGACTAGATTTAACTCTGCTGTCAAACGTTAAATTTAACGTTTTCGATAGAGAATACCACCGAATGTGCATTTTTACATATCTACGTCAGTCATTGGAATGAAATGTTCTAATACGGACCTGAAATTATGCAGCCGACTCACGGCCGAGCATGCAATAAGCTGTTTGCTGAGGGATACTTTTATTGAGGATTATGGTTTATGGTGTGATAAAAGTATAAAAATTTATTGCAAATTTGAAGTCATTTTTTTCATATAGCGCTGGAAGATCTATACCAATTGTTGAGTAAATTTTTAGATCATCAGCATATAATAGATGTTTACATGTCAACAATTTCGAAAAATCATTTATAAATAAATTAAAAAGAAATTGACCCAAGATGGAGCCTTGTGGCACACCAGAACGTGGGAAGTATAAGTCGGATTTAAAACTATTTAGGGTAACATATGATTCGCGATTTTTAAGATAGGAACCAATAAGTGTGGATGCACTTTTACGAAACCCAAAGGAATCAAGTTTAGCTAATAACAGTTCATGATCAACTCTGTCGAAAGCCTTCGACATGTCCGTAAAAATTACATCAATTTGGCCCTTTGAGTCAAGACATTCCGCTATTTCATGTGTAATAATAGATAAATTAGTTACAGTGGATCGATTTGGAACGAAACCATGCTGTAACTGTGATATATACCGAGACACATGAGCATTAATTTGATCATATACTGTTCTTTCAAATATTTTTGCAATATGGGATAGTATGGCAATAGGACGATAATTTGTTACATTACTGAGATTATTAGACATTTTAGGTATGGGACAAATTGATGCAATTTTTAGTTTGTTGGGAAATACTGAAGTCCTCATAGACAAGTTGAAAATGAGAGTCAGCGGTTGGCATAAAACAGTAGCACAATCTTTTAGGAAAAATGCTGGTAGCCCATCATTACCTGCGGAGTATTTATTCGGTAGTTTTTTAACAGAGTGTAGACAGTTTTTTCAGATGTGGGAGTGAAGAAGAAGAAGGGAATATTACTGGAGTCAATAGTGGTTGTGTCAGTATCAGTGTCAGAGGATGATATAAAAACTGATTCAAAGTAATCACGAAATCCATTGGCAATATCCTCGGGTGTTTCATAAGTCTAATTTTCATATACTAGTTTTGATGGAATGCGCGATGGATTGGATTTTTTAGAATTGATATAAGACCAGAATTGTTTGGGATTAGTAGTGAGTTGACACTCTATATGTGTAATATAATTTCTATAGGCGGAATTAAATTTAGTTTTAACGAGTGCTCTTATTTTCTTAAATGCCGTTAAGGATGATGGGTTTGCTTTAGATTTTTTTCTTAGATTATTTTTGTCTTCTAATAAGGTGGATAATTTCATTGTTAAACCATGGAGGGTATTTACGTTTTTCTCTTAATTTAAACGTAGGAATATACTTCGAAAGTGCACTGTTTATAACAAAATAAAATTCGTCTATGGCTAAATTGACATCAGTATAATTTGAAATAAAATTCCAATCGATAGTGCATAAATGCGAATAAAGAGATTTATAATCTCCCCGTTTAAAGTAAAGTTTAGTGGCATTACTGTTAATAGGAGACAGCTTAGAAGATAATTTTAATGAAATAAACAATAGCGGGGTGATATGAGTCCTCGGAAACCAGGGGATCAATTGTTCTTTCTATAAAACATCCATTGTTAGAGTATATTAGATCTAAAATGTTTCGGAAACAGTTATTAATATTATTATATTGATGGAGGCCTAGGAAAGTACAAAAATTTGAGAAAATGAGAGCTTTATCAGATAGGTTCCCTTTACTTGACATCAGTAATGGACAATTGAAATCGCCAACAAGAAGTACAGGATTGTCATTAAAATTTATTTCCATTAATAGATCAAAAAATACTTTTATGTCAAAAGTTAATATATCGGGTGGTATATAAATTAAGATTATGTATAACCAATTAGAATTAATTTTGTATTTACATATTAATAAGTCAATAATAGGAATTTGGGACTTACTGTGTTCAGAAGATAGAATTTCTATATTATTGGACTGCTTGGCCGCAAGAAGTATACCGCCTCCTTTTGACCGGCCCGTTAGAGCTGTGTCGCGATCAGTTCTAAATACTTTATAGTGATTATTAAATAGTTCGCTATCACTGACATTAGAGGTTAACCAAGTTTCTGTAAGTAAAATTAAATCAAAATTGTGTGTACAGACGCTATTGTAAAATGAGCTAAGTTTAGTGTTTAAGCCTCGGACGTTTTGATAATACGCATTGATGTTTCCTGTTGGTAGCACATTTCAAGACTGCTTAGCGATGATTGTAGGAAGACCTTTAATGTATTTGATGGATAGGTTAGTTTCACCCATCTTTTCCCTTTCCGTTAACTGAGCATGAGCTTGCATATGTGTACGATCTGGCGCCACACGAATGTCCTTTAATTTTAAATTCCGACATAGCTTCGAAAATATATTGGCTTCCTTCTGAGATGACGATCGAAGTTTAGGCGGCCTAGGGCGGGTTCCAGATTTTCCGACTCTTAACGCTGATACATTAGAGAGTAGGTTGGTTACACTATTATCCTGGATAATCTCGTTCAGACGGTGTAAATTCTCTTGACATCTAATCTTTGCATCAGTATTTTCCGACTCCTTTAGATTAAAAATCATGACATTCGAGGATCTCCTTAATATATATATCAAACACTCATTGAAACAACTACTTCCCGAGCTAATACCCCGACGGGCATTGAATTATAAATCAAGTGTTTGCTGTTACGAAAAGAATCGCGAAAAGAATCGCACTTTTAATGTTTGAAGTATTCTGCAACCAAGAATTGGCAATTTCAATTATACTTATGTTTGAACAGTAACGTGACCGCCAGTCTAAGGTGTCCAATTGTTTAGAGGGAATGGCAAAGCTATACTGATGAGAGATAAATCTCGAAACGCGTCTATAGATGGCCTGAATAATTTGACCCAAATTGTTACATTTGCAGTTACAAATGTCGTACTAATTATAGTTACATTTTAAATAATTCCATAAATATCAAAAACATCTTCCTATCAAAACCAACCCAAACCGGATAAAAGATAACCTTATCCCACCCTTACCCTCCAACATTTTAGGAAAGAGATAGAAATCGGAAGATTTTAGACATTTTGGTCTGGTCGCCGTCACGTTTTCGAGAAAAAGGCCTGGGACGGGTGGTCTGAAACACCCGGTATAAGAAATTAACCATGTAAACAAATGGACACTAGAGCATATTATAATCGTGTGGATTTTCACGGTGCACGGTCTTACAATATGTATGACAAATAAATGTCCATATTAGAAAACAAAGCATTAACAAAAGGAATCTTTCAATGAACACAAACCGCTTTGTTCATTGTTTCTGTTTAGAATTAGTCTGAGAATGTGTCACAGGTATGTGAGACATTTCATTTCGATTATTGTGGAAGGTCATGTGCTAACAGTTGTTTAAGATAATTGAAAGTAACGGTTCGTTTCAAAATGGAATTCCCGCTAAAATAATCTCTGCGCAAGGAGCAGGTTTTAACGCAGTAAATTAATATACGTGAGAGGAATGGAAACTTGCGTGGCGGGGATTTTGTTTCGATCAACCTGTCGTCCCATTTGGGCTCAACGGCCAGCCGTTCCGGTGTAGGGTGACCAGATATCCTGAGTTGATAGTGGCTCGTGTTTCCGGAAATCAAGGAAAGTTTTCTTAGTAGTTATTATAAGGACGACGGTTATTTTTATTTATTCATCACAGAATCCAAATTTTTTGTATACTCGTAATTTCACTTCATGCTTTATCAAATTCCACTCTTTCATAAAGAATGAAGTGAAATTACGACTGCTAGAAGTTTCAGTTAGAACGCTTTTATAAAAACTAGTGAGTTACCCTCACGACTTATTTATTTTGTCCACATCTGCATTAAGAACTTGGTCTCAGCTGTAGAATCTTGTTGATACTGTTTGATGTTTATAGAAATGCAATTTTAGGAGTGACTTATTTATTAATTAATAAACTTTAGCAGAAATGAAATCACTTTCTTGTTTCGCATATTTTTTAAAGTCTACTAATAATATTTCTCAGTACTTGCAATTATCTTAACAACTCAAATTATATCTATTGATAACACAATTTAAAGTAATTTAAGTAAACATGTTCTTAATGCGACTGGAAAATAATATCTTTATTAAAATACAAGGAGTTTTTCTTTCAAGTATGCATACCCCAATATGTTGCATACGCTGTAAATCTTCAGATTCGTTGTTTTACAGAGAGCTTTACATGAGTGTTTTCCACTCCCAGACTAAGCATGAAGTTAAATTTCGAGTTTAGATAAGCCTGAAAATTTTATTTCATGCGTCACGCGTCTAAAACGCTGATTTCAAGTTAAGTTCAAAATATATTACTAAAGCAGTATGCTTAAGATATATATTCTGAACTTTACATCAAATCAGTGTTTTATAAGCGTGGCGCATGAAGTAAAATTTCGAGTTTAGAAAAGTCTAAAAACTTGGCTTGGTCGCGTAACTACTGGTTACATCAAAACGTTTGATGAAACATTAATAATAAAAAAAATAAACCTATCCGAGCACTTATCCGGGGACACATGGTGTATACCATAACTTGATTGAAAATAGGTAATTTAATAGAAATGCAATTATTTTGAGTAAATAAATGTTAAAAAATATACGACAAAACATTGAAAAAACAATTATTTTTAAAAAATTAAATTATTTCTATTAAGTTAAAATTTTGTATTTAGACTCAATTTTCCATTAGAAATTACTTTTTTCAATAACATTTTCCCCAAAAAATGTAATTAGAGGTACTTCTCTCTTATCATACCTTTAGTTTTTCCTAATTTTTTAGCGCCCTCTGTGGTCAAATTAGGATTTGATAATGGAAATGTTGTTTTTAAGTCATCTAAGACTTTTAAGAAAAAATGTTTCCTATCCGGGCAGTAATCCGGGGACACACTGTATATAACAACAATAAGGATATTTATGAAGTGTTATATAACAACTTTATGGATATTTATGAAGCGATTAAAAAAGCATGCTTAATTCCATACAATAATGTAAAATTTGAAAAATTTGCATCTGCCACTTCATTTCAATGGGCACAAAAAGGCTGGAAACTTTACGTGAACAGAGGAACATTTAAAATTATACTTTTATAAAATAAAATCACAATTTCAATCCACAAAGAAGAAATTTGGCAACAAAATTATTATTAAAATGCTGCCAAAACTCCTACTTGTGGATGGAAACCATGAATTTGTTATTATCAAAAATAAATGACGGAGTGAATCATTTTTAAGAGTTTATTATATTTCTATTACAGGAAGTTCTAAAGTTAATTTATTATATTCTTCTGAATAATTATAATTTTATCGCGGGCATATTTTTCACAAAAAAATCAAATTTTGCAGTAGCATAACTGAAGATTTGGATACTCGCATATGGCAGGTTAAAAGTGTTTGTAAAATATTAAACGATGTTTCTGTCGAGCGCTAAAAAGCTTTGGTCATTCGCATTAGAGGCTAAATTTAATTTTCTACAACTAGTGGCGAATTTTACTTCAGGCGGTCCCAAGAACAACATACCAGGGCTTCTTTAAATAAAGTGTCTTTAGATTTGTTGTTACAAATAGTTATAAAAATATAACACATATAAATACCGTAATTTGGGTTGTGATCATTTAAATCACTATTAAATTACGAAAAATAATAAATAATATGCAATATTTTTATTAAACACAAGTAAAGCTAATACAACGCACAGTGTGTCCAAACGCGAGATTCGAACCAGAGGTGGAAGTGGTAATCAAAATTAAAATTAAAATTTGCGGAAATGAAAATATTTCCTTCACTTTCTGAACCTTCCGAATCCAGTTTATTTATTTATATGTTTGCATGTCGTGAGGGGAGCGCGAAAAATGCATTTTTTTTAACAATTTATCACTTTGTTCTTATTCTATCAGATGCCAACATTTTGATAAACAGGGTGATTCACAACGTTTTAGCGCCACTTAAAGGGTGTATTCTGGAGTGCATTTTAACCAAAAAAGTTCATATTAACACGGGTCCGATTCTCAAAAATAAGCGAGTTAGGGAAAACTTTAGATTTAACTATTTTTTAATTTTCCATTTGTAAAACCAAAAATAAACACCATATCGGCGTACTCCTCCGTAATAAATGTAAAAGGCAGAAAAAAAAAATCAAACAAGGCACTTTATTCTACACACAAACAGACTTAAGCAGTCGATACGTCAAAAGTGATGTAATGTCATTGATTGAACGCTGCTACCGTTATTAAAAATAGCCATGCGAGTTGCGAAAATACAAAAATCTTAAGTTTCCCACAACTCGCTTCTTTGACAAAAATCGTAACTATGTTCATACGAACTTTTTTGCTTAAAATGGCCTCTAGAATACACCCCTTAGGTGGCGGGAAAACGTCGTGAATCACCCTGAATATTAATATCACTTTGCTGGAGTATATTCTTACGCAGAATTAAACTCTGCACTGATCTATACCTATTTTTTTTTAACGAAAGAAGATAGGCATAGGGAATGTTAGTATTCCCTATGCCTATCTTCTTTCGTCGAAAAAAAAAAGATAGGTATAATGAATACAAATATAGAAAAAATATACTAGTATAAAAAATAAAAATATAGAGGGTGTTCCATTTAAAAAAATCAAGTTGACTAAATGTAGTGTGAAATATTGAACAATCTCTGTATTATTATTCGAAAAATAATTCACCATTCATCTTCGGGTATTGGCTTTTAATAGCCAACATTTATTTCACATTTACTTTAATTATTTTATTTTGTTTAAAAATTCGAATTTTAAAGTAAATCATGAACAAACACTCAGTTTTTTAAATCTCAAATATCTCGAAAACGTTTAAATTTGGAGGTTATATTAAGATTTTTTCTCAAAATTTTATATAGAATCCAAATTCTAAATACAAAAGTATAGAATTCCATTTAAAATAACGAAGTTGATGTTGACTGTCGGTATAACCGGAAGTCGATTAATCTTAAAAATAAATTTATTAAAAAGAGCAAACACGATTATATGACGGCTAAAAATCTTATTAAAATACATTAATTGGAAGCCCATACACGTTTAAGAGTGCGCTCTACTAACTAAGAATACTGATTTTTTATTATTATTTTTAATAATTTAATATTTTTTTAATTCTTTCTTTACACTTCTATCTAAAATGCAATTGCAGTGGGCATAATGATTTGATTTAATTTGTTATTTTAGTACAGTAAAAAATAAAATTAAAAAACTCTAAAATGTGAGTTCAGCATGCCCACCACAATGATTTTGGATTATATAATTCTGATATTATTTTCTCATAAAATGTATAGCTATCAAAAAATCCACCTTTTCCTTTAAAAAAAGAATCGTTCATAACATCAATACAGACGACCATTTTATAGGATAATTATATTTTTTTTTCCAGTAAAAGTGCACAATTATGTACTAAAATATATATTTTTAAACCACAACTTCATGAGCCTTTATATTATTAAACGATTGTAAATTGAAACGACAGTACGGGTTGAGCACAACCTTAATGTCGGGTTTCAGTGAGACACCCTCAGTGGCGGATACAGCCACTGAGGGTGCCTCAAATATTTTTCCAATCCGTTACAGTTGTCTCTCTGTATCGTAGCTTATTCACCACCTAGCAGAGCTGGGACGAATCTTCGTGAAAAGGATTCCAATCACGAATCCGAATCACCTTATATGATTCGAATCACGAATACTCGAATAAAGGATTCGTAAGAGATAAATATGATTCGAATCAAATATTCGAATCCTGTTTTTTCGAATCACGAATACAAATCCTTTAAGAATAAATTTGGTTTGATTATTTTTTTACAATCAATAACATATAAATATCGTTATCAGTTGTTCCAACAAAAATATTCAAAACCTAATTATTTATTATTAACACTGAACATCGTTGATAACAGACTAAATGTCTGTGTTACTCTGATTAAAGATGTATTTGTGTGTTTTTGAACTTCACTTCAAATCAGTGCCTTGTACGCGTGGCGCATGAAGTAAAATTTCGAGTTTAGAAAAGCCCCGTGAAAATCGAGGGTCGCGCAGCGACCCGAGACAAATTTTCTACTCGGGGCTTTTCTAAACTCGAAATTTAACCTTATGCTTAGTCTGGAAGTGGAAACACTCGTTCAAAACTTCAAATTGAACTCTATTATAAAATCGACGAATGCCTGAAAATTACGTAAATAGAAAATTCACTGACTATTATTAAAACCGGGAAAGTCAGAGAAAAGTCATGGTATTTTATTCAAATCGACCAAAACCCTAACAAAAAAACTATATGATTTTATTAAATTAGTCAAAATCAACAGGCATTATAAAAATTACAAAACAGGTAAAAATTTATAAAATCAACTTAAATATTGACAAAACAATTTAACAAACTGAGGGTCTCCCACAGATGAAAGTTATATTAGAAGGTCAGGGAAAAAATCTTGAATCAGGAAAATGTCGGAAAACTTTAACATTTCAGATTGTGGATACCATGTCAGTTTTACTTCAAATAATGTTTAACAAAATTTTAAAAACTAAATTATTATCTTTAAAAACATTTTCAGTCATTTAATGTTTTATCAAAGCAATCACTTTGAAGTTTCGAACGAGCGTTTCCACTCCCAGACTAAGCATGAAGTAAAATTTCGAGTTTAGAAAAGCCCCGCGTAGAAAATTTGTCGAGGGTCGCGCAGCGACCCGAGACAAATTTTCACGGGGCTTTTCTAAACTCGAAATTTTACTTCATGCGCCACGCGTATAAAACACTGATTTAAAATGAAGTTAAAAATGCTCTGAAAATCAACCCAACTTCGATATTTTTTTAAAATTGGATGTTTTATTTCCTATCCATGCTGTAAACCTTCAGATATTCGTTGTTTTCTTGTAAAAAAACTTCGATTCCCTGTAGTCCTTCGGTCTCCGAAGACCATGATTGGTCCTTCGAGCTGTAGCCTTTGTAAAATGGTAATAAACTTAGTAATCTAGAGTGATCCTTCAATTTGAAACTTCTAAGAACGAGTGTTGTCCACTCCCAGACTAAGCATGAAGTAAAATTTCGAGTTTAGAAAAGTCCCGCGTAGAAAATTTGTCTCGGGTCGCGCAGCGACCCGAGACAAATTTTCAAGGGGCTTTTCTAAACTCGAAATTTTACTTCATGCGCCACGCGTATTAGACAGTGATTTAACGAGAAATTAAAAAAATAGCACAAAACAATTTTTTCATGTTAATTCTCACAATTAATTTGAATTATTTTTGAGGATTCAAATCCTTTTGTAAGTATTCAAATCCTTTTGTAAGTATTCGAATCCTTTTACAAATATTCGAATCCTTCTATGAGGATTCGAATCACCCGCATTTGGATTCGAATACGAATCCTCTTAAAAAAATGTAACGAATCCGGATCACAAATCCAGTTTAACTAAAGTATTCGAATGCCTATTTTGAATCCTCTAAAAAGATTCGATTCCAGGATTCGAATCCTGAATGATTCTTATCCAACCCAGCTCTGCCACCTATAATACTTGTTATCTTCAAACCAACAACCCTTTTCGCAAACTTCTTTAAATACATTATTTTTTGTCATTCTTTAAAGTCCACAACTTGTACATTCCATAATCAAATTATAAATCAACGAAAACTGACAGTTCAGCCGTTAACTTTATCAGTGCTGCCAACCTAGGTTTAGCGTGCGTGGTTTTCATTTTACGCGACTCGTGCCGAAAGTGTGATACCGGAAATGCGACTTCCAAATTGTCAGAGCGGTGTTCGAAACCTCACTTTCGAGGTGAGTTCAAAATAGTGCTTTTAATCGATTTTAAAATTCCTACAAAAACCCCATTTAAACACTGTTTTCGCGAGGTAGAGTTACTTTTAGTTTAATGAAGGGTAAATATAAATGTTATCTATTTCTAACCGCTCGCAAAACATAACAGGTGGTTGATTCAATGATGTAAGTTATCTCATTTGTCTTTTAAATTATAACAATAAACAAAACATTTAACATATGTGCTTCAGCCGGTTACTTTTTTTACATTAAACAGTTATTTTTTTAAACTTTAAAATGCGATTATTAAATAATCTACTAGTTGTTTCAGTGAGTGTTTAAATTAGTCTTTGTAAGACAAATTAGTTGTAAAATGCGAAAATAATCGCACTTTTATTGTTTTGAAGTATTCAGCAACCAAGTTTATCTTTCGCTAATTATATTAAAAATCTGGAGGGACACAGTGGTGGATTTAGAGAGGCGTAGGCAATCTTTCAATAATATTTTGTCAATGACACAACCTGTAGATTTATTATAAGCATGATTAAGCGAAGTAATTGTTTTATGTAGTGTTAGAATAAAAGAGGGTGTGCAAATGACAGCTATAAACAATTTTGACCTAATTAAGACATCCGGTAAATGGAATAATTTGTGTTAATTAAAGCGGCCCGCCACTTGTCAGTGCCATTTGCATACCGACTAAACGGAAAATTCGTGTGCTTTGAATCGGCTTTTATTTGTGCACACTTCTACGTCACCATGGCCGAGTATCGATTTTTACACAATTTGGAAGGGTTAAAATTTACCAAGAGATTGATCAGTTTGAATTTTCATGTGCATTCATAAGTCGAGGTCAGTTTGTGAGAAGCCATTTTTAAAAGGAAGCGTTATTTAAAAATGGTGAACTTGAGGGGTTATTCACCCTAGCTACACGTCAGACAAGGTTTTTCTAATTTTCTAGGTTATGTCCATGCAATTGTTTTAATTGTGCGGTTGGCGGGATAAGGGGTGGACGCGACGCGCATGCCCTACGCGTATATGTGTAGTTTTATGATTTTTAGGTGAAGGAGAGGAAAAGAAAATTTCAGGTGCAAGTGCAAGCAAGCCGATGGTCCCTCTCGTCCGTCAAGTTCGTTTTCTACCGGTTTAGGTTAAATTTACCCCGTCATACGGCCAATGCTCCTTCCTGCTTGATGTTTTAGTTTACTCGTACCAATATCGAACCAGACAAGCGCATTGCGATTGTATAACTCGAAATCGGAGCATGGGATTTATAGACGGCATTGTGTATGTGGTATGCAAGAACATGAGGATGAGGCCGTTGCAACTCGAGTGTTGTAAATTGTGGTGTGTAGGCGTGGTGCCCCTTGTGGATAATGTTCAATAATGGATTTTATAACGCGGATTCGACGGTAAAATGGCGGAGCAGCCCAGCATCGAGGCCCAGATCGATTGTTTTTTAGAACAATTCAAATTGAGTGCCTCCAAAGTCATGGAAGAGAGCACTGCGGTAATAAGATCGCGCAGTTCTTACCTAGACAATGATTTACCTGGTAAGTCGACCAAAACAAAAACAGAAACAGAAACTACGATTACTCCACACCATACCGGCTCGGTCACTACATACTACCGGATAATTAAATTAAGGCCCTACGGCCAGGTGAAAAATACGTTACTTAATTGCCGGTGACCGGCAACGATTCATTTCGTTTTATAAACCCACTTTCAAATTTAATACTAAGTACCAAGATCCGGACGGTTTTATAAATAAATTATCTGTTTTATTTATAATTTCTTCAATAGTCGTATTTCCCGCCAAATTTAATTACGCGTTTAATCTATTGGAACAGTAAAGTGACTCGTGGTTAAGTGGTTTAAATTATGTTTGTATTGAAGTTATACTCGTTTAGGATATCTAAGGGGTAAGTATCTTAATGTTACATTACTTGAATCAACATGTTATTATCATTTAAAATGTCTGTGTTAATGACAAAAATACAAAATTTAAACTTCGATTTTGTAGTAAATTATTAATTTAAGTGTATATTTGAATCTCGACTTTGTGATGAAATAAATAAGACCAAATTTAAATGTTAGTCATATACCTGTAAACACATTATACACTTATCTTGTCGGTGCATTTATGCTTTTATCATTTTAATGATGTAGTAGTCAAAATAAATTAATATTTACTTATTCTGTTCTGAAATTGCTTCTCATTAATCACTTGGTGCAACATGATAATACACTACTTATTGTAAATAAGCTATGTTAGTAATGGTGTTATTATTGAGTGAAACAAACCAAGTGTAATTACTATAAGTATTGTATATCATGAGTTCAATAAACAGTTGCCCCTAAGTACTATATTATAATAATATTATCAATTAAATTATTGCCACATACAAAATTTACGATCTGAAAATCAATACCAACAATATAAACATATACTCTCATTAGCTTATATCCTGTCTCAAATGCCACATAGGACACAGACAAGAATAGTGATGTATCCATCATATTACTTTTCAAATTGGGTAAAGAAATATACTTGTTTTGTTCTATATTTTTATGTTTGTTGCCCGACACGTGCTTAGATAAGTTACGATTATTTTAATAGTGAACACTTTTTAAGATCTAGCAGTTTTTTTTAGTTTAGCAGTTTTTACTCCAAAAATAATAGTAACGGACGAAACACGTGTCAGACAACTAAAAATACAAATATAGAACAAAACAAGTGTTTTACTTTACTCAATTTGAAAATTTGGTTCCATCAAGAATGTTGCAGAACAAGTATCGAGTATATAGTACTTTTCTTGTAATAGATATACTGATTTTTGTAAAGAAATCGTAATATTTTATTTTTTTATTAACTCTAATGTACTATTATAAAGTCCCTGTTTATAATAGATTTACTCTATTTTAGAAAACTATCTCAACTTTGGACGTTAGTCAATTGACGGAATTGCACTTTAGGTTAGGTATACATAAATATATATTATACAAAGTTAGGATGGGTTAGGTTCAACAATTTAAGTAGAAATGGTTTTCTTTACACTCGAAAATCATGTGATTCATAAACAGTGCGCGATAAATGTATGAAATACATTGTTAAAAAAATTAATGTGTTATTTTTATACAATATTGAACACGTCGGTTTGTAATTACCAAATCACACTTATTAATGTTTGTTTTAATTTTTGACGGTCAATCTTTCGCTAGCAATGACCTCATCGCCCTCTTTTAAATGGAAACGTAAATTTGTTTTTTTAGGTCTACTGTTCCTTTTAACAATAGCATACAAATTTTACCATGTCACATAATAACATTTTCGAAAATGTAACAATTTAATATTGTATGCATATATTGATACAAATAGATTTCAACACCGTTGCTAAGCAACCAGGGACACAGCGAAGTGAATGCCCCTTTCTGCGTAAAACAAGTAAAACAAGAAAATAATGTTAGTATTACAAATAAAAAATGATTTTTCCCTAATAGTTTAGGTAACTTAAAAAACGTTATCTTCCTATAAAAGTAAAGGTATACATCCAGGGGCATGAAGCAACATTTCGAGTTTAGCAAAGCCTAAAAATTTGGATTTTCATTCTTTTCTAAATTTAAAATTTTATTTTAGCATAAATAATATTGACCCAAATTATGTTCCTTGAGGAACACTTTAAGTTACGGAAACTGGTTTCAAAATTAAGGTACATTTTTTAAACTTTCATTTCTGTAAATATTTTTGCTAAAATTATACTTTTAATTGAAAATAACTCGACAACTGTCGATGGCGCATTTTTTGGCATGAAAGAGCAATCAATGTCTTCTTAGCATGCATACGAAATTCCATGAAGATTTCACAAATAATTTCTATGCTGTGAATGTTTTAAACTTTAATTTCCTTAAATATTTCCATAATATTCAACTTTTTCAACTTTCTATTGAAAAAAGCTCGAATACTGTCGACGGCGTATTAATGATTCTAGACATATTCTGAAAGAGCAATGTCTTCTTAACATCCACACCAAATTCCAAGAAGATTTCACAAAGAATGTCGATGTTGTGAATGTTTTAAACTCTAATTTCCTTAATTTTGTTCATAAAATTCTATTATTTGGAAATTATTCGAAAATTACTCGAAACTGTCGATGGCGTATTTTTTGTTTTTAACACATCTAAAAGAGCAATTTCTTCTTAACTTTCTTACAATCAACTAATGAATTTAGATGTATACAACGTATAGAATTGGCAAACTATTCAAATAATTTTATTTTTCATTTGTTCATTTATAATTTTTAATTCATTTTTTATTAGCCTCTGGTAGTTTCATTTAATTTAAAAACTTTGTCTGCACTTTTAAAATACGAGTACGTATACAAAAATATAAATAATTAAGATATCCGAGAGAATTCATTGATATACTGCAAAAATGATTTCTAACAAAATTAAATGAAATACTCAACCATTTTACTCTTCAACGATTTACTTAGTTGAAACAAGTTAATTTTATTTTAATCCTCGTATAAACAGTTGTTCTTAAAAATAAGACACAAGATATATAAAAAACCAGTTGAGATATTTAACTTTTCCTTGAAGAATGTTAACATTTATTAACTTCTGTGTAAATTTAGTGAATTTATGATTTGTTGATTTTGCACATATTTTGTCCTAATGTTCATATCAACTGCAGTTTTTTTTTTTAGTAAAAAAATTGTAGTAATTTTTGAATTACCTATAAAAGCAAGTTCAAGATTAAATAATCTGTCGACTTTTTACATTTTTAAAACTTTCGCTAAATTCAATGTCATTTTTACTTTAAAAAATATAAACAATAGTACGCATTTTTGACCTAGTCAAGATATTAAATTCTGTATAAGGTATTTATTTTTGTTAAATAAACTCATTGAATTTCATGTCGATTCTGCTGATTTTCCAAAAAATTTTCGTACAAAATATTCTCCATAATAACAATTTTTGCCTAATAAAATTTAATTGTGGCTTGGTCATTTTAAAAAACAAGTTCGTTATTTTTTTAATTAAGTAAACAGTTATAAAAGTAAATCTAAGTATATATTTAGCTTGATTAATTACTTTCAGATCTCCATATCGATTTCAGTATTTAATAATACCCTGGCAAGTGTTTTCCATTCCTTGATTATGCATCAAGTAAATATTCAAGGCTTTTCTAAACTCGAAATATTTAGTTGATGCGTCAGGCGTATTAAGCACTGATTTGGTGTGGAATTTTAAAACACCTTATTCACCTTATTAATAACACAAAAGATACAAAAAAACGTATTAAAAGATTAATATTTTCCATGTTTATAAATCGACGATGTCTATTTCAACTTCCTCTGGCTATACTTAATAATATTCGAGTATTTGCAGTAAATTTAGTGAATACGAATATAGTAAAATAAATCGAATACGAATACATTTTTATCAATTTATAAGATTTTTGTCAATTTTTAATAAATGTCTTCAACTCTTTCTCAAGTTTCAAATAAATAAGTGCACAATTTCACTAATTTACGAATATAAGACAAAATCCTACAGGGCTAAAATTATTCTAACAATTAATTTATTACATGTGCTTGTCTCCTTATAAAAACTATACAGGGTGTAGATAAACAAAACAGGATATAGGATTTTTAATTGATTGGATAACTTTTCGGACATTTTGGAGACAAGGTGACCATTATCAATGGATTAATACTATACCATTAATCCATTGATAATGATCACTTTGTGTGCGAATGTACATTTCGTAATTCAAATAAAAGTGTAAAGAAGGGTTATTAGTGCTTTAATTATCAATTAGGATTTTTAATGTTAATTTCTTTATATGGGATATTATCTTCCCTGATTATTTTAGAGTAAACATGTAATACATTTTTTGTAAAGTAAAAATGTCTGCGTGTAGTCATGCTATTATTTATTATTTTGCGTTTATAAAATCCTGAAAAAATAATAAAATAAAAATGATAATTTTCACAAAAATAATGGTTTCCATGAAATTCAAAAAAGGTGAGCGCTTTGATCTGTTTGCTTCTGTCAAATTGATTAATTGCAAGTTTTCTGTTAAAGCTTGTACATTTTTGGGATACGCTTAGAATTAATCAGATATAAGGATACATCCAGCAGAAATCAATTTAAAAAGCGGGGTTGAAATTACCGCCTCTCAAAATGAAAACTAAGGAAAACTTGTGAGATTATTTGAACATTTCTAAAAAATATAAATTTGACCTTAAAGCTTTAAAAAGTTAATAATTTATGTAGGATTAATGTAAGTTTAAGATACAATCAAAAGAAACTGAGTTTACCACCCAGAAGTGGAATTACTGCTACTTTAAATGAGAATTAATTATTGGATCTATCATTGCAACGGAGGGAATGAATTATCGATTTGGAAAGTTGACGACAAACATATCCCGCACTTGACAAAAACTGCTACCAGCACCACTTCACAATTTGCACTATAGAATAAATACATTTTTAATGAAAAAACTTGTAAACAATTGTGAAGTATTCAATAAGTTTGACAGAAGCCAACAAATTATTACTTGTTTATTTTTTCAGGTTTTTATGAATGCAAAAAAAAACAATAGCATGACAGCATGCAGCAATTTTTACTTTACAAACAATTAATTTACATATTTACTGTAAAATAATCACGGAAGATAATATTCCAATATAAAGAAATCAACACTGAAAATCCAGTTTCCTGTCACCAGGGCCGGCCAACCCTCGGCCCTTGGAGCGCTTCTGTGCTGCCTTCATTAATGTTTTTTTTTAAATACTCAAGTAAATGTTACGAATACTGGTGTTCGTATTCAATTTGGCGAATATTTATTTACTTTTCTATATCCTATATTAGCCAAATTTATTGCGAATACGAGAATATTATTTGCATTGCCAATTTAATTAAATTTACCCATTATATGAATTTGTGTTTAGTACTCATTCAATAACCGGGTAACTATTTCGCGTTTCAGGCTTCAACACCATCATCAGTATAGTCCCGAACCAGTGCTTGAAGAATACCGAACATCTTTGACCACTTATTATGGCCTGTGAAATTTACATATGTTCGCGTAAACGCCATCTAATGCCCATTAGCTTAAGTAGCATCGTCAATAGCTGGCAAACTAATCGTTTGTATACAGCACGATCCTACTTAAACTTATGGGTATTAGATGGCGTTTACGCTTTCGAACATATGTAAATTGCCCATTATAAGTTGAAATAGAAATAGGCTGTTTATCAAGTGACAAGAAATCCATGTGTTAATACCTTTTAGGTTAATATTGTTTTATTCTAAAAATTAATTGTTTTTTAACTTTCACATTACACTCATCTTTTACACGCCTGGCGCATGAAGTAAACTTTCAAGTTTGAAAAAGCCTGAAATTTTACTTTATGCTTAATCTGGGATTTAATAATATTAAATACAGTAATAAATATGAAGATCTGAAAATAGGAAATCAAACTAAATACTTAATTTTATTTTAAATGTACTTGAATAAATGTTTACATTTTTTAAAGAAAATTAGCGTGTTTTTTAAAGTTAAGTAATTGTAGCGAATATTAAAATAATTTTTGAAATTAAAAAAAAATCAATGAGTTAACCTAAAAATGAATAGACTTTATCTTACTTTGTACAGAATTCATTTGATATTACATCAGTTTTAAACATATAGTTCGCCAAAAAGGGAAAATACACTAAATTTGGCAAGTATCGTTTATAAAAATGTGAAAAATCAACAGTTAAATTAATCAACATGAAAATCACTGAATATTTCAACTTCAGAACTATTTGAATTCACGAGGATAAGCTTTTCTTTTAGTTTGCAAAACTTTAAATATAATATATAACATTAAATTACGACAAAATATGTTTAAACATTGGTGCAAAATGAACAAATGATTCAGCATAAAATAACATATAATTCACTGAATTTACACAGAATTAATTGAGTTTTAATATTTTTGCAAGCAAAGTTAATTCTCAACTAGCTCTCATATATTTTGAACCAAACTCGAAGAAATTGTAAATGAAAATATAATTTTTAAAAGGTTTAGTTTTTAATTACGATTAAACAAAAATGTACTTGCTTTAACAAGTAATTCGTTAATGAGTAAGATATTTGTGCATTTCATTCATTTTTTCTAAAATTAAAAAGAAGAAATTATGTTTATGCTAATTAAAAACAATACCCCCCGCCCCCTGCACAAAAAAAAAATCATTTTACCGTTGATCCCCCGATTTTTTTTTGTATGTTAATTAAATCATGATGAAATGTAAATTGTTCTAGCCATCGACAAATAGTTTTTTTTTTTAACTTGTACTGTGGAGTTTTTATAAATTTTCTAAAGAGATATTAAATCATTGTAAAAATGATCACCATTTATAATTATACATAATTACTATTGATTTTTTTTGACTAATTAATTTGTATTTGGTTTTATTAAACATTGATGGGAGTTTAGTGGAATTTTAGAATATTTATTTAATAGATTTACCTTTTTACAAACATTCTACAGTATAATTTTACAATTTAGAAAATATACATTTAATTTTTACCAATTTCGTATTTTACATCCATTTTATTAAATTAGTATAAAAATATAAAAATAATAACAAAAATACTAAAATGTTAAATTAGTATAAAGATACAACTAATAATCTATGCAGGGAGTTTTTCTTTAAAGTATACATATCTGAATTACAGCGTAAATGCTGTAAATTTTCAGATACTCGTTTTTCTAGAAGAATTCAATTTGAAGCTAAAAATTTGGCTGAAGTAAAATTTTGAGTTTAGAAAAGCCTGAAAATTTGGATTGATCGCGTAGCGAACCGAAAATCACTAGTTTAAAGTGAAGTTCAAAATATACTACTTATTTTATATGTGAATCATGCTTGAAATTTTTCAGCATATGCGCAAGGATATCTATACGGAAAATTTAAATTCAATGTACAAAAAAAAAACAATAAAAACGGAAATTCAGATTCCTGAAGTTTTGAAATGGTCAAAAATACGAAAGCAAGTCTTTCACACTTCTGAACAAAAAATAAAACATAAACAAAGTTTGATTTTGCAAAAGAAAATCTGTGATGCTGCCCTTAAATCATTTTAAGTGTTAGTTTTGGCGCTAGAAGAAATCTGGGTTGGCCAGCCCTGCTCACACCTTGTATCTACAAACCAATTCTGCAAAAATAAATAAAGAAATAACTCTTGTTTAATCCTCGATAGTTGTGATTAATTTATCGATATAAAAATAAATATGTTTGTCTGCGAATTAGCATTTCTATTATCAATAAAACGGTTGAATGCATTTGGAATAGTGATTGCAACACTTTTAGTTGTTTGTATACAGTCATTGTATTTGTTTTTTTAATAATAGCAATTATCTACCAAAAATTTAATTTTTATTAACATGTTTACTCTAAATCCTGTGTCATTTTGTTCATCTACACCACAGGCAGAGCTGGGCAGGATTCGAATCATTTAGGATTCGATTCCCGGATTCGAATCCTTTTAGAGGATTCAAAAGAGGTATTCGAATACTTTAGTGAAAACGGATTCGTGATCCGGATTCGTTACATTTTTTTAAAAGGATTCGTATTCGAATCCAAACGTAGATGATTCGAATCCTTATAAAAGGATTCGAATTCTTATAAAAGGATTCGAATCCTTATAAAAGGATTCGAATTCTTATAAAAGGATTCGAATCCTTATAAAAGGAATCGAATCCTTATAAAATTCGAATCCTGATACATGGATTCAAATCATCCTAAATAATTCGAATCATCGCTATTAAGGCTGGGATTCGAATTCGATTAATTCAAATAGTTAAATATTCTAATATGAATATTTAAATCACTAAATTATTCATATTTGAATATAAATATTAAAATTTTCGAATAATTCACATATTTGTGAATGCATATTTGGTTACTTAACCATGAAAAATATCCAACGTTACCAGTATTTTTTTAACTTCACTTGAAATCAGTGTTTTATACGCGTGGCGCATGAAGTAAAATTTCGAGTTTAGAAAAGCCCCGTGAAAATTTGTCTCGGGTCGCTGCGCGACCCTCGACAAATTTTCTACGCGGGGCTTTTCTAAACTCGAAATTTTACTTCATGCTTAGTCTGGGAGTGGACCGTCAAGATTTTCTACATGTCGAGATTTTTGATATTTCTAGATTTATGTCGATTTATTCATAGTTTGTTATTGTATTAAATGCAACTTTAATATTAAATAAAAACGGTTTGACAAATTTTCACGGGGCTTTTCTAAACTCGAAATTTTACTTCATGCGTCACGCGTATAAAACACTGATTTAAAGTGAAGTAAAAAAACGCACTGAAAACCAACCCAACTTCGATATTTTTTCAAAATTGAATGTTTTCTTTCCTATCCATGCTGTAAACCTTCAGATATTCGTTGTTTTCTTGTAAATCAACTTTGATTCCCTGTAGTCCTTCGGTCTCCGAAGACCATGGTTGGTCCTTCGAGCTGTAGCCTTTGTAAAATGGTAATAAACTTACTAATCTAGAGTGATCCTTTAATTTGAAACTTCTAAGAACGAGTGTTGTCCACTCCCAGACTAAGCATGAAGTAAAATTTCGAGTTTAGAAAAGCCCCGTGTAGTAAATTTGTCGAGGGTCGCGCAGCGACCCGAGACAAATTTTCACGGGGCTTTTCTAAACTCGAAATTTTACTTCATGCGCCAGGCGTATAAAACACAGATTCAAAATGAAGTTAATAACACATATATCATCATTAATTAAAATCATTATATAATCAGATATTTAGTCGGAAATTGAACATGTTTGTTGATGGAATAAAATATTACTGGTTGCAAATAATAGATTCAAATTTATTTTTAAAGGATTTGTATTCGTGATTCAAAAATGAGGATTCGAATCTTTGATTCGAATCATATTTTTCACTTACGAATCCTTTATTCGAGTATTCGTGATTCGAATCATATTAGGTGATTCGGATTCGTGATTCGAATCATGTTTTTGAGGATTCATCCCAGCTCTGACCAGAGGGGCTTAACCAACGATCGCGATCGACCCGGTTTCAACCTCCGGTAAGATTTTACGAAAAATAATTTATTTTTCAGTATGATTGTTGAATAATATTGTTGTTTAATCTGCAATTCGTCTATTACTATTCTGAAAAAAGGCAAAATTCATCGAAATTTTCGATCGTTGCACAACCAATAGGACGAGGATTTAAATAAACCGAGATACGGGATTAAAGAAAATGCGTTTAGAGAAAAGAATTTCTGTCTAACAAAATTAGTAAACAGTCGTCATTCTTTCAGAAAAACCAGTCAAGATATTTTAATTCCAATTTCAGGATATTAAAAGGTGTTTATATCGAGCAAAATGAGTGCCTTTAGAATTAATTTAATAATTCATGATTTATTTATAATTTCCAAACAAAATTACTTTAAAATATTGCGATGTTTTTACTAAACCTTAACTTTGACGCCATTTTTCAGAAAAAAAAAGAGTTAAAGTATTTTGATTCCGACTTCAGGATCTCAAAACGTGTTTATTTTTAAGGAAATAATAATTAATGTTATTTTTATATATAATATTCCGAACAAAAAAAAAATCATTATATTTCTGGAAATCTGATGATTTTTTCACTAAAATCACATCTTTGACAGGATTTTCAAGAAAAAACCACCCATAATATATACATAATATTTATTTACTACATATAAGATATATATATCTTACATATATAATATATGTGGGTTTGCTGGGCAGTTGAGACATTGCAACCCCAACTACAGGTTCTTAAAGCTTGTTTATTTTAAAGTAAAAATTAGTGCTTCCAAAGTTGATTCAATAATTCATGATTGTTTCATAATTTTTCAAACAACTAGTTTTTACTAGATCTCAACATTGACACGATTTTTTAGAAAAACTAGTTCAGTTATTTTAACCCTACTTTCATAATCTTAAGGCGTATTTATTTCTAAGTAAAATTGAAGCTTTTTAACGTTGATTTCATCATTTATAATGTTCTTATAATTTTCCAAACAAATTACCTCAAAATCTAACGACTATTCGTATTCATATCACGATTCATCGTTTCTGAACAGTGTGAAATTTGAACTTTTGAACGAGTGTTGTCCACTCCTAGACTAAGCATGAAGTAAAATTTCGAGTTTAGAAAAGCCTGAGCGTTTGGATTTGGACGCATAGCGTCTAAATCCAAACTCAGGCTTTTCTAAACTCGAAATTTTACTTCATGTGCCACGCGTATAAAACACTGACCGTATTGTGAAGTTAGAAATATACTGCTTATGTTTAGTAATTTTTAACCAATCCACGCGCTATAAAAATTCGAGCAATTTACAATAAATTTTAAGGTATACTTATAAGATAAAATCTCTTTATATACTGTTTTTTATTTGTTTTTATTATCTATAATCTGTCGATCGCCAAATAACTTGGTATGCAAAAGTAGCTCGCGGATTGCAAAAGGTTGATCTACATTCTGTATGTCGTATAGTAAAAATCCACTTGAATTAAAAGTTTTAAACTTATTTATCATTGCTATAGCATCACTGGTACTTTATTAAACATGAATTTTTATTATTGCTAACTTAATTGATATAACTTGGACATTTTACTAATGTACAAATGGTGGAGGCGCCGGATTCGTTGGAAATGTATGGCCAACTTCCAATCGATCTTGTAGACATCATAAGGAGCAAACTAGATTGAATTATGTATTCCTTATGTTTAAACTATATAATGTGTTTGATGTTTTAATTGAATTATTCATTATAATTTATAGGTAAAATGTAATTAGTTTGTATATGGGTAATTTACATATAAAGGGAAATGTTGATGCAGTGTAATTTTGATTTCTAATAACACTTCAATTTTATTTATTTTTTCGCCTGAAGGTTCAAATGTCTTTACACAGTTATACATTACCGTGGCAAAAGTCAACTAATTGTATTAAGGCCAATTAAAGAAGGTAGACTAAAATTAAAATATTTTTAAAGCATCTTCAATTTGGTTCTCATTAATCACTTAATGAAACATGTTTACAATATTGATAATTAAATAAAAGTCACTTGGTTTGTTTCACTACTATTTTTTATTCTCTCCGACTATTTTCGACTTATCGTCATTCTCAAGGAGTAATACAGAAAAATATTTTACAAGACATATACAGAGAGTTTTATGTTACACCGAACATTTTCATAACGAGAATATTTCTTTTAAGTATACATATGCATACATTGTACATTTTCCAACGCTCGCTTTACTAAGAGAATTCAATTTGAAGCTTAAAACAAGTGTTTTCCACTCCCAGGCTAAGCATGAAGTAACATTTCGAGTTTAGAAAAGCCTGAAATTTTGGTCCGCGAAGCGCATAGCGGCCAAACCAAATTTTCAGGCTTTTCTAAACTCGAAATTTTACTTCATGCGCCACCGGTACAAAACACTGACATATTACGAAGCTTAAAATACACCACTAAACTTGACATTGAATCAGTGTTTTGTACCGGTGGCGCATGAAGTAAAATTTCGAGTTTAGAAAAGTCTGAAAATTTGGTTTGGCCGCTCCGCGCTTCGCGCTACGCGACCAAACCAAATTTTCAGGCTTTTCTAAACTCGAAATTTTACTTCATGCTTAGCCTGGGAGTAAAAAACAATCGTTTAAAGTTCTAATTGATTTCTCTTACTAAACCGAGCGTCGGAAAATGGACAACGAAGTGCATATGTACACTTAAAAGAAATATTCTCGTTATGAAAATGTTCGGTGTTACACAAAACTCTCTGTATACATATTTTTTCGAAGGTCAGGTAATGAGGGCTTTAAGAATTGGCTTTTAATATTTATTATCATACAAAGTAAAAATATTTGTAACCGCAGTTCAGTGGATGTTACCTGATAAATTATTTAACTTATGTTGTTTGCTATCCCAGTGAAAATGCTTTATTAAATTAGGTACAATATTATCAATAGTCATGTTTTGGTCATCTGTACAATAACTACAATACAATAATTACTTCAAAGCAAAGATAACTAACTTATATGGCAGTTTGTTATCAACAGTAAATTATGAACACGCTAATTCAAAAATACCAGGGGCGGCACGAATTGTTTCACACGTTTCGGCAATGCGATTCTTAAATTCGTCTACATTTTCTATTGGAGTGAACTGGTGGTAAAAGAGCAAGCTAAATATTTGGGCATTCTAACCGACAGGAAGCTTAGTTGGAAGCCCAATATCCAGGAGAGAGCACGGAAAGCGCTCGTCGCGCTGTACTTCTGCAAACGAGCAGTGGGCAAGAACTGGGGACTGAAACCAACCGTTGTTCACTGGATGTACACGGCCGTGGTAAGGCCCATTATGTTCTACGGGGCCGCAGTCTGGTGGACTGCCCTCGACAAAAGGATCCACCAAACTGCACTCGGCAAGGCTCAGAGAGCCGCCGAATTGCTCATAACGGGGGCGGTCAGGTCCACCCCCTCCAAAGCGCTAGATATAATACTAAATCTAGTTCCAGTCGACCTCTACTGCAGATATGCTGCAGCTACCACAGCGATCAGAATCAACTCAGTTGGGATGTGGAGCACTACCAAACAGGGCCATGGAAGGATCCTGAATAAGCTTGTCGATATCCCCCTGAAGACTGACAGCTTCATTCCAGAACTTAATTTTGAAAATAAGTTCTCCACTTCCATCCCGGACAAAACCAAATGGTTAGAGGGCAAGTTAATTCAAGGCACGGACGTCTGGCTCTTTACGGATAGTTCCAAGTCTGAAGACAGAGTAGGAGGAGGAATCTTCTCACAAGATTTCAACCTCAAAAAGTCTTTTAGACTCCCAAACCACTGTAACATTCTTCAGGTAGAGGTCACGGCCATCCGAGTGGCAGCGGACTGGATCCACAAAAATGACCTTCAGGGGAACCGTATCAGGTTCATTACTGATAGCCAAGCCGCCATAAGGATACTGAATAGTCCGTACTGCACCTCAAAGGTAGTCAGAGACTGTAAAAAATCGCTAAATAGGCTTGCAAATAACTGTGACGTGGGACTCATGTGGGAACCTAGCCACAGTGATATCAGGGGAAATTCAATTAAGACGACCTTGCAAGGAAGGGGGCAAGAATAAAGGACCTGTCACATTCCTCTTGTGGAATACAAGAGACTACTTAGGGACCAGATGATAGCATCGGTCAACCATAGGTGGAGAGAAGAATATACGTGTCTCATAACAAGGCAGCTATGGCCTATATAGGATACTATAAACAGCAACAGATTAATTGCACTTAGCAGAATCGACATAAAGAAGGTGGTAGGCATCCTCATGGGCCACTGCCTACTAGGCAGACATGCACAAAAAAAGGGTCTTGAGCACAACGACTTTTGCAGAGGATGCCTGGATGTGGAGGAGGAAGAGACGGTACTCCACTATCTGGGACAATGCCCTGCTCTCGAAGGGAAAAGGATCAAGTACCTTGGTATGCACTATGCAAATGGACTAACGGACCTCACACCCCTAGATGTGAGAAATCTGATCGGGTTCATTAGGTGCTTGGATTGGTTTGTATAGGTGGGAGGGAGGGGGGATCTTTCACCCTTATGGTATCACAAGGGCCCCTTTGGGCCTAAGTGAGCGGTCTAACTGCTGCCATTAGTACCTAACCTAACTTTACACATTGTGTTTGAAGAATAAATAAAAATTAATTTTAGTTTTCATTGCGCGGGCAACGTATTGATTTTTCCAGTTTATCATAAATAACATTAAAATTATCATCTTCAAAAATGGTCCTAGCACCCCTTCCGAGACAAAATTTCAGATGTGCCATTCACTACAAACATCTATGTTTTTATTTTGCACTAATATAAACATATAACTAAATTTTTCTTAATTAAAAGTCGGAACAGCAGCTAATCAACAGTACTCCTTCCTCGGTGCGACGCCAGCACCCAGATCGGTCATGTTACGATGGACAAAAAATATCTATTTTTTATTCCTCTGTCAAAATACAAAAATCGGACTTAAACGGTAGTGCACCCCAGTTTCTCTTATTCATATTAAATCAAATGCACACAAAGATGCCCCTGGATTAAATACGCGAAATGCAGTGACACAAAAAACAGCCCATATTACTATTATTCAACCTGCCAATTAACAATTAAATCGAATAAAAGTCTTTTGAAACATTAATAATTATCAAAAGTAAATTAATGAAAAAAACGCCCTGTCATACTTTCCCAGAGTGTGAGGTAATGACTCATGTAAAACTTTTTTTAATTTATCAATTTATAAGGATAATAATTAGAGGTGCTCTTAACAAAAATAAAAATGTGGTTTCTTCTTAGTCTTATATTTTGTAATCAGTATTTATAAAGAAGTATTTTAAATTTTTAGTTTTAACCATATTATAATGAGTTATATTTATGTTATGTATTATTAAATTGAATGGACTCCGTTAACCGAATAAATAAATAAATGTACAAATTGAAGAATAATACGACGTCATTATTAATAAAGTGGACAAAAATCAATAAGGATAAGTTTGTAAATGACAAAAAATGTCAAGAATTGGAAACATCATCAAAATTTAAAAAAATTATCAATGTTTGTAAATCGATTAAACTCGTGATTGATAAACAAATCATTCATAACAATTGCAAAAAATAATCAGAATCAATAATATTTTCAAATTTAAATTAAAAAATACATACATTTTAAATAAGATTGTTAAATTCAGTTATTATAATAAAAATCGAATCAATTGATAATCGATGCGTGATTTTAATTAACACTAAATTCAATAAGAATTTTAAAAGGACAAATTTATGTTGATTTTTAGAACGTTAAACGACTTTGTCTTGTTTTCTGCTTTCTTCTCCATCTTCAGGATTTTGAAACACTAAAAATGGACATGTCTTAATATTTAAACTAAGTTTGGCATATTGAACGTGTTTTTGCTCTTTAGACGTACAGGTATTTTTTTTTTTTTAATTTCAGAGGCAGGGGGGGCTAGAAGCTCATATCACTCCTTGTGCCATAGAATAATATTATATTTTAATTTCCCGAAATTCTCTGTAAATTTTTTCGTTCAGGAGAAAATAGTAACAAATAAATATAATTGTTTTCTCCATTTTTAATATTGTTCTTCGTAAAACCACAAATCTGTACTTTTGACAATTTGTAACTATTTTCTTCAATTTTTACAAATTTAAAACATTTTCCACTATTTTGATAGATTCAACGAGTGATTTCCACTCCCAGGCTAAGCATGAAGTAAAATTTCGAGTTTAGAAAAGCCTGAAAATTTGGTTTGGTCGTGTAGCGCGAAGCGCAGAGCGGCCAAACCAAATTTTACTTCATGCGCCACCGGTACAAAACACTGATTCAATGTAAAGTTTAGCGGTGTGTTTCAAGCTTCGTAATATGTCAGTGTGTTGTACCGGTGGCGCATGAAGTAAAATTTCGAGTTTAGAAAAGCCTGAAAATTTGGTATGGCCGCTCCGCGCTACGCGACCAATCCAAATTTTCAGGCTTTTCTAAACTCGAAATTTTACTTCATGCTTAGCCTGGGAGTGGAAAAAACTTGTTTAAAGCTTCAAATTGAATTCTCTTAGTAAACCGAGCGTCGGAAAATGTACAACGTATGCATATGTATACTTAAAACATATATTCTCGTTATGAAAATATTCGATGTTACATAAAACTCTCTGTATATGGCTTGCAAAATATTTTTCTGTATTACTCCTTGAGAATGACAATAAGTCGAAACTAATTTTTGATATTGTTCTTCGTAAAACCACAAATCTGTAATTTTTTGACAATTTGTAACTATTTTCTTCAATGTTTATAAATTTAAAACATTTTCCACTATTTTGATAGATTTTTTACTTTTGGCATAAGTTTTCTTATTTGTTACGCTTTTACTACAACATACATAGTTTTAATGGTGCTGTCTTAATGGTGCATTTTTTAAGTTCATTTTATAATGCTTAATTGAGCAATTTAACCCCATTAATGGCTGAGCAATTATAGAGTTAACTCTAAAAGATTATTATATTATTATTTATTTTTTTGCTCTTCTTTTAATGATTTCTATGAATTACTTATTGTATTACATACTGGAAATGTTTCTTTTAAATATATATAATGCATACGCTGTAAATTTTCAGGCATTCGTCGATTTTATAAAAGCGGTTAATCTAAAGTTTCGAACGAGTGTTTTCACTCCCAGATTAAGCATTAAGTAAAATTTCGAGTTTAGAAAAGCCTAAACTCGAAATTTTACTTCATGTGCCACGCATATAAAACACTAAAATATTGAGAAGTTAGAAATCCACAGATTTTTTTTTAAATGAGTATTTAAATAACCAAATATTCACATTTTTCTTCAGACATTCTCAAGCCGTAATAAATAATACAATGTATTAAATTAACTTGTTTAGTAATTTAATTAATACAAAATTATTAATGTTGCATCAGTGGCGCTTAATGGGTTAATATATTTGTTTAACTAATAAAAAAAGGTGATAGGCTAAATTTGCAGGAGGTTTTCTTGCAGCGAAGAGTTAAAATGCATTTGTGGCCAATAAAATTGTAGTGCTTTTTTAAGGGTGAATTTTTATAATTTATTTTATAGTGAAGTTACAAAGCGAATTCAAGACTTTTTTTTAAATAAAAAGAAGATGGTTCGGCTGAACAATGGATCTTTTTTCTCTATCACATTTACTAAGGTTTAAACTAATGAAAAAATATGGCTCTTGATTTTTCTTGTTTTTGTTATGATGATACCTTTGGCTTTTCTGCCTCAAAGTTTGCCGACCACTGGTTTAGGCTGTACGATGAGGGACGGACAGACGGACAGAAAACAATACTCTTCCTTTGTTTTACATATAGGGGAAAGTAATAATTTGTTTTTTACAGAGTAAGTTGTGTATCTATTTTCCTTTTTCCAACATGGCTAGAAAAAAATCTTTTGATGATAAGAATAAATAAATAAATAATTTCAATAATATTGAAAGAAAATTTATAGGATAGGTTGAAAGAAAAACAGTTGAAGTTCGGTATAATCTTCTATCTTTCATAATAGGTGAGTCTTTTATTTTGACCAATGGCGGATCATCTATAAGGGCTGCTGGGTCACGAAGTTGATGCCTATTACACAAATCAACGGATGGAAATGATCGATTTTTCCGAGAATTAACATCTTAATATTTCTCTAATGATAGTTCCAATGGTGATTTAAATGATTACTGGAATCATTTATCAAAATAATGCATTTTACTTTCCCTGTATGTAATACAAAGGAAAAGTATTGTTTTTGTGAAAATATTCGAATCCAAAATCTTTGCGAAAATATCCGTTTTAAGGTCCCCTAAGTCAATTAAAACAATTCCGAAAAATATCTGACCGCCTTAGTGACTGTGTGTCTGCGGATTATGTACAGCTAAAAAAAAGTTTTTAGTGAAAATGCGGAAACCGGAAGTGGTTATTTACTCTTAGCGTTTTTTCAACTTTTCTTGATATTTTTTTATATATTAATCATATCGAAAAATGTTTGAATGCCCTATAACTTGGCTCGTCGAAATACGTTAATTTCATATTTATACTGTTCTGTAGCTTGAATAGTTCAAAAGTTGAATCGTTTTTTGACTTTCTCTATATGTAATACAAAGGGTATTGTTTGTTCTGTAAATAAAATTCTGTGTAAAGTTAAGCGAAATGCAAGCGGTTCAGGGGGCCACAGTGGAGTGATTTCCAAAGTAAAATGACGTGCCCTTTAATCTGGTATCCGACTAGAAGCGCAAGAACGTCAGATACTAAATTTGTGAGTACATTGATTTTTAATGGTCTTAAATGTTTGTTTTTGCTTCAAACTCGCCCCCTTTAAACATTTTTCGATGATTTTTCCACTGGAGTGCCCTGTTTTATAAAAAAAAGAAACCGGTATATGACTGACGGAGAAAGTACTATGATGGACACATCACCATGTTCTTAATAATGTAGTTATTTGAGTTACGTGAAGATTTTAAGTCAAATGGTAAAAATATTGTTTTTCCTTTTACATACAAAAATTGACATTTAGAAAATTTGGGGGGGGCTACGGCCTTAATGGCACATGATGTTAGATTTGGAGTACTACATTTTTTAGGTTTTTTGTGTTCTACTAATGTTCTGCTAAAACTTTCCTCATTTGTCAAAAGTCGAAAAGTGTCAAATTGGACGTGTTTAATGTCAACACATCGAAAAAGTCGATATTGACACGGTTTATATAGATTCATCGAAAATGTTAAATTTGAGTTGTTCGATATCGGTCCATCGAGAAGTTTCAAACTTGACGTATTTAATCTCGGTACATCTCAATGTCCTGATTTGAATTATTTAATCTCGATATATCAAAAAATTTCAATATTGACGATAAAACACGTCGACAAAAACGTAAAATCGAGCCGAGTGTATTTTAAACTTGACAATATTTGGTTGTTTTGTACGCGTGGCGCATGAAGTAAAATTTCGAGTTAAGAAAAGCCCTAAGAAAATTTTCAGAATTTTCACGCAGGGTTTTCTAAACTCGAAATTTTACTTCATGCTTAACCTGGGGGTGGAAGACACTTGTTCGGAAATGATAGATGTCAATATCGAATGTCACACTTGCCAATGTCGATTGAATATTGGTTAATGGAATGTCATGTGCGTCAAATTTTTATGATATTTTCAATATTTCGAGATTTTCGGCGATTATTAAAACTTTCATCATATTTTCAATATTTCGAGATTTTTATCAGATTTTCGATATTTAGAGATTTTCGTCCATTTATAAAATTCTTATCAGATTTTCAACATATCGAGGTTTTTGACGATTATTAAAATTTTTATCAGATTTTCAATATTTCGAGATTGTCATCATATTTTCGATATTTCGATATTTTCGTCAATTTATAAAATGTTCAAGAGATTTTTAATTTTCGAGATTTTTGCCGATTTTTTACATTTTCGGCAGATTTTTAACATTTCGAGATTTTCATTAGGTTTTTGATATTTCAAGATTTTCGATTGTTTCTAAAAATTTTATGAGATTTTCAACGATCGAGATTTTTGACAATTTTTAAAATTTTTATCCGATTTTCATTAATTACAGATTTTTATCAATTAATAAACTTTCGCAGGCTTTCCTAAACTTGAAATTTTACTTCATGCCTAATGTGAGGGTAGAAAACACTCGTTAGAATAATACTGGGGGACATAAATAACAGTATTGTGAATTTAAAAAAAAAAACCACTTAAATCTGATCTATGAGAAGAAATGTCTAACCCAAGTCCACACAGTGGCATCTAACCTAATCTAACCCAAGTGAGCAACATTAATTCTAACTTAACTCCATAAAATGACATCTAACCTAAACATTCTTAATCGAGGAGTGGAAAACACTTGTTAGTAGTTTCAAATTGAACGATATCATTGTGATTTTTTGTCAATATCGATTTTTTCGGTCGATATTGTCATTTTATATGAATATCGTAATGTTCTGTCAGTATTGTATTTTATGTAAATGTCGGTACGGACATTTTACACCAGTGTCAATATGTCACTTTTAAAACGTCAATATTTTGAATTTATGTGGATATAATAAATATATTGTTATTGTATGATAACGTTATTTTAAAATTTTATATATTTTTTTTAATATTGTCGACATTGTCATATTTGACGTAATATCTATTTCGAACTAAAATGTTATTCCTTTTCATGTCTTACTATACCAACAAAAATCACAAAGTAAAACATGATAATGATAATTATTGGTAAAAATATGGTTGTTTCTCATTATCTTACAAGGCCGCTTTTAGATAAAAAAAATTAACATTTTGAAAATTTCAACCCCTATATCCCCCCCTCCTCGCTACGGCCTTGCCGACACTATATGGTATAAGGGAATGTCAATTGGTGCACTTATTATTTTCCGGAACCGAAAATAACTTTTAGTTTTCTCCAAAGGGCAACATAGGTCGGTCTTTTTAAAAACAAACAATTTTTATTAACATAATGTTTTAATATTTTGCATAATTTTCAAATTAAACGAAAAATTAAATGAAGTTTTAATTTCAACATTTTTTAATGTTATTAAACATATTTGGTTTAAACGTTCTAAATTAAAACACATTTAACCTCGTTGACGAATTTAGCCCTTTCTTGCATAGTTCATAGTTTAAAATAATAAAACAAATAAATTGACATTAAACTGAAATTTTAGGAGCGGTGAACAATAGTCGTCAACGAGTTCAAATCAGTATAAATCAAACTAGTCAGCATTTTGAACATTTATGCTAATTATTTTATGACAACACAACATTTAATTTTAAAAAAATTAAATAAAGTGCGCCAACTGATCTACGGGTTTACTTTGGTAACAACATTTTTTGTCCGAACCATGTCCGTCAAAGGGTTTTCAAAATTAAGGGGTGGCACGGGTGGTCTGAACCACCCGGTATAATAATGAAGGCTGGGATTCGATTACGAATAATTCAAATATTCGAATATTAGAATATTCAAGTATGAATATTTCAATTACCAAATTTTTTATTGAATTGAATATTCAAATATTTGCATATTCAAATATTCAAAAATTAGAATATTCTAATATTTGAATATTCAAATATTCGAATATTTTGAATATTGGAATATTCCCCAATGCTTTGTGAAAAAAGGTACAAGTACAAGTTACAAATGTACAAAGGGAAAGTATTTTTTTGTGAACATTTTCAAATCAACATTTTTTAGGAAATGGCCGTTTGGAGGTCCCCCGAGTCGATTAAGATCATTTTTGAAAAATGTCTGTATACGTGTGTTCGTGTATTTGTCAGCGCTGTACAGTAAACATCACTAAAGATTTTCAGATGAAACTTTGAACTTACGCTTTTTATTACAATTCTAGCACATGAAAAATTTGGAAACCAAAAGTGGTACTTTACTCTTAACGATTTTTCAAATTTTCTTGATATTTTCTTACATATTAATCATATCAAAAAATGTTTCAAATAAACATTGTACGAGGGTCATTCCATAAATAATGCACATCATTTTAATTTTCTTATATGTTTATTTTTTTGATATAATCTCTTTACATTCCTTCAACCTAATCTCCTTGCTTCTCAATGGCCGAGTCTGAACGTCTGGGAAGCTTTGTAATACCATCTAATACGTCATCTTTCTTCATCTGACGAAATGCTCGGGTACCGGCAACAGAAAGCTCTTTTAGAGATGAATAACGACGTCCTCGCATAGGCTGTTTCAACTTTGGGAAAAAGTCAAAGTCTAATTGACCTATGTCAAGACTATAGGTTGGATCAGGTAACACTTCCCAACGTGCGTTGTTGTGGAGAATGAGTAGCCTAGCCTCGAGCAACTGAGGTCGGAGTTTCTGTATTTTTCAGTTCAGTTTTTAAATAAAATCAGAATAATACACACCTGACACTTTATTCACGTGGAACTCTGTTTGTCATAATGATTCTATGGTAATCATACGGATAGATCATCATTTGATTGACATTTGATTGAGCTCGATGAAAGTTGTTTGGACGTGTTAATTAATAACTGTCTATCTTTTGTAATAATAATAATAAGTAACGATTATCACACATAACATAAAGTAAAAAAGTGTTGTGCGAAAATTTGGAGTAAAAAGTTTATTATTTTTCACACAGGTCACGAGGAATTTGATTTGAAGTGTATCTATATGTCAGAATTAGGTTATAGTGCTATCCAATTCTAACAAATGTTGGTGAATAATTGTAAACCAGTTTTGACTTTGTATCTAATTTCTGGATAAACGTTGCGAATCTAAATTCATTTTTCTTGACATAAAATGTATGTCAAGAAAAATATTTTTTTAAATTTGTATTACTCTTTATTGAAAGATCTAATTTTTTATAGTTATGCGTAAAACTAACGAATAACAATTATCAGTATTTCGTTTATAAACAAATACGTTTTTTATCAGCTGAATGCCTGTCCTAAAGGGTGATATGTAAACAAATTATGAATCTTAAGGGTTGTCAAATGAGTAAATTACTCAACTGTTTCCAAGGCACTTTTTACAAAAAACAAAAGATTAAAATTGTACATATCAAATGCGCAATAAATTATAAGTGTGATACATCACGGAATTAAGAAAAAATATTCTTTCAAAAAATATGAAAACCCAAAATGGCGCCCATAAGAAAAACAAAAGTTGGCTATGGTCCCCGGGTAAATGCTATAATTATCTTAAAATAAAATATGCTACTAGATTTCTCATTAAAAAATGCCTGCATCATGTCAAAGTTGTAAATATTTAGATTCAATAGTTTTTGAATAAAAAAATAAAAGTTCAATTTCAAAAAGTATGTTTTTCACAATATCTCGTAAACAAAAGAGGATATCTCAATTTTGTTTTAAGATTATTATTTGGCTTTAAAATACGCAACTTTGACCCAATTTAACCGACTCTCTATCTCTTTAAATAACTGAGATCCCCATACATTCTGTCGAAATACGGACACCCTGTTTACTTGAAAAAAAAATCCTTGTATATATTTTAATGTACGCTATATTATTTAATTTGTGCATTAGATGATATATTAGACTGCGTTTCTTGACATTAAATGCCATTATTACTTAAGGAATAAATCTGGGCTAGACTTTCTCGTTTCTTGATCAAAAACAAAATAGCAAAGGTTAAAATTGTTTATACAAAAGTTGTGTGTTTTTTCCTTGGCTACATCTTTTATTTGAGATATTTTTTGATTAAGTTAATATGTGTCTATATTTTAAACATCACTTGAAATCAGTGTTTAATACGCGTGGCGCATGAAGTAAAATTTCGAGTTTAGAAAAGCCCGCCAAATTTTGCTCAGGGCTTTTCTAAACTCGAAATTTTACTTCATGCTTAGTCTGGGAGTGGAAGTCACTCCCCGTAAGAAAAAATCGTTGCTGCACCACTGTACAAATTTATAAAGTTTAATTTAAATCGATTGATTAAAATGTAATAAAGTGTACAGAATCTATTGATTTATGAAAAATGATAATAAATTGATTTTACATATTACATAAATAATAACGTGATTTTACTGCACATGTTGAAAGAATTTAAAAATAATGAACAATCATTTGAATAGACCGGTGTTCGCGCCTGTTGGTCATGTGCATGCGCACACGTTCCGCCATTGTGTCCATGCTAGAGGCGGCCTCACAGTGAAATACGTAGGCATGGCGCATTAAAAACGTCGGCTAGTTTCAATTTCGGGTGAAAATATGTGCGAGTCTACCGTGTGAATCTATATTTAATCTACGCCAAATTGTGAAACTCGTCGAGATTTACAGGATTGCGGAAATAGATAGTGACGTACCATTTGAATTGTGCATTTTCTGGTTATTTAAGGTAAGTGCAATGGACGACGATACGGCCGATATTTGTTTGTCTATTCGGCCATCGTGCGAAAATCGTCTTTTACGTCGTACAGTAGGGACGGTTTTCGCTTCAAAGCCAACGTACGCCGCCGAATCCATCGTTTGTTTACGTTTTAAAGTCTCGCCTTTTCGCAAACAAAACATTATTTGATTTGTTGTTAGAGGCAAGGTATTTCATTCAAATTACTTCCGTCATTCAACAACATACTAATTTTTCGCGTATTTGCTGTTTTAACAGTGCATTTTCAATGGATTTCAATGCAATTTGTTTTTTAGGTTATTTCTTTTATTATTGTACCCGGTTTAATCTAATGAGTATAATAGAACATAGGGCACTTATTGGATAAATGAACCCACTTTTTTGCAATGAGACTAAGCATCCCTGCATGTGTATACTCCAAATAGTAATAGATAGATAGATAATAAATTAAATTACAATAATTGAAGTAATGAGTATTCACTTTTTATATAAGGTGCTTTTCTTTTAAGTTTACATAGCCCAATTACATGCTGTAAATTTTCGGATATTCGTTGTTTTTCTTAAAGAGTTCAATTTGAAGCTTTAAATGAATGTTTTTCACTCCCAGGTTAAGCATGAAGTAAAATTCGAGTTTGGAGGAACCTAAAAATTTGGTTTGGTCGCTATGCGACCAAATCAAATTTTCAGGCTTTCCTAAACTCGAAATTTTACTTCATGCTACACTGGGAATGGGAAGCACTTGTTTAAAGCTTTATATTGAACTATTTGGAAAAAAAGCATAGTTTTGAAGTATGTGAAAATCAACAGGACAACCCGGAAACTTGTTCGTATAGACAAAAAAACAAATAACTGTAAATTTTGAGCGTAACCGAGCCCTAGCCCTCTAAAGTTTGAAAAAATTGTTTTCTTTTTGCCCTGCCAGTTTATTCCAGCACTCGATGTGTCTTTCCAGGGTCTTATTGTCATTTTGGGAATCGGTTCTGGTTCAACGTAGGGTCTAGGTGATGGAATCTTTGCCAGAGCATCCGGTTTCTCGTTGCCATCCTCCCCTGTATGTCCCGGCGTCCACCGTAGTGTTACGGTGCTTACAGTCGCCAGTTTCGTCAGGTTTTGAATGCACCTCCTTGTCAGCTCAGATTGAATCTTGTAGTTGTCTGGTGCTTTTAGGCAGCTTGGTTATCGCTGAGGATCAGGATCTTTTGCTTCATATCCCCGTTGCAAGTTTTTCCTAATACGTAGATGTGCAGTTGCCATCCTTCCCCGAGACACATAAATGTCGCATCTCGGGGTTACGCCGTGGATCCCAACACCAGCTCCACATTCTTTACTTGACCCATCTGTGTACCAAATCAGAGTTCCAGGTGCAGGGTTGCGCTTCTCCTTGTGCCCCTCACATTCTCTTTTAAATGGTCTCTTGAGCAGTGCTGCTAGGTCGAACATTCTATTAGCGGTAGATGACTTACAAAAAAAGCGATAGAAAATGGTAGAATGATACAAATCTACCGCTTTCTACTATTTTTTCTTCTTATGGGGTCTCTATGGGGCATGACCTTATAAATTTTTTTTTAATTTATCTTCAATTTCGAATATTAAAAAAAATTAAATACCACATCGAAATTTCACGTTACCTTTAATAGGGAAAATAATATATATTTTTCTAAAATACCGACCTCGTGTTTCTTTTTGAAATGTTATAAATTATATAGTACTTAATAGTACGTTATTATTAATGAGCTAAAATGTATACATACTTTAGCCTAGGTCCCATTTTAATTTGACTTTTAATAAACAAGATTGTAGTTCTTTATATTTTATAGGGTCAAATATGAGAAACTGGTAACGTAGTTAAACTCGATAATTTTTTTTGGAATTCATAATATTTAACTTCAAAGTGATATGCCTCGCTTTTTGAAGGGATAATAGAGAGTGTTGCATGTTAACAGGATGTTGAATTGAATTTTCATTACTAGGAAGTGAGCAAGGCACTCAGTCTGATGCTTTATTTACTGTTTAATTTTATTTTGAAATCAAATTGCAGATAAAAATGTCTGCAATTTAATTCCATTATTAGATTATTAAAAAGTGATGATGATAAGTACTTGCAAATCACTACTATCTTTAGTCACTTGTGCCGGCAACATATGTTTTTCTGTCATTTTCATGTCTCAGAGACAGATAAAAATATAGACGCATTTATGATATTGCTGCACCCTCTGTTCTGATGCAGCCAACTAATGTACACTTAAACAAATTAGCAATAAAAAAAAAGCAATATTCAATTATCCATTTTTGCTTTCATTTAACTTATATTGCTCTCTATGACTTATTATCACTTCATAATGATTTGAACAAACACACAGATCTTGAACAAGTAAATGACATTTCAGGTTAAGTATAGCCACATGTAAAACTAGGGGTATGGTGATTAAAAATAAAAGTGACTAGCACTAATCAAGTCTAAAATTGGACTATGCGTATTTTATTCATTTACTCAAATTTGTTAATTGCGACTATGGATACCGTCATTTATATATTATAAATATTTTTTTAAAAAGGCACTTAATAATTTAATTATTTTTTCTTTTAGATTAATTTATTTTATTATATGAATTTTTATTTTACGAATATCAAAATAAAGATTTTACTTTTATTGGGTTTTTAATTCTATTACTGTTTACAAGAAGTGCAAACATAAAATGTCCCGAGTGTCGTTACAGTTTAGTACAGAAAATACACTCTGCAGAAAATGCAGCAAGTGTTACCCATCTTTACTAGGGGGCTATTCAGAGAACCGATGCAATATGCCATCGGTGAGAACTCGCACTGAAATGATGAATTTACCAAACCGTATGGAGTAAAATGACTTCATTTCAGTGCAACTTCAACAAATTGCATGGGTGCTGTAAATAGTTCCCCTGAAATTATTAAGACAAAAATACTTCATCTTTTAATTACTTACACGCGTGTCTCTGAAGAACATAAAGTAACTCTGTGTGGTTTAATGCTTAGCTTTGATGTCCTGCGTAAAACTGGTGATGTATTTATTAGTACTTTATTAAATGTTGTATTTAAATATTTATAAAAAAATAAAAAACTTTTACACTTGAAATAAAACAACACCGTTGGGAGGGTTGTTCACTTCAACATGCTTTGCCACACGGTGGCATATTCAATTGCCCGATGAAGCCCTGTGCGTGCAACTTGTTGCAATGTTCGACAAGAAAGTGAAACCCTCCCAACTGTGTTCTTTTATTTCAATTAAATATATAAAAAAAGTTTGTGTATGAAGTTCTTTTTTCTTCATGAATAAAATACTAATTACTATTAAAAAATTAATTAATTATTATTTAAAAATTAAAAAACAAATATTGGGAAAGTGAATATGTTTATAATTACTTAAATAAACTGCACTTTTGGCTGTACAAAGAACAGGGATGGAATTTATATGATCAACAACAACGTGTAGATTAACTTACTAGTACAATTATGGTACAATATTCTAAATTAACTATTTTTATTGCTATGACTGGTAATAATCAACCATTAGTCAAATTTAATTTTAGGTCTTATTTATGTATCCCTTAGTATGACCAGATAGAGAAGTGTGCGAGATGAATAATTTTTAACTCTTTGACCGGAGCACCAATTATTTATATTTTTAAGGATAATTCTGTTTTAAATTTTAAATAATTTACAAAACATATTGAATTAATGTGTATCTTATCACAATACACATAGATTTGTTTATACATAATAAATACTATATCTATAGGGTGGTCCATTCAGCGGTTTCTTTTTAAAAATACTACAAAATAAAAAACTCAGATCAATATTTATGAAAATGTTAATACTTTGTAGGCAAAAACAATACTTCCCATTAATAATGGAATACAATTTCATTCATGCCTCGGCTGGCATAACAAGCCCATCTTGTCAACCCAATTTTTAAGTACATTTTCAATGGATTTGGGCTCTATCTCACAAATAGCTCGACCAATATTGTGCTTAAGCACTTGAATCATTTGTGGATTGTCTGCCTAACATCGATCTTTAGGTCACTCCATAAAAAATAGTCCAACGGCGTCAAATCGCAGCTCCGTGGAGGCCAAATGACATCACCAAAACGACTAATTAGGCAAATACCGAACTTAGTGCGCAAAAAACCAATTGTTTGATGGGCTGTGTAGCATGTCATGCCATCTTGCTGAAACGAAAAATCTCTTAGGTTCAAGACCTTAATTTCTGGCAACAAAAAGTCGGTTATCACACCTCTGTAGCTCCCCGGTTTACAGAAATGGCGAGTAAATGTTTTTGGATTGGTCACACTTTGAGCTACAGGAGCAATACTCTTGTCTGTGGCACTGGACAAAGATGGACACCTCTCTACGGTCCATTAACATTCCTGTCTCACAAACTTCTTGCACAAATTTACATACAGCAGACGCGAATGGTGCTTTATTTCGACCGAAATTTATTATTAAAATTCACACTGTTTTGGCAACACAGCAGTCATTTTGGAAATAAGTTTTCAACATTTCCCAACATTGTTCAAGCTTAAATGTTTTCATTTTGCAACGCGGAGATATGATATGAGTTTTTGTCAATATTTTAAGTGTGAAATATCTGCCAGTGTTAAAATAACGTATGATTTAAAGAGAAGCCGCTGGATGAACCACCCTTTATTACTAAATGCCCAGGGCATATGATCATTTTTTCAAATTTATTTTACAAATCCACTCAGTGGCGCATTTGATTTTTTTTATTAATTTATATATAAAGCAGTCCATTTAAAAATCATGGAATAAATATGTATTTAAAATATGTATTTTTCATAAAAGAATCATAGATTTTATTTGTTAAGGATATGGCACCACCGATTAAAAGTGATTCTTTACAAATTGTTGCATATGAGTACATGCATTTCATTTTTTTAAGTTTTTATACAATAAAAAAATGACAGCACAAAATACGGGCCTACATCGAGCTTGGAAAGTAATTTGTAATTCATGAAATGTACTAGTTAAAAAGAACAACTTACAACCACTTACAATTGCTAGGTCCTACAAACATTTATCAATAACATTATTTTGTCTTGAAATTTAATAATTTCAACAAAAATGATATACCACACCACACTATCTAAATGCACTGTATAGGAAAGAGGACTATGTGGAAAGATCAATAAATAGAAAATAAAATATTGTACTGGTATACAAAAATCTGTCATTAATTATTTTATATTTCAGAACTAAGAATGAATACAAAGACAATCACATCATGTTAGTATTTGATATATAAAATTAGAGTTATGATTTTTTAACAAAAGTATGGCCAGAGTGGATGCAGCTGAGAAAGAAGCCAGTGAAGTACTTCATTCATTACTCTCTGTAGAGCGTATTGAAAAACAAGAAGTAACTGAAGACATTGACAATACATCTCCTAATCCGCATTCATATCAACCATCTGTAGCAGCGGAAGATACGGACAGTCAAATACAGTGGCATACTCCTGTTACTATGCCTCCTCATACATTATTTTCATCCATCGATGGTAGCAATCAGTATTCTGAAGGAATGGACGATCATCAAGTTGTAAGTAATTTTGTACAAGTTTGATTTTAGTTAAATGTTCGCGTTAGAAACCATTGGGTGACTGTAGAATGTAGGGTTGTTATGTTTAAAACACTTTGATTTAAAACAGTGTTTTAAGCATGTTTAAAAACAAACACTGTGTTTTAAACAGTTTTGTTTTAAACATGTTTAAAACAATAAATTTGTTTAAAAAATGTTTGAAACGTTTTTTTTATAATCTTAAATTACCTAAACTAAATGAATAAATTGTATTAAACATACAATTTTATCTGTGTGCTCAATTATACAGGGTGATTCAGAACAGGTGTAAAAAAAAATGGACATCTTGTTTATAAACATGGATCCGATTTTCAAAACTACTGCTGATTTAAAGTTTGTGAAATAAAGAATCGTTATTAAATACAATTTAATCAAAACACAAAATCAAAGTTTGTAATATTTATTAAAGTGAAATTAAACTTAAAAAGTATTTTTTGAACTTCAATTTAATTCAGTGTATTATACCGGTGACGCTTGAAGTAAAATTTCTAAACTCAAAATTTTAATTCATGCTTAATCAAGGAGTGGAAATACTCATTAGAACTTCCAAATTAATTGATAGAAACAGCAGTTGATTAAAAATTTATTTAAATAATAACTTACTTTTCGTAATTGGAAGTAAATTATTGGCGAATAATCAAGTTATGTTTGATATTATTTAAAGTAAAAGTGAAACCTATGACTTTTTTTTTATTACAGTACAGTTTATAAAAAAAAATTATGTACAGTTTTTTTTATTCTGTTGCATATCAAATAAAAGCTTATTTAAACAGCTTTAAAATGAGACCAGTCCTACTATTCTTGCTTTATTAGAACTGAGGTTACAAGCATACAAAAGTTTAGACGTTTTAGGACACTGTAACTAAAAAACCGAGTGAGATAATTTTTTTTTAAACTGTATCTTGCTACTATTTGCTATACAAATCCTAGAAGGTAAGGTTGATAAGAGTAGTTTGAGTTGTTGATTTGACATGGAATGACCTAAACATATTTTTGTGTATGGAATGTGCCCATACCAGCATTTCATATATGAGCCATTGGTCTGTTTAAGCAAACCATATGGCTCTATATGAGTCGGTCGGTAGGGAACATGTTAATTATTGATTATATTAATTTAATGTATGCAAGGTATTCAAACTAAAATATGTATATATATCTATATTTTTTTTTTTAGGTAATATGGGAAGGTCATACCATACAGGTCGAACAAGATCAACCACAAATTAGTAATTTATATACAGCTGAAACTGCAGTGACCATAGAAGAACAATCAAAAGAAGATGTAGTTGTACAAAAGAAAGCAGTCAAACCAAAATCCCCTACTAAATTCCAGAAAAAGAAAATTATTAGAAAGAAAAAGAAAGGTGTTGAAATTCCAACCAATACTGATCCTACAAAATTAGAAGAAAGTGCCGTTCAGGTGAAGGAACGATTTAAAAGAGGTTGTGAATGTCAAGATGAAAGCTGTTTTAGAGGCTTAAATCCAGAGAGTGTGTATAAGCATAGATTAAATATTGCAGAATTAACAAAGGGAGAACATGATATGTATTTAATGGGGGTGACAATGGCCTGCTTGGCAAATCCTGATACGACAGTAAGGCATAAGGAGAGAAGGAGACTTCGTGCGCAGTATGTTTATCAGGGAAGGAGAGTGTGTTTAGATGCTTTTTTATATTTGGAAAATTGTACACATTATCAATTAAAACGTATAAGAAAACATGTGATGACTCATGGTGTCGCACCTAGGGTGCATGGGAATCATGGAAAGAAACCTCATAACACATTCTCTTTAGATATTTATAGACATGCGACTGAATTTTTAAAACAGTATTTAGAACAACAGACTGGTGGGGAAGTTGGAATTGGGAATTCTAAGCAACCCATACAATTACCTTGGGATATAACTAGGAAAAACTTGCATGATGCATATAAGGAATATGGACAAATCCTAGAACCTGGGGTTAAGTTAATGGGATACTCAACATTTAGGCATTTTATGAAGGAACAATTTCCTCATGTTAAGTTTTGTAAGGTTGAGCCTAAAACTGGATTACAGACTCAACAACAGAGTCAGCAACCACATATTCAGGCGCAGGTGCAGCAGGTTCAAGCTGATACAACAACGCATCACCTACAAGTTCAACAGCACACTGCTCTTAAACAAGCTTTACTTAACACACCACAGAAGTGTGTTATCAATAATGAAGTTCAACAAGTTATACCTTTAGTAGTTACACCAAATGATAACAGTGCCCCACAACAACATCATCAAGCATTCTTAGTAACACCAGTACCTCAAATAATTCCCAATGGAAATGTAGTACCACAAAACACAAATAATCATACGGGTTCTAATTTTGCTTACCAAGTTGCAAATACTAGCTATGTGATAAACGAGCAGGGGCAAATAGTGACGACGATGGCAAATGCTCAACACCACACACCATACACATTCAACCGGATGTGAGTTTGGTTATATCCAACATTTACAGAAGTAATAACTTTGTGATAATTGATGGGGTTATTTGTATTTGTATATGTATATGGCACCTTATGGTGCAACAGTTGTAAGTTGTATTACATATGTTATAAGAATATATAATTAATTTATATTTAATATTTTGTTTTTTATAGCTATTTTATTAAGTGCGCGTACAAATATCTTACTCAAATTCTTTATTTAACACTGTACTATTTTGTTCAAATAAAATTTGAAATTATTTTGTTTCTATGGCTTTTCTTTGATGTGATAAATCCTAAATTTCTATTCAGATTTGCTAACTAAGATAAATATAATTGCTTTATAACTAAAGTTCGGTGATGAGCAACCTGTTTTATTGCTAAAGTTTCTACTTTAAATATATTTATTTTTCATATTTACAAGATAATTCTAATAGAACACCTTTTTCTTATGCAACCTCGGGCGGTGTGACTGCTTTAGTTTGGTTAATGTGTGGTGGCAAACACAGTAAATTATAATGTTATAGTATTAGTGTATTGATTATTTCTATCACTTATTATCCATGTTTACTAAGATAGAGCAATCAAATTCAAAATTCACTATTTTCAAAATTACTTTAAAGTAAAAGCTCCGGCAAAAAGTCTCTGCAACCTTTATTTGAAAGATGTTTTAGTTATGTTAACAATTTCCGAGATATGAAGAAAACGCAAAGAGTAAACATCCACTTTCTGTTTCCGCATTTCCTTCAAAAGTTAATGATCTCCAGATATTGAGTATTGGGTTCTACAATATATGAAAATCCATGAGACATGATTGAGATGACACTTGATTCAGGTTCCTGGGACCGTATAATCAGCCCGATTCCGTACCTCGAACGCAAATCTTTATCATGTTAAGCGCTATGACACCCGTTAAATTTTACAGTTTATGTTCGAAAATTACACGCACCAAAATTGTCAAATGGTTTCGCAGTTTCTGGATTAATTGTTTATAAAATAGTGTTTATGGATGCGGACGAAGTGAACTTTGGAGGTTTAGTAAACATTTGTAAGCCAAGTGTAGCAATAATGATAAAAACAATTATTTTGTAGCCACATTTTTAGGTTATATATTTATAAATTAATTTTGATATAAAATAAAACCTCTGTGTGTTTATTTAATAGTATTGTGTAAGTGTTTACCATACAATGGATTCACTTTTTATTCACAAATTTAGGTTTTTATTTTTATCTTCTCCACTACCCTTGGACAGAAGTTTGCGCTTTTACGCACAGTACCAGTTTGAATTTTGACGTCTGAAAGCCGGGGGCAGTGTTGCTAACTCTAGACTGCCAGATGTCTGAAAATGTCGTCTATAAAATCACTAGAAATCACCATATTTTATGTTTTGTTATAACATGAATAAACCAAATACAAATTAACAGAACAACAATTTTTACCGTTAATGAAAACAAAAAGGTATAATAACTAAAGATGCATTATACTATAATTTTACTATTGTTATGATAGTATAATTATAATAGTAGTATGTACAGGGTGTCTCATTAGTGCGTTCTCGGAGGATATCTTAACTCATGTTAAAGAAGCAGAACAGAGAAGTTGCTTAGTTTTAAGAGCTCTTTTAATGACTCCGAAGCAGTATGTCTTTGACCGAAAGTTTTTATTACAAGGACACTCAATCTTTATGAGGGATTCAAAAAACAAATAATATACAGGCTGATCCATTTAAAATAAGCAAGTTGCATCCCCTATTGTCTTTATGGCGCACCCTGTATAAATTAAAATATTTTTCGGTTATTCAGTTCTTAAAACCAAGCAACTTTAGTAAAAACACTTTTTTTCTATCTTAAACGTGAGCCGATATATCCTTCAAGAACGCACTAATGGGACACCCTATGTAGAACGCAATGTGTAAAACTCAACAGCTATGAACATTTAGTTATCTTTAACAAATCTGTATTGAAATTAGGTTGGGTAGCATTTTCTTAGGTTAAATGACAATTTAGGTTAGGTTTGACAACATGTACTAAATTTGAGTAAAATACCAACAAGATTGTAGGATTCAAACCCAATTTTCCCTTAAAAAAATGTACGTAAAATGAGCAAAAACCATGTTTTTACTGATAAACTTTAACCAGATTAAGATAGATAATATCTAATCTAACATAATGATTACAGTTAGGTTAAATAACAAATTATTTAAACCAACCCTTTATCTAATAATATCTAATTTGACAATGATAACAGTTGAGTTAGATAGCAAATTAGATTAGGTGCATGTTATCATATCTAACCTAATCTAACTTGCTATTTCACATAATGAAAAGTTAGGTTAAATTGAATAACAGTTGCAAACGTTAGGTTAGATTGAATAACAGTTACATAAGTTGAGTTTACTAATAGCTATCTAAGCTATTATAACTTTCTTAGCAGTTTATCGAGCTTTAGAGAAAGTTGTTTAGATTATTTTAAGTAGTATTTACTCAGGATTCTAATTAAATAAATATACGTAGTTGGCATTTCAGTTAGGGTTAGGTTAGAAGATAGATTGTGAAATTAGTTTAGGTTAGGTTGGGTTATTTATACAAATTAGGTTAACTTACGGCTGAGCTTTTGTAGTTCTAATTGAATCAATAAAGTAATTGGCGTTTGAGTTAGGGATAGGTTAGATGATACATTGTGAAATTAGTTTAGGTTATGCGTAACTATTTTTAGTTTAGGTTAGATTACCAATTTCTTAGGTTAAGTTGGACGTCAGTTATTGATTATTAATTTGATCTAACCTAATACTAGCTTGATTGATAAGTTACGTTATGTCGTCTGTATCCGTTATTAGGTTATGTTGGTTCTCAATTTGTCAGGTTAAGTTAGTGAACAGTTACTTAGGTTAGATTATAAAAGCGTTCAATTAAAGCTTCTAACGAGTGTTTCCACACCCAAATTAAGCATGAAGTAAAATTTCGAGTTTAGAAAAGCCTGAAAATGTTCCGACATCCGATGTTTTTTAAAAGAGGTTAATTTGAAGCTTTAAACGAGTGTTTTCCACTCCCAGACTAAGCATGAAGTAAAATTTCGAGTTTAGAAAAGGCCTGTGAAAATTTGTCGAGGGTCGCGCAGCGACCCGAGACAAATTTTCTGGGCTTTTCTAAACTCGAAATTTTACTTCATGCGCCAAGCGTACAAAACAATGATTTCAAGTAAAGTTTGAAATATACTCTATAGAAATGTAAGCTTATGATTCATTTGGGGACGTTTTAATGAATGTAAAGATAGATATTTCCGAATATTAATAGTTTTGACAGTATTTTGGCATGTTCGACTGTTTTATGTTTAATCGCTTTCTGATGACAGTAAATCACTAGATTGTCACTAAAAGCATCCAACAAACACTAGAATTAAGCCACGTCTGAATCACAAACAATTTGTCTGAATCTGAAAGTTGAAACCACCAGATTTGGTGACAAAATCATTGATTTGGCAACCCTGGCCGGGGGAATGTTAAGGTTTATTGTCTTTATTTTACTAGTTGAAAATACTATACATCCTCTCGCTCTAAGCCGGTATCAACACGTATAATTGTCGGTATTCCATATACTGGTGACTGTAAAGACACCTTTATATGTGAAAATATTCTAACTTTTCCGGCACTATATATTTTTGAATGCCTGGTATATGTGAGATCCCACATACATGAATATTCCACATTACAGCATACCTATACCACAAGAACTAAATCTAACCTGGCGTATAAACACCACCGGTTGGAAAAAACTAGACATCTAGAAACAAATTCATTTAAAAAATACATTAAGGAATTTTTAATTAAAATGGCGCCTTACTGCATCAACGAATTCACACAATATAGTGATATAGTTTAAAGGAGTATTTAGGCCGAGTGAATGTTGCTCTGAACAAATTGATTGTTGCTTTTAATAATTAAGTTAGGGAATTACATATGTGCTCTAAATCTTATTGATAATATAATAAGTCTAATTTGTTTATTGTTTATTTCTTTTGTATTTGTTTGTCGACGTGTGTAAAACTGTATTGTTATAAGACACAAATAAATATTATTATTATTATTATTATTATTAAAACTATCTTCTCTTTTAACGTTGGCCGATCAATATGTGTATCGATACGAAATACAAAAATCTACACAAACGTCACTCCGCCCTTTATCTTCAACCTTTATCTTAACACAACAGTCAACTGTTAAATATAACGTTTAAGGTACGGAATAGCCCTGAATGTATATTTTCATAAAAACAATTGCGGAGATCAATTTTTGACCAATCACAATACCTCCCTGACACCGTAGTGTTGTCGGTAAAAATGAACACAATAAAACTCAAACTGGTAGTTGCTCTGAAAAGTCAGTGTATGACTGGCAAGACATCTTAAAATACAGATGACAACAGTTCAAAAGCACAGATTCCTTATTTGTGTTCATAGGAATTAATATAAAAGGTACACTTGTTTTTTTTTTCTCGAAAAATGGATAAAAAGTGCAATAACCCGGGGATTACTGGGGGGACAAACGGGCAAGTCTTTTGTAACCAGATTAAATGAACATAGAAAGAATATTTTAAATGATGAATAGACCACGAATTTCGAAAACATTGCATCGCATCTAATCACTTTTTCTTCTTCTTCTTCTTCTTTGCGTAATTAATGGCCTTAGCTATTAAAGCTCTGTTGACCAGTCACAGTAATTATGAAATAATAATTAAAATTGTTTTAAATTTATTGGAGTGTCGATTGTATGAATGAATAAATGAGTGGATGAAGGGATGAGTAATGAAATCTTAAATCTAGGTCTTAAGCGTAGGTTAAAATCTGGACAGAGTTAAACAGCCATTGCTGCGCCCTCTGCCCTCCCCAAGGGATAGAAAATAGGAAATACACGTGGATTTTTAAAGGAAAAGGTTCAATGGAAGGGAATTTGGGAAAAGGATTATTGAAAAGGATGTGATTGAAAGGATGATTAAGGATATGGTGGACCACGTGGAGGCCGCACGTTTTAATTGTGCAGCGGGACGGACTGCTCGGGGTCAGCTCTCGAACCACACTCCAAAATCACTTTTTCAGTTCAACCGATTGTAAAATGTTTCATTCAACTAATAAGGGATTAGTTTTAAATTATTTGGAAGTATATAAATAAAGCCATAAAGGCGGAAAAATACGTGGTCAACGACGACGAGGAATTTCGGAATTTCCAGATAATTAAAGCGCTCATTACGTTCCGCCCTCTAGTATATGAGTGGTCTAACTGCAAAACTCATATTCTCCACTTTTTGTGAAAATTGAGTTGGCTGTTTTTTAAGTTCTCCATGTTGAAGTATACGTGTTTTTTGCAATTTGCCAAAAGTTTTCAAAAGTGGAGAATGTGAGTTTTGCAGTTAGACCACTCATATATAATCAATATTGTTCTTTTGTAATAAATAGTATAACAAACCAAGTTCATTTCAGATAAAAATCTGTACTTTAGTAAATATCGGCTGAATATCTAAATTTAGCGGTTTATACGAGTTTTTATCAAAATATTCTGAATATTTTCATTCGCTTTCAAATGAAGTTAGCTACACAAAATCCCCCAGATTTTCCTCTAACAGAGGCATACTTAACTGTCAACTGGTTGCATGCAGTGCAATGAAGAGGGCATTTAAGCTGTTCTTAATTTTGAGTTGGCCTTTACTAAGAAGTCCTTAAAGTAAAGACGGTGCAAACCAATCCGTGAATATTTGGTTGACGATTTCATACCTTTTTATGAATGGCTGTTGAGACAGCAACATTTAGTTTGAGGTTCCGTTTTAAGTTTAGGTGTTGTGTTGTTATAGTTTGTTACATTCAACTAGGCGAAACATTAGAAAATAGTTGTGCTTATAACACCAACAGTTATAAAATTCGACTTGTTTAAATTATCAAATAGTACAATGCAATGAGCATGGAATCATACTATTTGTACAATATATTTTTTCTACGACTTCACATATATTTACAAAAATATAGTCTAGTTTATTATAAAACTAGCACTATTTTTCGCCATTTAAACTTTTAAAAGCACAATTCAGAACGAAATTCCTTCGAGTTTTCTTTAATGCGTAGCCTGATGTGCCCCCCTCACACTATTGTTCCGTTTTTACACACTGAACCGCACAACAGCACTCGACTTTAAAGTTGAAAAGATTCAATTTCGATTTATACTTAACTGTTTTATTCGGCACTTTTGAGCGTCGCAAGTAATCTTCACGAGTCGGGGGTGCTGATTTATGTCAGGATTGACTTGTTTGAGGCCACAATCGGTCTTTGTAACGCAAGACGAGCGTAAAATGTTTTGAGGTGTGTTAGGTTCCGATTAATACTTGACTTTTTTATTCAGTACTTTTTAGCATCGTGAGTGGTCTTCAGGTGTCAGCGGCATTGACTTACGTCGGAATTGGCCTATGCAGGGTCACCATTCGATTTCTGTAACGCAAGTCGAGCGTATAAAATTTCAAATTTCTGACGTTTTGTGAAATTCACGTATTCCAGGTCGTACTCAGTTTAGATTTTTTTTATTATGTAGACTTTGCCATAGAAACGAATTCAGTTTTAGAGTTGAAATAGGTATATCGCAACTCTAGAACTGGTTTCTATGGCAACGACCACATAATAAAAAATCGCATTACATTTACTAATCAGTGATGGACCCAGAAGTAGGAATTAAGAATCACTTAATTAGTTGCACAGATAAACTCTACAGAGATACCATTATGTCGACATTTCTTCACATTTCTCCCCTAGTTAAATGAAACGAGCAGTTAACTTAATAATATCTCATGTGTTTTTAATTATTTGTTTAACTAGAAAAACGACATTTTAAAAGCACCCCTTTATAAATACAATTATTTTTCTCAAAAAATGTATGCAATCAAATATTGCAATCAAATATTTTTTTCTATTATTTTTATTATAAATTAAGAAACAAATTATTTATAGACATCGCGTTTGTTGTAATATTTCATCTACAAGGAAACAAATGAATACTTTATTAAAATATGGAACCTTTTTCTATTTTCGGCTGAACATAAAATTTTTAGCTATTTTGGTTTCAAGGTCGATAGAGATTATTTTTAACATCGGCGTCGATTGACTGTCGCAAATACTGAATGTTCAAAGTAAGAAAACGCTAGATTTAATGGTAACGTCTTAATTGTGTGCTTGAGTTTCATGTAGTCTTTTGCTATTGTTTGAGTAATTTCTAAATCATTTTATTGCTTTTACATTTATTTTTTGCTGCGTTGCTGAGTTTTCCTCTATTATAAATATACATTTCAATCGGGGCTTATACACCAACTTTGTTCTTATATTTACTTTAATTCAAAATCGATCAGGTAAAAGCGGCAATGGTTGAATGTGTTTATGTAAATAATAAGAAAGTATTATGCTGGACTAGGACGGTAGCCAGAACTTTGGTCCACCTAAATCTATTGCATTTTATGGAAATGCAACATTAATCTTGTTTTTCTGAGCACCAGGCCGCGCAATACCTAAGAGAGGTACGTCGGGTTGGATCGGGTCTCGAAAACTTGAGAATATTATAATTTTTGTTTAAGAGAAATCCACACACCAAGGTACTTTATAATAAATTAGTGGTAACGTAAGGCCAAAATATGTTCAATGCTGTTAATGGTTACTAATAATTGTTAGCTATTTGCATAACAGATACAAATGTTGTGAGTGAATTTTTGCTTCAAACTCCCCCCATTTAAACGTTTTTCGATGGATTTTTCCACCGGAGCACCTTCTAGAAACCGGTATATGAGTGCTGGGGAAAGTACTATGATACCACATCACAATTTGTTTGCTATATCTCTGTAAACATTAATAATAAGTGATAAAAATAATCGATATATTAATTTAATAACATTTTAATTCGCGGTCGGTACGTGTATTCGTCACATCAGAGTTCTTATGACTGGTAATGAAATATATTATTTTACAGTGTCGGCTCGTGAGAATTTTTATTAGTGGGGCGGCAGACATAAACATACAATGAATTTCTCATTCAAGTATACATGTCCTGATGTGTATGCATTAATTGTTTTTTAAAGAGTTTAATATTGAGCTACTAACAGAGCTGGGCCGGATTCGAATCATTCAGGATTCGAATCCTGGAATCGAATCTTTTTAGAGGATTCAAAAGAGGCATTCGAATACTTTAGTTAAGCTGGATTCGTGATCCGGATTCGTTACATTTTTTTAAGAGGATTCGTATTCGAATCCAAATGCGGGTGATTCGAATCCTCGTAGAAGGATTCGAATATTTATAAAAGGATTCGAATACTTACAAAAGGATTTGAATAGTCAAAAATAATTCAAATTAATTGTGAGGATTAACATGAACAAATTGTTTTGTGTTTTTTTTTAATTTCTCGTTAAATCACTGTTTAATACACGTGGCGCATGAAGTAAAATTTCGAGTTTAGAAAAGCCCCGTGAAAATTTGTCTCGGGTCGCTGCGCGACCCTCGACAAATTTTCTAAGCGGGGCTTTTCTAAACTCGAAATTTTACTTCATGCTTAGTCTGGTAGTGGACAACACTCGTTCTTAGAAGTTTCAAATTGAAGGATCACTCTAGATCAGGTATGGGCAACCTTTGACATGTTGAGGGCCAAACTTTAGCGTGCAAATACGTTCGCGGGCCGCGTTTAAAAGTACTTAGTGCATTTTAAAGTAGTGATAATATTTTTTTGCGATAGATATTAGACATGAAATAATACGACAATGTTATTATAGTACAATTTATTAAAATAACAAAATGAAATTTAAAAAAATGGTACATTATAATTAAATCGTTAAATTTGCAATTGTTACAAACTACGAAAGTTAAATACACTGAAATCAATGAGACACTTGAGCTTCAATTTGGAAAACTAGTCCATCGATATTTGGATTAAATCCACTGACACAAAGACGTAAAGAATTTTCCAAATTATCGTCAGTCAGTCTTGTACGATGTGTTGATTTATTAACTTTCATCAATGAAAAGAACTGTTCGCATTTATAAGTACTGCCAAACGCACAAATCAATCTTCTTTCGAATTTTCGGAAAATTGTCTTATTCTAGGTATTTTTTGTAGAAATCGCACAACTCTACGTCTTCAAATTTGGATTTTAGGAGTGAGTTTTCTTGAATCTCGATCAACTTCATTTGTAAGTGTATTGGAGCATTTTGTACAATATATGTTGTAGGAGTAGCAAATAAACTGAAACAGTCTTCCATGTTTTTGAAGTCGCAAAATCTGTTCGAAAATTGTTCCGACAGTAACTTGAGTTCTTCAGCATATTGAGCATATGCAATATTTTCATACGCAGAGAGCGTGTTGAAATGGAAACTGTTACCAGACAGCATCTGTGACTCCCACAAGCGTAGTTTGATCTGAAACGCTTTTAAATGGCTGTACAAATCATTTACTAACTGTCCTTGTTTTTAAAGTTTCAAATTTAAATAATTCAAATAGCCTGTAAGATCGACCAGAAATGCTAAGTCACATATCCATTTTGGGTCACTTAATTCAGATAGTGGTTTATCTTTTATTTTCATAAAGTCTGCTATCTCATTTCTAAGCTCGTAAAACCGTTTCAACATTTTTCCTTTGCTCAGCCATCTGACTTCACAATAATATGTTACGTCGTTATATTCAGCTGATATTTCATCCAAAAACGCCTTGAACTGACGATGGTTAAGCCCTTGGAATCGAATAAAGTTGATGGTTTTTACTACCACATTCATAACATTCTGGAGTCGAATGGACTTAGAACACAAGTTCTGTTGGTGGATAATGCAATGAAATCAAATCATCTTTTTGCACATTTAATTCTGTTGCTTTTTCATTCAAAATTCCGATGAAACTTTTACGTAAGCCGACCATAGAAGGTGCACCATCAGTGCATACTCCAATTAATTTTGACCATGGCAAGCCAAAACTTGTGAATACCTTTTGAACTTCAATAAAAATATCCTCTCCTGTAGTGGTTCCTTTTAGCGGCTGTAAAGCAAGCAATTCCTCAGTAACAGTGAATTCCTTATCAACACCTCGAATAAATATAGCCAGTTGAGCTGTGTCAGACAAATCGGTGCTCTCGTCTAATGCTATGGAAAATGATTCAAAACCAGCCATACGGTCAGTCAATGTTATTTTTATATCATTAGCCATCATTTCTATACGTCGAACAACAGTTCGTCTTGACAAACTAATTTTTTCAAATTCTTTTTTCTTTTCAGGACACATAATACCGCAAACTTCTAACATACACTCCTTGATAAATTCTCCTACGGCAAATGGTTTTAATGCCTTTGCCAATTTTGAGCTAACTATAAAACTAGCTTTCACAACATTATCAAGTTGTGTTCTTTGTTTATGAAACATTTGTTGCGGTTTTTCCAAATTTGCGGTAAGCTTCTGGATTTTGTCTGTTCTTAATTGTCCTGTCAGTGAGTGCAGCGTAGCATGCTTAGTTGAGTAATGCCTCTTTATATTGAATTCTTTTATTACTGAAATGGATTCATTACACAGCAAACAAATAGGCTTACCATTGTGCAAGATAAAAAAGAATTCTTCAGTCCATTTTTCTTGAAAATGGCGACCCTCTGTATCTACTTTTCGTTTCTTTCCACCAGACATCATTTTTGTTTACTTTTCGTTCAATAAACTTAATAACAAACTATAGTTAGTAACCACTCAAGATGCACACAAAGTCACAAAGCAAGTCGACGGCTCGAGCAGTTCGCTAGGATATCGTTTGTCCAAGTTATCACCTCGGTAGCTCAAATAGAACTGAACTAACGTTCGGGCCATCCACCCGCTTATATAGGCAAAATGAACGAATAATCTGGAATAAACTAGTTTAGAATAATTGAGAAGCAATAAATCTATTGATGTGTCGCCCGTGAGGCGGCAAACCTCAAAGAATTTGATCGAGCAAGTCGAGTGGCGGCGATTATCAAAGAGTGAGGCGGCAAACATCAAAGAATTTGATGTTTGCCGCCTCACTGTCACTCCCGTGAGTATAAGTACCTAATGTAATATTTTTTTAATTGGGTTTTTTCAAAATGTCTCGCGGGCCGGATCATATCTTACAGCGGGCCGGATCCGGCCCGCGGGCCGGGGGTTGCCCATATGTGCTCTAGATTATTAAGTTTATTACCATTTTACAAAGGCTACAGCTCGAAGGACCAATCATGGTCTTCGGAGACCGAAGGACTACAGGGAACTGAAGTGTTTTTACAAGAAAACAACGAATATCTGAAGGTTTACAGCATGGATAGGAAAGAACACATCCAATTTAAAAAAATATGGAAGTTGGGTTGGTTTTCAGTGCATTTTTAACTTCATTTTAAATCAGTGTTTTATACGCGTGGCGCATGAAGTAAAATTTCGAGTTTAGAAAAGCCCCGTGAAAATTTTCTACGCGGGGCTTTTCTAAACTCGAAATTTTATTTCATGCTTAGTCTGGGAGTGGAAACGCTCGTTCGAAACTTCAAAGTGATTGCTTTGATAAAAACATTAACTGACTGAAAATGTTTTTAAAGATAATAATTTAGTTTTCAAAATTTTGTTAAACATTATTTGAAGTAAAACTGACATGGTATCCACAATCTGAAATGTTAAAGTTTTCCGACATTTCTCTGATTCAAGATTGTTTTCCCTGACCTTCTAATATAACTTTCGTCTGTGGGAGTTTGACTGGGGGTTTGTTAAATTGTTTTCATTGTTTTTGTCAATATTTTAGTTGATTTTATAAATTCTTACGTGTTTTGTAATTTTTATAATGCCTGTTGATTTTGACTAATTTAATAAAATCATATGGCTTTTTTGTTTGTGTTTTGGTCAATTTGAATAAAATACCATGACTTTTCTCTGACTTTCTCGGTTTTAATAATAGTCAGTGACTTTTCTATTTACGTAATTTTCAGGCATTCGTCGATTTTATAATAGAGTTCAATTTGAAGTTTTGAACGAGTGTTTCCACTCCCAGACTAAGCATGAAGTAAAATTTCGAGTTTCGGGGCTTTTCTAAACTCTAAATTTTACTTCATGCGCCACGCGTATAAAACACTGATTTAAAATGAAGTTAAAAATGCACTGAAAATGTTTTCTTTCCTATCCATGCTGTAAACCTTCACATAGTTGTTGTTTTCTTGTAAAAAAACTTCGATTCCCTGTAGTCCTTCGGTTTCCGAACACCATGATTGGTCCCTCGAGCTGTAGCCTTTGTAAAATGGTAATAAACTTAGTAATCTAGAGTGATCCTTCAATTTGAAACTTCTAAGAACGAGTGTTGTCCACTCCCAGACTAAGCATGAAGTAAAATTTCGAGTTTAGAGAAGCCCCGCGTAGAAAATTTGTCGAGGGTCGCGCAGCGAGCCGAGACAAATTTTCACGGGGCTTTTCTAAACTCGAAATTTTACTTCATGCGCCACGCGTACAAGACACTGATTTGAAGTGAAGTTCAAAAACACACAAATACATCTTTAATCAGAGTAACACAGATATTTAGTCTGTTATCAACGATGTTCAGTATTAATAATAAATAATTAGGTTTTGAATATTTTTGTTAGAACAACTGATAACGATATTTATATGTTAATGGTTGTAAATAAATAATCAAACCAAATTTATTCTTAAAGGATTTGTGATTCGAGAAAACAGGATTCGAATCTTTGATTCGAATCATATTTATCTCTTACGAATCCTTTATTCGAGTATTCGTTATTCGAATCATATAAGGTGATTCGGATTCGTGATTGGAATCCTTTTCACAAGGATTTGTCCCAGCTCTGGCTACTAACGAGTGTTTCCACTCCTTGATTAAGCATGAAGTAAAATTTCTAGTTTAGAAAAGCCTAAAAATTTGACTTGCCTGTCGTAGCAAAGCGGAGCGCTCGCCAAATCCAAACTCTCTGGCTTTTCTATACTCAAAATTTTACTTAATGCACCAGGCGTATAAAACACTGAAACATTGCAAATTTATAATATTGTTTAGCAGTATATTTCTAATCCTTTAGCAATATATTTTTGATTTTACAATATTTCAGTGTACTATACTCGAGGCGCAAGAAGTAACATTTCGAGTTTATAATAGTTAGACTTACGAGTGGCCACTTAGGTCTTTTGACACTACCATTTTTGAACCAAAATACTCTCATTGTGTATCTGTTCCACTACACTATGGCTCAAAAACTGTTCAAAATGTGAGACTTTAAACTTAATTTTGTTTTGATCCAGAAATGGGTTATTTCTATATTTAATATAATAATAATAATAAATGTCTTTATTTATCATAGAGAAAAAATACAGAAAAAAATCTTATAAGTGTAGGCGAAGTTTAATCAGCTTAACCTGTTACTGATCTTCTACTTCACCTACGAAAAATTAATCATAAAGATAACTGCAACATGTGAGTTATAATATTTCGATGTAAATAATCCCGAATTAATTTGTAATATCATGACTGTAAATATCCCAGGCAGCAAATTGAGGACGAGTTTTGGTGACCATCGACCTCAATATTACAGCAGATCGACTTTATTTGGTGAAGTGATTTAATTAGTTTAAAATTGTAACGAAAATTCCTAAAATTGATATTAATATCGACAATATTACTAATTAAGGTAATTAAAGTAAAAATATGTGTATCACTATTTTTCTTCTTCTTAAATTTACTGTTATATTGAAATTAATTTGAATGACCTCTTCACTTCGAAGTTATTTTATTATTCCCTGTAAATTCTTAACGGATCCACAATTAGTAAAAGTATTTTTTTAGCTCCATTTAATATCTCAACACATAAAATTTAATTATAAAACTTTACAGATTACATCAATAATGAATTCCCATAGCCTGAGGACTAATCATTTAAGATGATTTCGGCTCCCGGTCATAAACACTAATACATAATTTTCGGCAAAGTCATAAAGCAACTATTTTATTGATAATCCAAAATACATTTGCCCAACTAATATTTGCTTGATGTTAATACCGTTCAATGGCACACATTTTATCATCACGTCGGCGTTTATTTGAATTTTATTCATATTCATCGTTTGTAGATTTTTGACATACAATTGAAAAATTTGTATTATTTTGGTTTTTGTATTTCACCAGTTTCCTGATTTATCCATGAAGGTATAGGTTAAATGTATTAAAATAAGTTGCTAATTACATGTAAATGAGTTTTAAAAAGTAGCATTACTTTTTTAAATTCAAGACACAGTTCCTTTATTTATATCTTTCTAACATTACTAGCATTGTCGAGAGTAGTCACTATTACTTTTGACAATGTTAGCTTGTCATGATCAAACAATACCTAAAATTATAACTTGGTCGTTGATAATGGAGTCTTCTGAATGATTATTTATTTAACAGTAGTTCACCATAAAATATTATAATAAAAATACAATAAAATAATACATTTAAACATTAGAAATAAAACACAAATAACAAGATATAAGAATAATGGCTGTACAAATGTGAGCTTGTGGGACAAAGCTTTAAGGCTATTCGTAAAAAAATCGAAGGCAGCAGCCTATCGTATTTGCTTGTCTTAGCACTTGAGTGGCTGCAGCGTTTTGAGTGTAGTAAGTTTTCCTAAAGGAACATAAAATACTGCACTTTCTCGTAACGCTTAAGGGGGTACGTAGATTCGTAACTTATTCATTTTGTCCACATCTGCATTAAAAACTGGGTCGTAGTTCTAGAATCATATCCATACTGTTTGATATTTATAGAAATGCAATTTTAGGAAGTGACTTATTTCCTAATTAATAAACGTTAGCAGAAATGAAATCACTTTGTTTGTTTTGGATATTTTTTAAAGTCTACTAAAAATATTACTTAGTACTTAATTTAAATAAACATGTTCTTAATGCAACTGGTAAAAAAATATATTTATCAAAATACAAGGAGTTTTTCTTTTAAGTATACATACCCCAATAAACTGTATAAATCTTCAGATTCGTTGTCTTTACAAATAGTTCAAAAACTCTCAGGTTAAGCATAAGGTAAAATTCTAAGTTTAGAAAAGCCTGAAAATTTGGTTTGGTCGCGTAGCGCTACTCGATCAAACCAAATTTTCAGTGGCTTCATCATCAGGCAGATGAACCGACTGTGTGATGATCATTATTCATCTGCCAGATGAAGCCAATAAAAGTGAAACTGTGTTGTTTTTATTTCAACTATATTTTTTATGCAATTTCTTCTTTAAAAATACAAGTTCTTTAAATTGAGAAGAAAACCATCAAGGAAAACACGAGTTATTACTTTGACTTATATTTTGTTTTGGAACAAATAGATCGATTACTTCCAAAACGAAATGATAAAATTCTTTTTATTTGATCATTTTCTCATTTTTAAATGCACCGTGTATCCCGGGATTACTGCCCGGATACCAAAAACTTTTTTATCAACCATCTTTGGACAAAAATTAATACTTTAGAAATTTTTTTAGATAACTTAAAAACAACATGTTCATTATCAAATCCTAATTTGGCCACAGAAGGCGCTCAAAAATTAAGAAATACAAAAGGCATGATAAGAGAGAAGTACCTCTAATTATATTTTTAGGCAAAATGCTATTAAAAAAGTTATTTGTAATCAAGAATTAAGTCTAAATACAATATTTTAACTTAAGCGAGACAATTTTATTTTTTAGAAATTATTTATTTTTTTCATGTTTTTTCGTATATTTTTTAACATTTATTCATTCAAAATAATTGCATTTAAATTGCCTCTTTTCAATTAAGTTATGCTATGTACCATGGGTCCCCGGATGACTGACCAGATAGGTGTACGTTTTTAATTATACATTTTTCAAAAAAGTCATTCTTTGTGAAACGTTTTGCCTCTCTTAAAAACACCATAAATACATTACAAATTTGATGTAGGGTCTTTACAATGCATAGAGAAAAAAATTAGCTTGTAAGAGAATTGGCTTAAATGTTGACTTTAGTGAAAAATGTTATAAGACAAAAATGACACAATTAATTAAATATACAGGGTTTTTTTAAATATACAGGGTGTCTGTATTTCGTGGAATGGCATGGGGATCTCGGTTATTTGAAGAGATAGAGAGTCGGTTAAATTGGGGAAAGTTGCGTATTTTAGGGCTAAATAATAATCTAAAAACAAATTTAAAATATCTTATTTTGTTTTGAAGATATTGCCAAAAAAGTGATGTTTTGAAATTTAATTTTTGTTTTTTTATTCAATAACCATTGAATCTAGAGATTTGCAACTTTGACTTTATACAGGCACATTTTAATAAGGAATCTAGTAGTGTACTTCATTTTAAGGTAACTAGAAAATGTAGCCAGGAATCATAGTAAACTTTTGTTTTTCTTATTTGCGCCATTTTGGATATTTATATTTTCAGAAAGAATATTCTTTTCTGAATTCAGTGATATACCACACTTATAATATATTTAAAATTTTATATGTAAAATTTCAACCTTTTCTTTTTTGAAAAGAGTGCCTTAGAAACAATTGAGTAACGTAGATATTTGATAACTCCTAGGGCCAACTAGGGCCAACGACTTCTTACACATCTCCCTTAGAGGCGGACCTCAAGCAGATTCGTTACTGTACTCCTTGAAGAAGTATAATTGACCTATAAATTTGATACAAAAATTTATGTATTACATTAATAACCTATTTACAGTAATATGCAGATGTGTCAACAACGTAAAAAATGTTTACAGAAAATTTTCAAAATTATGTCGTTTAAAATATGTAACTAAATTAAAAAAGTAACAATATACACTAAAAATATCACTGGAAATTATATTAAGTGTTCGAACAAATCGCCATTCAACTCCAAGCATAATTCTGCTCTTTTCCTTAGATTTTGCACTGCTCGAAAAATCCTTTTTAATTGTTGTATGGAAACCATAATGTTTGTTCGCATATCGTCTATGTCCTCAGGAATATTTTTGTATACTGTGTTTTTTACAGCTAAGAATTAAATGACAGCTGTCAATATTTCATTTATAAATGGATATGTCGCTATTGATTCCATGGCACTCTTTACAAATAACTGAAAGATATCATTTTACATGTCAAATGTAAATTAAATTATGAGTATGATACATCAACGAATTCAGAAAAAAATAATCTTTCAAAAATATAAAAATTCAAAATGGCGCCCATAAGGAAAACAAAAGTTGGCTATGGTTTCCGGGTAAATGTTAACGATATATTAAAATAAAATATCTTACTAGATTCCTCATTTAAAAATGCCTCTATGATGTCAAAGTTATAAATCTCTAGATTTAATAGTTTTTAAATAAGAAAATAAAAACAAAATTTAAAAAAATCAGTTTTTTTGCCAATATTTCGAAAACAAAACAAGATATTTCCAATTTGATTTCAGATTATTAGTGGGCCCTAAAATTGGCAACTTTGCCCCAATTTAACCGACTCTCTATCTTTTCAAATAACCGAGATCCCCATGCATTTCCACGAAATACGGACACCCTGTATAGAGCGAATTTTTATTTTAAGTATACATATGGATACGCTGTAAATTTTTCGACATTTGTTACTTTTTTTTTAAATTTAATTTGAAGCTTTAACCGAGTGTTTTCCACTCCCAGATTAAGCATGAAGTAAAATTTTCAAGCTTTTTTAAGCTCGAAATTTTACTTTTGCCGCCATGCGTATAAAATACTGGTCTTAGGTGAAGTTTAAAATATACGTCTATAGAATACTGCTTTAGTAGCATATTGCGAACTTCACAACATTTGAGTCCAAATTTTAGGGCTTTTCTAAACTCGAAATTTTACTTCATGCTTAATCTGGGAGAAGAAAACACTCGTTAACGCTTCAAATTAAACTCTTAAAAAATGTAACGAATATGTGAAGATTTCCAGAATAATTGGGATATGTATTCTTAGATGAAAAACTCACTGTATAATTCAAGTTTGATATGAGTAACTTGAGTTTGTTTAAGATATTTACAAAAGATTCAATTTTTATGATATGTTAAGTTTTATTGGCTAAATATCACCAAATTTTATGAAATATTGTTAATTTAAAATATATAATTATTTTGAATGAATAACGTCAAAAATATACGATCATAATTATAAAAATAAATAAATTTAATAAAAATAATATTGTATCTATTAAATTCATATTTTGTATGTACGAATTACTTTTTCAAACATCTTTCTCTAAAATTATAATTAGAGATACTTTTCTATTATGATAATTTTTGTTTTTCTTAATTTTTGAGCGCACTCTATAGTAAGTTTAACATTTGACAACAAAAATAGTATTTTTAAGTCATCCAAAACTTTTTATAAAGAATGACTTTTTGTCGAAAAATGGATAATAAAATAGTTTTTCCTATCCGGGCAGTAATCCGGGGACACACGGTATGTTTTTTTATATTCGTTCATATTGTGCTGTTTATTAATTATTGGTACTGTGATGGTTTATACTTAATTTTAATTTAATTAAAATATTGTTTTATTTATACACAAATTGTAATTGTGTATGAAGGTTGAGAGTGTGTATATTTCCGGTGAATGCATACATTTTCCATTTCTACGACTGCATTTAAATGTAAAATAAATACAAATGTTATTGTATTGCAATATTCGACCTACTAAAATTGGCTCCACCGACAAACACGACAGAAAAGGGGATACTTTAAAATAAAATTTGCTGTGATCTACACAGGAACCGACAGCAAATTAAAATGATATAGGATTAGTATATCGATTATTCCCATCATTTATTTCTAGAGCTTACAGAGATAGAGCAACAACATTAAAAAATAAAATTAAAACATTCTCGTTTTTAAAAATAACTTTTAAATAAAAAGAGATACGACTAAAAGTATTAAACATTGTGTTTATTTCTTGATTATGTACAACTTTTATTAAAGAAATATAATTATGTTAATCATTTAGGAGATACGAAGAAAACGCTAAGAGTAAAAAACAAACAATAAGAGTGAAAAAGTTGATCATTTCGAGATATTGTAAAGTAGAAAATCCTATGAGCCGTATTCGCTAAAATCGTTACACTGCTGCGGAAGGGTCCGGAGCCAAATTGTTATAGTCCTGCCAGGAGGAAAGACAGGTTTTTTGTATGTATTAAGTGGAGAAACAATATTTTAATGCGTAGTTTCAGAAATTGATGGATAAATATCACTTGATCAAACATTTATCAGACACGGAGGTGTACGTATACATTTACCGTGAATTTTAAACATTTGCCGGTCAACGTATATTTACCGTAACATATCCAATAATAATTTCATACTTATTTTTTTCTATACTGATGTAATTTTATTTTAGTACTTTAATATAATTTCTACCAAAAATAAGGAAATTGTCCAGAAGTAATAAGAAATACTTATATTGCAAGAAAAGGCAAACGCGATAAATCATGTATTAATTATTAATCATGTATTTATTAGTCTCTATAAAATAATCAGTAATTGATCGTGGCCGTCCATTGGTGATTATTTTTCAATGATTAACTTATCAAATTTAAATTATAAAAGAAGTTTGATAAATTAATTGAAAACAACGAAAATACTTATTTTGATGTAGATAATTACCTTATTATGATTATTTTTCAATGAATAACATATCAGATTTAAATTACCAAAGAAGCATGATAAATTGTTTGAAAACAACGAAAATAGTTATTTTAATGTAGATAAGGTAATTAATCATTTGAATGGTACAGAATGCAACATAACAGGTAAATGTTTTCGTTTATAATTCATTCTCTTAAATGTAATGCTGTACAGAGGAATCCTTAAAAAAAGATTTTTAAGTAATGACTGTTGAAACAAATCAACTAATGACGCAGTAACCATGTTAAAAACCATAAGTAAGTTAATTTTTACAATTACTATTTTTCAAGAATTGCTGTGTAAGGAAAGTATTGTAATCAAGATAAAAATTAGACTATCCAATTTTGGTATTTCTTTACGTTTTCAGGTTCTCTGAGAACAATTTTGATATGTTTACTGTCTGTATGTATGCGTGTAAGGTGCACACGCATACATACAGACAGTAAACATATCAAAATTGTAAACACACTAACTTCTGAAGGGAATAAATGACCGATCTCAAATTTTGCAGGTACGTTTAAGACCTCGGCTGAAAGGCCGCTAGTGTTTTTGAGCCAAATCGCACTTTCGGTTTAGTCGAAAGTGACATCAACTTTCATGTGTCTTAAATATACATAGTGATTTTATTTGATTTATATAAAGAACAGATAATTCTGCGAATAGTCATGTTATTTTCCTAAAGATATCTCTATAATTAACATAGTTATTAAGACATTTATTTTGAGAACAGACATCCTAAATGAAGTCACTTTTGACAGGTATCAGATTCACATTAGATATGAAACGTCATCACACTCGATGGCGTAGAGGTTGAGCATCCACCGAATATTATGTAAAAAAATGTATTCTTTATTTCTTACAAACAAATATATACGTAATCAGAATGTTCGGAAAGTCGAGTGGGGGCCATTTCACATTTTTTTGAAAACGTTTCTTATATTTAATAGGGCCAATTTTTGCTTGTAGTGAGGTTTCTGGGGTACGAGATGGCGCAGAGATAGCAAAATTGCTGAAAGTAGTTTTGACTATATATTGGTTCATAGTGCCTGCCGAATTTTATCACAACGAATAATACAAATTATAAGTGCGGAGCGCGTTGTTTGTTTGTTTATATAGCGCCGGGCGAATGAATGGGTATTACATTTTAGTAGACAAGTAAACTGGATAAATAATCATTCACGATTTTAAAAACATTTAACTGTTTTTGCTTGTCTCATTTTCAATACTTATTTTTATTATATAATTATAAATTACAATCATTATAAATATATATTACATATAAACATGATTTATGTGTATACAGAGAGTTTTATGTAACACCGAACATTTTCATAACGAGAAATTTTCTTTTAAATATACATAAGTATACGTTGTATATTTGCCGATGCTAGGTTTATTAAAAGAATTTCATTTGAACCTTTAAACGAGTGTTTTCCACTCCTAGGCAAAGCATGAAGTAAAATTTCGAGTTTAGAAAAGTCTGAAAATTTGGATTTGTCGGGCGGAGCGAAGCGAGCCCGGCAAATCCAAATTTTCAGGCTTTTCTAAACTCGAAATTTTACTTCATGCGCCACCGGTACAAAAACTGATGCAATGTAAGGTTCAGCGGTGTGTTTCAAACTTCGTAATATGTCAATATGTTGTACCGATGGTGCATGAAGTAAAATTTCGAGTTTAGAAAAGCCTGAAAATTTGGTTTAGTCGCGTAGCGCGAAGCGTAGAAAATTTGTCGAGGGTCGCGCAGCGACCCGAGACAAATTTTTACGGGGCTTTTCTAAACTCGAAATTTTACTTCATGCGCCACGCGTATAAACCACTGATTAGAAGTAATGTTGTAAATATATACTGCTGAGATGTGATAGATATGTACTAAGATATAACGAAAAAATATAAAAAATATTTATTTTGCAAAGGCGATAATAATAATAAAAGTAGAAGAAATTTAGTTTAAGACATTTTTCCGTATTCTTAATATTTAAATCATCATATCTGTAACGAGGACAATGCTAAGGGGGACACATCAACATTTTTTTTAATATGAAAAAAAAATATTTGAAAAAATTAAAACAATCACTTGGAGCTGAAACTAAAACCGAAAACCGCAAAAAACCGTTATTTTTTTCGGAACGAAAACCGGAACAAAAAAATAACGGTTCGAATCCCGGATTAAATTTCGGGTTCGCAAATTACAAAGAAATTTATTTCACAAATAATATGAGGCCTTCATCAAAACGTTTATTAATCGTTAACGATTAATATAACGTCTAAATTAATTAATTGATGCTGAAAAATTTATGATCATTTTTAAAAAGAGTTAAAAATTCATAATAAATTTTGATAACTTCTTGTAAATTTACACTTGTATGAAAATTTGGAAGATTAACGGAAATCTTGAAATTTTGAGAATTATCGGAAATCTTAAAAGTTTACAAAAAGCGGTTAGATTTTTAAAATTGACTAAAACGTTGAAAATTCACGAAAAATGAGATTTTGAAAATTAACTAAAATCGTGGAAATTCATGAAAAAAAAGTTTAAGGAATTCACGAAAATTGCTAACACAAAAATCACAAAAACTGTCAGAATTTTAGAAATAAACGAAAATCTTTGAATTTCATAACACGCGTCAAAATATTAAAAATTAATAAAAAGCTTGGAGAAATTCACAAAAACTGGAAAATTGACGAAATATGTCAACATTTTTAAAACAGAAAAATGTAAACAATTCTATTTTATTTTTATTTTTTTATTTTGAAAATTAAAGGGCATCTTGGAAAAGTTACGAAAAGCGTTAAAGATTAACTAAAATTTTGGAAATTCATTAAAAATTCTTAAAACTTTGAAAATGAACTGAAATCTTCTAAATTCACGGGGCCCAATAATTATGATTATTATTATTATTTTAAATAAACATAATACAAATCAATTATAAAATTGAGAAAACCGTAAACATTTTGCAAATCATCAAAAACATTAAAAATTGTTAATTTCAACGAAAAGAAAACAATACAAATAATAATACTGTAGGTATTTATTTATACAAAATAAAATAGTAAAATTTGAGTAAATTCAAGTCAATCCAAATACAAGTCGTCAAAATGACTTAAAAAAATTGCTTAATTTAACAGAAGTATGTATAATTTACAGAAACGACAAGATTCAAAACATATATCATCAAAATTAACATACTCATTGAAAATTTGGTCAAATTGATAAATTCAATATAAAATGATTAGGATTTTCAGAATATAAAAATCTAATGTCAGTTTTAGAAAATTAGACTATTACAAAGGAATACCTAAATATTGGATTTTAAGATATATTGAAATATGTATACTGTAAATTTTCAAGCATTCGTGATTTTTGAAAGCTTTCAATTTCAAGCTTTGAACGAGTGTTTTTCACTGAACATTGATTTATTCCAAAGCTCAAAATATATTGATCATGTATGTACATTTACAAATCATAGGATAAATAAAAATATTTGGTACATTTTCAGCGTACTGTAATAAATAATTGAGAAATCAGAATTCAATATGTGCGGGCGCCCACATGATCATAATAATTGTTGATTGATACGCGAAATGTCTACTAAATATTCACGGGACCTTAAATACGCTAAGCTGACTAGGTGCCTCGGTGATCAAATCGCCGAGAGCCGCACGCACATTCAATTTGGTAAATTATAAATGAAAAAATAATTTTCCCACTCAGCACTTCAATCAACATTCCTATTCAAAACATGAATCCAGAAATACAATTATATTTACAAAATGTATTGGGAAATATTTTAATAATGTCTTTTTTTGTTGTGTATCAATAACATAACAAATGAATGAACGGTTCGCGTCAGAAAAAATACATTCACAATTCAAGGTCGGGAGCCGGGAGCCAGGAACCCGTGTCGCAACAAATGTCGTACACGAATTCTACATATCAATCCTAATTTCTTTTCACATGTATTTAGAAATCACAGTATATTTTGAAAATATTACTAAAAAGGCACGATGCTGCCCCCTATTTATTGAAAATATAATTAAAATTTACACTGCTCTTATGGAGATTTCTAAGCAACGATTAATTTTATTTATTTATTTATTTAACCCAACAGCCAAGAAGGCCAATTACAGGATAACTTAAAAATTAATTCATAACATGTAAGTAAAGTGACATCAGATAATTAATATAATAGCTTTAACATAAATCAGTGTGTGATATACACATCAAGACAATTGCTATATTTGACAAACTAAATATTTAAGTACAATACGCAAAGAAAACTACAATACATATCGAAAATACATTATGATGAGAGAGAAAATATTGTTAGTGGCGCGATATATCTTTATTAAATTGAAATTATTGCTATACAGAAATAAATAGAGAAAATCGTAAACATTTATATATACATACATACACACACCCACGCAGATATATTTTTGCGCACCTATGCATAATATTAATTTATTATACATATAATTACTTATATATGAAAAAAGAACACTATTGTAACTGTGACCTTAGACAGCTTCGCTGACATTAAACATGTCCAGGTCCTGATTAGTACAATATGTGTTAACAGTATTACACATTGATAATATTGGCGAGTTTAAATGACGATGGCTATTCGGTGAGGGAACATAGAAGTTTAATTTTTGTCTGCCATTTAAACGGGGAATGTAAAAGTTTAATTGAGAGAGCAAATACGGATCGTTTATTTTGTGATAGATTAACTTGTACCCAAATATAATTTGCGACAAGATTCTTCTATATTGAAGTGAAGCGATTCCAAACTCACTTTCGAGTACATTCAACGGATAACCCTGCACAGGATAGACATGGTGTTTTCTGAAGTACAAATATTTCAGGAATTTTCTCTGAACCTTATCGATTTCCAGTGCGTATACTTTGTACATAGGGCTCCAAACTATTGAACAATACTCTAGCCTACTGCGTATATACGCGTAAAAGAAATTTATAATAGGTTCCAGACTATTCAAAATTTTTGTATTTCTAATTATAAAACCCAATAGCTTGTAGGATTTGCTCGTAATCATTTTTATGTGATCGTTAAATGTAAGCTTGCTGTCAAACAAGACGCCTAAATCCTTAAAAGATTGAACGCGATCTATCAGCGTGTTATTAACTGAGTAAGGAAATTCTCTGATGGTTTGTTTTCTGTTGAAGGTAATTACTTTGCATTTAGCTATGTTCAGTTGTAATCCATCGTTGTGGCACCAATCAAGAAAGTTATTTAAGTCATTTTGCAGTGCTGAGCAGTCATTAGGTACATCAATGGCTCTAAACATTTTTAAATCGTCAGCATACATTAGACATCGAGATCCAATACTATTTGCAACGTCATTGAAAAATAATAAAAACAACAATGGGCCCAGGTTTGATCCACATAATTTGTTCGATCTGACAAATAGCATGTTATCAGTTTTATTAAAGAATCACTTAGTCCAAACATGTGCAGTTTCTTTATTAGCAAATTATGTTGTACTGTATCGAAGGCCTTCGATAGATCGGTATAGATGACGTCCATTTGGCAGCGTCTATCCAAGGTCTCAGACACAATATTGGTAAAAGTACAGAGATTTGTGGTAGTTAATTTTCCACTCATAAATCCATGCTGGTTTGGTGATAAATGTTGAGCAACATGAGCATATAATAGTTTGTACAACATAATCTCAAATATTTTAGCAAAATTGCTAATTAGCGAAATAGGCCTGTAATTGTGGATATCATCAACACTTTTGTTTTTGTGAATTGGTATAACCTTTGATATTTTCCAAATAGCTGGAAATATATTATATTTGAGCATCATATTGTATATGTGAAGTAAGGGTGTTGCTAATGCATATCTGCAATCTGTGACGACCATGGCTGGTATATTATCGGGACCCATTGTTAGATTTTGTTTTAGTGACTTAGCAGCTGAAACAAACTCATCTAGACTAAAACTTTTAATATTTATTAAGAGCGTTTGTGAGAAAATGTTATTTGTATTGTTCATGTTTTCAGAATTATTGATTGTACGATATACAGAGGAAAAATAGTCTGCAAATCCATTTGTTATGTCCTGTGGTTGGTCGAGTTCGACATCGTCTTTTTTCATATATCCGGGAATTCTTGACCTACCTTTACGAGCATTAATAAACGACCACATTTTTGCGGGATTTCGTTTAATGTCCTCTTCAACAGTGTTGATATAGTTGTTAAAGTCATGTTTAATATTATTTTTCACAAGCTTTCTATATGCAAAGTATTGACGTGTATGGAAATATTTTTATGCTTTCTCAGAACTGTATAGTAGTGTTGTTTGCGTTTGATATTTCGTATTGTTAAGATTGAGTACCACCAATTCGTTTTACTTTGTATTTTCATGAATCAAATACTACCTTGAGCAGCCTTAGTTTGGGGCCATTTCGTTGGACCCCAAGACGAAAAGTTTTAATGCGGTTTTTAGATAAAGGATTAGTATTGATTTTGTTTATAATATTCAGTGCAGTTTGTGTATCTTCTTCCTTTGTGGAGCCTTCGGGTATATTAGTCATAATCACATTACACTCTCTGCGATTTTGTTCTCTTATTTCACACAAAACTTCGTCTATTATTTTCGAATCTGATTAAGCAGGTTGTTTCATATGTGCAATATCGCGTTGGAGATTGATCACCATTATTTATCTTTATTTTAGATCAATCTATTTAATACAACATATTTATAATAATTACCATAATAAATTAAAGCAATATGAAGAAGAAATAATGTACAGGTCTCAATGCTCTATTTTCATTATTGTGGAAGATGAATCGTTGTTTGTTCTTATGGCCAAATAACATGTAAATTTCCGACCTTAAGAGGGCCAATTTTTGCTGGTAGTGTGTTTCTGGGGTACAAGATGGCGCAGAGATAGCAAAATTGCTGAAAGTAGTTTTGACTATGTATTGGTTCATAGTGCCTACCGAATTTTATCACAACGAATAATAAAAATTATGAGTGAGGAGCGCGTTGTTCGTTTGTTTATATAGCGCCGGGCGAATGAATGGGTATTAAATTTCAGTACATAAGTGAACTGGATAAATAAATATTCACGATTTTAATTTCAATCGACAAATATTTAACTGTTTTTGTTTGTCTCATTTCCAATACTTATTTTTATTCTATAAATATGAAATACAATCATTATAAAAATATATTACATATAAACATTTATTTATGTGTATACATAATAATAATTTTAATAGAGTTTAATGTCTTTATCAAGAATTTTATGTTCTGTCCGTGGTGCGAAAATCATGGAAAAGTGATGAAATGTCATGGCAAAAATGTTTAAATGTTCCAGAATTTTGAAAAAATCGAAACTGTCTAAAATCGATGAAATGTTTAAATTTGAGAACAATGTCAAAAAGTGATGAAATGTCAATAAATATTAAAATTTGACAACAATTTGAAGTATGTGTAAAGTGATAATCTATAATAAAAAAATGTTTTAAATATTTCAAACTTAACAATTAATCAGTATTTTATGCGCGTGGCGCATGAAGTAAAATGTCTAGTTGAGATAAGCCAGAATTTGGACTCTTACGGCTTTTCTCAACTCGAAATTTTACTTCATGCTTAGTCTGGGAGTGGAAAACATTCGTTTAAAAAGAATTAATGGCTTTTTACAATATTGTAATTAGTTTACAAAATCTTCAGGGGTTTTTAAGTTTTTGTCCAACTTTTAAAATCTTGTCGTGTTATTTTCAAAACTTTGACGACTCGTGAATTTTCAATACGTTTGTTAATTTTCAAACTTTTTTTAATTTCCAAGATTTACAACAATTTTTAAAATTTTGACAAAAATCATGCATTTTCGAAGATTATTGCTGATTTTTAAATTCTTGACTTCTTTCGTTACTTTTTAAAACTTTGACACCTTTCATGTACTTCCTAGATTTTCGATTATTTAAAAGAAATGCCGCTATTGATGACTTTTCTAGAATTTCGTTAATTTTCGGTCTCGCAAATTTCAAAACGTTTATTAATCGTTAACGATTAATATAACGTCTTAATTATTAATTAATCGATGCTGGAAAATTCATAAAAATAAATGAAAATCTCGATATGTTGAAAATCTAACGAAATTTAAACGAGTGTCGTCCAATCCCAGCCTGAGCATGAAGTAAAATTTCGAGTTTAGAAAACCTCCGCGTAGAAAATTTGTCGAGGGTCGCGCAGCGACCCGAGAGAATTTTTCAAGGGGCTTTTCTAAACTCGAAATTTTACTTCATGCGTCACGCGTATAAAAACATTTAAATATTGTAAAGTTTACAAAATACTAGCCTTTACTTTTGTTCGGTTGGTTGACAAATTGTGTAGAAATTCTGAGCTCATTATACATACTAATTCTTTTTATAAATTCTGACAGCTTTTTCTTAATTTTAACTAGATAATTTCCTTAGTTAAGAACATTTTATTTTCTAATCGTTAGATAATTAATTATTTATTTTCATTTTGGTGAAAATTTGCCTGCAACAATTTTAAATGTATGATTTTTTGGTATCTAGAGGGGGGACCTTGGCACCCACTTTAAAGTAACTAGTGTTTTCCACTCCCAGACTAAGCATGAAGTAAAATTTCGAGTTTAGAAAAGCCCCGCGTAGAAAATTTGTAGAGGGTCGCGCAGCGACCCGAGACAAATTTTCACGGGGCTTTTCTAAACTCGAAATTTTACTTCATGCGTCACGCGTATAAAACATTGAAATATTGTAAAGTTTCCAAAATACTAGCCTTCACTTTTTTTCGGTTCGTTGACAAATTGTGTTGAAATTTCTGAGCTCATTATACATACTAATTTTCTTTATAAATTATGACAGCGTTTTGTTAATTTTTAACTAGATAATTTCCTTAGTTAAGAACATTTTAGTTTCTAATCGTTAGATAATTAATTATTTATTTTAATTTTGGTAAAAACTTGCCTGCAACAATTTTAAATGTATGATTTTTTGGTATCTGGAGGTAGGCCCGGGCACCCCCCTTTAAAGTAACGAGTGTTTTCCACTCCCAGACTAAGCATGAAGTAAAATTTCGAGTTTAGAAAAGCCCCGCGTAGAAAATTTGCTGCTGCGCGACCCTCTACAAATTTTCATGGGGTTTTTCTAAACTCGAAATTTTACTTCATGCGTCACACGTATAAAACACTGATTTACAGTGAATTTAAGAATATATAACGCTTAGATGTGAAGATGATCAATATTTACCTAGAAGTAGCAAAAAATGCAAAAATTACTTTTTTTGTGAATAATTTTCTAATAATAATATAAGTAGAATAAATTTAGTTTGGGCAAGTTTTTCATATTGTTGATATTTAAATCATCATATCTTTAACAAAGAACGTGCTATGATGGACACATCACATCATTGGTTTAAATAATTAATAAAAAATAAAAATAGTGCCTCGTTAATAAAATTATACAATGTACTTATTAAATAAGGTCTGACAGTCTCGTTAACCAAGTTTTATTCATATGAATTATACAGAGTGTCTAAAATTTAGTGTCAAACTTTTCAAACTTTAAAGCACTTTATTTTTCTTATTTTAAATTAGACCCCCTGTATATTTTTATGTCATTCCATGCGGAATTATAGAACAAACATTTTTTCTAGTTACAATCGCAATTCCTAACACATTATAAGTTATTTGCAGAAAACTCGTTTTATCAACTAATCCAAAAAAAAAAATGGCTATTTAATGATAAAAATCGATGGTGGCTTTGAAAAACAATTTATTGTTTAACAAAGTGACAAAAGTCTATTTTGACTTTGGTAATGTAAAAGTTAAAAGCATTATGAGTTAAGCTCTTTATATCCAAGAATTTGTTGTCATGAAGTACAACCGAGACGATCTCGTAGATATGATTTTCATATTAGGAGAATGCGAAAAGAACTGTTTTTTGGCAAGTCGAGTTTACGCATAGCGGTATCCGGAACGACGACATCCAGACAACAGGAGCCTGGAAAACTTATTGGAGAGATTTATACATACGGGTAATGTAAACTATACAAAACCAGTTAAAAATAGGCCGGTTCGAACTGAAGAAAATCAATTGGCTGTGTTATTATCAATTACGGAAAATCCTTCCGTTAGTCAACAAGCAGTCGCTGCTGCCGTGGATGTAAGCGAAAGAACTGTTCAAGAATTTTAAAGGACAACCGTTTCCATGCCTATCATATCCAGTTCCATCAAGAACTCTTTGAACAAGATTTTGATCAACGTGTCGAATTTAGCAACTGGGCGCAAACTAAAATTAGGGTACATGTTGACTTTTTTGATAAGGTTTTGTTTTCTGATGAGGCCACCTTTTATAAAAATGGATTTGTGAATCGTCATAACTTCCATTATTATTGCGACCACAATCCAAGAGTTTTTAGGCATGTTGATCAACAACACAGATTGGTAATTAATGTGTGTGGGGGGGGGGGGGGGGGGAGAATTATTGGTGAACATATTATTGGCCCTCACTTTTTTAATAGACATTTGAATGGACCAACGTATCTGGATTTTTCGCAAAATCAATTGCCAGGTTTATGTCAACATTTACCAATGGCTGTGAGGGATGCAATGTGGCTGCAATAGGATGGAGCCCCAGCACATTATTCATTACAAGTCAGGGATCATCTCAACACAACCTTCCCGAATCGATGGATTGGAAGAGGAGGGCCAAGTAAATGGCCGCCCCGATCACCCGACTTAACTAAATTAGACACCAAAAAACATGCAGCAAAGAATCATAAATGCATTTCACAACATTACACCCGACCTATTACGAAGAGTTGCAAGGTCATTTCATACTCGTCTTCAATTGTGCCTCCAAGAAAACGGAAGACATATCGAACATAAGTTCTAGTAGGTGATTAATTTTAGAAATGCGTATTTTTGTTATGTTTTTTATGAAATGTTATTACTAAAACTATTTTTTATACAAAACTTAATATCACGCGATCGTAAAAAAACATGATTCAGAGCAGGCCTTGACTAGAACAACATGGTTGGCAAGACAAATTTCAGAATACTGTTTTGTGTTTAAATTTATTTGAAGTTTCCTGTTTTTATTGAATTGAAATCAGTGTTGCTAATCGTTTTGTAGTAGTCAATGCCTGCTCTGAATCATTTTTTTTTCGATCTCATTGTACTTTCACGATGTGTAATATGTTTAGACGAAAATCTGTGAATCCTTTAAAACTTTCGAGATGCAATTTAATTACAAAACATGTTATGTCAATAAATTGTTTTTCAAAGCCATCTTCGATTTTTATTAATTAAAATGGCTACTGGATTAGTTGATAAAACGAGTTTTCTGCAAATAACTTTTTATGTGTTAGGAATTGTGATAGGGTTGTAATTAGGAAAAATGTTTGTTTTTTAATTCCGCATGGAATGACATAAAAATATACAGGGGTTCCAATTTAAAATAAGAAAAATACAGTGCATTAAAGTTTAAAAAGTTTGACACTAAATTTTGCACACTCTGTATAATTCATATCCACCAAACTTGGTTATCGGGACCATTAGACTTTTTTAATAAGTACCTTCTATAATTTAATTGACGAGATACTATTTTTAATTGTTATTAATTTTTTAAATGAATAGTGCAAAACCGATTTTTTTTAGTTTTTTTTTTGGCTGATATCACTAAACCGATTTCTATAAAAATTTAGGGGTGTGAAGGTAACCATAAAAGGCACTCAAATTATTAACAAAATGTACACCATTTAATTTAAAAATATATATCACCATGACGTCACACTTTTACAGGCAAAGTCTGCCAAATATCAAAATCCTAACTAAATTAATAACTGAGCTATAGAAGACGGGAGGTGAGATGCAGGACCCTGTATATCTATTACATTAAGGGCGGGGGCTGTCAGGATACAAGTTAAATAAGTTAAGTAGGGGCGAATTTGTTAAATCTATTTGGTCGTTAAGTAAATTTCCGCTGAATTTCCTTCTATTGATTTCCATGTTCACCGGAAATTTACTTAACGACCAAATAGATTTAACAAATTCGCCCCTACTTAACTTATTTAAAAATTTGTAAACAGGACGATTGGAAGATTTATAACGTATACCTTAGAACAACACCTTAAGTAGCGAAAATAAGATTCGGTAAATGACGACCTCCGTTTTCGACGCACAGCTGAAATCAGGTGGACTTTTATTTGTGGGGTTACCTAAAGGGAAAAGTATATCTTGAAAAGCGTCGAAATTTGGCTCAACTGCGTGATAATATTCAGCAGTGACGGCTCGTTAGGGACGGCAGGGTCGGCCCGGCCGTACCGTTAAATTTGATTGATCATATATTATAAATTATGATTTGCTCAGAAATAAATATCGCGCATTTTTTATAATTAATATACAGGGTGGACCAAAAGTTCGTGTACATTTCCAATGATGATTTAAAAGAAACTAGTTATGTGAGATAAACACTTTCTATTTATTATTAAAGTACACAAATAGGGATTTTATTTTTTAAAAATTACATCATCTATATGTGATCCTTATTTTGACACTGCTGCAACCTGGAGCCGAAATTTTCAATGACGGCCTCACAAGTGTTTCGTGAAATGTTTTGCATTTCCTCTCGAATATTTTCCTTTAATTGGTCTAGGGACACTGGGATGCTGTTGAAAACTTTACTTTTAAGGTATCCCCAAAGAGAGAAGTCCAGTGGGGATAAGTCCGGGCTACGAGGTGGCCAGTTAATGGCACCTCTTTTGGATATCACTTTTTGGCAAATTGGGGCCTGTGAGCGTGATCTTGAGGCTTTAATTCCTGTACCATTTAGATTTTGTACGGATGTAAATGTAAATCTTTGTGAAGAATACGAATCAAAGATGTTCTGGGCACACCTAAGACGTTAGACCGCTTCCGAGTAGAGAGTCCATGATTTTCAGGAATAGACGCTCTTACACGCTCGATGTTTTCGCTATCTCTTGATGTTTTAGGTCGGCCGGATCGTGGTTGATTCATTGTTGAACCTGTCTCCTCGAACTTTTTTACCCATTTTCGAATCAATTGAATCGATGGAGCTTTTTTTTTACGCCGTATGTTGTAATGAGCGCAAAATTTTCGTTGCGCTAGAGTAAAAGAATCGTTGTTGCTGTAGTACGCGCGTACACAGAACGCACGTTGCTTATCGCTGAACGACGCCATGGTACTGAATTCCCATTGGCCGCTCTTGCGCTTCGTAACCCCTCCGCTACTGGGTACCGATTGAAATCTAAACGGACTTTTGGTCCACCCTGTATAACAGGCTAATAGATAATAATATTACTAAGCACTCAGTATAAGACCGATAAATGCGGATACTTATTTTCATTTAATAAATGTTTACTACGCAACTTCGTATCCGAAATAATCGGCCAATCGTAAATTTTCAGAATATGAAGCAATGCAATGCAAGCGCTACGTCGTCATGAGTGTCGCTGCTGTTTCTGTCGCTACCAGTGCTGCCGATTTTTGGGATTTTACCCCAAATTGGGGTATACAATGATGTGTAGGTTTTTTGGGAGGGATTTATATATTTAGGGGTGAAAAAGGGAATTTTACCCTTAAAATTCATCAGTTTATTATTTTATCGCTATTGTTCTTAATTTCTTTGTTATATTTACAGATACGTCACCTATGTTGTAATTTTATTATTATGAAATGAGACAAAAATTATATTAAAACCTCAATTGCTTCTTCAAATCCAAATCAAATATTGTGAAAATTAAGTTTGTTAAAATTTGCTTTCTTAGACTTATTTGTTTGTATATTGATGATTCTAATTAATATTCTTTAATGCTGATTACTTTCGTCAGTTTTAGTTAACTTTCCAAATTTGAATTTTTCTTTATTCTTTATTTAATTTGAATCACAGAAAAACATGGACAAAATAAATCTTTATGTTATCTTGTAATGTATTATTATTATAGATGAAGTATGTTTTTAAACTTCATTTAAATCAGTGTTTTGTATGCGTGGCGCATGAAGTAAAATTTCGAGTTTAGAAAAGCCTATAAAGTGAATAATGAAAAATTAAAGTTTTATGCAATCAACATAAAATTTATAGAATTAACTTGGAATGTATTTCATTCACATCTCATAGAAAGAAAATTAAATCATCTTAACGTGATAAAATATTCAGCCAAAGTTGAAATTATGCAATAAAATTTCCAATTTTGGGAGACTTTTTTTTTTAAATTGCTAAAAATTTAAAATGTTATACCATCAACATGAAATACACAGAATTTACTTAAAATTGATTGCACTTTCATCTTGTAGGAAGAAAATTAAATTATATCACCACATTTTCTTAAAATATTTAGCCAAAGTTGAAATGATGCAATAAAATCAACGATTTTTGAAGAGTGTTTTCTTTGAAACAATTGTAAAAAATTAACAGATTATGTTTTGTGTACCTGTTTCGACGACACACTTCGACATTCCTGTAAGTTTCCTGTTTATTTTATTTTAATATTTTTTATATTGAAAGTCTAGAGCAAACCTATACTGATGAGGGATAAATCTCGAAACGCGTCTATAGATGGCTTAAGACAATTAAAATTCATTCCCTGTAATTTTTACTTTCCCCCGTATGTAATACAAAGGGAAAGTATTGTTTTCGTGAAAATTTTCGAATCAAAAATTTTAGCGGAAATATCCGTTTTGAGGTCCCCTGAGTCGAATAAGACCATTTTTGAAAAATGTCTGTCTGTCTGTGCGTCTGTGCGTCTGTGTGTCTGTGTGTCTGTGTGTGAGTCTGTGTGCGCTGTACCGCAAAAACCGCTAAAGATATCGAGATGAAACTTGAAACTTAAGCTTTTTGTTACAATCGGAAGAACTGAAAAGCTTTTGGTGAAAATCGGAAAACCGGAAGTGGTACTTTACTCTTAGCGTTTTTCAGTTTTTTCAGATTTTTTCAATAAATGTTCATCAAACAAAAAATTCTTTCAAATAAAAGTTGTAGATAATAACAAAATGAAGATGTATTGTTCACTTACTTTTTGTCATAGCACTCTTAGTTTTTGAGATATTTCAAAAGTTGTGTGTTTTATCTAGTTATTGGTGTGTGACGGTGTATGTGTCGATACAATTGAAAAATGTTTCAAATAAACGTTATTGGAAATGAAAAACTAAAGATTTTTTGTAGATTCACTTTTTGTCATAGCACTCTTAGTTTTTGATATATTTAATAAATAGTGTTTTTTATCTAGTCATTGATTTGTGTCAGTGTATGTGTTGATACAATTGAAAAATGTTTCAAATAAAAGTTGTATGTAATAAAATATTAAAGATTTTTTGTATCTTTACTTTTTGTCATAGCACTCTTAGTTTTTGAGATAATTAATAAATAATGTTCTTTTATCTAGTCATTGGTTTGTCTCAGTGTATGTGTTGATACAATTGAAAAATGTTTCAAATAAAAGTTGTAGTTATCAAAAAGTTGAAGACATTTTGAAAATAATAATGCTACAAATATTTTAAAAGTGATTTAATACGCAATTTACGGGGGAAAGTACTATGATGGACACATCACCATTTTTTTAATTTATTTCAATTTCCTTTTGTTTCATTTAGTTTGGTTAGAGAATAGTTTGACCTGATGTTGCATTTTGCATATAAATTATGCATAGAACAGCAGTGCTGTCGTGTAACGCAAATATTCATTGTATAATTCAATATCTGTCGTTGTATAATTCAATATCTGTCGTTGTATAATTCAATATCTGTCGAGCTAATACCCTCTCGAGAAGTAGTTGTTTCAATGAATATTTGGAGACAAACTTTTTGCAGAAAGACGATATTAATTTTAATTCGTTTTTATATTTTATGAAATTAACTTAAAATTCTAAGAATATACACAGAAATGAATAAACTTTAATTGGTTATAATTGAAAAATATTTTTACTAGATATTCCAAAATATCAAATCAAAATTAAAATTTGATTAAATTCCATTCATTTTGAATAATTCTTAATCTTAATTTTGAACTTTTGCAATTTTGTTTCTGATTGATCGTCTAACTAGGGTTTCCACTCCCAGGTTAAGCATGAAGTAAAATTTCGAGTTTAGAAAAGCCTGAAAATTTGGTTTGGTCGCGTAGCGCGAAGCGCGGAGCGACCAAACCAAATTTTCAGGCTTTTCTAAACTCGAAATTTTACTTCATGCGCCACGCGTATTAAAGACTGACCTAAAGTGGAATTTTCAACCAATTATTAAGAGTGAAATAAATTTCGGATGGTAATTATCAACTGTTAAAATGACGGGGAAAGACACATCACTACCCTTTTTTAAATTTGGGTTAGACTTTTTGTTTTCCGCCCTAAAACAATTATACTTTTGTTTACTACTTGTGTAACAGAAATACCAACAGTGTTGAATATTTACGTTTGGGTTTTATTTGTATAAAAATTCAATATCTAAATTAAGACCAGAATTATCTTTTCACACCTTAAAATAAAAACGACATTTATCTTTATATTAAAAATTATTTAGAATGACATTAAAAACATTTTCTTCCATCAAAAATTACTTAGAAAGAAATTGAATACACTGCGTTTTTCGTTTCAATAAAAATAAAATGAAAGAAAACTTTCTATTTTCCTCTCTTAATTTTGTAAGAATAATACGTATTTGATGCATATATGTGCAAACTATAAGAAGCGTAAGCTTATTTTCTCGAATTCAAATAGTTTTGAATTTGAATTTTATCTTGTTTGAACGTATTTGATGGTTGAACCAAAAAGAAATATTTTTTAGACGGTTAATTAAACATACATGAAAAGCCAATTTTTATATCGTAAGTTCAATTTAAAAAAACCTCTAGAGTACCATGATTTAATTTTTTTAAATTTAGGTTGGCTACGCGCTCTAAAAATTGACATATAATACGTCAGATATAATAATTATAATACATAATTTCATAGTTGCCAACCAGCAATATTTTCCATGGCACTCTAGAGGTTTTTTTTTAAGTGAATATACGATATTATCTACAACTTTTATTAAAAAGTTTTTTTTATATGATCATTTGAAAGAAAAATCAAAAAATGCTAAGAGTAAACCAGTTCCGGTTTTCGCATTTTCACCAAAAGCTTCTCCCATCCTAGGATTGTAATAAAAAGCTTAAGTTTATAGTGTCATCTTAGCATCTTGATTGGTTTAGGCTGTACAATGGTGACGGACACACTTTTTTTAAAAATGGTCTTAATTAACTCGTGGGAACTCAAAATCCACATTTTTGATTTAAAATTGTTCGCGAAAGCAATACTTTCCCTTTGTGTTACTTCACATATGGGGGAAAGTAAAACAAAAACAGTTTTGAAATATATTGTTTTAAATTGAATTAAATTTTGTTTATATAAATCAAATTGTAAATTTTTTGGGGAAAGTATTGCTAAAAGGGGTATTTTCTGTTAGGGTTTGGGGTAAACCTGTATTTTAGGATTGGCAGCACTGGTCGTTACATTTTCCCTGCAGCGTGGACGTACGTTTAAATGGTTTACTCGAGTACGGTAAATTTACCGGGACCGTATGCACACAGTGCATCGACAGTATATAAATAATATTTAATAACTACTAAAAAATTAAGTTGACTACCTGGAGCTTGCCTTCATTTGGCCGGTCCACTTTCTTAGATCACGAGCCGTCACTGATACTCAGCGAGAAATTCGTGCGATTCCTCGAGCAACTTTGCAAGGAGTTATGACTAACTTTACCACCCGACTTCATATGTGCATCGAAAACGGAGGTCGTCAGTTACCTGATGTTATTTTCGCTACGTGAGGTTTTTGTATACGTTATAAACTTCCAATCTTCCTGTTAACAAAAAATTAAAATAAATCATCATATTTTTGAACTGAAAGGTTAACTACTAATTTTCAACTACTAATTTAACCGATTATTAAAATATGTGGTTTCAAAATAATCGGATATTAAAATATATCGATTATTCCCATCACTAGTTTTATTTAAACTAAAATCAAAGTGAAAATGAACTTTCAACTATTAACTGCCTCAACACTTAAGTTAACAGAGATATTGTTAAGAAAAGTATAAATTTTGGCTAAATGTTGGAAAAAGCAAAATTTAGTAGTTGGAAGTTAAATTCCGTTTTAACGTCATAGAACTTTTTTCGCAGATTAGGCATGAAGTAAAATTTCGAGTTTGGAATTGTCATCTAACCTAATTAAATTTTACTAAATTATAAAAGAAAAAAATTACAGAACTGTCCTGATATCAATGTATTTCCAAAAAATACAACATTAATTACATAAAATGTGGTTATTACTTATTTTCAACACGGAATAACAACAATCAAAATATTATGTGAAAAATGACAAATTGTGTTGAAACGGCGAATGTCAATTTTTGATACAAATATGAAATTACTTCATTTTTATTAGTTATTCAGTTAACGGGGTCAATTTACAATAATACAGGGTGAGTCATAATTAAATGTAAAAACATGTAACCAAAGCTTCTTTAGGCCAAAACAAAGCAATTACCCTTCGTACTAAAATGCTCCCTAAAAAGGATACAGTGTTATTGAAAAGATATATTTCTATTGTTGGAGGTAATTGACACGAGAGGACCCGATCAAAACATCCACACAATCTCTCTGAAGAATGCACAGGAATAAAATTTGAAAGAGCGGAGATTTCTTTAACAAAATTGTTTTTTTTTGTTTTAGCAAAGTGTGCTTCGAAAACAAAACTAACACAATTGGTTTTAAAGAAAATATTTGCAATTTGTGTAACATTAAGCTCACTATTATTAAGGTGAATTGCGTTTTTTAATGGAGAAACTGCAAAATATTACAGGTATTTAAATTTCTAAAAGTTAGTACATACTAGTACGTAAGGAAATTTTTATTAAAATAAAATATCAGAATTATGTCAAAAAGTAGAAAAAAGACCAGCATTACAGGTGGCAAAAATACTGTGGATTTTGAAAATGTTATTGTTTCTTGAAAAATGCTATTGTCATCGATATTGTTTAATTTGACGTTTTATAATCAAACAATGATATCGGCATTTTTTTTGTGAGGATGGGAGTTTCGGATAGTCTCGATGGTTTCTTTAAAGATGGTTTTTTTCTTCTGTCAGATTCCTACATAGGTATTAAGTTTTCCTACGGTCTTTGTAAATAACTACAATCTTCTTTGCTTCAAGGGCTTATAATAATTTGACACTTCGACTTCAAATTATTAAGTGCAAGGCCTCATGGTGATCCAGGGACTTGGTTTCTTTTTCTTTCTTTTTTTCTTCTTGGGGGACGGGATCCGCCGGAGAGTCTGGTCGATCCAGCTGTTAAACACGATGTTCCTCTGTTGACTCCAATAGTCAGGGGAAATTTGTTACCGAAGATTCTAGGCGATTCTAGAATCCAAACACGATGTTCCTCTTCGATGGTTGCGACTCCGGTAGTCAGGGAATTACGAATGCTTGTCGGACACGGTTTCGTCGATTTCTCGGTTTTTCGATGTTTTGGTAGATCGTTGAAACGAAAGAATTTTTGTTTTCTGCAAAAATTAGGACGACTGCGCCAGTTATCTTTCGTTGACCGAAGATTAACTTTTTAAAAAGATTTTATTCGGTGGGGAGCGAAATCAACTGTACCTGCTCAACGTCGCAGCGTAATTGTTTCATCATACTGCGATAAGATGCATTTATATTAAATGGAATTCTTCTCTAAGCATAATTCTAGTGTGGGTAGTGCTATAACTCCCCCGCAAATCCAAATTTTCAGGCTTTTCTAAACTCGAAATTTTACTTCATGGTTAATCTGGAAGTAGAAACACTCGTTTAAAACTTCAAATTGAACAATTTCAAATAAAGCAATAAAGGGGTTCTTGCACATTTTTTTGTTATTGTCTTAATCAATTCTTTAGAAACAAAAAAAAATATGTCCTGTGTTTTTAAATTTTTTACTTTATTTTTAAATTATTAATAGTTAAAGTTTTCCCTCAAATTGTACTCGTGAAAACGATGTGTGACGTAGCGATCCAAGCACACGCATGCGCTGTAAGATGTCAAAATAATAGGAAGGTGTAACGGACACTTATTAAATTCGGTATTTACCTATAATTTGTTTGTACAACACAGCGAATAGTTGTTTATACAAAACACTCTCAATTACCTAACAAATCCGTTTTTATTGACAGGGAAAGCGTTGCCAATATACCTGCGGACTTGTTTGTTTACTCAACAGACGTGAGGCCACGCTAGTCAACATAACCTTTTATATATCGCATACAAGAAACGTAACTGCAGTAAAATTAATATTTAAAATGAGTTATTCTTACTGTATTGTATCAATGTGTCCTAACAACTCGAAAAGAAAGTTTCTACGTGAAAATAAGTATTCAGTTATAAATAGATTTTTTATTTTATTTGAATATTTAAATTATCGCGGTTATATTGCAATGCGCATGACTTTTTATGTACCTCCAATAAAAATGCGTTTTCGGAAAAGCCGAAATTTCTTTAAAATTAGCACTTTTCAATTTTAAATTACACCTAAAATCATTTTTATTCATTGTTTCTTTTTGGTAGACAATGTTTTTAGAACTTAAAATCGATCGAAGAAAGTTGCCAGATGTGTGTGTAGACGTATACGGGTGTGCTCCGCTAAAAAACTCTCTATACAAAGGTCAGAAGTATATTTAATTATTATTAATATCGCTACCAATAAACTGCAAGTGCACTGCATATACTGGAAAAATCAAAAATACATAATGCCACTCACAAGAGATCAAATTTACGAAATAAAAGCAGTCGTTCATGAAACAGTAACTGAGATTCTTAAAGATGATGGATTAATATCGACCATCATCGATAAAGTTATCAACAAGGTTAATGCCACATCTGCACTACAACTCAACAAAACTGAGGCACAGATATCAGCTTTAAATACAGAAAATCACTCATTAAAACTGCGAATAGAACAATTAGAACAACAAGCGCGCCGCAACAACATCCGTATACTTGGATTAAACAATGATCTCGATGATAATTTAAAAAACAACCTTAACCTTTTGTTTCGGGATAAACTAAATATTAATCAACCCATCAATATTACAAACTGTTACCGCATTAGAAAAAAGGAAGCTACAAATCGAACTGTTATCGCAACTATCAGTGATACTAACTCTATTATCGACATTTTTAAAAACCGATCTGGACTTAAGAAATCTGGTATAATAATTACGGAGGACCTAATACCGTCTAGATATCAGCTATTGAAAACATGCAGAGATAACTTGGTAGCAGCAACGCCTGGTCAACGGGGGGAAATGTTTACATCAAAATAGGAAACATAAAAAAACGCATATTGGACCTAAAACAACTCGATGAATCTGCAATGAAAACAAAATGATATACCGGACTTTAAAACTGTGCTAATTAATATGGTGCTAAATACTTTTACAATTACTGCAATAATGTTGTTATATTATATTAATTTAATACGTTTTACGGTTATTATTAGCAATGAATGCATTTTTTTACATTTTCAGATGTTTATTTTTTGTTTCTTTGTTTAAAAATAAGATAAAATATTAATTTCGTATTTTATGAATACATTTTAATTTATCAAGGCTTTTGTTGAGTATAAACTTTCATAGACATACTTTTTTTATTTATCATTGTTTTCAACAATTTATTTTATTTTATTTACTCAAAGGAGAATAATCCTAAGTTTTTTTTAATACTGCATTGATTTCCTTATATTAAAATTGAATTTGTGTTCAGTATTCCGGCACCAGGTACCCACAGACGCGTTTCGGACTTCAAGGTCCTCTTCAGTGTGGTCCCGACCCAGTGCTGAGGAATACTGAACATTTCTGACTATTTCAAGCCAATATGTGAAAACTATTAATGATTTCGATAGCTAACGCCATCTAATGCTTCATAGTGGCATCGTCGTGTCACTGACGATGCCACTATGAAGCATTAGATGGCGTTAGCTATCGAAATCATTAATAGTTTCCTTATATTACGTTCATTTAAAACTTTTTTCACTTTAATGAATGCTTTTTTGTATGCTTTATGGGGATTTTTCTTTCTTTCGTGGTTTAATAATAAACTGTTGAACATTTACTTTAATTTTTATTTAACATTGTTTTGATCAGTTTATTTATAATATAAAAATATATTTTGTTTTACTATTAAGTACTATTAAAGCGGCACACACATGTATTTTGTATTAACACACTGCTTACTGTATGAAACATATAAAACTATGTCATATCAATGTACGTTCATTATGTTCTAACTTTGGTAACTTGAAAACTCACATCACTTCTTTAGATTTCGACTGCGTTGCAGTGACTGAAACTTGGCTAAACCCAAGCATTGATAGCTCTCAATTTAATATCGATGGGTATACTTTTATTCATAAAGATAGGGGAACTGGGAGAGGCGGGGGGGTTTGTATTTATATACGGCCATCCATTAGAATTGAAATAATACCGCTGCCTTTGTATAATCTAGAACAAATTTGGTTAAAATGTAAATTCTAAAGTGAAATATTTTGTATTGGGGCAATTTATCGACCTCCAAATATTAATATTAAATGTTTTCTCGATTCGTTAGAGACCACCTTCAGCTATCTCCTACCGTTAAGCAACAACATACTTTTTTTAGGAGACCTAAATATTAATTTATTAAATTTCAATAATAATAACGCCATCATGTTTACAGATCTCTTAAACTCGTATGGATTAATTCAAACCATTCAAAAGCCTACTCGTTCTACAGTCACATCGGAATCTCTTATTGATGTAATTGCTATGCCGGATAAAAATCTATGTATCGAATCGGGAGTAATTAAAATTCACGATGTAGCGGATCACGATCTCATCTATTGCAAACTAGTACTTGAAACAAAACCAAATGTCCCATTTTTATGCAGATCTTCAACATCTTCAAATAGACAAATTAGTTTATTTTGATAACGTTGACGATAGAATTTCTTATCTAAATAATTGCCTGCCATATATATTTGATATTTATGCTCCAGAAATCACAGCAAGAGTTACAAAGAAACCTGAGCCGTGGCTCACCACTACAGTCAAAGAGATGATGGTATCTAGAGATAGGGCTTACTCTATATTTAAGAAAAGTAGAAAACAAACTGATTTTATATCATATAAGCAATGGCGAAATATCGTTAACTCAACTGTGACTAGAGAAAGCTTACTTCGAGAGTATGACTAAAAATAATTCAAATATGTGGAAATGCCTTAAGAATGTAGACCTAATCAACAATTATCTGACTAACTCAATCAAAAGTCAACCCAACAATGAGACAATACTATATTACAAAAACAACATCCATGACAATGTAAGAAGTTTATTTAACTTTAATTTAGTTTGTGTCGATGATGTAAGTAATATCATTGATAATATTGATACAAACGCAATAGGCTGGGATGGAATTAATATCACTATGATCAAATTATGCTGTCCTTATTTATCTCCATTTATTACCAATATCATTAATAGCTGTTTAGAACAATTAATTTTCCCGAAACTATGGAAGTTAGCAACAATTGTACCTATCCCTAAAGTCGACAACCCAACGAGCAACAAAGATTTGAGGCCAATCAGTATCTTACCCACACTTTCAAAAGTCTTAGAACAAGTTGGTTTGAAGAGAATTTGACCTAAACGTTACATATATTTTAATAGAGCGTTGTAACAAATCAAATTAAATAAGATTTTAAATATTTCATTGTATAATTCAATATCCGGAGGTGTATTTGCACGGGAAGTAGTTGTTTCAATGGATATTTATCGTCTTAAATTGTCTTATTAATTAAGACACTGTTTGCATTTTCACGAATAGTGTTTTCGTAATTTTATATATTATGTCTTAGAACAAGTTTAAAAAAAAACAAATTGAGGAATATATTACCTCAAACAATCTTCTACCGATAACACAATCGGGATTTAGATCGCATCATAGCTGTACAACCACATTAATAAATGTAACTGATGATATAATATCAGTATCTGATAAGGGCCTTATTACCTCATTAGTCTTATTGGACTAGAGCAAAGCCTTTGATACGATAAACCATGATATTTTAAGATCGAAATTACAGTATATAGGGTTCACAGAAAGTTCAATAAAATTAATCTCCAGTTTTCTTGACGATCGGATGCAACAAGTTAGGATTGGTGATAATATATCTAATATTAATCCAATAACGGCAGGTGTTCCACAGGGGTCCATCCTAGGGCCGCTTCTCTTCTGTATTTATACATCCTCTTTATCAAAATGCCTAAAACACTGCAGTGTACATTTCTATGCAGATGATACGCAGTTACTTTATTCGTTTAAACCAACAGATATTCTAGCAGCTGAAAATAACATTAATTCTGATTTAATGGATTTAATAAAATTGTCTAATGATAATTCATTACAAATAAATGCGAATAAATCAACGGCCATGCTTTTTGGTAATCGCAAAACTGTCGAACAGGTTAAGAGCATGCTAAAAATAAAAATAATCAACGAAACATTACCCTTTGTCAATGAAGCTCGGAACTTAGGTTTAATAATTGATAGTGACTTGCGATTTAAGAGACATATTAGTAAATGTATCTTACGAGCATATATGAATTTAAAAATGTTATACTCTAAGAATAATCTTATGAGTTTTCAAGTTAATCAAATGTTATTTATACATACACTTTTAGTTTTATTTTATTTTTATAATCTCTTACACACGTACTAAATGTATATTTCATACTTCACTAGTAGGTTAAGAACAGTAGTAGTTGTATTCCAGCTACCTGAACTTCGCCTACTTTAAAATATTAATTTTGTAATATATTTTTATTGTAAATAAAGCCGTTAATATATATATATATATATATATATATATATATATTATGTAGTAATAATTTTATTCGATTTTAAAACTCGTGCCCCATTGTCTAAAATTTTACAGCGCATGCAACGGAATACGTACACTTAAAAGAAACATTTCCTATATATATAAATAATTTTAATAACAAGTTTCTTCAAGCAGTGTCATCTAGAAAATTTAATATCATGTAGATATTTTACGGAATTTGTCTCTTCGTTTATTCTCATAAAAATATATTACTTAAAGAAAATAAATTAGTAAAACGAAATAAACTAGAATACGTCTAACATATGTATCTTTTAATTTATACTGGGGAAAGGGGGGCTGCAGCCTCCCAGCCTTTATAGACGAGCTGCCACTGGTTTCTACACACAGTGTAGTAATTCTTACCGAATTGAATTTGTTGATACCTTATTTAGGACATCTATATTTAAAAATATAAAAGCTGATTTCTAAACAGTTTTTTTGCCACATTGTACAAATAAAAACAATTGATTGTGGAAGGTTCATACAAGTGCTCCTCCTGACCAACCCCCTAGTTACGTCCATGTTTGTATATAGATAATTTGCACCAAATCGTATTATTTTGAGGTCACGAATCTGTGTTTATAATAAAATTAATAAATCTATGAACACAAAACATTTTTGTCAATAACAAAATTTATCGAGGAAGGCACAGAACGTTTTACGCTTAAATCCGTGTGATGGCAGTTGTTGCTATTGGAGAAGGCTGATTAAACCTACCATTATTCCAACAATATAATTTAGATTGTGTTACATTTTGAGTGAGAATATTATTTCCTTGTGATTGAAAGGGAATTATTAGCACAGTTAAAGCCGTTACAAAGTATTCGTATTTTTACAATAGCTTTGTTTTCTCGTTTAACAGTTAAACAGAACGCCATCATTTATCAGCATATCTTGCGATTCCAGGAAAGCTACATATGTACGTATGCATAGTCGAGACACGAGACTAGAAACATTTAAATTCCTCCTATTGGTACTTTACCTGAGATTTACTTTATCACCTCTAAGACCACAAAACAATTAACCTATATTATCTACATATCTTTCTCTATATCTACATAACCAGGTGAAGTATATCTAAGGACGTGTGTTTATTGAATGATATGTTGGATGGTAATAATTTATTTGAATTTATAGTATTGATAATAAGTTCGGGGCCGACTTGGGGCAGGAATAATCAGTGACGCCAGAACGCCCACAATGGTTATATCTAAGTTATCAAGGTTATATCTAAGTTATCAAGTAAATAAACACTACAGAGTTAAAAACTTTAGTAGGGCATCATTTTTTGAGCAAAAATGTTACTAGAAACAACCTAATATTTCGTTATTTTATTTTATTGTGTCGATATTTTCTGTTTGTTCTTAAGTAAATAGGAAAGTTAGCATTCTTTAAATTACAACACTATTAAATATATACAACGATTGTTCTTCCACAACAGGGTTCTGTTTATAGAATACAAATATCAAAAATATAAATTTAATTTTGAACGCAAATTTATATTTGATTTGATTTATATTTGAATATTGATTTTAATTAATAATGTTCTGCCAAAGTTAAATGATTAGGCTAGTTTTTTCTTCTGAACGGAATTTGGTTGGTAATGTAATTTTAAACCATTTGTAGAACATATTTTTAATCTATTTCTTATGTAATCTATATGTGGGAAATTTAAATTGTTTTATTTTATTTTTTTAATTTAAATATATATTAAAACTTTCAGCTTACTCGGAATCGGTGCGGTATTTTTTACAAATTATCTTCACTGGAACTGTAGTACCGTTGATTGATATATCTACATAGATAGGCAGCCTTATGGGAAAAAACGACCACGATGTAGGTATCCGCCGCTACGGGGGCGTTAGGGTCAGTCCCTCTGTATGCCGATATAATGAATTAACCGAAATGGCGCGTGCGGATCTCATTCAAAAACAGCACTCGCTTATGCGGCGAGCCGTATTATTTTAAATACGGAAGCCGGTGCAGGCTGTCAGATATTAAACAATACAATTATTTTGATTAGTTTACTATTAACACTGGGCTATTTGAAACGATGTTATAATGAATACATATTAATTAATGATAAATTCAAATTCAAAACTATTTGAATTCGAGAAAATAAGCTTACGCGTCTTATAGTTTGCACACTTTAAACATAATATATAAAATTACGAAAAAACTATTCGTGAAAATGCAAACAATGTCTTAGTTAATAAGACAACTTAAGACGATAAATCTGTGGCTGACCGCAAAAACCTCATAACTCGAATTTTTGTCGAAATTGAGTTAGTTGCATTTTCGGTATTGTGTTGGTCCCTAGTTTCATTTATAATACCTATTTCACATATTTGCTCGTTATTTGACGAGAAATCGCCAAGAGAAAAAAGCAACAAAGTGGGCATTTCCCGTAAAAACCACATAACTCAACCATTTCCCGTAAAAACCACTTAACAAAAAAAAAAATGCAAATGCTTAGTTTTGAAAAAACAAACAAAGCAAACAAATAGCGTTAATCGACCTGGAGGATAGCTCAAACTGCCATTTCAATATTTTTAAGGTCATTTGGTTGTATTTTTCACGCCTTTTTCACGCCTACTTATGTAAGGTTAGCTTCATAGGTACAATTGATGCATACAAGGCGGAAACAATGCATCTGTTTAAAAGTAGTAATTAATAATGTGTTGATGATTAATTAAATTATTTAATTGGTTAATTTACTTACTGTAAAACAGTTTATTCTAGAAATATTAATAATTTATAATCATGACCGTAAGAATCACTTAAGTGCGTTTCCCGTAAAAACCACATAACTCATTTTTTCTTGGATCACGGGCCTTCCTGCTGACAAAATACCTTCAGCACATAATTTCTACGTTTATTGTCATCCACTGGACACGTATTGATCGCTCAATTGATGTTATTTAATCAATAAGCAAAAGTAGCTTTCAAAACTTTAAACTCAAATATCTCGAAATCAAGAAAATACGAGTTATGAGGTTTTTGCCTCCAGCCACAGAAATATCCATTGATACAACTACTTCCCGTGCAAATACACCTCCGGATATTGAATTATACAATGAAATATTTAAAATCGTATTTAAATTAAATTCAATCAGCTTAAAATTGGCTTAACTTGCATTTTTCTAAGTTGAAGATTGTGTTCTTGGTCTGCATTTAAAGTTGAAATTTATTTTTTCCATTAGTTTTCTGATGATTGAAAAAGTAAGTAAAAGAAAAACATAACTTTGATTAAGAAAAGAAAATCTCCTTAGATAATGTTTGTCAACTGTTTTTAATTTTTAAAAACCAAGATGTAGTTTCTATGTTTGCTGTTACACAAGAATTTTTTTTAAGTATACTTATCGTGATATTAACACTGTAAATGTTGAGAAATTCGTTGTTTTGAAAAGCGCTCAATTTGAAGCTTCTAACTAAACCAAATGTTCAGGCTTTTCTAAACTCGAAATTTTACTTCATGCGCCACGCGTATAAAACATTAAAATAATGTGAAATTCATAATATTCTTGTTCGGTAGTATATTTTTAGTCCTGTTTTAGCAATTTATTTTAAGTACTGATTTAGCAGTATATTTTGTTTTATACGCGTGGCGCATGAAGTAACATTTTGAGTTTAGAAAAGCCTGACAATTTGGTTTGGTCGCTTTGCTTCGCTAAGCGACCAAACCAAATTTTTTGGCTTTTCTAAACTCGAAATTTTCCTTCATGCTTAATCTGGCAGTGGAAACACACGTGCTTCAAATTGAACGCTTTTCAAAAACAACAAATGGCTGAAAACTTACAATGTATATGACGAGGTATGTATACTTAAAATAATAATACCCCATCATTTTCATTTTATGTAGGATAAATTATATTATGTTGTTATTTTGACCTACTGTTTTTTTTGTATGTGGAAACCTCGTATATAAATATAGGGTGTTTGATTGTAATAAGCGCATCTGATATGTCATTTTATTATTAAATATTATCTTAGTATCTTATATACACATGAATAAATCAAGCGTTTGCAATATATACTATATTATAATAATTTCAACAGTAATATAAGAGCAAACAACCCACTATTTGAGTCTACATTAGGAAATTTAAACACCAACTTAATATTCATTTAATATTCTATGTATAAATGTTCGACTATTGACCAGCTTTTTGACCATTTTGACCACTGCGCGGCAGTCAAAAGCAGAAACGTAAAGTTTATAATGTTTTGTTTGTAAATGTTAATATTATTGGTTTTGTTTATAATATTAAAAAAATCAATACTTATTTTGTAATAAATATTTTGAAGATTATTTAGTTAGTGTTAACGTATTAGCTAGTATTAAAATGCATTTTTGTTAAGGTAGGGGCATCTTTCCTTTGCAGCAGGACTGATAAGAATATAATGTGTAAACAAGTCACTTTGGCGACAAGTCACTCATAAAACCACCCTAATACATAATTAGATGGCACGTTTTTCGATCTTGAACGATGTCTTTCAAAAATTTAGCATTCCTTGTTCCGGACAGTCTTAAATATCTCAATCTAAGTGCATACATGAAATGCATGCATGAAATGTGTTAACCGCAGTACCCCAACTTGAGGAATATATTTGCATACACCTTTTTAAACACTTATTAATAAAATTATGTGTGGATGCATCATGATCATAAATACAAAAAAAGAAATTCCCAAATGTGTCTATTACTCTTGAAACTTATGAAACTGATAAAAAATTGTAAGAGCTTCATTCTAAAAATAAGTTCCTCTGTGGTATGTCATACGTGTGCCTATTTCGGTTGTACAAATATCCAAAAATCTACACCAAATTTAAGTTTTTTTAAATTTCTAATCACGTGCACACATACAGACACATGTTGTGTCTACTTATAAATAAATGAATTTAAAAAAATCACTTCGTAGATTTCTGCCTGTAATTTTCGAGCGTAATCTGGTTAATTTAACGAGTGTCATGGCACCCAACGTTAAGCTTCATAAGGTACTACGGCCATACGAAATAGCTAATCGACAGAAGTAACATTGAAGAATAACGTTTTCCTTGCAGAATAGGGCTGATTTTTTGACTCAATATATAGTTCTTAAATTTTTTAATGGGGCCTCTGGTCAGGAAAACCAGATGCTAGATATTAATTAAATCAAATAAACTGGACTTTTTATACGACTGATTCAATAATACACACACAATATATGAATGCACATATGAAAAATTGAGTTTAGCGAGAAGTCATAATCCGATAAGTGGGTGCTGATGCGTGGACCGCATGATAACAAAACTCTCGTTGTTTGTGTTTGTACACACTTTGCATTCTGCAACGAAATCGGTAGAACACGATCGCGTTTTTTCGCCAAAACAAATTATAGAACACGTTATGCAATTATCCATTATGTACGATGAGGCAACAAGTAATGCTAACACAGCGTCGTGTATGGAATCTGAGCCGGACGGTATTGATTGGCGTCGGTAGCAGATAAGATAAGTCTGTATTTTGAAAATTCTGTTTTGTTTTAGATGACACAGAAGCTTCCTTCGAGGAGATAGAAATGCAAAATACCGTGCAGTTAGAGTCTTTGGGTGTACACGACGTTGTTGAGCTGCTGCATCCACAATACGCCATTATTACCGGGGGGAAATCAAAGGAGGGCTGCCCTTTGATTACCTTTCCCGACCAGAACAATTTCCATCTGCTCTCGGACATCGAATATCAACGTCTGATGTTATACTTAACTTCTGTTCCCTCGTAAGTACGCAAATATTATATTTTCCCTTAATATTAAACTCTTGCTGAAGTCGCCCCGTTCTATTTACGATTTGAGTAGTATACTATATACCTGTAATATGCGAGCAACTATTATTTATCAATAAAAAAACGTTTTAACTTTGTTTGTATACACTATTTATTTTTACGTGACTGCAGTCAAACTATTATTTACGCTGCTGTTAAAAAGCTAGACTAAAATGTTTTTTGAGCTTAGTTGTACCGCTTCTCTACAACTATCGGCATCGTTTGAGCGCTAAAAATATGTTTTTTTTTTAAATTTCAATTATAACAGTTGCATGTTTTCTGTTGTGGCGACGTTTCCATGGCAACTATATAATAATCAGTTGATAAAAAATATTTGAAATCTCTTTTTAAATAGTTTTTCATTTTCAAAGAGACGTTTTTGTTAACTGTATAATTCTTTCGCAAAATTATTACATTTTAAGGTGAATTTTGTAGTTACGATAATTAACACTAATAATCACCGGTGAAAATACACTGCCGAGCATGAAAGTAGGGTCACTCCGTAATTTGATTTTTTTTTAATTTCTTTAGAAATCTTTAGTTTTTTACGTGTTTTTTCGGTTGTAATAGTTTACTAACTGATTGCTTCAATAAACAAAAAAGTTTTTGTTGTTCAAAGTTTATTAAATGTAATGAAAATGAACAATTTCAATTTGATATGCTAAGTAATGAAAATGAACAAGTTTACTTTCATATGCTCTTGTTGAAACAATCAAGCATAGTGTTTATGTATTGTTGTCATTGTTAGTGTTTTGCAATGAGCATAAGTCCTGTTGTTACGGCACGAATTGTGGCGGCTTTAGAAGACGGCCGCGGTCTGCGCGAAACTGCGAGAAAGGTTGATGTAAGTCTCTCGAGTGTGCAACGAGTATGGCGGCGGTACCAAGAGACTAGTCTGCGCACTCGAAGACCTGGTTCAGGACGAGGCAAGACTACAACAGCTAGACATGACCGCTTTTTCGTTTCTAGTGCTCTGAGAAATCGAACGGTCACCGCAGTTTCCCTTCAAAATCATCTGCAAGAAGTGAGAAATGTAAACACATGTGAGTGGTCAGTAAGGAAGCGACTTCATGTTGCTGGATTATCTTCTCGAACTAGAGCTACTGGACCTCCGCTTTCCCGTGAACACCGGATAGTGAGGTTGACTTTTGCACGAGAACACTTGGCTTGGACAATAGTGGATTGGAGTCGCGTATTGTTTTCCGATGAATCGCGATTCTGTCTTATGGGCTCAGATAGACGTGTAAGAATGTGGCGACGATAAGGCGAGAGATATGCTCAAGCATGTATTGCCGAGCGACTTCCATTTGGTGGAAGATCAATTATGGCATGAGGAGGCATATTTTTTGGCACTCATGTTGACACTCTTTATCGGGAATGGCACGTTGACTGCGCATAGGTACCTGACAGAGGTTCTAGAGTATCTTGTAGAGTGTCAAATCACGCGATTTGTTTGGCCTGCTCGCAGTCCAGATTTAAATCCAATTGAGCATGTTTAGGATGAGATGGGAAAACGTTTACAGAGACATGTGCAAGCCCCCAGAAATTCTAGAGAGCTACGCGACATGCTGGTGCAGGAATGGGACAAACTTTCGCAGAATATGATCCAAAATCTGATCCAGAGCATGCCTCGTCGTGTGCAAGCTGTTATCACTGCCAGAGGAGGGAATACTCGCTACTGAAGTCCTTAAACTTTCTTTTGTTTCAACAAAAGCATATGAAAGTAAACTTGTTCATTTTCATTAAACTTCAAACAACATAAACTTTTTAGTTTATTCAAGCAATCAGTTAGTGAACTGTTACAATCGAAAAAACACGTAAATAACTAAACAATTGTAAAAAAAATTCAAAAACATTCAAATCACGGAGTGACCCTAGTTTTATGCTCGGCAGTGTATGTTAACCCGCTTATTTTTTTGAACCCGTCACTTATCACTGGTGAAAATATGCGAACCCGTTTTTACTTGCCGACACTACTGTGTAAGGAAAGTATTGTAATCATGCTAAAAATTAGACGATAGTTGTATGTGTGCATGTGTATATGTGTGTGAATAAGTGTGCGTGCGTGCGTATGTATGTATGTATGCATGTGTGTACGTGTGTATGCGTGTATGTGTAGCTGTCTAAATGTGTGCATGTATGTCTGTGTTTGCGTGTATACGTCAGAGCTGGGACGAATCCTCGTGAAAAGGATTCCAATCACGAATCCGAGTCACCTTATATGATTCGATTCACGAATACTCGAATAAAGGATTCGTAAGAGATAAATATGAATCCTGTTTTTTCGAATTACGAATACAAATTCTTTAAGAATAAATTTGATTTGATTATTTTTTTACAACCATTACCATATAAATATCGTTATCAGTTGTTCTAACAAAAATATTCAAAACCGAATTATTTATTATTAACACTGAACATCGTTGATACCAGACTAAATATCTGTGTTACTTTGATTAAAGATGTATTTGTGTGTTTTTGAACTTCACTTCAAATCAGTGTCTTGTACGCGTGGCGCATGAAGTAAAATTTCGAGTTTAGAAAAGCCCCATGAAAATTTGTCTCGGGTCGCTGCGCGACCCTCGACAAATTTTCTACGCGGGGCTTTTCTAAACTCGAAATTTTACTTCGTGCTTAGTCTGGGAGTGGACAACACTCGTTCTTATAAGAAGAATTGAAGAATCACTCTAGATTACTAAGTTTATTACCATTTTACAAAGGCTACAGCTCGAAGGACCAATCATGGTCTTCGGAGACCGAAGGACTACAGGGAATCGAAGTTTTTTTACAAGAAAACAACGAATATCTGAAGGTTTACAGCATGGATAGGAAAGAAAACATTTTCAGTGCATTTTCAACTTCATTTTAAATCAGTGTTTAGTACGCGTGGCGCATGAAGTAAAATTTTGAGTTTAGAAAACCACGTGAAAATTTGTCTCGTTTCGCTGCGCGACACTCGACAAATTTTCTACGCGGGACTTTTCTAAACTCAAAGTTTTACTTCATGCTTAGTTTGGGAGTGGAAAAGTGATTGCTTTGATAAAAACATTAAATAACTGAAAATGTTTTTAAAGATAATAATTTAGTTTTCAAAATTTTGTTAAACAATATTTGAAGTAAAACTGACCCTATCCAATCTGAAATGTTAAAGTTTTCCGACATTTCCCTGATTCAAGATTTTTTTCTTCGCGCGACCCTCGACAAATTTTCACAGGGCTTTTCTAAACTCGAAATTTTACTACATGCGTCACGCGTATTAAACAGGGATTTAACGAGAAATTAAAAAATAACACAAAACAATTTCTTCATGTTAATCCTCACAATTAATTTGAATTATTTTTGACGATTCAAATCCTTTTGTAAGTATTGGAATCCTTTTGTAAGTATTCGAATCCTTTTATAAATATTCGAATCCTTCTATGAGGTTTCGAATCACCCGCATTTGGATTCGAATACGAATCCTCTCAAAAAGATGTAACGAATTCTGATCACGAATCCAGTTTAACTGAAGTATTCGAATGCTTTTTTTGAATTCTCTAAAAAGATTCGATTCCAGGATTCGAATCCTGAAGGGTATGCGTGCATGTGTAAATATCTAAATGTGTGCATGTATGCTGTGCATGTGTATATGTGTGAGTATGTGCATGTGTAAATGAATAAATAAATAAATTTATTGTGTTAACAGCAAGAAGCTTTACACTTGTCAATACATAATGTTACTTAATACTAATATAAAAGTTGAATATTTGAGACAAAAACCTACGAAATTACTGGAATTACGCTTTGAGTTAAAAGTAAAATGAATAAATAAACAAATAGATAAACAAGTAAATAAACAAATAATTAGGCAACTAAATATATGAATAAATATATAAATTAATAGATTAATAAGTAAATTATAACTAATATATAGATACATTCACACACACGTTAAAAGTACATATAGGTAAATACGAGCACATTCAAACACATGTTAAAAATTTGTAAAATTAGAATTTAGGTCTTCGTCCCAACTGTAGAATGCATTTCCAATCAAAAACTCTTTAATGACTTTTCGAAATTTTCAAATGACCAAGTCCCTGATTTTTTGTGGTAGTGCATTATAAAATTTAATTGCGTGGTACCTTACTCCGTTCAAGTTTTGTCTAGTGTGGCGGGTATTGGTTCTTGGGTAAGTACTGTACGATACAATATTGGTTTTGACGTGCAACAGGCATTCATAGACATACAGACATGGTAACGTTAAAATATGCATGTCCATGAAAGCCTGCTACAATCCTCGGAAGTAACCGTAGTTAACTAGAATTCGTACAGCCTTCCGTTGCAATCCCAAAACCCTATGCCGTATTACAAAGTGACTCCAAACAAGTAGTCCGTACGAGAGATGTGATTGGAAATTGGCAAAGTATGCAACTCGCAGAACATCACGCGATACCTGTTTAGATAGGGAACGAATGGCAAATATGCTAGTAGCGAGTTTACTTGCTAGGGCTTCACCATGAGTATTCCACGATAGCTTTGTCGCTATATGCATTCCAAGAAATTTTGTTGTTTCCACCTGATGATAAATTGTTCCGAGAAAAACGTTAAACTTGCCGATTTTGCTTCATTTAGTTTAAGGCGATTGCTACAAAACCATCTGGAGACACTCGATTGTGCCCCCGAGTGCAGCGCTATGACCCCATCCAAGTGTGTTAACTTGCTTATCAGAGTAGTATCATCCGCATATAACACAACGCTTGTTTGATCTATTGTACTAGGAAGATCATTGATATATATCAAAAATAAAAGTGGCCCTAGGATAGATCCTTGGGGCACACCTCGTACAATAGGCTGCATAGTATAGGTAGTATTTTGGGCTAGTACACTCTGCCTTCGATCACTAAGGTATGATACTATTAGTCTGCAGCTATCCGGATGCAGGTTATAGAAATATAGCTTTCTTAATAGAATTTCATGGGAGACACAGTCGAGCGCCTTCGAGAGGTCGAAAAAGGTAAATTTGCAAGTATTTTTCTCCTCAAAACAATCAACAGTCATTTCAACAAAATTACATATAGCTTCGGTGGTTGATTGCCCTTTTCTGAACCCATATTGCTCCTTACAAAATATCTCATAATGTTCAAAGTACTCGGTTAACTGAGATTGCAAAATACGTTCGAAGACTTTGCCAATTACGGGTAAGAGTGAGATTGGCCGATAACTATTCGGATCCGAAGAGTTGCCTTTTTTATAGATAAGTATAACCAATCCAACCTTAAGACAAGCAGGGAAAACGTTGTCTCTGATACATTTATTTATTAATTTTGCGAGAGGTATTAGAATGACCGTAAGGATTGATTTTAAAACGTCAGTTCGGAACCCATAAAAGTCCCTACTTTTACTTGGTTTTAAGCTGTTAATAGCACCAATCTGCGCAAATGTGTAAGATTGTCTATGAGCTTGTGAATACGCCAATTTCTGAAGGGAATAAATGATCAATTTCAAATTTCAGCCTTGGCTGGAAGCTCGCTAGTGTTTTTGAGCCGAATCGTACTTCTCATTAGCCTAAAGTGACATCATCTTTAATTTTTCCTAAATATACATAGTGATTTTATCTGATTTATGGAAAGTCTATGTAATTCTGCGAATAGTCATGTTTCTTTCATAAATTTATCTTTATAATTAAAAGAGTTATTAAGACAAATGTTTCAATAACTCTTTTAATTATAAAGATAAATTTGGAGAACAGACATCATGTATTGAATATCTACAATTGGCCGTGGAACCAAGAGAAAAATTATTGTGATTACAAACGCATATTTTCTTGAATAATAATAATAATAATAAACAAACTTTATTTCAAATAAATAGTCACAAAATTAATACAAAATTCTGGAACACAAATGAAATTGTGTCACATAACAAAATATTAACTACAAACTAAAAAAGACAAGAAATTCTTTTATTTACTTTTAATATCAAAGTATTCGTTTAAATTATATAATTCTGCTTCTAGGAGAAAATCATAAATTGCTGTTTTATATTTCTTCAGTGAATCTGTTATTTTCATATTGATTGGTAAAGCATTATAAAATTTAATGTATCGATACCTCGCACTTCGCTCAGTTAAAGTGAGCTTATGTTGAGGGTATACAATTTCTTTATGACGCATAGGATACTGTCGGTCATCATCAATAAAGAAAGTCTGTTTATTTTTGAAGACAAATATTATGACTAATCCAAGACTGAACACATTGGGCCCGGTAATCAGAGACAATAGTTGGGAGTTTAGTGGCAACTGTTTGGGAATTCTCTGATAACCGGATTGTTAATCGTGAACGTGTTTGGGATTTTTGCAATCGTACGAAATAGACCGACCGGAGTACCGTTCATTAGATACCAACATACATCACAAAGAAATCCAAACATGTTAAATGTTGAACATTTTGATGAACGGGCCCATTGTAAATATCTAATATAACAGAGGTTTACTGTTTTTTTTTTAAACTAGCGGAGTCGGATCCACAGCCCTGCACAGCACGCATATTCACTCGTAATTACTCCCACATTCCATAATCAACTGACAATTCAGCTGATGGTTTAGCGCAGCCAATATTATTTGTGTGCGTTCTTAGTTATTACATGACAAGTGCTGATAGTGTGATACGGAAATACGACTTTCGAGTTTTCAAAACAGAGTTCGAAACGTTCTTTTGAAAGCGGTGATTTCAAATACAAATATTACGTGTTCGGAAAGTCGAGTGGGGGCCACTCGAGGTTTTTACTTTCCCACACTACTGTGTAAGGAAAGTATTGCAATCATGCGAAAATTCTAATTCTAATTTTGGTATTTCTTTTATTTTTATTTTTTATTTTTACGATGATGTCTGTATGTGTGTATTAGGGTGTCCCATATTTTGCCCAACATTTTTTTTTATTCCTGCCTAATAATATTATTTATTTAGTCCACAATGACTTATTTATGAAGTTTAGGTTCAATCTGGCAACATTAAGCCGTACCGACTGCCAAGTATAAATATTTGATTAAATTTAAACAATAATTTTATATCAAAAGGTTGCAGGTTTAAATCCCGTCGGAAGCATTATCATTTTATTTCCATATACTATAATGAGAAAACTCATATTTGGTTGCATTTATGTAATTAATTAAACACATTTATATAATTTTATGCATAAACGGAGCTTTTTTCCTATATGGACGCATAGGAACGGCATTCTGGTGCCTTTTTCTTGGCAATTTTTGTTTATATGTAATTTTTGCAAAAAATAATGTGTTTTTCTATCCGTTTTGACACCTTTTATTTTAGAATAAATTACTGTTTGTTAAAGTGTCCCATTTTTATTGACCCTGTCCCTTAAATTTGTTTATTTAGTTGATAATATCTTATACAGGGCGATTCAGACCACTCGTGCCACCCCTTTATATTGAAAACTCGTTGTGGGGCATGGACCGAACAAAAAATTGTATCACCAAAGAGAATCCGTTCAATCAGTTTCTGCACTTATTATTTTTTGGAACAATCTGGAAGGACCCGGAACCAGAAGTTTCAAATGGCAACATGGGTCGAGTATTGTATTGTTTGATATAAAAAAAAAAACATATTTTGCGCTTCAGACCAGTTGCCGTAATCTTCCGCGTACTCCAATCTCAATTGACGATGCTGAGGAACATTCTATTACAGGGTGGCGACCAACCGGGAAAACCGGGAAAGTCAGTGAAAAGTGAGGAGATGTTGTTCATCGGGAAAAGTCAGGAAAATTAGGCCTTTCTAAGGAAAAGTCAGGGAATTTTTAAATAAATAATAATAGTAAATATGCAAATAACACGACCAAAGAATTGACAAATTGTTAGATATGTTTGAAGCACGAATTTGGTACAAATTATTCAAATTAATCAACAAAAAATCATCAAGATTGACAAATTCAAGAAAAATAAGACGTCCTAATTGAAATAGTTAAATGAGTCACAATCAATAATATAGATATTTTAAAAATTAGAATAAATTATACATTTTCTATAAAATCGGCAAAATAAACAAACATTGGCAAATACCTTAAAATGTACAATTTTAACAAACAAAAAATCCAATTATATTTTTTCGATTTGAAGAAAAAATATCTCAAACAATGTCAAAAATGATAAATTTTAAATAATCATTGAAAAACCAAATAAATAAAATAACAAATAATGGCCAAGTTGACAAAAAAGCACATTTGCTTCTAACTGTATGTTTTTGAGTTTACGTGAAGGGATTATTACACTAATAAAGACTGTTATTCCTTACTTCACTTTTTATTTTTATCGTTAGATGTACATTTCGAGACACAAAGTGCTCATTATCAATATCAAACTGAGGTTTATTATTGATAATGAGCACTTTGTGTCTCGAAATGAACTTCTAACATTTGCTTTTGCCAAAATTACATAGAAATACAAATACGCCGAGAAATGGTAATGGAACGCCGTTCAGCTGCTTCCATATAGAAAAAAGCACTGGCTATCTACTTTAAATATGTTTACTACTTAAATAATATTAACATATCCATTAGCAAAATAGGAATTTCCAATAGTTATTAAATAACCGAGATAGCATTTGTTGACCATTTAGGCAATAATAATGATAACGGAACAATAAAATATTTTTTTATGGTTTTCACCTTTAGAATAGAAAGTAGTTTTGCTTGTGACATCGGGTCAAAACACAGGACATTTAAAAAGCAATTCGTAGTGGATATTTTAAATTCAATAGTACGATGTTTTAGTAATCTACACACTTGCACCATCTTAAGGTTGTGATTTATTATGGGTAAAATCAGGATTTTAATGTCTCCAATAGGGTCGGAAACTGCTGACGTCAAAAATTAGTGGAAAATTCAAACGTGTCATACTTTGAAAACACTGTCATATTATTGCAGTATTGACAACGTCCATAAGAGCGAATAAAATAGGTTATGTTTGGAGGCTTACTGCACCGTAGCTCTACATAATTAAGAATTCAATTGCTCTGATTTGCTAAATATAATGCATTATCTAATGTCTGAAACGAACACATTTGCTGTAAATGGCGGAAATATGTTTTAAATTGTAAATAAAAAATATACGGCACTTCGGCGGATTTCGGGTACAGTTAGCCTCCGTTCTTAGGCTAGCCAACTTTACTTAATATCCGAACGTATGTCGTACAGTGCACCAACTGCTCTGTCATTCTTATGTTGTTTACCTCGTGTGTGTGGTTAGGTTTAGTTATTTACGTTTGTTTTGTTTGTGAGTTGAAAATAAAACATTATTTTCATGTAAGAAGAAATCCCAATCAAACAGATTGATCTTTGAATATTACAGCTGATCGCAAGTGCTATACCCGAAATTTGACAAAGTATCGTACATTTAATTTAAAACATATTTCCGTTATTTATAGCAAATGTGTTTGTCCAGACATTAGATATTGCATTATATTTAGCAAACCAGAGCAATTAAATTCTTAAATATATAAAACTACGGTACAGTAAGCCTCCAAACATAATATATTATATTCTTGCCCTTATGTACGTTGTCAGTACTGCCAATATTTTGACAGTGTTTTTGAAGTATGACACACGTTTGAATTTTCCACTAATTTTTGACGTCATCACTTTCCGACCCTATTTAAAGCGATTAAGATATTTAGTGTTTTTGTAAAAAAATCCTGAAAATAGCTATTTTTATCGTCATTTATTTACTCATTTTTTGGTAACAAAACCGTTCGCTTCAGAAAATTCAAGGGTTTCCGTAAGAAATAGCATTCAATTATCGCAACATTCATGCTATTTTTTTGTGCTGGAAAAAATACTATAAGTCTGTCTTATTTAAGTAAACGACTAGCAAGAGTCTGTCTCACTTTAGTAAACTGCAACCTTAAATGATTTCTCAGCAATTTACTTTACATTGCCATATGTTTATAGGAGCGGAAAGGCTTTTGGTGGAAATGCGAAAGCCGGAAGTGGTAGTTTACTCTTAGCATTTTTTCCTTTTTCTTTAATAATGATCAAATAAAAAAACTTATTAATAATCAAAAAAAACTCGCTTAAGCAGTCCATACACGGCTATCTTCTAGACCCTGGGTCTCCAAACTATCTTCTTCGCGGGCCACAAATACAATTCTACATAATAAAGTCGGCCAAGATCCGATAAATTTTATAAAATTATGAAAAATTTAAGGAACAATTGTTACAATATTTCAAAATATGACATTTACAAAAAAAAATACAAACAATCGCGGGCCGGATTCATGTAAGTCGCGGGCCGCATTTGGCCCGCGGGCCGTAGTTTGGAGACCACTGTTCTAGACCATGAATGGGTATGGAAACTTTTTAGCCAAACGACCACACTGATTCCTTCACTAAGTCCCGAGGGCCAAGAAATAGCCACATGGTCGCCCGCGCACATGGGTAAGGGGGGCATTTCGCGAAATGTTCAATAAACTTAAGATTTTAGAAATATTCAATGTTAAGACTTTTTGTGTGTTAAAAAGTAAAGCTTGCCGGCAACAAAGTAAGACACTAAACGCAGAAAGCATCGACATTGAGGAAAATTATCAACTGTTAGGCAATTTGTTGAAAATAACCAAAGTGATGTAAATAATACGGCAACATTCATTAAATTTATGTAAATATTAATATTGCTAACCATATACTAGTTTTTTTCATTTAAATATACTCTTACATATTTCATATAAACATTTGCACAATTTGTCAACATAAGATCAAACCTAAGTAGTATATTTTCAACAATATTTTAATGTTTATACGCCTGCCGTATGAAGTAAAATTTCGAGTTTAGAAAAGCTTAATTTGGATTGGTCGCTCCACTTTGCTACGCTACCAATTCAAATGTTAAGACTTTTCTAAATTCAAAATGTTACTTCATGCTTAATCTGGAATTGGAAACACTTGTTAGAAGCTTCGAATTAAGAGCTTTTACAGAAACAACGAATGTCTAAGAGTTTACAGCGAAAGATCGTGATATGTATACCTAAAAGAAAAAATCCCTGAATATTGCGATATTAATCAAACTAATTCATTAAATAAATTGACGATTTTTATATAATTGTGCGATAATTATTCAAATGCACCAAACAAATGAAATTGATTGAAAATTTTATAAGTTTCATTAATCGTAAAAAGCTCATGAAAACTTATAAAAATCACAGAGATTGTTTAAAATAGAAATATTTAACTGAAATCTTTGAAAATTGACGAAAAACTTAGATAATAAGTAATCCTACAAAATTGATCAAAATCATGAGTCAGAAAAATTGAAGTTCAGTTGATCATTGGAAAATGATGGAAAATTGAATAAATTCAGACATAAAACATCGAATATTTTTAAAATATTAATTATTCGTCTATGTTGTATTTTTTGTGAGTCTGTCTATTTACTATTTTTTGGTATGCTTTTGTATAATTATATTGACTAAACTTGACTCACCCATATCTGAAAATAAATAAATTGGGTTGCATTAAACTGGATTTTATGAAAATTTCCATCATTTATATTACTCCTATTACAATTAATTAAAATCTTAAACATTGACGAAAATCAAATATAAAAAAATAATTTTATTTTTAGAATTGCAACAATTAAATAAATAAATTTCAATTTTTTTGTTATTTTTGATGTTTTTTATTATTATCCCCCAAACTTACACCGTAGTGTCCTGTAATTTTCGGGGATAATAATATAAATCATCAAAAATAGCGAAAAAAATTGAAATTTATTTATTTAATTATTGAAATTCTAGGTATGTCAAAAAATGTGTTTCTTAATTGGTCGCTTAATAAAAATATCTGATTATTATTTTGTATGATTTACTTACATTGTAAATTTTACAAAGTAATCAAAATAAACTATCTCTAGCCAAATATCGGGCATGTCTGGTCCACATCCACGGGCCGGATTAATCATGCTCACGGGCCGTAGTTTGGAGACTCCTGTTCGAGGGGGTAATAGATAGAGTGCCGGTTAAATGGGAGAAAAAATGCAGGGCAATAAGTACTGCACTACTATTTATGTCCGGTGTAAAACCAACAAAAAAGTTAAACGTTCAGAGCACACTGCCAAAAAACTGATTTTGGCGATTTTTTATTTTCTTTTATAACTCGGTATCAGGGTTGTTAAATAAACGTTTTTTTTTTCATTTTAATTAAAATAAACGTTTTTTTCATTTTAATTAAAATAAACGTTTTTTTCATTTTAATTAAAACAAACAGTTTTTTTACAAAACGTGCTTAAACAGCGTTTAAAACATTAACAGTTAATAACATGTTTAAAACGTGTTTAAAACACGTTTAAAACGTGTTTAAAATAGAACATACATGGAAATTTTCTTTTGAGTATACATTTCCCGATAATTACAGCGTTTTTTTAAATTTGCGGGAATACGTTGTTTCAAAGCGGTTAATTTGAGGCTTTCAAAGAGTGTTTTCCACTCCCAGACTAAGCATGAAGTAAAATTTCGAATTTAGAAAAGCCTAAGAATTTGGATTGGCCACGTAGCGAAGCGAGCGGCCAATCCAAACTAGGCTTGTCTAAGCTCGAAATTTTACTTCATGCGCCACGCATAAAAACACTGATTTACAGTGAAGTTAAAAAAACACACACATACAACGGCGAATATAGGCAACCCAATATACGTTAGAGTTATTGGGTTGCCTCTAATTACTGTTTTAGACAATTTGTTCAGCGCAGAATTGGGCTCACGTTTTATTTACATCTACATATTAGGTTGTTGAAGCCGTATATTCTAAACTTTACGATATTTCAGTGTTTTATACGTGTGGCGCATGAAGTAAAATTTCGAGTTTAGAAAAGCCTAATTTGGATCGGCCACTCCGCTTCGCTACGCGGCCAATCCAAATTTTCAGGCTTTTTTAAACTCGAAATTTTACTTCATGCTTAGCCTGGGAGTGGAAAACCCTTGTTTAAGAATTCAAATTGAAAAATTTTAAGAAAGAAAAATTCCCTGCTGCTAAAAATCACATTTATGCACGTACAGTTGTGATATTTTATTGTAATAAAATGTTATGTTTAATAATGTGATTTGAAATATCTTCAACAATTAACCCACTGAGCAAATAACAAACAAATAACGTTTTATCAACATTGTAACAACAATAAACGTAGTTTTAATGCTGATGAAACATTACTTAAATGTGTTTGTTTAGTGGGAAGCTAAAATTTAATTTTTTTAATGACGTAGTATAAAATATAATTTAGCGAATTTAAGATAATAAAAAAAAACGTTTTAAACAAATTTAACGTTTAAAACATGTTTTAAACAATTTTAAGATTTAAAACATGTTTAAAACAAAACCGTTTAAAACACGACGGCTGTTAAGTGTTTTAAACATAACAACCCTGGTTATTATTGATGATAGAGGGATGAGTTTTTACATTATTAAGGCAGTGTTTCTATGATTTTTAATAATATGTAGTTAGTTTTACGATGAATCAAACATATTCCAAAATTGGCTATGAGCTCATTTTGTAGTTTTTTTATTCTCTTTAATTCAATGTATCATGATAAGTTTATTTTTTCATTAAAAAGAAGTAAAAATATCTTCTAGTAGGCTATGAAATTTTATATGAAAACAAAAAAATATTTGTATATTATAAATTTAGTACAAGTGGGCAACAAAGTAAATACGTTTTTAACACAATTTTAGTATAAAATATTTTAAACAATACGAAATTCTCATCTAATTTTCCCATAATAAAAATAAAACCACCATATTGTGTAATATATCTAATGAAAGGGAAATAAAAACTCTACAAACTGAGCTTATAGCCAACTTTGACCTTTATATGAAAAATTGAAATTAGTATGCGTATCTCTCAAAATATTTGTTTTGGGTAAAAACTAAGAACATATTATTAAAATGCATAAAAAAGTGCATTAATAATGTCAAAAAAATTATTCTTCTATCATCAATAACAATCAAGCTATACAGGAAAATAAGAAATCGACAAAATCAGTGTTTTTGCTGAGTGCTGTGAACGTTCAACTTTTTTGTTAATTTCTCTTACCGATTAAGAGATACCCATGCACCGGCTGCTTAATCGGGACACCCTGTATACACTTTTTGTCGTAGCTCTTTTAAATAAGAATTGTTGGCTCTAAATCAGTTAGCATTTTTATTAGTTAAAATATTAATCATGTCAAAGTCAAACTACCATTAGTTTGACTTTGACGGCAAAATCCAAATTTTCAGCCTTTTCTAAACTCGAAATTTTACTTCATGCGCCACCCGTATGAAACACTGTCAATATTGCAAAGTTTAAAATAAACTGCGTATATTTGATTTTGCGTTAATAAGTTTTAAAAAAGTATTATCAAATATTGCAATTTCTGAATTCATACTTTATGATATGTTTTCTTTTCACCTTTTAAATCTGCGAGTGTTTGTTGTTCAAATAACTAAAATTTAGATATTTTAACGGTGGGCACTTTAAAATTGCTTTATCAAATAACTTTGTTTTTCCCCATATTTGGCTTTTTTTACAAAATTAAGTTATTTTTAGGGATCAGGGAATAAATCTGGAATCAGGGAAGAGTCTGGGAAATTTCACATTTCGCCGCCATGAATTTATCTTTACTGTCATTATCAGTAATGTTATTAAAATTACTTCAATATTATTATGTTCATTTAAAAGTTTACTTTTATTCTCTATATTTATTTGCCTATAATTTTCAAAACGTTGTCTTGTTACGAGATTAAAAACAATTAATAGATTGCAATTTTATACAAATTATTTTATTTTACAGTTTTATAAAAATAAACTTTTGTCGTTGAATTATAATTACAATTTAAGTTTCTATGGTAGTGATAACAGAGATAAATATCTCCAATAGTTGAATTGTGTAATAAATTAACTACGATTAAGTAACCTTTTATAAATGGTTGAGTTTCCCGTTAACTACTCAGTTTTTTATTTGTTTATAAACACTCTCCACAAAAATATATTTATATATATATATATATATATATATATATATCAATATTTTAAAATACCCTATGTGTTTCAAACGCATTCACCCTAAATTCAATATGTTCTATTGTAAACACAAGTGTGCGCTGGTGTCGTAATAATAATAGGAAACGTTGTTTCAGATTACAAGAGGCAGATCTGGGCTTCCATTTGATAATAGATCGGCGGAAAGATCGTTGGAATTCTGTTAAAACAGTACTCTTGAAAATATCGGTACGTGCAAAATTAAAACCCGCGTTAAGTGCCAATCGATAAACGCTTTCTATTTATTTACAGGTATATTTTCCCGGCTTAATACACGTAGTTTATGTCATACGGCCAGCCAGTTTTTTACAAAAGGCTTTATCGGAAGTTAGCAATAAACTTTTTAAGGAAGAATTTAAATTCCGCATGATTGTGCTGAGCAATGAAGAAGAGCTACAGGAGTACATCGATGCTAGCCAGTTGACTAATGATTTAGGCGGTACGCTATCGTACAGCCACCTTGAATGGATCCAGCAAAGAGTGGTAAGTGGAGTAATATTTCATCATGTAAATGTACTCTCTCTTGTAACGGTAACAACCGGTGTATTATTAAATCTATGTACGGTATCATATGCTACCACAAATGAATATTTGTTGCAGCGGTAAGAACACGTACATGCATTTTCCATATTTGTTTACACTTAATGTTTTATTCACAGGCCCTAGAGAAGTTTTCAGCTAGAACACACGAAGTATCAAATGCCTTAGATGAATTTACGAAGCGGATCAGTGAAACAGAATTTCCCAACAACGTGGATTCTACACAACAACTTTTAAACCAACAATCCCTCGAATACTCCCAACTTAAAGAAGAAATTCTAAATGCTGCGAAACATGGTGAAGGATTACTCGGGAGCATCCGGGAGAAATCATCGACCAATACGGATTCTACATTTAATCATACACCCGATACGATTGGAAACGTGTTCGCAGTGGAACGATTATTAGTGCAATTGGAAGAAACGGAACGTACTTTTGATGAATTTTGGTCTTCGCATTCATTAAAGTTAAGGAATTGCTTGGAATTAAGGCGCTTCGAACAAGATTTCAGAGAGCTTCAAGTGAATTTCGACTGTCATCTAAAAACTGTTTCGGAAATGACTGAAGTGGGGGAGACAGTAGCCAGAGTGGATACCCTGATACGCGAAACCGTGACCTTTCAAAAATTATGCATGGTTGATATTGAACGAGGGGAAGAGGTCATTGCATCTGGACACCAATTATTGAATATAAAAAACTCATGCCCTCTAGAATGTGTTGAGCCGAAATGCAATGAATTGATGAGAGTAAGAGAAATTCTAACCACCCGATTGAATAAACGAATGGGAACACTTGTTAAGTGTAGGGACTTAATGGAGCAAATTGAAAAAGTGAGTATCAGTCTTCTGCACGAGGAGAGATTTCTTGATCCACGCAACCTAATGCATCCTTATTTGCTTTAACGATAATAACACCTCGATCTGATCCGGAGGGCTTGTGCGGTTGTGAAGTGTTTGTGCTTTTTTTAATTATAGGCGAACCAATGGTGTGCAAGGGGTGTTGAGCTTTTGGCCTCGCAAGGGATTGAAAAGTGTTCGACCAACGTGGAGCTGGCCGAAAAGTCCTTGACCGAAGTGCAAGAGTTTATCACTTCAGCGGATGAGTTTAATGTTAGTAGTGCTAAAGATTTTAAACAAGTGTTTCAAGAATCTATTACTCCGGAAACTAAGGCTTTAGTAACACAGGTAAGTTTTCAATATTTTATCTAACAAGCTGCACGCAATAATGTATTACACTCATTGCGTCGCATTTTGAAAATATTCTTAACTTCGTATAAATATATATATTAATAAATACAATATCTCTCCGAGTCGAACCACGGCACGGCCACGAAAGCTATGTCAGATTTTTCATTGGAGTTTTGAGATTGTGCAGTTCTAAAATAATATGTAAGGTTCATATGTCATTTAATTAACTAATTCATAAATATCACGCTAACTTCATATAAACTTACCGCAGTACATGTGGAAACCAGTGGCGTAAATAGGGGGAAGGAGATTTATGGGATCAATCCCCCTCCCCCATAAGTCTTGAGAATTAGGAGAATAAAATAAAAGTCTCTTTTTCTGTTAGCCATTTATTTGGTATTATTTTTATATACATCCAAGTGAAAAATAGAACTAATTTTGTACTTGTTTTTGGAGAACTTTATAAAAATAAATTTATGAAACAAAATACTAAGTCAAATCCCCCCAATCGCTAAAAGCTATCTACTCCACTGGTGAAAACAGTACATGTTTTCGGCTAACTTGTAACGAACTTAATGTCATGTAAGCAGCCCCGCTGTTTAACGGTTAATAAAAAAAATCCTTGGAGCAAAAAACATTGATGTTTTACTGGTAAATAATTGAAAAATTTCCAACAGCATACTGACGTTTTAATTTTATCGAATAGTTTGATAAATTATTATTGTAAATAGTTTCTAAAACAGTAGGTATTTTTAAGTCGTTTCACGGTTAACACAACTTTAACCTGTTGAAGCTTCTTTGTTTAAAAACAAAAATGAATGAAACTGTACGAATAAACAAATGAATATGTTGTGATTCGATAGGTGTAAATCAAAATTGTACAAAAAAAAAAATATTTTAAAATTATTAATTTATTTAAAACAAAACAATATCTAATTTTAAAATTATTACTTTATTTATAACAATACAATATCTTCCTTAATATTCACGTAACCATGTGTTTATTATAACAGTACAATTATAAAGTATTATGTCAAAATAATATTATATTTTTTTATACAACATATTGAGTTTTATCTCAATTTAAATAAACCCTCAAACTGTAAGCAACGACTATTGCGTCGAAAGAGATTTTAATTTTTGTAAAGAAATTGATCCAATTTATCAATATCAACAATTCAGTGTTAGAATTTTGAAAATAACCTTATCCATTTCTATAATATCACCTTGTAACATATTCATTATTTGAACAAATATAAAACATTTAATCTTCAAATTAAGGGATCTTATACAGGAAGATGATAGACATAACATATGAAAATCTTTTTTTCTATACAGTACATGCTGAGAAATAAATTGGTAAAGTTGAGTATTCTGAAATAATTTCAAAAAAATGGGTACCTTTTTTCATTTAACGGTCAATATAAACAATATTTGTGAAGGAAAAAAATTGAATAAGTTATGTAAAATTGATTACTCTTAATGCTTATTTTGATGATTTTGATGATTATTGAAGACACACTTTTCGTTTTATTACCATTCAAACATAGGGGCCAAAGCTTTTGAAACGGATATTAGTTAGTATGATGCCACTAACTAAAAGCCATTCAAAATATTTACTAAAAAATGGTGATGTGTCGGTCATAGCACTTTCCTTGTTCTCCCGCCCTTTAATCAATTGATAATTGACATACTAAATTTATTTCACTATAACCAATTGATTGAAGATTTCATTTGGAATTAGTGATTTATACGCGGGGCGCATAAACTCTTTTTAAACTCGAAATTTTACTTATACTATAAAATTTATGACATAAAATAAATGGTGTTGATGTTGTTTTTATGTTTAAATTTAGAACAAACACAAATTCGTGTGCATTATTTGTGTTTTAGTAAACTTAGCGTCTACAGTTTTATATAAATCTTGATAAAAGATATAAAGAATGAACAAACCTTGTTTAGCAGGATAAAAATAAAAAAAATAATTGACGAAAAAATTGCAAAAGTTTAAATTATACCTAAACAATTTAAAATAAAGCTTAATAAATAAACTACTAAAGAAGCAATTTAATAATAAAATCACACAGATTATCAAATTATTAATTTACCAATTTTTAGTCTAATTTTGGAAAAAATTAAATTTTAACGTTGGTTTAATATTTTGGAATATCCAGTGACGATATTTAAATTTAAATTATAGCCAATCAAAGTTTTTTCGTTTACGTTTAGATTCTATGAATTTGATGTTGATTTTGCATAATTTTAACTTTGGCTTAATATTTTAAGAAAATTTTCTTTAAAGCAGATGTAAGTGCAATCAATTCTTAGTAAATTCTGTGAATTTCATGTTGATTGTGTAATACAAATAAAACCCTTAATCAGTATCTTATTACAAAATTTGAACTTAGATTTGAGATTTTGGAAAATTCAGTGGAGAGATTTAAATTTCAATTGCAACCAAAGTTTATTTAATTCAAGTGTAAGCTTATCTAAATCTATTCTTGGATGTTGACTATTTTCTTCAGATTTAATATAAAAAAACAAGATGGGCCAAGAAATGACCGGTTTTGATTTGATAATATTTGAGAAAACAATACTTTCCCTTTGTATTACATACAGGGAATGTAAAAACAAAAAGTAAAAATGAACAACCAAACAAGAATAAAAGATAACTAAAAATGTTCTGCATTTAATCGCCGCAAATTATTTAAACAAGATCTATTTTTCATAATAAGTCGTGCTCTATAAATACGTGTACAGGGATGTTTTCTTTCAAGTATAATAGCCCAATGTGGATTATAAAATTTAAGGAATGCCTGAAAAATGACAGCGTACTTTTTTCAGGCATTCGTTGAATTTTATAATCCAAATTTTCAGGCTATACTGCTTAAGTGTGTCAAAGCAGTATATTTAAGAACACAATATTTCAGTATTTTATACGAGTGATTTTTTTTCTGATTCTCAACAACAAAAATCACAGATATTTCCATAGAAACAATAGATAATAGAAACAATCCGGGCTATTTATTTTCTGTGAAATGTGAAACACCCAGGTAGAATAAAAATGTCTTGAAAATCGTTATTTAAAACAATCGTTTGATGAAATACGCCCAACGCCATAACTCTGCTATTTTTTGACCGATTTAAATTAACTAAAAAAACAAAGTCAATGGCTGTTTCATTACTATAAATTGATCGTATAAAGTTGACAAAAAGTTGTAATATTCATAAATAACATTTGTGACTTGGTTTTTGTTCAATATTTTAGTCGAAAAGAAAATTAAACTCAGTTTTCTATTTAAAGTTATATTTTTCAAAAATGTTAATGAGTGTGTCTTAATTATTGGATTTAGCAAAATAATGTCTAATATAATAAAATGAAAAAATTATAGGCAGCCATCTAAAAGTGGTAAATCGGTTATTATTTGGCAATGAAGTTATTATTGAAAAAAAAACAATATTGATGTTATTTCTTAGTATTTAAACGGCCATTCACTTTGGTTTTCAGGCACTAAATAACAGAGTTATGGCGTTGGGCCTTTTTTTATCGAACACCCGGTATACTGTTTATATATTTATAATACGTATTTATCGGACGTTCAGCGGGATTATTTTCTTGATAATCAACTTCTGCATTTGTATTATTTTTAATTAATAAAAATATTAAAAATATTACTGCTAATGTTTTAACTTACTCATTATAACTTCAGTGGGATTGTCCTCGTCATCTGAATTTAATGAAATTAAATAAAATATATTTATTTAGATATATTTGAAGATATATATCAAAATCTTTATTATTAGTTTCGTTTTACATTTTTATATAAATATATAAATAAATACTTAATTGTTAATATACAATTATAGTCAATAAGAATATATTAATTACTTAATGCACTATAATTATTAATTGATATATAACATACACTTCTTTCGTGGATAATTGGGATCGTAAAAAATTGTGTCGCTCCCTCTATCCGCGGTACTATTTTTAATGTAGCGTCCACTGCCACATTAATGTTATTAAAATTAAAATTTGCAAGAATTATCAAAATTTGAGTTGAGAGCAAAATCATTGCATTTCTAGTAAGATATGCTCCAATAAAATTATCTCCTCTTGCATCTCGTGCAATGTGTGTATATCTGAAATATAAGTATTAATTAAACCTCGAGTACAAAGAACCAATAATATACAAGGTGTCCCATTAGTGCGTTCTCGGACGATATCTCAACAATCGCTAAAGATAGCAAAAACATTTCTTCACAAAAGAGAGCTGAGATATTTTCCAAAAATGCACTTATGCGATACCCTGTATAATAATTATATTATAAAAATTAGCCTTACCCTAGCTGTTGCATAGTCATATGCATGCAACGATGTTCGCGGAGTTGGCGGAATTGTACTGAATTTCTGTATGGTACCAATTCTGCACCTATTTAAGTGAATTAAAAAAATAATGATATACATTATGAAATCACAAATAATAAAGAAAGTTGGTTTAAAGTTCATTTATTAGACCTCCGTCTACCTACAGCAATCAATATTTGCTGACCACCTTGTATACGTCGAAATTTTATAATTATGTTGCTAGCCTTAAAAGAAGTATAATTTATTATTAGAAATAAAAAAATCTAATTATGCAATTTGAAAATATACATGGTTTATCCGGAAAGTAATGAGCTCTTTTGCGCTAAGCAGCTACCTAAATGATATAACCCAGTTTTCTATCCTCTAAGCTTTTATAGAGTGTGAATCGACGACAAATTCGACTGCCGTTTGGAGGTCGCGTCACGGTTCAAAATTGATACGGGATAACATTTTGTGTTGAGCTTAAAATACGTAACTAAAACGATTGCTATCAATTAGAAAGTATGGGCAGGTGGTGGCCGAGCGGTAACGTCGCCGGGCTGTATCGCTCGGCGAGCCACAAATTCGGGTTCGATTCCCGTGCACGGGGAGACTTTATTTCAAAAATAATATCTCGTCGTGACCCTGGGTGTAGTATGAATGTGTGTGATTGTCCGAATGAATAGTTAAATAGTATAAATTGTAAATTGTAATAAATTAATTGATACAAAAATATATAGATTGATGATGGCTAATGGGCAAGTTCCCAAGGCCAGGCAACAGCCAAAAAAAAAAAATTAGAAAGTATACTTGGAGAATGCTTAAGGAAAAGTAGAATTGTTTAGTTGCCACAAACCATTCTGAAAAAAAAAATAGAACCCAACTAGGAACATCGTGCAGAGAGGTCATAAAAGTCTTAGAGTCTAGAAAATGTAGCTAAGATAAAAGCAATTTTAAACTCTGATTGGCATTTACATTTTAGTAAAGTACATAAATTAGGCATTTAAAAAACCATTGTACATAAAACTGTCCCAAAAAAATTGCAGATGTTCTCAGACTCTGTGCTGTCTCGACACTACTGAACATTTTTCGTTGGTATTGGTAACGGTTTTATGCCAAAAAAAATTCTATCGCTGCCCAAATTTTGTATCCAATACAGGTATGATAACCTTAACACTAAAAGAGCTACGACAAAAAGTTAATGTTTAGTGTTTTGATTCTCTACAACTTTTAATTAATAATTTACGAGATACGACGAAAACGCTAAGAATAAACATCCACTTCCGGTTTTCACCTATTTTCTTAATCTTCGTAAGATATTATGGAGTAGAACCCAAATACAAAATTTGATAAAATTCCTATGAGCCGTTTTCGCTGAAATGGTTTACTTCATGCGCCACACGTATAAGACACAATTTCAAGTGAAGTTCACTTGTTAAGAACATTTCAGTGTTTTCAGTGTTTAATACGCGTGGCGCATGAAGTAAAATTTCTAGTTTATAGAAGCCTGAAAATTTGGTTTGGTCGCTCCGCTTCATTACTCGACCAATGTATACTTAAAATAAAAATTCCATATCTTTAATTTTAACACGTTATCTTAATCCGTATTGTGTTCAATTGGAGATTCCATAATAAATAAACAAATACAACTACAAAAAATGTCTAAAAAAAATCTATTATATATTTTCATTTATGCAAATTTACTTTATGGTTTCATAACTTTAAGACGTAAAATAATTTTACAGGGAGGTTTTCTTTTAAGTATACATATCCCAATTATATGCTGTAAATCTTCATATATTCCTTGTTTTTTTTAAAGAGTACAATTTGAAGCTTTAAACAAGTGTCGTCCAAAGAGTTTAGTTTGAAGCTTAAAAACCAGTGTTTTCCACTTCCAGGTTAAGCATGAAGTAAAATTTCGAGTTTAGAAAAGCCTGAAGATTTGGTTTGGTCGTGTAGGCTTTTCTTTTTTTTAACGTTATGAAATTAAAAATGAGTGAAACTGGAAAGAAAATCCTATACGCCAAAAGTTTACTAAAACATCAACTCTATTTATTTTAGTCATACATTTTAAAATAAAAAATTGCAAAATTAGTTTATGATTGGTCGCTTAACGAGTGTTTCCAATCCGAGATTGAGCATGAAGTAAAATTTCGAGTTTAGAAAAGCCTAATTAGGCTTTTCTAAACTCGAAATTTTACTTTATGCGCCACGCGTATAAAACAGTGATTTAATGTGAAATGGTCTTTAACCTATTAACAAGTAAAATACTTTTAGTATGTTAATTATCAATTGTTTAAATGAGAATGTGCTACGATAGACACGTCATAATTTTTTGTACTGTTTTTGTATAACTTTAGAAAAATACATTTATGAAACAAAATACTAAGTCAAATCCCCCCCTATCACAAAAAGCCATCTACACCACTGTTTTTGCACAGTACAGCTAAACCAATACAGTTTTTAGTCCACAAGTATTGATGAATCAATACGCGTGAGTTAATATTTGAACAAAGATAATGGGATATTTAATTAATTTATATAATTGTATTTATAATGGAGGATGTTAAACATTTTAAGTATTCTGCATAGGGGAGTGGTAATTCCATAGTTAACAGAATGAAATTTTAAACGAAATAATTTTTTGAGCGAGTTGGCACCCCCATTGGCATCAATACTTTTGAGAAGACTGGAGAAATCAAGATGCCCGTTAATACGTTTGAATCCAAAAAAAGGTTCAAAAATATTCTTCGATTTTTTAATAGATGCAAATTTAAGAATCTTGAAGACTCTATATAACTGTAATGATCCCTGGGATTTCTGCGTCTTCTTAAAACTACTTGACAAAATTTACTTTGCACTGTTTCTAGATTTGATAATGCATTATTATAGAACGGTGACCAGGCCTTGCTTTTTTCCAAATTTTTTTTGAAACATTTAAAAATATTATCAATAATTTGCAAAATATTTGAAAATTTGCGATGAGTAAACCCCTATTTCCGGTTTCCGGAATTTATATAACAGTTTATACAGATCTACATATTAGAGTTATCGTGTGGCAGTTAACACGATGAATCACACAGCAGACAGACAGACAGTGGCAGATTTTAATAACAGTTAATTCCAAATTTCGTTGATTTTGTAGGTATATACAAAGAGTTTTATGTAACACCGAACATTTTTATAACGAGGAATTTTCTTTAAAGTATATATTTGCATACGTTGTACATTTTCCGACGCTCGGTTTATTAAAAGGATTCAATTTAAAGTTTTAAACGAGTGTTTTCCACTCCTAGGCTAAGCATGAAGTAAAATTTCGAGTTTAGAAAAGCATGAAAATTTGGTTTGGTCGCGTAGCGCGAAGCGCGGAGCGGCCAAACCAAATTTTCAGGCTTTTCTAAACTCGAAATTTTACTTCATGCGCCACCGGTACAAAACACTGAAATAATGGAATATTTAGCGGTGTGTTTTACACTTCGTGATATGTCAGTGTTTTGTATCGGTGGCGCATGAAGTAAAATTTCGAGTTTAGAAAAGCCTAAAAATTTGGTTTGGCCGCTCCGCGCTTCGCGCTAGGCGACCAAACCAAATTTTTAGGCTTTTCTAAACTCGAAATTTTACTTCATGCTTAGTCTGGGAGTGGAACACACGCATTTTAAGGTTTGAATTGAACTTTAAAAAAAATAACAACGATTATCTAAAGATTTACGGTATATACGCTGTAATTGGGACATGTACACTAGAAAGAAAAACTCCCTGTATGTACAAGTTGAGGCATTAATTGCGATTGATTGGCTACAATTTGTAATAATAGGTGTCAAGTTGTATTCAATGAATATGTTCGGTGTTACATAAAACTCTCTGTATGTTTTTTTTGTTATTACTTTTTAATAATTTTATCAAATAAAAATGGGATATTTTTGTAAACTTTGACAATGTTTTTGTTTATTTTATGATTTTTAGGCAATTATCAGTTTTTCAAAATAAAGAACAATTTTATATGGTTTTATAAAAAAAAACAGAGTAGTAACATTGTAAATATCGTAAAATCAATGTTGAAGTTAATGTTAATACATAAATTAACATCTTTCTTTTAGTATTCAATGTCCATCTCTATTAATACTTTAGACATCTTTGAAAAAATGTATTTTATATGGAGTTAAAATCATTGTGAAACATTGTGAAATATATAAAACTCAAAAATTATTTCTTTGTGTTTTAGGTAATTATTCTTTTAAATTTTGTCATGATGTTTGTCATTCATTTGCCGTTTTTATTGACGTTCTTTAATGTTAATTTTTTTTTATATCTAGTCATTGGATTATTTTTTCCTCGAAAAGTAGTGTTTTTCCATTTCTTAGCAATTTCTGTCTATTTAATTAAAACACGATGACGTTTAATAGTTAATTTAAAAGTTTATAATTATAAAAGTCTCAGTTAATTTTATAGAAATTTTATTGTCAATTGCTTTGAAAATATATCAATTGGAGGGTAGGTCGTATTTAAAATATTACAACTGTAATAATTCTTTTATTTTATTTATTTATTTATTTAATCTGTACGTTCTTTTACCTTTCGGTGTCGAACTAATATTATTACATTTAATCTAGATTTTTTGTTGACTTTTCAATTCTTGATTCTTCTTTTCCATTCCTCCCTATGGGCAGGTGGTGGCCGGGTTGTATCGCTCGGCGAGCCACAAGTTCGGGTTCGATTCCCGTGTACGGGGAGACTTTATTTGAAAAATAATGTCTCGTCGTGACCCTGGGTGTGGTATGAATGTGAGTGATTGTCCGAATGAATAGTTAAATACTACAAATTGTAATAAATTAATTGATACAAAAATATAAACATTGATGATGGGTAATGGGCAAGTTCCCCAGGCCAGGCAACAGCCACAAAAAAAAAAATCCTCCCTATTTTATGCTAGCGTGCTGGCATTTCTCCATACAATCCCTCTTTTCTCAGCTGCTTGTCTAGTCTGTTGACTCCATTTTAGCCGTGGTCTCCCTACTCTGTTTTTCCCCGGTACCCTGACTTCGTATATTTCATTGGCTTTTCTATCGTTGTCCATACGGTACATGTGTCCTAACCACCCAAGCTGTATCTCTTCTATCAATTTTTCTATAGGTTTTATGTTTAGCTGTTCCATCACAACTTTCTAATTCTATCTCTTCTTGTAATTCCTTCCATTTTCCTTAGAAACCTCATTTCTATAGCTGTTACTTTGCTTTTTATCCTATTTGTTACTGTCCACGATTCACTTCCATATATTAGCGCTGGCCTTACTACTTTCTTGTAAATTTCTGTTTTTATTTTCTTTGATATTTCCTTTTTTCCCAGGAATGTATTCTTTAGTGTGTTGTATATTCTTCCAACTTTTCCTATTATTTCTGTTATTTCTTTATCTATTTTCCCATTTGCTTGTATCAGTGTTCCTAGGTAGTTGTAGCTTTTTACTTGTTCTAGATTTCTTCCATCTAATTCTATTCTGTGTTTTTTTTTTCGTTATTTGCTATAATCATAGTTTTCGTTTTGTCTATGTTAACAATCATATTAATTTTCCTAAGTTCCGTTTGGTATACCGCTATGTTATGTTGTAGTTTTTCTTCTGACTCAGCTATTAGTACCATATCATCTGCAAATAGGAGTTCTTGTACATTCACTGGTTTCATTTTCCAATTTCCTACATTCATTGTTTTGCATTTTCCTTTACAACTTTTGATTGTATCGTCTATAATCAGAGAGAATAGCAGCGGACTCAGTACGCATCCCTGCTATAATCCTGTTTAGGCTTCGAATTCAAGTGATTCCTCGTTGTGTGTTCTAACTTTGTTTTTGTTGTTTCTGTACAGCGCTTTTAATATGTCTATCATGTCTTTTTCTACTCCCCTTTTTTGCAGCGCTTTCCACACGTCCACTCTTTTCACTCTGTCAAAGGCTTTCTGTAAGTCTATGAAACATATATGTATATCTTTTCCTTTTTTCGTTAATTTTTCTCCCAGTTGTCTCATTATAAATATTAGGTCTTGCGTACTTCTTCCCCTTCTAAATCCGTGTTGTGCTTCTTCCAATGTTGTTTCTAATCTGTCTCTGAGCCGTTTCTCTAATATTCTTGTTAGTACTTTCCCCGGTATGCTGGTCGGTGTTATTCCTCTGTAATTTGAGCATTATTTTGAGTCTCTTTTTTTGTATAACGGCAGTATTATTCCTATGTTCCAATCATTAGGTATTTCTTTTTTCTTGATAACGTCGTTTAATAGTTCTCGAAATGCCGTTTTTGCTGTATCGTCCATGTATTTTAGCATTTCTGCTGTGATGTTGTCTTCTCCTGGGGCTTTTCCTAGTTTTAGTTTGTTTATTGCTTGGTTGACTTCCATCTCTGTTATTGGTTGTATATTCCTTTCTATATTTTGTTCTATCATCGATTCTTCCACTGTTTCTTCATCGTTGTTTATTTCCGTTAGTTCTTCGAAGTATTGTTTCCATCTTTCTAGTATTTGATTCTCGTCCGTGATCAGATTTCCCTCCTTGTCTTTTATGTTCTTTAGTTTTGGTTTTGTTTTTTGTCTCAGTTGTTTCAGTGTTCCATAAAATAATTTCTGGTTTTCTGAGTAGTTTTCGTTTAGTCTATGTCCAAATTCTTCCCATGCAGTTTGTTTTGCATTTTTTATTGTCTGCTTTGTCACAATTCTGGCATTTTTGTATATGTTGTAATTTTCTTCTGTTCTGACTTGGTTGTATTTTTTCCATTTTTCTTTTTTTTCTTTGATTTTTTCCTGGATTTCTTAATAATTTCTTTCTTAATAATTGTTAAAATGTTTAAATTCCGCTCTTTAATCCGTAAAAGTTCACTGCAGTGATATCTAAAATATTTAGAGGGGACCGCAAAATTGAATTGTGAGAGGCCCAAGTGCTGAACACGTACATAATGTCAAAAATTACTTTTTTCGGTCTAGGAGATACGGTAAAATTCAGGTAATAAGGCCGTTCATGATCGGGGAAATCCTCCTTTAGTAAGTCGGTTGTTTAAATATAAAAATTATATTTAAACCTTTTCAAAACTACAATAATTTTATAGAAGCTACTTTAAATAGTTATAAAACACAAACAAAAGCACAAGCTGGCTGTTTTTATAATATTTGTGTAACGCCGTGACTCTCCAATAATCAGGGCTCTCCGTGCACGAAATGTTAAATTTAACGTAATGTTATTCATAACATCACAGTCTAAGCGCATTAATACTTGATTTGTATACTTAGATTGTGAGAGTAAATATCGTATACGTTAAATTTTACATTTCTCATACATAATTGGGGGGATTATGTATTTTTTCTGTGGCTCCTAAGAGATCCGCGTGGCCCACGTTGAGAATCGCTGGTCAAGATTAATGATGGAACTTATTTTAATTGCTTTAATAAATACACGTACAAGCCTACATATGATATCACTAAAATTATTTAAAATTGATTTTTACCGACCGCTTTACTCTGCGGGAGAGTTATTGTGATCGGTCAAAAATTGACCACCCATTTTTTTACGGAAACATCCGTTTTGGGGTCCGAATTAAGTGTTATCTGAATAATGTCGGTCTATGGCACGATAAACATAACAATTTATTACAAGAAAATATCAAATATGTCTGCATAAATGTGATTTTCAAATACGGGAATGTTTTCTTTTAGCTATACACTGTAAATTTTACAACATTCTCTGTTTTTTAATAAGATTTTAATTTGAATTTTTAGACGAGGGTTTTCCACTCCCAGACTAAGCACGAAGTAAAATTTCGAGTTAGAAAAGCCTGAAAATTTGGATTGGCCGCGTAGCGAAGCGGAGCGGCCAATCCAAATTAGGCTTTTCTAAACTCGAAATTTTACTTCATGCGCCACACGTATAAAACACTGAAATATCGCAAAGGTTAAAATATACGGCTTTAGCAATCTAATATGAAGATTTGAATAAAACGTGAGTCAAATTCTGCGCTGAACAAATTGTTTAAAACAGTGATTATAGGCAACCCAATAACCCTAACGTATATTAGGTTGCCTATAATCGTTGTTGTATGTGCTTGTTTTTTGAACTTCACTGTAAATCAGTGTTTTCAAGAGTCGCGCATGAAGTAAAATTTCGAGTTTAGAAAAGCCTAATTTGGATTGGCCGTTCCGCTTCGCTACGCGGCCTATCCAAATTCTTAGGCTTTTCTAAACTCCAAATTTTACTATACAGCGTGTAAACGAACTACTGTACAGGCTCTCTACCACATAAGGGGCAGCGTTTAAATAAACAATACCTGTATTTGAAATTACCATACCTTTAGTAGATAGCTCACAAATAATTATTAAAAATAATTAATAATAATAGGCCACATGTTTGTGGTATCTGGTATACGCGCACATTGCGTATTTTAAGAGAGATTCCACATAGACTGGTAGTTTTTAATCGATTTGGATATCGAATTACACCATCCAGAGAAAAGTGGGTCAGATTGTGAAGAATTATGTCTATGTTGTTATTGTGATTTTTTTTATACGTGACCCAGTTTTATCTAGTAATTCTAGACAGTGTGTGTGTGTGTGTGTGTGTGTGTGTAGTGCGTGCTAAGTGATTTATACGTCTCGATAGTGCGTGCGAAGTGATTTATGCGCCTCGCAGTAGTAAAAGTAAATAAAAAATACAACAACTTACGCATCCACGAAAAATATCATGAACACAGGTAACCAGAAGTTCTCAAAAAATAAAAAATGCATGAAAAATTATGAAAAATCCAATATTTTTTTTCCGATTTTATTTTTGCTGCAATTGGTGTCAAAATATTTTGTGTATACGCCCTTAAGAGGATGTACATTAGTTCGATTACACGCTGTATGCTTAGTCTGGGAGTTGGAAAACACTCAAATTAGTCGCTTTTAAACAACGAATCCCCGCAAATTTAAAAACGCTGTAATTATCGGGATATGTATACTCAAAAGAAAAATGCCCTGAGTGTTCTGTTTTAAACACGTTTTAAACGTGTTTTAAAGATATTTTTAATTTTTAATGTTTTAAACGGTGTTTCAATGAAAAAAAACAAGGTTTATTAAAAAATAAACTGCTTGTTTTAATTAAAATGAAAAAAAAAACGATTTTTTTTAACAACCCTGGCTCTGACATTCGGTGTACATATTAAATGTATAACACTTTTCCTTTTCGTACGCGCTAGTCAGCACATCATACTATCTCTTTTCCTTCGCGCACTTTGGAATTAATTTCTCATATTTCATTAATTCCAAAGTGCGCGAAGGAACAGAGAGGGTGTGTGATGTGCTGAATAGCGCGTAAGAAAAGGAAAAGTGTGATGGGATAATTAATGCTCACAGAACGCGAGAGCCGAGATGTCGAATTCGGGATATGAATCACCCGCAACAACTTTGCGCATTTCGTGTCATCAGGTTTCGGAAATGACGCGCGCCATCAGTTTTGCGCCGTGCCGCGTATTTACAACACTAAAAATGTGTATTTGGGTTTTACTTCATAATATCTTGAGAAAATAAACTTTAAATTATTAACATAATCGAAAAATCTTTCGAATAAAAGTTGTAGAGAATAAAAAAATACACATTCAATGTGTATATACTTTTTGTTGTAGCTCTTTTAGTTTTAAGGTTATCTTAAAAATGGTGAATTTTTGATTGTTATTGCTCTATCTCAGGAAGCATTAATAATAAGTAATTGGAATAATCAATTTAATAATCCTATATTATTTTAATGCGCGGGCGGTACCTGTGCTGGCCAGAGTCGATTTTTTATTTAGATTTCTTCTCTTCAGATCGATCTAACAATAGAAATTGAATGGGAGCTGTTAACTGACATATGAATTTTAAATGCTACACATACAGAGAGTTTTATGTAACACCGAACATTTTATAACGAGAATTTTTCTTTGAAGTATCCATATGCATACGTTGCACATTTTTCGATGCTTGGTTTATTAGAAGTATTTAATTTAACCAAATTTTCAGGCTTTTCTAAACTAGAAATTTTACTTCATGCTTAGCCTGGGAGTGGACAAAACTCGCTTAAAGCTTCAAATTAGATTCTTTTAATAAACCGAGCATCGGAACATGTGCAACGTATGCATATGGATACTTCAAAGAAAAATTCTCGTTATGAAAATGTTCGGTTTTATATAAATCGGTTTTATATAAATCTCTGTATAGTGTAAAGTAATTCTCGTGGTCTGAAATCACTCTTTCCTTTATGCAATCAAGTAAAAATATTTACTGCACACCTACAACTACATGTGGTTTTCACCAATTTATGCAAAAATCTGAATTTTATGGAAAAACATTAAAATCTTGAAACTAACCAGTAAACAGTTTACATAATGAGCATGCATCATTTAATTTTTGGGAGCTGAACTCGTTGAATACAAGGATAGTTCATTTTATAGCATTTTTAGAGACAACATTTTAATAACAAAATGTTACAAAAAATTAACTGAAGTTATAAACGTTGGACAGTGATTTAATTGCTTTAAAGAACGAATTTAAAAATGCTTAATGCAAAAATGCAAATGTGTGTTCCCTTTTATATATTTTTGATCTAATTAGGCCTTCAGTAAAGCAAAATCGTCATCTGTCTGATTTAAAATTCAATAAGTATTTGTAGTTTTTAAGAAAAAAAACAAAAAAAAATAAAAAATTAAGGGAGTTGTGAGACATGGGGAGATGTGAAACAAGATCTGCTATATTCGAAAAGCTTTGAATGTTCCAGCAAGTATCAGTTTCTTTGCTCGACGTGATCTTAGTTTGTAAAACCACTTGTCACGTCAAAATGCATTCTAAGCGTCTTTTTACTGTGTTTTTCAATTTTGTGTAAAAAGTTTTTTCAACCAATAATACCTGCTGTACGTTTACTCACTTTTTGTGGGGTGTTGTGAGACAACATTCGTGGTGAGTTATGTGTGATTACGTGTTTTTCCATAATTTGATTATGTAGGTATAGTCATTATACGGACTTTGTTTTTTCAACATTTTTTTCATTAACATTAGCTTCATTTTAATTTTCTGCAACTTAAGTAAATAATAATCATCAAAATGTTTGATTTTGTTTATGTAATCTTAAACAATTGACCTTCCTAAAAAACATCTTTAAACGTTTAAATCGTTACACTGTAAATTTTACAACATTCGTTGTTTTTTAAAAAGATTTAAATTTGAATTTTTAGACGAGGGTTTTCCACTCCCAGACTAAGCATGAAGTAAAATTTCGAGTTTAGAAAAGCCTGAAAATTTGGATTGGCCGCGTAGCGAAGCGGAGCGGCCAATCCAAATTAGGTTTTTCTAAACTCGAAATTTTACTTAATGCGTCACACGTATAAAACACTGAAATATCGCAAAGTTTAAAATATACGGCTTTAACAATCCAATATGTAGATGTAAATAAAACGTGAGTCAAATTCTGCGCTGAACAAATTGTTTAAAACAGTGATTATAGGCAACCCAATAACTCTAACGTATATTAGGTTGCCTATAATCGTTGTTGTATGTGCGTGTTGTTTGAACTTCACTGTAAATCAGTGTTTTCAAGAGTGGCGCATGAAGTAAAATTTCGAGTTTAGAAAGTCTAATTTGGGTTGGCCGCTCCGCTTCGCTGTTCATCAACATTAGCTTAATTTTAATTTTCTGCAACTTAAGTAAAGAATAATCATCAAAATGTTTGATTTTCTTTATGTAAACTTAAATAATTCACCTTTCTAAAAAACATCTTTAAATGGTTAAATCGTTTTAATTTTAACTAATTGCCTATGCCCTGGGTCTCCAATCTATCTTCTTCGCGGGCCACAAATACAATTCTACATAATAAAGTCGGCCAAGATCCGATTAATTTTATAAAATTATGAAAAATTTAAGGAACAATTGTTACAATATTTCAAAATATGAAATTTACAAAAAAAATTACAAACAATGGCGGGCCGGATTCATGCAAGTCGCGGGCCGTAGTTTGGAGACCACTGGCCTATGCCAATAGTTGTATTATTAGATGTACTACAAGTTCTACCTTTCAAATGTGCAAAATATCGATTTTAATACTAGTTCTGTTTCAAAAGTATAACCTGTCTCATGACTTACCACTCTCTCATACTCAATAGAAAATCCGTGTGCGGTGCTAAAAAAGGATGTATTTATATTGGTTATATTTGAATAATGATAATTATATTACGAACACGTGTAAAACTTATATCTAACAACCAATACTTTTTCTAGGTGGTACAGAGAATAGACGATGTATCTTTAATGTGCGAAAAAAGGATATCTAGTCTCAAGAAAGTAATTACACGACCACCAAGGCCTGTACAAACTGTCAACCCCGAACCGGCAGTGCCTAGGCAACCCTCCGTAGGTGCTCCCTTGCCACACAGGACGCACCCCAAGAAAGCTAATATCGCTACAAAGGTACTGTAATAGTTATTATTCATAGGTGATAGGTTAACTGACATTAATTATACATATTAACGTTTGAATTGAATGTATATGGCATTTTTGTAAAATTAAAAAAATATTATTAAACTAGAACGAACACGAGAATTTTTAAATCGCACTAAATGACCGCGTTCAGCAGATAAACCAGACGATACAGCTCGATACAATTCCTTTTAGAGGATTCAAAAGGGGTCAGTCAACTTAGCCCCCCGAAGTTCGACTTTTTTGAAAAAAACTATTGCGTTAGACGGGCCTTAGCTAGCGCTAGCTAGCGCCACAAAAATTAGAGCTATCGCCATTTAGACAAGAAAGCTACAGGGGTTTGAACTTTCGGGGGGCTAGGTTGATGCTAGCCCCCGAGTTTGGATTTTTCAAGCTTTTTTACACTATTCGGATTCCTCAGAGCTAGCGCCAGCTAGCGCTACCAATTTAAAAGCTAGCGCCACTCCCACAACCCAAGAAAATTATAAAACATTTTTAACCCTAGCCCCCCAAAATGAGATTTTTTTAATTAAATTGGGTGGAAAATATAGCTTAGAGCTACCGCCAACAGAATATGACAAAAATATTCTCTCAAAAATATCAGGTAAAAAAATATTTACATCCAAATTTTGATGCGAGAGCTTTTAGATCCTGTATGCGTATTACCATTAACTTGCTGAATTTCAATATGTTTAGCATATAAAACACCGCTTCCAAGAAATATTTCGGCGTTTTAATTACTTTATTTATGTTCATAGATACTGGCTATTAGAAACATGATGCCTAGAAGACAGTAGCGTAACTAACAAAATAATTTAAATCGTTATAACTCGAGAACTAACCGTACGATTTAAAAAAAACTCTTTCGGCATTGTAATTACTATACTAATGTTTATAAACACTGGCAACGAGATAGCTTGCGCTAGTAAGACAGTGGCGTAACTGACGATTGTTTTTTCACCCCTTGATAATTGAAATCGTTATAACGGAAACTAACCGTACGATTTTAAAAATTCTTTCGACATTGTAATTACTATACTGATGTCTATAAACACTAACAACGAAATAGCTAGTGCTAAAAAGACAGTGGCGTACCTGACGGTTGTTTTTTTTACTACGTGATAACTTAAATCGTTATTACTCGGCAACTAACCGTGCGATTTCAAAATTTCTTTAGGCGTTAGAACACCTAAAGTGATGTTCATCAACACTGCTAACGAGATAGCTAGCGCTAGCAAGACAGTGGCGTACCTAACGTTTTTTTTTATTCCTTGATAATTTAAATCGGTATAACTTGGGAACTAACCGTACGATTTCAATATTTTTTTCGGCGTTAGAATATCTAAAGTAATGTCCATTACCACTGGCAACGAGAAACTATACTTCATGCTTAATCTAGGAGTGGAAAACACTCGTTGGAAGTTTCAAACTGAACGTTTTTCAAAAACAATGAATGCCTGATAATTTACCAAGTACACATCCGGTTATGTATGTACCAACACTTCCATCTAAAAGTCACTATATGTTATCTAACCAACCGAATCGTAACATGTGTATCTTTTCGATAGTACAAAATTGTGATTAAGCTTCTTTAGTTGCTATTCAATTTACTTTATTTTCATTCTAACACAATCTATCTCAATATCCTAATTCTACAAGATACAGGGAGTTTTTCTTCAAAGTATACGTATTCCAGATTCACCTTATTTTCTTTAAATCTTTAGATATTCGTTGTGTTTTTACAGGAATTCAATTCGAAGCTATAAACGGGTGTTTTCCACTCCCAGGCTAAGCATGAAGTAAAATTTCAAGTTTAGAAAATCCCCGTAAAAATTTGTCGCGTATAAAACTCTAACATTTTGTGAAATGTATGTATATTTGAACCTTACTTGAAATCAGTGTTTTATACGCGTGGCGCATGAAGTAAAATTTCGAGTTTAGAAAAGCCCAGAAAATTTGTCTCGGGTCGCTGCGCGACCCTCTACAAATTTTCACGGGGCTTTTCTAAACTCGAAATTTTACTTTATGCTTAGTCTGGGAGTGGAAAACACTCGTTTAAAGCCATAAATTGAACTCTTTTTAAAATGCAAGGAATATCTAGAGATTGAAAGAAAATAAATTTGGAAAATGTATACTTTAAAGAAAAACTCCCTGTATGTTATTAAACCTTTTACAAGTTCCGAAAAAGTGTAATCCCATCAACAGTCCGTAATTTTAATCCCCTTAATGTTTTTCAGCCTTGCGACACCTTATGTAATTAAAATTAGGTTTTTCCCATCTTTGTCAGGTATACAGGGTGTATTTGAAATAACGAGCAGGCATTTAAGGGCACATACACAAAATATGTGTGAACCCATCTCCACCAACATTTTTTCGAATTTTTTTTTTTAATTTTCAACATTTTTCGAGTTTTTTTCTATACATTTTGAGAACCAATGCTTTTCTCGTTTAATTCGGTCTGCGTGGAATGCGTGTTTGTTTACTTTAAACGCGAGAGTCTTTGCCTTCGAAATTTGAAGTGTAATCACGTTTTTTTGTAAAAGATAAACATTCCTCAAATTCATTCACATTCATTAAGAAAAATGCACTTGACTTGAGCTAGTAAATTGATATCTTCTACCCATGTTATTTTCATGTATAAATAGCAGTAAAATAGCAGTTTTACTACGATAACACTTACCACACACCCGTGCATGCAATTTGTAAAAGTAGGTCACGTATAAAACAATTAAAAGTCGGTCACAATTGTTTTATAAAAAGTCACATGAAACTAAATTAAATGTTCAAATTGACGCCCTTCGTACTCAATACACAATTGGGCTCTCCTTAGCCAGTTTTCACGAACCGAAGTGAACATTTTCCGCGGTTTTTCTTTTATTGCGTTAGCTGCGTCGTGAACTCGTTGTCTGAGTGTATCAGCATCGTCAATTTCCTCGACATACACTTCACTTTTAAAATACCCCCAAAGAAAAAAGTCTAATGGGTTTAAATCCGGACTTCTAGGAAGCCATGGAACAGCACCTCCACGCCCAACCCATCGTCCTGGAAAATTGTTTAAATAATTTCTAACACGCCGATCGTAGTGCGGAGGTGCACCATCGTGCAGAAACCATAAATGTCTCAGCACAGCTAGAGGCACATCTTCTAAAAGATCTTGAAGTTCATTTTCTAGAAAATCTAAATAACGGCCGCCATTTAAATTAAATGGAAGATTGAAAGGTCCAATTAATTGGTCATTTACAATGCCTGCCCAAACATTAAGGGAGAAACGATGCTGAAAATGCGATCGGCGCGTAGAATGGGGATTATTCTCTGCCCAAACATGCATGTTATGAAAATTAAAACAGCCATTTCGCGTAAAGCACGATTCATCCGTCACTAAAATGTTATTAGTGAAGTTTGGATTTCGGGCACTTTGTTCTAAAAGCCATTCACAAAACGCAACTCTCTGTTGAAAATCACCTGGCTGAAGATGTTGAACCCGTTGATAATGATAGGGGTGAAAATTATTTTCGCGGATGATTTTATGCACAAAGCTATGAGAAACACCCAACTGCCGAGAGATAATCCGTGTACTTAAACCGGGATTCGCTTCTAACAAATTTAAAATTTGAGTTTCCACTGCAAACAAATGATCTGCTCGGTTAACACCTCTGTCAACTGCGCCAACGGGTTGCAAACTTCCTGTATCACGTGCTCTTTGAAGTAACTCCCGAAAACGATTTGGTGTTGGTAAATGCCGTTCGGGAAACCGATCCTGATAAAGCCTTACTGCTTCCGCGGAATTGCACCTAGCTTCGCCGTATATAATTAACATATCGGCTAGTTCAATATTAGAATAAATGTGTCGCGCCATTTTCACAAAAAAAAGATGTTTGTCTGAATAACTTTCAGCAAAGACTAAACACAAACATATTTTTTCTTGAAATCCGCCCTTACCACCCCTACTTAATTCATTATAAATTTTTAAAAATGTGTAAGCAATAAATGTTTTTACAAGTGTGCCATAAATCCCGAGGCCCGGCCGTCGACCTGCTCCATTGACACAATACGGCGTGACGACCTTGCATTAAGTGCACTCCGATATTTTCCCTAAGCGCTTGTTGTAATTTGATAAAGCTGATGCCGCCTGCCGTTTAAAAATTATTTCTAATTGCCAGTGCTTCCAAAAATGTTGTCTATTTTTACTCATTTATTTTAATAATTAATTGCGGGCTCATTGTTAGAACTATAAACAAAATAATTTTGAATTATGTTTAGAAATAATATAATCTCTTTGTGGTTAAGAGCCTGTTCGTTATTTCAAATACACCCTGTATATAGTTGCGCCCCTAGTTGTAAGACCATTAGCTATTGATAATTAGTGCTTTGCACTCGAAATGTACACCTAACGAATAAAAATAAAAGTGAAGTAAGGAATAAAAGTGTTTTTTATTGTTATTATGTTGTATTCAATTTAAATATTATTAGGTAATTACTCATATTAAGTTTAAGATTCATTTCTTGCGACTGCTGAAGGACAACTCTCTAAGTTAACCTAAATATCTAATCCATGTTACATATCAAATATTTAGCTTAAATGTTTTGATAATTGTTGCTTACATTATACGGCTCAGTCAATTTAGCCCCCCGAAGTTCGACTTTGTTGAAAAAAACTTGTTAGTTACGCTACTGTCTTTTAGGCATCATCTTTGTAATAGCCAGTGTCTTTGAACATACATAAAGTAATTACAACGCCGAAATATTTCTTGGAAACGGAATTTTATATGCCAATCATGATTTTGTATTGAAATTCAGCAAGTAAATGGTAATACGCATACAGGATCTGAAAACTCTCAATCAAAGTTTGGATGTGAACTTTTTTTTACCTGATATTTTTGAGAGAATATTTGTTCTATATTCTGCTGGCCCCCCAATTTGATTAAAAAAATCTCATTTCGGGGGGCTACGGTTAAAAATGTTTTATAATTTTTTGGGGTTGTGGGGGTGGCGCTAGCTTTTAAATAGGTAGCGCTAGCTCTGAGGAATCCGAATAGTGGAAAAAAACTTGAAAAACACAAACTCGGGGGGCTAGCATCAACCTAGCCCCCCGAAAGTTCAAACCCCTGTAACTTTTTTGTCTAAATGGCGATAGCTCTAATTTTTGTGGCGCTAGCTAAGGCCCGTCTAGCGCAACAGTTTTTTTTCAAGAAAGTCGAACTTCGGGGGGCTAAGTTGACTGAGCCATTCAAAGGAGGTATTCGAATACTGTTTTGTAAAAGAATTCGTATTTCAATCCAAATGTAGCAGATTCGAATAATTTTAAAAGAATTTTAATCCTCTAAAAGGATTCAAATCGTCGCTATTGCTCAGATTACACGCTGTTTTAGAACCGTTTTTAGAAGATGTATAATCAGTGTACAACGAGAGTGGATATGATCCTTATATCTCACGACGGCCAGTATCACTCGGCATTTGCCCCAAACGCCAAGTGAGATACAAGCCATATCCATTCGAGTTTATAGTTAACTTTTTTTACGACTAATGAAAGAAACGGAATTAATAATCATTACAACAATTATTTGTTAGACATAAAAATGTAATTATAGAAAGTACAGTGAACGCATAATGGTACTGTGTGTAAGTTGTTCAAAATTAATTTCATAATTATTAATTTTATTTAACATAGCATATTATTCTTAATAATATGGTTTAAGTTCTTGGTTGTAAACTAATCTATATTTTTCATATGAAGACAGACTCTAGAAGCAAAGTGATGCATAATATTTGATTTTAAGAATATGTATTTTAAAGTTTACAAAAGATAAGTAGTAATTTAAAATATTTGCATTCAATATTTTATATTATACTAGTGTTACTTATTATTTACCAATGTTAGTAACATTAAGTTACAACGAATGAATTAAATCTAAAAACCCGTATTCATACTTCTTCCTTTAGTTTTATAAATTTTGCAATTATATCCTTTGACTTATAGGGTCTTCATATGCATTTTCTCTTGCGCGGTTTTTTGGGCAGGTGTTCTTGTTCTGTATCTTTAGCAGAATGTTGAGACAACTTCACAAAAGTACACACATCACTTTTACACTCACTATCCATAATGTTTTTAATTTAAACGTTTTCTTATGGCGCAATCTCTTGACATGTGTCGTTTACAAAACTTCAATCAACTCAGTCCAGTTGTTACCTGGACACGTAAACAAACGTAACTAACCAAATATATATACCCCATGTGTTATATACGGCGTATATCTTTACACTTTAGTGTGCAAATATAATATGAATTTTAGTATTAGTATTAGCTATTAGATACACGTGGATTTTTTCTTATACGTAGGGTAGAATGGGGGCAGGTTGGGACATGGGGCACCTTCGGACTCTTCAGATTTTCATCTTTCTGAAAGGTCTACATATTCGGTATTTTGAGGATTGACAGCAATGTTTAATTGCGAACTGTAAAGTTAATTGCGGACTGTAAAGTTTTTTGAAGTTATTAGAACATCATAAAGTGCTACACAAAGTAAGTTTCATAAGTGCTACACAAAGTAAGTTTTCATATCTTTATTGGTCATGTGAGGCTATATGTTTATAACATATGACAAATCAGTTATAATAATAAATATAAAGGTAGTATAAATATAACAAAAAAAGAGAAAAAAATAAAAAAAAAAAAATCGTATAAATAACAATTGATTAAACACCATGTATTTGCTACTTTCCGTGATATTATCAAGGCCTTTAATGTAAGTAATAATCTCTTTCATATTATAGAAAGCATAATAGTAATAAACGTTCTACTATTAATTAAATATGTTTTACCACGGGTTAAGTGCAAAATTTATTCAAGTTATAGAAACCATTCTCAGCAAGCATTTTTTTAATTTTCAATTTAAACAAACTGTATTTTAGGGACTTTAACGATTTAGGTAGAGAAGTACATAACTAGGTTTATATACTTCTCTACCTAAATCTTTAAAGTCCCTGCATGGTTTCATAGAAAGAGTGTTTATGTTTATTCAATACCAGGTATTCTGGTTGTCTTTTTAGGTAATTATGATGTGTTCCCTGGATCGTACATTTTTTAATGTTTAAATGTACAGTTGCGAAAAAAAAACTAATACAGCAAAATATTTGGCTATGTGAACTGGGCTCACTTTGATTTTTCAAATTGTCCATCAAATTGAGAAATCTGCGAAAATATCATCATATTTTACCCTATAATTCTAGTAATAAAAATATAAAATATTTTGTATTTAATGCATCGCACTTGAAATAGATTTTAGTAACCACCTTATTTTTTCAAAAATGTTATAACGAAGATACATGCAGTTAAACTCGACCGTTTTGAAAAGTGTATGAAAAACACTATCTTTTTTTGTAAATCTACGTCGAACATGTATTATTTTTGCAAATACATTTCTAAAAACAATCAGCATATCTAGAAATGATGTATCTTTGTGTGGTTTACACTTGAAATCTATCCAATACTTCTAATTCCCACTTTTTTTTCGACATCATTATATTGTTTACTTTTACCCATACAATATAAAAATAGCGTCTGTTAATTTGGCATACTTTCACAAATGGGGCTGATGGCGCACAATGTGCCAAATCCGAGCGCGAGCGCCAGGGGGGGATTTGGAGGAAAAAAATTAAATTAAAAATTTCGAGAAAAAAACATATCCACTCCATTGTAGATACATGAAACCCTTATAATCTTGCATGTTTATATTTTTTAACCCCCTATATTATTAACAATTAACGCTTAAAGTTGAGCAATTTAGAAAACATCAATTTTACGGCATTTCACTCGCAAGTTTAAATGATTTATTACATGGATAGTAGGCGTACTATAAATATAACATTATACACTGTTGTTTATAACATAATACTGTATATTATGGTTGAAAGATCAAGTCTCTAAATATATTAGAAAAAAAGTTAAAAAAATTTGAATATGAAATATATTTTAAATATAAATTTTTACTTTAGAAAGTGTTATAAAAAAAATGCCAACTCGATGAGGTCTGTGACTATCACTAAAAATTAGTTCTATGTTTTCTCTAACTACCCTCAAAATTTCGTATCTCCACCGGTGCGTTTTTGGGGTCTTTTTAATTTTTTTATTCGATGCCACCAATTAAAATTGGGTCGGGCGAGGCCCGTGTGCGGTGAGCATCGCGGAGTCGAGCGCGCTATTCTCGAGCAGCACGCAACATGATTTCTACGTTGGCCCCGAACAAAAAAATAATAAAAACGCACTTAAAACGCACATGTAAAAATTCAAAAAAATTAGGGCTGTTACAGAAAATATTGACAAATGTTTATATAATAGTCATAATCCTCACAATCTACAATTTTTCTAATATACAGGTATATATCATAGTGAAATTATTTCTTCTCTGAGTATTTTTTGCACCATTTAAATCACATTTACAAAAATAGTTTTATGGGTTTTTTTTCTTATTGATATATGTGTTTACATTTTTATTAGGGGTCCGATTGGAGCTGTCATTTACCGTAACAAATGGCATTCTTGTCACACAGTTTTTACGGTTTAAGTATCTGAAATGGATTTTTCTTAATTTTCTTGAAAGCAAAATATGCGTTTAGTGTTGAACGAAGTCTCCAACAGTTCACATATTTTTCTGATCCCTAAGCGAACGATTGAACATTATAAAGTAGTTATTAATTAAGTTAGTGTTAAGTGTTATTTAATTTGTTGACTATATACTCATTCTTTGATTTAGTGTTTTTTTGTGTATAAAATAGTTTGGTTTAGTGTTTAATAGTTTACTTTAATTAAACTAGTGTTTAGTGTTAGTGTAATTTAATTAATCCAAAACGCTGAGTGATAATGGAGAAAATTAAAATTACAAACGGTGATTTATATAAGGTATGGTACGAACTAAAACCTAAAAACCTTATTCAGTCAAGCAATACCATTGATTATTTAATAAAATATATTGATAATGTTTCGACGAAAAACAATAGTGAAAATGATGACATTCTTAAAAAAGTTAAGGGTTTCTGCAGTACTCTTAATAGAAAGTGGAAAATGTGCTCAAGATCTCAAATCAATTTCATTAAAAAAAATAGAAATTGGTTACTGCTGCCTTTTAAATACAACGAGGGTTCTGCCTTAATTGAAAATACAAACCTCTTTGAAAATATAGAAAATATTTCACCAATACCAAATACATCAGGTACACAGTTCACAATACAAAGTAATACATCTAAAAGAAGACAAACTAATTTATTGATCACCGAAAATACACCAGAACAAATATTTTCAGCAGCAAAAAAAATTTACGCGATAAAGGAAATATACCAGCGGCCAAATAAGCGGAAAGTGCTTCCTCGGATTCACAGGAAAAAATAAAAAAAGTCTTAGCTTATTTAAAAACAAATGAAGTTGAAACTGTAAAAAAATTTACAGATGAAGAAGCTCTATCAATTTTTATTGATTCAAAAATGACGGCAGCAAGTTATAAAAATTTAAGAAAAAAACTACGTTCTCATGGAGCAAAAGACCTTTTACCATCTTACAATAAAATTAAAATAACGAAGACAATGTGTTACCCAGCTAACATTTCTATTTCTCAAAATGGAGCATCAGTACCTTTGCAGAGCCTTCTTGAGCATACTTTATGTAGATTAATATCAACAATTAAATTTCCTCAAGATACATCATTTAGTAAATTAATTTTGTTGTGTAAACATGGTTGCGATGGCAGCTCAGGGCACTCTACTTATATGCAAAAGCCATCTGATGATAGCAGTACAGATGAAGAAGAAATTACAGAGAAGAGTGTCTTTGTGTTTTCACTGGTTCCATTTAGATTATTTTCTGATGAAAGTGTTATTTGGAAAAACGAAAAACATTCATCTATTAAATTATGTAGACCGATAAAATTTATTTATGCTAAAGAAACAAAACAGCTTATTCTAGATGAAGTTAAGAGTATGAGGCAAGAGGTAAATTTATTGGAAAAACAACAAATTTATATTAATGGTAACCATGTAGAGGTAAAATTTAATTTGTTGTTTACAATGATCGACGGCAAAGTTATAAATACCTTAACAAATACTCCGAGCTCAAATTATTTTATATGCAAATGTTCTCCGAAGGAGATGAATGATATTGAAAGAATTAAAAATATTCCTATTATCGAAGATAATTTAAATTATGGTATTTCTTCCCTCCATGCATGGATTAAGTTCATGAAATGTGTTCTTCATATCTCTTATAAATTAGATTTGAAGAAAACAACTACTCACGGATGTACGATAGAAGAGAAAAATAATATATTTAGTCGGAAAACTAGAATACAAAAACTATTACGTAAAGAGTTAGGGATAAGGGTTGATATTGTTGTGCAAGGAGGAGGTACTTCAAATACTGGCAACGTTGCTCGAATATTTTTTCGAAATTATGAGAAAGTAGCTGTCATCACTGAATTGAATGAAGAATTATTGAACAGATTTTATACAATGTCGAGTTCTCGTAAAATAAATGTATTGATGTTTGATAAATATGCAGAAGATACGGCCCGGGCCGACTTTACACCTCGTTATATGGATGGTATAGAATGCCTCATAGTGTCCATAAAATTTTAATTCACGGGAGCAAAATAATTGGACAATGTCTTTTGCCAATCGGAGAACTTTCGGAAGAGGCACAGGAAGCAACCAATAAAATATATAAGAGAGTTAGAGAAAACCATGCTAGGAAAAACTCTAGGCTTAATACAATTCGAGGTTTATTTAATATGCTTCTTGTATGTTCTGATCCAATAATTTCTTCTTTGAGAAGCGATGTAAAAATTCATAAAAAACAACTACCTGCAGACGCTAAAAAATTAGTTATTTGTGAAACGGACACAAGTGACAGTGAAGACGAACAGACTGATGAGGATACTGACAAATTTTCATTTTAAAAAAGTAAGTAAATAAAACAGTATAAAATACATAACTTCGTTGTGCAAAATCAGAAAAATGTAATGTATATTCTGATTAAAAATTCATATTTTAAACAACAGATTAAATTATTTTTAAACTACAGAAGATACTTTTCACATTTGTACGTTTTTTTGAGGTCATTCGCAAAAACCTGACACAAAACGCACATGTAGAGATACGAAGTTTTTAGGGCATTTAAAAACATACCACATTTTTTGGTGAAAGTCACAACCTATGTAATGATTATAACAATTGTATATAATTTTTCTGCCTTGAATTATTATTATATTATTTTTTTTAGAAGATTGCAAACTGGAAGAACTGTGACTATCATATAAACATTTGTTAATATTTTCTGTAACTGCCCTATTTTTTTTTTGAATTTTTACATGTGCGTTTTAAGTGCGTTTCTATTATTTTTTGTTCGGGGCCAACGTAAAAATCATGTTGCGGGCTGTTCGAGAATAGCGCGCGCTCGACTCCACGATACTCACCGCACACGGGCCTCGCCCGACCCAATTTTAATTGGTGGCGTCAAATAAAAAAATTAAAAAAAACCCCAAAAACGCACCGGTGGAGATACGAAATTTTGAGGGTAGTTAGAGAAAACATAGAACTAATTTTTAGTGATAGTCCCAGACCTCATCGAGTTGACATTTTTTTTATAACACTTTCTAAAGTTAAAATTTATATTTAAAATATATTACATATTCAATTTTTTTTTAACTTTTGTTCTAAAATATTTAGAGACTTGATTTTTCAACCATAATATACAGTATTATGTTATAAACAATAGTGTATAATGTTATATTGATAGTACGCCTACTATCCATGTAATAAATTATTTAAACTTGCGAGTGAAATGCCGTAAAATTGATGTTTTCTAAATCGCTCAACTTTAAGCGGTAATTGTTAATAATATAGGGGGTTGAAAAATATAAACATGCAAGATTAGAAGGGTTACATGTATCTACAATGGAGTGGATATGTTTTTTTCTCGAAATTTTTAATTTAATTTTTTTCCTCAAAATCCCCCCCTGGCGCTCGCGCTCCGATTTGGCACATTGTGTGGCGTAGGCGATTCTCGATTGTCGAAAGTCGATAACAATGGCCCAACGCTAATAGTTTATACAATTCTTTAAATTCTAGCACTGGCTGGGTTTTATAATTTAGTCTTGGAATTCCAAATCAAAACAAACGTAATCGAAACTAGGTCACTTTTAGCGGATACGCAATGCGGTTTTAAATTTGAAAGGAGTTTCGAAATTTTAGGCGAATTATTTTTTCAATGGTTATTTCACTAATAAAAAGTAATTTCATCTGTACGAGCCGCGATGAAGGATTTTGAAATATGTGAATAATGTTTGGAAATCACGATACTTCTCGTAATGTTCAATGCAAGATACGTGTCTTCAAACTGAAATAGGCGTTAAGCCAACATAGGTTTTAATATAGAAGTATTTTAAAACTTTATCTTCAATTGTATATGAAGTTAGTATTTTCTTATCTTTGTATTGTTTTCATGAACATTTTCATATAAAAAATTAAGATTAGTTTTTAAAAATATCTGCCTGTCTAATGGTGTATGTCAATGACAGTAAAATTGTACAGGAGTGATACGTTTCTCACTCACAATTTGGTGTTTTTTACGCATGTTAGAATTATGGAGTAAAGTGTATTTTTATCAAACTGTATTGCATAATATAATACATGTGTATTCGACATTAATTAAAATAGCAATATTTTCTTTGATAAATCAACAAAACTCAGTACCCAATGTGACACCACATGGAGGAATGGGAAACAGCAGGAAAGAAGTATCCGTCCTGTAGGAGTTTACTGTCATTGGGAGTGATTATGTCTGTCCCGTTTAATTGAAATTCAAAAACCACTAGAAATTTTGAGATATGTCTTGTTTAGTTTAGTTTTGTTATTTAGTTAAATATTGACATCATTTTAAATGAAAGTTATTGTTTCAAGAAACAATAACAATAGCAGTGACATATTGTTTGGAGAATAACATAAAATAATGTACAGCTCTTAAGAAAATGTTTGAAAATTCAGGATCAAAAACTATTTGTATTTTTCTGAAATCACAGAGAAGACTCCTAAAGACTAAATACAATTAGTCAAATATTAAGAACTTCGTCTCAGTTGTAGAATCTTGTCGATACTGTTTGATATTTATAGAAATTCAATTTTAGGAAGTGATTTATTTCCTAATTAATAAACGTTAGCAGAAATGAAATCACCTTATTTGTTTCGCATATTTTTTAGTCTACTAGAAATATTTCTCAGTACTTGCAATTATCTTAACAACTCAACTTATATCTATTGATAGCTCAATTTTAAGTAGTTTAAATAAACATGTTCTTAATGCAACTGGGAAAACATATCTTAATTATTATTTTTTTAGGTAGGCTGTAAATATTCAGATTTGTTGTCTTTACACAGAGTTCAAATTAAAGCTTTAAACGAGTGTTTTCCACTCCCAGGTTAAGCATGAAGGGGATAGCTGGAACCATCCATTTTTTAAATTGAATCGTCAATATTTCAAATTAAATTGTCAATTAAATTGGAAATTTAGTATAATTCCTTTTAATTATGGAGAATAACCGTGGAATAGGACAGAATTACACAGAACAAGAAAAAGAAAGCTTATTAGATATGATTAAAGACCTTAACGAGTGTATTCTACTCCCAGGCTAAGCATGAAGTAAAATTTCGAGTTTAGAAAAGCCTGAAAATTTGGTTTGGTCGCGTAGCGCGAAGCGCGGAGCGGCCAAACCAAATTTTTAGGCTTTTCTAAACTCGAAATTTTATTTCATGCGCCACGCTCACAAGACACTGATTTCAAGTGAAGTTCACTTGTTCACAATATTTCAGTGTTTCCAGTATTTAATACGCGTGACGCATGAAGTAAAATTTCGAGTTTAGAAAAGCATGAAAATTTGGTTTGGTCGCGTAGCGCGAAGCGCGGCGCGGCCAAACCAAATTTTCAGGCTTTCCTAAACTCGAAATTTTACTTCATGCGCCACGCTTACAAGACACTGATTTCAAGTGAAGTTCACTTGTTCACAATATTTCAGTGTTTTCAGTGTTTAATACGCGTGACGCATGAAGTAAAATTTCGAGTTTAGAAAAGCCCGAAAATTTGGTTTGGTCGCTCCGCGCTTCGCGCTACGCGACCAAACCAAATTTTCAGGCTTTTCTAAACTCGAAATTTTACTTCATGCTTAGTCTGGGAATGGAAAACACTCGTTTAAAACTTTAGATGGAACTAATTAAAAAAAAGCGTATGCATAAGTATAAAAATCCCTGGTTATGTCTGACTTGAAAAACTCTAGGTCTTCGACTCCTTAGAATGTCTTATGGTTGGAATTAATCACTGTCAGGGAAGATACTACGAGGGTTGCCTTTTATATTTCGGGATTAGAGAACAAAAATAAATATTAATCATTGAAAATCGCTTTATTGTTTTTCAAAATATTCCCCATTAAGATCTATACACTTTTGCATGCGTTTGAACCAATTGTCGAAGCACTTTTGCCACTCTGATTGAGGTATCTCCAAAACATGCATTCTGAACGCATCAACCGCTTCTTCAGGTGTCGAAAAACGTTGACCTCTCATTTTATTTTTTACGGATGGGAATAAAAAGAAGTCATTCGGTGCCAAGTCAGGACTATATGGAGGATGACTCATCAAATCGATGTTTTGCGTGCTCAAAAATGCAGTTGTTTGAGCCGATGTGTGAGAGCTCGCATTGTCGTGGTAAAGAGTGATCCGTTTTCGGCGGTTGGTTTTCCTGATTTCTTGGATGACAACTGGCAAACAAATGGTTGTGTACCACTCAGAATTGACTGTTCTGCGTTGTTCTAGTGGTACGGTTGCGACATGTCCAGTTTTTCCGAAGAAACAGGCGACCATTTGCTTGGAAGTGCTTCGTGCGCGAACAACTTTTGTTGGATTTGGCTCATCTTGAAACACCCATACGGTCGACTGCTGTGTACTTTCGGGCTCATACGCGTAAATCCATGATTCATCACCTGTCACGATGTCATAGACGTGTTTCGAAGCACCGCAATCATATTTTTTGAGCATTTCTTTGCACCAATCGACACGAGCCTTTTATTGAGCGAATGACAAATTTTGTGGGGGATCCAAGGCGAAAAATTTTTTTGACAGTCAAATGTTCATGCAATACTGAATGTATGCTTGTCCCACTAATGCCTAAGGTTGTCTCAATCTCACGACAGGTCACATGACGATCTTGCAATATTTGTTTGCGCACAGCATCAATGGTTTCCGGAACAACAACTGATTTTGGACGACCTCCACGAAATTCGTCTTGGAGTGAACTACGACCTCGGTTGAATTCACCATACCATCGATAAACACTGGTCCTTGATGGAGCTTCATCGCCAAAAATTGAATTAAGTTCATCCATGCACTGTTGTTGAGTTAATCCACGTCGAAAGTTGTCAAAAATAATCGCACGAAAATGTTCACGATTTAAATCCATTCTTTGGCCGAGATAAATCTTTTAAGTTAGTGTAAACGACACAAATAACGCTCATATGTCAAAACGTTCTGAGTACGTATAACCTCAAAAATGTCAAACTTTACGATAGAGCTCTCAGTTGCCAGATTGCAACACTAGGGTTGCCCAATCCCGAAATATAAAAGGCAACCCTCGTATAAGCGAACTTAAATCTGACACGGATGATATGATTAGACATGATAGCCGTAATGAAATTAATAAATACTAGTAGTAGAATTTAAAGTAATTATAATAATATAATACACTTTTAACTTTTAACTGTCAAATTATTTAGAGAATAAAATTTACTTGGTAGAAAAACAAACAAATAATTTACTGAGGAGATTTATTAGAATCTTTGGAATAAATTAATTTATTTCTAAAGTAAATTTTATTTAGGGAATAAAACGTTTTATAATACCGGGCATAAATACAATAAAAAATAATGAAAAATATCAAAAACATTTAAATAATTAAAAATCTCAAATACATTAAAAATTTAATTAAAAAAAGATAATAAGGTAATTACTACACCGTTTTAATGCACTCAATAAACTAAATATGTGAACCCAGATATTAAATCCCTCATTTATTTAAATAGGTGTCCGATATGCTTGTTTGCGTTTTTATAATCATCTACCAAAATACATTTAAGAACAGGATTATACATCATATGAATATCTAATTTATGACCTAATATGTAAAAACCGTACACTACATTAAATTTAAATTATAGAGAACACTACTTTTATTTGAGAGTATTTTTATATTATACCCGATTTTTTTTATTTGTGTAAAATATAGATTAAACATAAATATATTAAATAATTAAATAACGAGAGCTGAGATATTCTTCGACAACGCACTTATGGAACACCCTGTATATATTATATAAAGGGTTTTTTCATGTTCTCTATAGGGATCCCAAAAACTATAAGATATAAAGAAACGGTGAAATGGGCAAAGTAGTGAAATTTTACGAGCTGAATAAAAACAAACTTGTAAAATTTTCGAAAAAGTCAAGGCTAACTAGATATTTTTAAACATGTGAAAAGTGTCGATTATTTTAAATTTATTTTTCTCGGTTATTAAAAGAAATAGAAAAATAAACAATTAATGGCAAAATTGTAGATAATTTTACACTAAACCACAACATTTTATCAGATTTTTTCTATCGATATTAGTTTTCAAAATATAACACAAACTTACATTTTTTTAAATGGAAACCATAGTGGGCTATGTCATCATTAGAATGGGATTTTTTTCTCTTTAACCAGATATATCACTTGACTACTTATTTACAAAAATAGAATAAAAGCTATTAGCTATTTTATATTTTATTTGCAAAAAAAAAATTGGTAGCCATAAAATAATGACTATAATAAAACAATTATGATTGTTTGTAACAGTTAGTTTCATTGTTATATTTTTGTCAATCAATTTAGTGCTTTTTTATAGACATTTTTTCCTACCAATTTTTATTTCTTCCTACACAAAACATCCAAATAAATTTATTTAACATAAATGTGAGAACCTCCTATGTTACAAAAAGCTGCAATTGTTTTATACCTGTAATTTTTTGCATGGCTAACTATTTTTTTTATATAGATTAAACATGTAAAAAAAAACAGAAAATTAATACCTTACTCAGGTATTTTCATAAATAAGTATGTCAAGTGACATACCAATTTAAAGATAAAGAAAATTATTTTTATTAATGATATAACCAACTATGGTGTCCATTTAAAAGAATGCAAGTTTGTGTTATATCTCGAAAACTAATGTCAATATAAAATATTTGATAACATTTTATTATTTAGTGTAAAATTATTTAAAACGTTGCCTTTTATAGTTTTGTTCTATCTTCTATCTCGATTTGAAAAAAATCGACACATTTCACATTTTTCAAAATATCTAGTTACCCTTAAATTTTTCAAAAATTTTAAAAAAGTCTTTTTATACTGCTTTTTGTTAGGGGGCGCTATCGTTAAAATGATAACGTTGCTCGCTAAAGATTGGTGGTTTTGAAATAAAAACAGTTGAATTTATACATTTTCAATCAGGTGTAACTTAATTTTTTAAATAGAACCATGTAGTTATTTTGACACCATTCAACTCAAAATTTAATTCTCTTTCGATTTTGTTAATCATGTTTATTCGAAGATGTAAGATCATTTTGTTAAAAATTTAAATAAGTGTAAATAAAAATGGTTAATACAATAGTAAGAGGACTAAATTTTGCGGCGAATGGTGTTAAAAATTAAATGGTTCCATTTAAAAAAAATATATAGTTACCCTTGATTAAAAAGTTATAAATTCATCTGTTTTTATTTCATAGCAACATAACTCTATCGCAGCAACTGTATAACGTTGACGATAGTGCCCTCTATGCTTAATAGAATGACAAAACTGCATCTCTTTATTTCATTTAGTTTCAGAGATATTTTAGGTTTATGAAACACCACCACAAGCGTCTCTTTTTTTTTCAAAAATGCCGATTAAATCAAAAATTATACGACTGAATGTTATATTAACAAACTGGCATTCATTTTTAACAAAAGAAGTTAATAATATGTGGGGTGTCCTATTTAAAACAACAAAGTTGTATGGCGTCCAGTAAATATGGGACACCATGTATATGGGAAAGTAATGTTGTTCTACGAAGAAAATGATTCCTTACAACGGTAATTTGAAACATTTTTTCGTATTAATATATTACTTGAGTTAAACAACTTTCCGTTCTAGCCGAAACACCCTCTCGACAGTCTATCATAGAAAAACATGTAATATCTCATTTTTACAGTTAGTTTTGAGTTGATAAAATATTATAAGCAATGCATGTACAAACGTACTTGTAATTAGATTAAAAGTTAATGTATATATAATTTACTATACTATTAAATATTTACTATTAATCAGCAACATCTGGTAGGTAAAAGATAGAATAGTATTTACCATGTTTATCTCAATATTTATCATTCATCAACAGCTCAAATAGAGAAAAGAAAGCATTTTTAATACAAATGTAAATACATAGCGGTGCCTACTATTGGTAATTTAATGACTTTATAAACATTGTAGATTACAAAATTTATTTTTTACGAAGTATGTACTAATGGAGATTAATAAAGTATACACCGCATATTTGGGTTAATTAAAAGAAAAACGCACATCGTTCAGAAAACCAGCATAAATTCGCGACGAAACAGCATCGTAAAGTACAGTTTCAAAAGGTCCCGAGTTCATATGCGCTCCTCACGCTCTAAAAAGGCTTAAAAGCTGTTATTATCTACAAAAAGGTAATTTTGAGCTCATTTTACTCGCTTGAGCAGAGAAAATTTTATTATGTTAATTCCTTGTAATGGTCTTTAATATAAACATGTCCATTGTTATTATTATTGTTATTGTTTGTTATTACTTTCTTCTGGTTGTTGTAAAGATTCATTTGGAGTAAAAACTCAGAACATCAACTTAGTATATTGATTAGGATATTGATAAATAACTAAGACAGAATACAATACCGGATTAAGCCATATCGCAACCACTGGGCAATTGATATTTGGAACCCCTTCACAAACCGCTCATTGTTTTCGTTTGGTAAGTTATTTATGAGTATATGTTTAAATTCAATCGTTAATACTTTAAGGATCTTCGTAATTATGAAGTGAATTCATCCAATAATGAAGATCGGGCTTTTACTATTTAACTTTATATTTGAGTAATGCTAATTGAATTATTAAAATACTTGAACATTTATTACCTAAATTGAATTTAAGCTACTAGAATCACCATTACTTCAGTACTTGAAAAAGTAAATGTTTTTTACAGACCACTATTCTGTGTGTGTATTGTGATCGGTCAAAAATTGATTGAACTCTCCAATTTTTATATTTTGGGGTCTCAGGAACCTGAATCAAGTGTTATGTTAATGATGTCAATCTGTCCTCCGTTGATCTGTTGAGATATTTCAGCAAAGGAATGAACAAATTTCGATAAGAAGTAAGTTTACTTAAGGTCGGAAATTTACATGTTATTTGGCCACAAGAACGAACAACGATTAATCTTCACAATAATGAAAATTGAGCATTGAAACTTATATATATTGTACATTAAAGCTTTGCAAATAAATTGACAGTATTTTTTTTTTTTTCAAAAAAATGTTTCTTAAATTAAATGTAAATTAAATAATGGAACACTGTATAATGATTACATAAATCCGTGTATTTCTTGCATAGGAAATATTATTTGTCCTTCATATTGCTTTAATTTATTAGGGTAATTATTATAAACATGTTGTAATTCATAGATTGATCTAAAATACATGATAAATAAAATAAATCGTTGCTTAGAAATCTCCACAAGAGCAATCTAAATTTTGATTATACTTTCAATAAATAGGGGGCAGCATCGTGCCTTTTTAGTAATATTTTAAAAATATACTGTAATTCGTAAATACATGTGAAGAGAAATTAGGATTGATATTCAGAATTCGTGTACGATATTTGTCGCGACACGGGATCCTGGCTCCCGGCTCCCGACCTTGAGTTGCGAATGTATTTTTTCTGACGCGGACTGTAGATTCATTTATTATGTTATTGATACACAACAAAGAAAGGCATTATTAAAATATTTCCCAATACATTTTGTAAATATAATTGTATTTCTGGATTCATGTTTTAAATAGGAATGTGGAATGCCAGTAAATGTTGATTCAAGTGCTGAGTCAGAAAGATTCTTTTTCATTTATAATTTACCAAATTGAATATGCGTCATTCGGCGATTTGATCAGCGAGTCAGCTTAGCGTTTTAAGGTCCCGTGAATATTCAGTGGACATTCTTCGCGTACTAGGTATTTCTGACTTATTTATTTATTTATCATTCAACATTTATTATGATCATGTGGGCGACCGCACATATGGAATTCTGATTTCTCAATTATTTATTACAGTACGCTGAAAATCAACTAAATATATTTATTTATGCTATGATTTGTAAAGGTACATCCATGATCTTTGGAATAAATCAGTGTTTTGTGCGCTTGGCGCATGAAGTAAAATTTCGAGTTTGGAAAAGCCTGAAAACTTGGTTTGGTCGCGTAGCGCGTAGCTACTTTTTTGCTACATTAAGGTAAATATTGATCATCATCACATCTAAGCGTTATATATTTTTAACTTTACTGTAAATCAGTGTTTTATACGTGTGGCGCATGAAGTAAAATTTCGAGTTTAGAAAAGCCCCGTGAAAATTTGTCTCGGGTCGCTGCGCGACCCTCGACAAATTTTCTACGCGGGGCTTTTCTAAACTCGAAATTTTACTTCATGTTTAGTCTGGGAGTGCACAACACTCGTTCTTAGAGTTTCAAATTGAAGGATCCTTCTAGATTACTAAGTTTATTACCATTTTACAAAGGCTACACCTCGAAGGACCAATCATGGTCTTCGGAGACCGAAGGACTACAGGGAATCGAAGTTTTTTTACAAGAAAACAACGAATATCTAAAGGTTTACAGCATGGATAGGAAAGAAAACATCCAATTTTGAAAAAATATCAAAGTTGGGTTGGTTTTCAGTGCATTTTTAACTTCACTTTAAATCAGTGTTTTATACGCGTGGCGCATGAAGTAAAATTTCGAGTTTAGAAAAGCCCCGCGGAGCTTTTCTAAACTCGAAATTTTACTTCATGCTTAGTCTGGGAGTGGACAACACTCATTCTTAGGAGTTTCAAATTGGAGGATCCCTCTAGATTACTAAGTTTACCAACCAAATTTTCAGTCTTCTGTAAACTCGAAATTTTACTTCATGTTTAATCTGGGAGTGGAAAACACTCGTTTTAAGCTCCAAATTGAAAGCTTTTAAAAATCACGAATGCTTAAAAATGTACAGTATACATATTTCAATATATCTTAAAATCTAATATTTAGGTATTTCTTTGTAATAATCTAATTTTCTAAAACTGACATTGAATTTTTATATTCTGAAGTTTCAAATCATTTTATATTGAATTTATTAATTTAACCGAATTTTCAATGAGTATGTCAATTTTGATGATGATATGTGTTTTGAGTCATGTCGTTTTTGTAAATTATACTTCTGTTAAATTAAGCAATTTTAACTTTTTTTTAAGTCAATTTTGACGACTCGTGTTAGAATTTACTTGAGTTGTTGATTTTTGCGTAGTTATTCAATTTTTACCATTTTTCTATTTTTTTTTTGATGTATAAATAAATACTTGTACTGTTATTATTTGTATTGTTTTGTTTTCGTTAAAATTAACAATTTTTAATGTTTTTGATGATTTGCAAAATGTTTATGGTTTTCTCAATTTTTGTTATTTTAGACATTTTGAAAGATTTGAATTTATTTTTATTATGTTTATTTAATAATAATTATTGCATTTCGTAAATTTAGAAGATTTTAGTACATTTTCAAAGTTTTGAGAATTTTTAATAAATTTTAGTTAATTTTTAACGCTTTTTGTAACTTTTCCAAGATTTCCTTTAATTTTTTAAATTCCTGAATTGATTACGTTTTTCTTAATTTCAAAAATGTTGAGATATTTCGTCAATTTTTCAGTTTTTGTGAATTTCTCCAAGATTTTTATTAATTTTAAAAATTTTGACGCGTGTTATGAAATTCCAAGATTTTCGTAAATTTTCAAAATTCTAACGGTTTTTGTGAATTTTGTAAATTTTTAAAATGTTGGTGCTATTAACGAATTCTCGAGATTTTTGTCATATTTTAAAACGTTAGCAATTTTAGTGAATTTATTAAACTTTTGTCTCATTTGTTTTCAAAATTCTAACGGTTTTTGTGAATTTTGTAAATTTTTAAAATGTTGGTGCTATTAACGAATTCTCGAGATTTTTGTCATATTTTAAAACGTTAGCAATTTTAGTGAATTTATTAAACTTTTTTCTCATGCATTTCCCCAATTTTAGTTAATTTTCAAAAAAAATCGTAAATTTTCAACGTTTTAGTCAATTTTAAAAATCTAAACGCTTTTTGTAAATTTCCAAGATTTCCGTTAATTTTCAAAATATGGACGGTTTTCGTGAAATCCTAAGATTTTCGATAATTTTCAAAATTCCAAGATTTCCGTTAATCTTAAAAATTTTCAACAAGTGTGAATTTGCAAGAAGTTATCAAAATTTATCATGAATTTTTAAAATTTATCATGAATTTTTCAACAACGATTAATTAATTTAGACGTCATATTAAACGTTAACGATTGATAACCTTTTTGAAGAAAGGCCTCATATTTTTTGCAAAATAAATTTCTTTGAAATTTGCGAACCTGAAAATTAAAGAAATTCTTGAAAACTCATGAATACCGGCATTTTTTTTAATTGACGAAAATCTAGTAACTACATGAAAGGCGTCAAAGTTTCAAAAAGGAGTCAAGAATTTGAAAATTAACAAAATCTTGAAAAATGCATGATTTTTGTTAAAATTTTGGAACTTAATATAATGTTTAAAAATAAACAAACGTATTACAAAATTCCCGAGTCGACAAAATTTTGAAAATTAATTAAAAATCTTGGAAACTCGCAAGATTTTAAAAATTGAACCAAAACTTGAAAATCCTCAAGATTTTGTAAATTAATGAAAATATTGTAAAAAGCCAGTGATTATTTTTTAACGAATGTTTTCCACTCCCAGACTAAGCATGAAGTAATATTTCGAGTTGAGAAAAGCCCCAAGAATTTGGCGTAGCGTCCAAATCCAAATTCCGGCTTTTCTCAACTCGAAATTTTACGGCGCATGAAGTAAAATTTCGAGTTGAGAAAAGCCGGAATTTGGATTTGGACGCTACGCCAAATTCTTAGGGCTTTTCTCAACTCGAAATATTACTTCATGCTTAGTCTGGGAGTGGAAAACATTCGTTAAAAAATAATCACTGGCTTTTTACAATATTTTCATTAATTTACAAAATCTTGAGGATAAAAATATTGATTAATTCTCAAGTTTAAAATATTTAAAACATTTTTTTATTATAGATTATCACTTTTGACATACTTCAAATTATTGTCAGATTTCAATATTTCTTGACAACTCATCACTTTTCAACATTGTGTTAGGATTTTATCAAATTTAAACATTTAATCGATTTTTGACAGTTTTCGATTTTTTCAAAATTCTGGCAAATTTAAACATTTTTACCATGACATTTCATCACTTTGCCATGGTTTTCGCACCACGGACAGAGCATAAAATTCTAGATAAAGATAATAAACTCTATTATACTGGGAGTTTTTCTTTACAGTATACGTATTTCAAATTCCGCCTATTTATTGTGAATATTTAGATATTCGTTGTTTTCTTAAAAGAGTTTAATTTGAAGCTTTAAACGAGTGTTTTCCACTCCTAGACTAAGCATGAAGTAAAATTTCGAGTTTAGAAAAGCCCCGTAAAAATTTGTCGAGGGTCGCGCAGCGACCCGAGACAAATTTTCTGGGCTTTTCTAAACTCGAAATTTTACTTCATGCGCCACGAGTATAAAACACTGATTTCAAGTGAGGTTCAAATGTACATACATTTCACAGTATTTTAGTGTGTTATACGCGTGGAGCATGAAGTAAAATTTCGAGTTTAGAAAAGCCCCGAAAATTTGTCTCGGATCGCTGCGCGACCTTCGACAAATTTTCACGGGGCTTTTCTAAACTCGAAATTTTACTTCATGCTACATGCATGAAGAAAAAACAACGAATATCTAAATATTTAAAGAAAATAATCTGAATTTAGAATACGCATACTTTAAAGAAAACTCCCTGTATATACTCATATGGAATATCAAACTAAAAAGGCATCTGTTTCATACAGTTGTATGTATGTCGATAGAAATTAAAATCGGGAATATTTATCCAGTTTGCTTGTCTACTGTAATTCAATACCCATTCATTCATTCGCACGGCTCTATGTAAACAAACAAACAACGCGCTCCGCACTCATAATTTTTATTATTCGTTGTGATAAATTCGGCAGGCACTATAAACCAATACATAGCCAACACTACTTTCTGCAATTTTGCTATTTTTGCGCTATCTCGTATCCCAGAAACACACTATCAGTAAAAATTGGCCCTCTTAATATGCTCAGTTTTGCTAGGCACTATTTATTTATATACATAATGTTTGGCGTATGTGTTTATTATTGTTAGAATATAACACGATTGCTCAATATTTCTAAATTAAATTAGTTTATGCCGATATGAGTGTACTTGTAAAAACGAGACAAACATTTTGCAGAAAGTCGATATTCCCCTCGATTCTGTACGCGAAATGTTAAATTTTACGTATATGTTATTACCCTGACAATCTAAGTATACATATCAAATTCTAAACGCGCTTAGACTGTGATGTTAATGAACGTTAAATTTAACATTTCGTGTATGGAATCGTTCTGATTAATTCGTTTTTATATATTGAGTGCACTTGTTATTTTTTGTAGAAAATGAATAGAGTTGCAGATTTAAGGTAGGTATTTGTTAGTGTGATGGCGGACGTTAAGTTGACCTAAAATAAATAATCATACACAAATATCATTATCGCTCGTGTTTTATCCTAATGAATTCGTCAAATAAATCAATAATTCCACGGAATTATAATTGATTACTAATAGCGTTATTAATAAAATTACTGGCCCCATTCATTAATTTATTATTAATGAAATTTTTGATAAATCTGCAGTGGGTTGAACGTGCAATGAATAATGCACATTACTAACAATAATAAATATCCATTGGTAAATAGTAGAATGTTTAGGTAAATATATCTGAAAATAATTAAACTGTTTATCATATACCGTTGGGCAGTATTTATTAAACATTACAATTCAAGTAAACAATACATATTTTTAGTATTCGGTATTTAAAATTGTTATTAATATCATTTTTATGAGAATCAAATCAAGACCTAATATTTCAAATTTACTAAATTATTTTAATTTAACATACACCATATAAATTAACACACACAATCATGTGTGTAAAGAGTGTTCTAAATTAAGTGCGCACCATTGCTAACATTGTAATTATTTTAAAGATACTAACAAATTAAGTTTATATTTTATCATCACTTGATAGTGAAGAATATTCTTAGCAAAAAAGTTATAATACATCATTATAAAAAAAAATCTAAAATAAGGAAGCTATTCACATATTACAATTCTGTTTTCAATAAAATCAAGATGCCGCGAAGAAATTAGATTTGAACCAATGTTGAAAACAAATTCTGTATGTGTCAGATAAATTATTATGCTGTAAATTATTTACTGAAACTTGGAAAACTAAAACTTGAAAAGCTAAGAGCCCAGGTTCGAAGGCTATTTAATAGGGCCAAAACCACACAGAGTTGGGACACCTATAAGAGAAAGCTTACGCAGTACAACAAAGAAATCCGAAAAGCCAAACGAGACTCGTGGAGGAAGTTCTGCGAGGAGTTAATCGACACTCCGGCATGTTCGAGAATCCACAAAGTCCTGGCAAAGGATGGAAGTGCTGCAATAGAGGTAGGTTTTTTCAGAAAAATCTGACGGGACTTATACTGAAACAAAGAAGGAAAGTCTCAACTACTTACTAAATGACTAAAAGTTCACTTTCCAGCCTCAACAATTCTGTCAGAGGAGAACATACGCAAAAATCCCGGCCAAAGGTAAAAAAAGCCAGACCGAAATGATTGGAGGTTAGCCACAGAGGTCACAAGACCAAGTAGAATCAGATGGGCCATAAGCAGGTTCCAACTGCTATTCTACCTACTTGCCTAAGGTAGGTAGAATAGCAGATCTAACACCGAAGTCTTACAGACCCATCAGCCTCTCTTCATTCCTACTGAAAACAATAGAGAGAATGGTCGACAGATACCTACGAGACGAGATACTGGGGAAAGATCCCCTCAGTAACCGTCAGTACGCTTACCAGCCAGGAAAGTCCACGGACTCGGCGCTGGACGACCTAAACAGGCTCATCACATAGTCAGTGGAGGTCAAAGAGATAGCTATGGTCACATTTCTAGATATAGAAGGGGCGTTTAACAATGTCACAACCAACACGTTTATAGAGGCACAAGCAAGAAAAGGCGTCCCGCCAAGCCTCTACCAATGGATAAGGGCTAGCCTGGAGAAAAGGACAATTACATCCACTCTAGGAGGACACACTATTGAAGCTAGAGCCGGCGGAGGCTGCCCGCAGGGAGGGGTTCTATCTCCACTGCTATGGGCAACTCTTGTGGACGACTTACTAAGGAAACTGTCCGAAGAAGGCATCCACTGCCTAGGGTATGCGGATGACTTGGCCACAGTCATCAGAGGCCGGTTCGCAGGAGTTATCTCACAACGAACACAAAGGGCCCTAAACATAATAGACAACTGGTGTCGAATGGAACGACTGACGGTCAATCCCGAAAAAACACAGATTGTCGTGTTCACAAAAAGAAGAGCGCTAGAAGGTCTAAGGCCACCGACGCTCGGGGGCACAAAAATTGCCTTCGCTAAGGAGGCGAAATACCTAGGGGTAATCTTCGATAAAATGACGTGGGGGACGCACATCACGAAAACCGCCAAAATAGCCTCAATGGCATTGGGAAGGTGTCGAAGAATGTGCGGGAAAAACTGGGGGTTCAATCCTAAAATGATCCTCTGGTTAAATACAAGGGTGATCAGGCCCATGATATCCTACGGGGCAGTAGTGTGGTGGACAAGGACGGAGCAGCAGGGGGCGATAAGGCTCCTGAACAGCACACAAAGACTAGCATGTCTCAGTGTCACAGGAGCCCTAAGCACTACCCCGACAGCAGCCCTAGAAATAATCCTGAACCTACCACCACTGCACATCTTCATACAAGGGGAAGCCAGGGCCGTAAAATACAGACTAATGCGAGGACAGGTTCCCATAAACCGATCACATGGGAAAAAGTACCAAAGGCTAGAAGACGAGCTAAAGGCAAACCCTACAAAAGGAATGCCAAGCGATGCCATGGTCAAGAAATATAATTTCGACAGGAAATACAAAGTGATGATCCCGCAGAATGAAGATTGGGAGAAGGGCCCACCTATCAACGCGGAATCAAACTGGTATACTGACGGCTTGAAGACAGATGAAGGAGTCGGAGCTGGAATATACAGCACAAAACCCGAGACAAAGATTTCAGTCAGTCTGGCGAGGGACACCACCGTGTTCCAGGCAGAGGGGTTCGCGGTCCACCTCTGCATTGGTGAAATAGCAAGGCAAGACAACAAAAGTCGATCAGTAGCTATTTTCTCGGACAGCTAAGCGCTGCGAAGGGCATTTAGTGTGGGACTGTGTAAGCGCTCTCAACGAAATGGGCGGTCGCAAAAAAGTGACAATGGTATGGGTCCCAGGACACAAGGGTCATCAAGGGAACAAAAAAGCAGACGAACTGGCCAAACAAGGCTCGTCAAGCGCATTCATTGGCCCGGAACCCTCCTGCGGTATCGCAAAAACCACAGTCAGACAATCCATAAAAAATGGACGGAGACACAAACTCAAACCTGGTGGACGAACACATCAGGGTAGACGCAGGCGAACCAGTTCTTCAAAAACAATCGCCGGCTTTCACGACCGATCTTCTCAACCAAGAAAGAAAAACGGTTAAAGCTATAGTACGTCTACTGACAGGACACTGTAGGCTCAACAAACACATGAGCAAATTAGGTCTGGCAGAGGATACAATATGTAGATTCTGCCAGGAAGAAGAGGAGGATCCTCTCCACATCCTGTGCCAATGTGAGGCCCTAGCACGGGTTAGATACCCGTTTCAACATTTTTCCTTGGCTCAGCCATCTGACTTCACAATAATATGTTACGTCGTTATATTCAGCTGATATTTCATCCAAAAACGCCTTGAACTGACGATGGTTAAGCCCTCGGGATCGAATAAAGTTGATGGTTTTTACTACCACATTCATAACATTCTGGAGTCGAATGGACTTAGAACACAAGTTCAGTTGGTGGATAATGGAAGGACTATCAAATCATCTTTTTGCACATTTAATTCTGTTGCTTTTTCATTCAAAATTCCGATAAAACCTTTACGTAAGCCGACCATAGAAGGTGCACCATCAGTGCATACTCCAATTAATTTTGACCATGGCAAGCCAAAACTTGTGAATACCTTTTGAATTTCAATAAAAATATCCTCTCCTGTAGTGGTTCCTTTTAGCGGCTGTAAAGCAAGCAATTCCTCAGTAACAGTGAACTCCTTATCAACACCTCGAATAAATATAGCCAGTTGAGCTGCATCACACAAATCGGTGCTCTCGTTTAATGCTATGGAAAATGATTCAAAACCAGCCATACGGTCAGTCAATGTTGTTTTTATATCATTAGCCATCATTTCTATACGTTGAACCCCAGTTCGTCTTGACAAACTAATTTTTTCAAATTCTTTTTTCTTTTCAGGACACATAGTACCGCAAACTTCTAACATACACTCCTTGATAAATTCGCCTTCGGCAAATGGTTTTAATGCCTTTGCCAATTTTGAGCTAACTATAAAACTAGCTTTCACAACAATATCAAGTTGTGTTCTTTGTTTATGAAACATTTGTTGCTGTTTTTCCAAATTTGCGGTAAGCTTCTGGATTTTGTCTGTTCTTAATTGTCCTGTCAGTGAGTGCAGCGTAGCATGCTTAGTTGAGTAATGCCTCTTTATATTGAAGTAATGAAATTACTGAAATGGATTCATTACACAGCAAACAAATAGGCTTACCATTGTGCAAGATAAAAAAGAATTCTTCAGTCCATTTTACTTGAAAATGGCGACCCTCTGTATCTACTTTTCGTTTCTTTCCACCAGACATCATTTTTGTTTACTTTTCGTTCAATAAACTTAATAACAAACTATAGTTAGTAACCATTCAAGATGCACACAAAGTCACAAAGCAAGTTGACGGCTCGAGCAGTTCGTTAGGATATCGCTTGTCCAAGTTATCACCTCGGTAGCTCAAATAGAACTGAACTAACGTTCGGGCCATCCACCCGCTTATATAGGCAAAATTAACGAATAATCTGGAATAAACTAGTTTAGAATAATTGAGAAGCAATAAATCTTTTGATGTGTCGCCCGTGAGGCGGCAAACCTCAAAGAATTTGATCGAGCAAGTCGAGTGGCGGCGATTATCAAAGAGTGAGGCGGCAAACATCAAAGAATTTGACTAAACAAATAATCTGCTGTGGCCAACACAGGACCACGAATTAAAATGAGAAAGGACTATTAAATTAGTTATTACAATTACTTATTATTAATGCTTACTGAGACACAGCAATACAATTCAAAAATGCACCATTTCCAAGATATTACGACAAAAAGTATATGCACATTAAATGTTTATTTTTTGATTCTCTACAACTTTTATTTGAAAGATTATGTTAATCATTTACGAGACACGAAGAAAACGCTAAGAGTAAACATCCACTTCCGGTTTCCGGTTTTCAACCAACCAAGTTTATTTTCTCGAGATATTATGAAGTAGAATAAAAATACAAAATTTTATGAAAATCCCTAGGGCCATTTTCGCTGAAATCTCTTCACAAGCCGACAGGACAGACCAAGAGACCGACGAACCAACATCATTGAGATAACACTTGATTCGGTTTATTTGGACCTCAAAACGGATATTTCCGTAAAAAATGAGGGGGTCAATTTTTGACTGATCACAATATTTCCCTTGTACAGTAGTGCGATCGGTAAAATGTAATAGAAAAAAAAATAAAAACTCTGGCCGATTGATGCGCGGACGCCTGTGCGCTAATGATCCACTAACATTTGAAATTATTTCCTACTATATAAGGAAAGAATATAAAATTTAAGCAAACATATTTGTTGGTCAATTAACGTTCAGTAAAATTTATTAACTAAAATTTCAGGTTGTTTGGCCTTCAGTTGATAAATTTGATTATTTTTAAAATTAGTGAGAATTTCAAAAATTAATCTTCACAATACATTGTAGAATAAAATGTCCGAAGACAAATATTAATAACGAATAAATGTAGTGATATTTTTGAATATAATAAAACAAATATAAATCATTTTTAATCAAATACGCTTTTGATTATACTAGAATGCATATTTATCAGTACTCTGGTCATACAAAGTTTTCACATTCATCATTCAATTTTGTTTTAAATCATGATTACACACGGAGAACAATTGAGAAAGTGCTACTTAGCTTAAGTGTGTATTTCTTAAAAGCTGCACCTTCCTGGTAGAAATTGCTATTTTATTGCAAGCGTTCGCAAGTTACCTGCAAATCAGTTTCGGCCTGCGATAATGTGAATTAGTGGGCGGGCATGTAACCGGAAGCGACATAAACAATAATAAACTCGAAGACGGGTGTAATCATGCCGTAATCATGATTTCTAAACAAACTTACGGGGCTGCCAGACTGATGGGCTTGCTTCATTTGGAACCAATTAAGTACACGGCGCTCAAAAAGACGGACCGTTATGCAATTTTTGCGCGGTACAAACCAGAAATGCGCACCGCTCGTCCGCGTATCCAAAAAGCATGTTGCAAGTCCTTTCGAACAACAATCCGACCAGTTTACTAGTTCTTTCCCAGCGTTCTAGAGGATAGCAGTGCCAGTTAAGTCCAGATCACCTATGGTGATCGATGGACCAATTTCAACCATGGAAACCTATCGTGTACCAGTTATTAGTGCGCGCGAAATATTTTGGAAAAGTTATTGTGATATGTATTGTGATTTTCTGGATGACAATGATTCACCATACATCAACTGCAACTTCAGGGTATGCTATGTTTTGATTAGTTCGTTTATAAAACATTTAATCATCGATGAATTATCAACGAAAATGTTACTAATAATGCCGATAAAATTTGATAAATACACAATAACGCATTTATAAAGGCTTGAACTTTAGTGTGGCAAGTAGTTCTTTTCGCGAATTACCTTCATTTAACGTTCAGTGCCGGTGTGGGTGTTATTTGTAAGAAGTGGAAGTGTTAATTTTGTTTATAATGATGTCTTCTATTGAAACAAATTCGTCTTATATGTCAGTAAAACAGCGGGCTATTATATTAGAGAAGCAACTAGTGATGAGATTACCTGACCCACCCGGTTATGCTTCAAGTCACTTTCATAAGGTAAAAATATCTCAGACTTTATACCTTAGGGCAGAGCTGCCTAAAGAAATGCTTAGGCCCGTGACTAGTCTGTGGTCCGGACCTTATATAAAATGTCATTTGTTTTCCCAAAATTATGTTTTTGGCTTAAAATACTTCATTAAGCGTGAAGTAAAATTTCGAGTTTATAGTGCTTAAATTTCGATCAAATTTAAGCAGTATATTTTGAACTTCACTTTAAGTCGGTGTTTTATAAGCGTGGCGCATAAAGTAAAATTTCCAGTTTAGAAAAGCCTGGATTTTCTAAACTTAAAATTTTACTTTATGCTTAATCAAGGAGTGGACACACTCATTAGAAGCTTTAAATTAGCCTCTTTTATAAAAACAACGAGTTCCCACAAATATACATAACGCTGTAATTACTGGGATATTTCAACTTAAAAGAAAAATTGCCTGTTGAATAAAATATACAAAAAGCACCAACGGTAATATATTTCATATTCAGTTATTCTACTTGTAATAGAGTAAAATTACTTAATTTTAATTATTTGTTAAGAGACAAATAATGTAATGAGTTCATCCATAAGACCAAAAGTTGTAGAATTTTTGTGAAAAATTCATATTTTTACTGTTTCTTAACACAAAAATATAATAAAATAGAAGAAAATATACACAAAGTCTGTTTTCTTCTAAATTGTTTCTATCAGTGAGTTTGTTTATACAACTTCAATAATTTTTTTTAAGTATTCGAATATTCATTCAAATATTCAAATAGTTTAATACTTGAATTATTCGAATATTTTAAATATTCGAATATTCAATTTTAAAAAGACGAAAGCTAAAGAGCAAAAAAGTCATATGTTTTGAGTTTTCAATTATGATAGGTGAAGATTTAAAAATGTCAAATGAATGTAAAATGGTCTAATTTTATGCAAATTTCATAAAGTAAAAATCATATCTTGAAAATATTTTGAAATATCCCTATGTAATTGTATGTGGATGCTAAGCAAATATTATCCTTTCAAAATTATTATTATTAACAATCATATCAATAACAACTTTATTTCCTTACAGGTTTACATCTGTTTGCAGAACTGTAATTACTTAAATATTATTAGAAACTAATATCAAAAATAAAATTTAACATAATATAACTATAATTTCAAACTACGATACAACAAAAACTCTAAGTAAATAATGTTCATTACCAAATAACTAAACTAAACTTGTATGTAATGTAACTCAACTAAACTTGTAGTATAGTATTACCAAATAACTAAACTAAACTTGTAAATAAATCATCCACATCCCGTATGTCGTTGCACAATCTGAACATAAAGCTACTAAATTGCATCTGATCTAGATGTAATAAAATTAATGATTTACTACTTTTTTGAGGCGGATTTAATGCAGAACTCGGCTATCGCCTCATTCTGCAAAGTGAAGTATAGACACAGTACTCGGCTATCGCCTCGTACTGCTTTTTGGGTAGATTCAATGCTGAACTCAGCTAACGCCTCGCTTTTCGTTTTTTTCTGAGGATTTAATGCAGAACTCGGCCAATTCCTCGTTCTGCCAGGGGAAGTATGGGCGCAGTACTCAGCTGTCGCCTCGTACTGCTTTATTGGGTGGATTAAATGCAGATCTCGGCTATCGCCTTGTACTGCTTTTTGGGTAGATTTAATGCAGAACTCGGCTAACTCGGCTAATTGAATCTAGAACTAAGCTAACGCCTCGTTCTGCAAGGTGGAGATAGACACAGTATTAGGCTACCGCTTCGTACTGTTTTTTGGGGTGGATTAAATGCAGAATTCGGCTCACGCCTCGTTCTGCGAGATGCAGTATAGACGCAGTACTCGGCTATCGCCTCGTACTGTTTTCTTGGGTGGATTGAATACAGAACTCGGCCAATGCCTCGTTCTGCGAGGTGAAGGGAGTATGGACGCAGTACTCGGTTATCACCTCGTACCGTTTTTTTTTGGGTGGAATCATATAAAACATTTCCTTTACAATAATAAGATAGATATTTTAACCTTATCTGAAACATGGCTGAGTAAACTGAACTCTGATAATGATTTACTTATTAATAATTATACCTTTGTTAGAAATGATCGCGATACAAGAGGTGGAGGTGTTGGAATTTACATAATAAATACACTAAACTTTAATATAATTAATACCGTTAATAATATCGAGGAACTGTGGATTTTAGTTAAAACGCGAAAAAACAACTTTATTGTTTCATCATTATATCGTCCCCCTAATAATAATATTGCTCAATTCATTAGTGACCTTGAAATTTCAATTATTAATTGTCTACCTCTAACTGAGAACATTATTTGTTGTGGAGATTTAAATATTGACCTTTCTAAACCTGATAACACTTCATGTTTAATGCTGACCGATCTATTAGACAGTATGGATATGATTCAAATTATCAACGAACCAACCCGCATCACAGAGACATCTTCTACACTTATTGATATCATATGTGTTTCAAGTGCTATAAACCTAGTTTCGCAGAATGTTCTTGATTTTCCTAGTTCTGATCATGATGCGGTTTTATGCACAATCTCATATAAATCTACTTGCTACGATAGTAACTTAAAAACATTTCGGTCTTTACGTCATATAAATGTAACTCAATTCGATATTGACCTTAATAATATTCCGTTCCATAATATCTTCTTAATGAATGATATAAACGACAAGGTTAAGTTTTTTAATGAGTGCATATTGAATTTATTTGATAAACATGCTCCCCTAAAAACGAAAAATATTACTAAAACCTGCTGCCCCTGGTTCACAGACAATATACAATTCATGATTGGTCTGAGAAATAAAGCGAAAACTAAGTTCAGACGCTCTAAATCGCCTGCTGACGGGAGCTACTATAAATCGTTACGCAATTATACTACTAATGCGATAAGAAATGAAAAGAAAGCATATTTTATTCATGCTTTTAAAAATCTTAACCAGAAACATTTATGGAAAAAACTTCAGTCATTAGATATTAAAAGCATTCGTCCCTCTATTCCAATTTCCGTAGAGAACGCCGAGGAAATTAATAAACACTTTAACGATTGCGTTCCAAAATGTAATAATAACCTGACTGATATTAAAAGTCTCTTCCAAAATAATCATCCGTCAGCTAGACATTTTTCTTTTACTTTGTTAACAAACGATAAGATTCTACGCTATTTATTAGAAATTAAATCTGCATCTTGCGGGTCAGACAATATTAACACAACTATGATTCGTATGTGTTGTCCTGTTATAATGCCATATATTGTTCATATTTTAAACAGTTGCTTACTAGAATCAGTGTTCCCTGACTGCTGGAAGGATTCTATAGTCAAACCAATACCCAAAATATCAAAACCCACTGATTTAAATCATCTGCGTCCGATCAGTATCCTTCCAACTTTATCTAAAATATTGGAGAAAGCTATTAAAGAACAATTGGCACATTATATATATGAAAATCAAATTATACCTAATCTGCAGTCAGGTTTCAGAGATGGTTTTAGCTGTGAGACTGCTCTTACCCATATAACTGATGATATACTAACAGCTACAGATAAAGGGAATGTAACTATTTTGGTTTTGTTAGACTATAGCAAAGCATTCGATACAGTGTCTCATGATATCTTAGACGTTATTTACAGCTATATTGGTCTAGATGGCACAGCAAAACAACTACTGAACAGCTATGCACGGGGACGAAAGCAGCGTACTGAATTCAATAATTCTCGGTCTAGAGCTACACCAATTGTACAGGGTGTGCCTCAGGGATCAGTGCTTGGGCCCCTCTTATTTTCTATTTACACGTGTTCAGTTTTGGAACAACTGAAATATTGTAAGGGTCATATGTACGCCGATGACAGCCAAGTTTATTTTTCTTTCTCTCCGGACGCATACAATAACGCTGAATGTTGTATTAATTCCGACTTAGAAGACATATACAATTTTTCAAATCGATTAAATCTATTGTTAAATCCGGCTAAAACTTCTTTTATGCTATTTGGTAATGATAAAATCTGTAATGAATTAAAAACTAAATTAAACATCAAGATTAATGGAACACAAATTCCCTACAGTGTTTGCAACAAAAACTTAGGAGTATATATCGATAACTCATTCAGATATAAGAAACAAGTAAATAAATACGTTAATCTTGCATACGGAAACCTAAAAAAATTATACCCCCATAGATCTAGTTTACCTATTACGTTAAAAATCTCATTATGTAATGCTTTTGTCCTCTCGCGTTTCAATTATTGTTCAACACTCTATAATCCAGCAATTGATAAAATTACGGAACGTCGTATACAAAATGTACAAAATTCCTGTTTGAGGTTTATTTATGGAATACGTAAATTTGAACGAATATCACATAAGCTCACTGATGCGGGTTGGGTAAATATGCGTAATAGAAGGGACACGCAAGCTGTCATTTTTTATCACAAAATAATGTTTTCTCATAAACCACCATATCTGTTCGATAAACTTAAATTTAGGGAAGATGTTCATACATTAAACACAAGGTTTAAAGGTCTTCTATCACCGCCACTTCATCGCTCCTCTCTTTTTCAACGATCTTTCTCCTATCAAATATACAAAGTGTATAATACAATCCCGGTCCATTTAAAAAAATTAAATCTACTCCAATTTAAACGCCAGTATAAGCTTCATTTAAATAGATAATCGTTTTTTTATTTGCAATTATAATGGATCAGTAATATCGTGTAAATGTAAATGTGTTATTTAGGAAGGAAAAATTATTAAATTCATATAATTATATATATTACCTTTAATAGTGTCTAGGTTAAGATGGAAGAACAGTTGGGTATTTATTACCCGATTCTGAATCTCACCTCGTGATTTGTGTACCATGATTTTATAGTTTTTTCATTAGAGTACCTTTATGTTACTGAGTATACAAATAAAGTTATTATTATTATTATTATTATTAATGCACAACTCGGCTAACGCCTCGTTCTGTGAGGTGAAGAATATCTAGTGGATTTAATGCAGATCTCGGCTAACGCCTTGTTCTGCAAAGGGGAGTATTGACTGCTTTTATCATGGTTAATCTGCGATTGAAAACACGTTAAAGGCTTCAAGTAGAATGTGAAATATGTATAACTAAAAGAAAAATAACTAAAAGAAACATTTCCTGTATTTATGAAAAATGTCAATTGGACAAATTTTAAAGGTAAACTGTTGTGATCGGTAATTAAAATTATTATTACTGTCATAAATAGGCCAATATCATGTTCTTACATTCAATTAACATAAAGAAACTGCTAAACACCTAATGAGATGGTCTAAATTCAACTTTTACAACATTTTTCGAGGAGGTTAAAAACTAGAATTATTTCAATCGAACAAAAATATTTTGTTACTGAATAAGATAAACAAAGCAATATTAATAAATTTTCTCAATAACTACGCACATTTATGAAAAAAATTGCAATTTGATATATTTCAACGGCAAACCTTTCTGATCGGTAATTAAAATTATTATAACATAAACAAACTGTTAAACACTTAATGGGATAGTTTAAATTCAAATTTTAACTTAATCGACTAACATTCAGCTTTTTCAAAACTGTTCGGAGAGGTTAAAAATTTAAATTATTAATGCATTGTTTCTGAATTAGATAAATAAAGCAATTTAAATAAAATCAGTCAATAACATATATTTATAAAAAAAATGGAAGTAAGATAAATTTCAACGGCAAACAGTTGTGATCGATACTAAAAATTATTGTTACTACCATGAATGGGCCAATTTTATATGTTTACATTCGATTAACATGAACAAATTATTAAATACCCAATTGGATAGTCTAAATTCAAGATTTAATTCAATCAGCTTAAATTCCAATTTTGCTCGGAGAAGTCAAAAACTTAAATTATTATTTCAATCTTAGAGAAATACTTCTTTGCTGAATAAGATAAATAAAGCAATTTAAATCAAATCAGTCAATAATTACACATATTTATAAAAAAGTTACAATTAGACAAATTTCCATCGGTAATTAAAATGATTATTACTGCCACAAATAGACTAATTTTATTTATTTACATTAAATTAAGATAAAGAAACTGATAAATAATTAGATAGTCTAAATTTAAATTTAAATTTAATCGTTTGAAATTCAACATTTACAAAATTCTTCGGATTAGTCAAAAACTTAAATTATCTATTTTTAAGTAGAAATACTTTGTTTCTAAGTAAGATAAATAGTTCAATTTTAATCAATTCAGTCAATAGTTACACATATTTATAAAAAATAATACTTAGACAAATTTTAACGACAAACCACTGTGAACAATAATTAAGGTTATTATTACTGTCACGAATGAGACAATATTTTATGGGAACATTGAATTAACATAAACAAACTATTCAACACCCAACCACCCAATTGGTCAGAATTTAAATTTTAAAATTGTATTTATAGTATAGTTACTACAATATATAAATAACCTCAAAATGAAAAATGAAACTTAATTTAAATTTTTTGGTAGACACTTTTAGGACCCCAGATTAGTACCAGATTTCAGGACGTATTGTTTCATATAGAAAATGATTTATTCGCAAAAAACCTGGGTTTTTCTAAGACCATCGTAAACGCGCAAAGGAACAGAACAGAATATTAGTAAAAACTTACAATAATTTACTTCTTTTCACAAATTGGTTTTGTGCTTCTCGTATTCTCCAAACCAATTCTAGCAGAACTTGGTTTCACCTCGTTACGCAGAAGGATGGTGTTGGAGTATCACTGTGTTCGTTATCTTTATACTTCATAGCGCTTGATGATCAATGACGCTTAGAAGTCACTTTAAAAAATCAATTTTAAATTAAAATAAATACTTCCGGTCGTTAAAAAAAAACAAACGTAGTACTGTTGCACATGGGAAAAAATATGGAACATTATAAAATCTAATTTTGAAAAAAAAAATTTTCAAAAAAAATCCGGAAAACTTGTGAATTATAAATGTGCCAGTCAGACTGAATTCGGGACACTATTTATAATAATAATAATAAATGTCTTTACTTATCATAGAGAAAAAAATACAGAAAAAAAATCTTATAAGTATAGGCGAAGTTCAGTCAGCTTAGCCTGTTACTGATCTTCCACTTACCCTACCAAAAATTAAACATAAATATAATTGCAACATGTGAGATATAAAATACATATTTTGACGTCAGTAATCCCGAATTAATTTGTAATTTCGTAGTTTCAGAGCCTATCCCGTAGTAACATAGAACGCAAGTTACATCTGAAGCTGTTAGATTTTAATTGTGTTAGGTGCTGGGGAATTTTATTATATAATTTATAAATGTAAGAAACAAATCTCAAATAAATAGCAGATTTGTGCTTCGGCGGCAATGTAAGTCCCCGGAACCTAACATTGACGTTGTGAATATCAGTCCGCAACACAATTCTACGATATAGATAAGAGGGTTTACGAAGATGAATTATCTTATAGTAGCGTAAAGAGTAAACAAGAATGAAGAATTCTTCGATTAGCCATGTTCAGCCAGTTTAGTTCAGTGCATTTACCTGAAATGTAATACCTTTTTTGAGAAAATAGAATACTTTTGCATCAGTAAATTTAGTTTCAGCACGATGGAGCTCTATATCACTACGACAGACGTTACTCAAGGGCGAAATGCTTATATGTCTCACCGATGATTTAGTTGTAGTACTATTATTGCATTACCTCCAAGATCTACAGAGTTAAACAACTCGTTTACAATATGAAAATAAAAATAATACTACAAATACTTAATCCGACAACAATAAGATTTCACGAAATTCGCCAACAACAATTTAAATTGAATTTAATCATTATTCTTATTTTTCATAAATGTTAAATCAGCAGTTGTTTTGTAAATAATAAACATCAGACCTATGTATATTTAACCTATAGCCTTTAAATGACCCTCTTAATTGTTTGTTAAACTAAATTAATTACATGATAATTTCAGATAAATTATTGAAAGATAAATTAGTTTACTAGATTTTTTGGTTTCAAATTATTTGGATTTCTACATCTAATCAAGTTTAAGGTTGTCCTATTTATGAAACAAAATACTATTTTGACTTCTTCGCCATTAAAACGTGTTAACGATCAATTTCTCACGTAATTCTAATCACCAATTATATCACAATTCCGAATTAATTAAAAACCGATTAAATCAGTTATATTTGTGTCAATGAGGAAGCGTTTTTATATAAATCGATTATCTAGGGCGAATGCGATCATGTGAGAATCGGGTTCGTTAACTTTGTCAGAAGTTCCGGCAAAAATCTCACGGGTATTCGTTCATTTTGTTCTCGTAACTTCCTCATCCTGCTAGAAAGAATTTTCACGAATGTAACAAACATTGTTCAATATTCTCAAAAAATATGGAATTCTACTAACAATCTTGAACAGAAATTTATTGAATTCGTTTATTGATTTTGTGTTTAATACTTCACAGTCAAAAAATTAATTATTAAATCGGTTTCGAAGTCGGTAGAGATTTTTGAAAATGATGATCGTAATATGAATTATTTAAGAAACTATACGTTATTGTATGAGTATTGGAATAAGAATTCTTTTTAAATAAAGACAGGACTCACATCACCAATAACTGAATAACAAGACATTAGCACAAGTCTATTTGTGATAATGGAAAACAAATATCAACATTGTTTATTTAATTGACCAGGCGGATATATGATAGAACTCCATAATGGGCCAACCCATTAGAAATCACCCAGACAACGTTGCTCAACATTTTTGTTTTTTAAATTTTTTTTACTAGTGATTCCCCAACACTAGGTGAGTATAGTTAAAAACATTTTCAGGTTCATACTTTTTTTCTGGCGGACATTTTATGTTTGCTTCGTAACCGTTTTTCGGCAAAAACAAGTTTTACTCAAATGTATATAACTTTATTAATTTTATAGATATCAAGATAAAATAAAAACCAACATTATCAGAACAATGCTCTAGATTTTTTGTTCTTATATAATATTACCTAAGTAGTTAGAAAATTGCAGACAAAAATTCACAACTATAAATTGAAAATTAACCTAAACCGGGAGTTTTAGTGCTGCGAAATTATTAGAAGGAAGAAAGACTGATCTTTTTTTTTTTTCTTGCATAGATTTATTATAGGACTACTTGCTGTAGAAGTTTGAAGTTTGAGCTCTTTGTCCTTTTTTTATATAATTTTTCAAAAATGCCAAAAATCGTATTTTGGCAATATTTGAAGTAAATTATCTCAAAAGAAACTGAGTGAAAAATTATGAAATTAAATAATACCCCTTAATGATATAAACATATGATATGAATTTGATGATTGAGACTAAACTAGTTCCAGCGTTATAGTATACATTTCATCAGTTAGCATGACAAATTAATAATTTCCTTAAACTATTGTAAAGTGTCGAATTACGGTGCATAGTTGTTTGTGCCCGAAACCATCGTTAGTTCAGTAGGGGTAATCTTCTTGACAACTTTACTTACTGGAATCCACACCATTTTCTTTTTAGATATGCGAAAGGCAGTTTTTGAGCCAGGTGGATCAAAAAATGAATTAATACATCGGTATTTTGATCGCACTTGTCTTTGACTATGCCTAGCCACCGCTGATATTCGTAAATGCATGCAACATAGTCCATGTTTGTAAGCGAAGATTTGTCAGTAAACACTTATAAGAATGAATTGATGATACCCTCTTGTTCCTGGTACAGGTAAGCAAAGGTCAAATCTTTTTGTTAGTTTAGCTTCAGTTTGTTTAATTTTTTCGGCAAAGACAACATGTATTTTATTTAGGTTATTTTTTCATTGCAGTATTTAAACATGTCTTGTGGAGTAAGAATTTGGTCATAGTAAGGTCTCTGCATACTGGTTCTAGTTACTTTCCTTTTAGTGGTACTATCTATACCATCACAAGAATTCTTCCCATACTTTATTGACAAGATCCTTTCGAAATTCATAACTGTAGAGGTGTCATAAATGAGATTAAAAAAATATTATTTTATAGTTTATTTTCTTTATAATGCCGTCTTATTTTTGGTTAATTTAGAACACATGTTTTGTGCGAATTTATATTGCCTGAATTGAATTTATTGAATGGCAAAAATATTTTATTACTGTTAAATATTAGAAAAATTGATTCTTACCATTAATTACCGTTTAATTGTGTGTGCATATAACGCAATTTTTGGCCAAATTTGATGCACTTTGATAACTCGGGAACTCTGAATCTCAATCATCAACTTTATATCATATGTTTATGTCATAAAGAGGTGTTATCTGTATTAATTTAATAATTTTTCAATTAGTCCCTTTTGAGATAATCTACTTTAAAAATTGCCAAAATACGATTTTTTGCATTTTTGAAAAATTATATAAAAAAAGAAACCAGTTGTCTCAGTCTCAGTCATCAAATTCATATCATATGTTTATATTATAAAGAGGTGTTATCTGTAATATCATAATTTTTCACTCAGTACCTTTTGAGGTAATCTACTTTAAAAATTGCCAAAATACGATTTTTGGCATTTAAAAAAAAATGTATAAAAACAAGGACAAAGTTCTCAACCCTTAAACGTGTACAGCAAGTAGTCTTATAATAAATCTATACAAGAAAATGAAATTAAAGGTGAGTCTTTCTTGCTTCTAATAATTTTACAGCAGTAAAACTCCCGTTTTAGGTTAATTTTCAATTTATAGTTGTGAATTTTTTTCTGCACTTTTCTAACTACTTAGGGAATATTATGTAAAGACAAAAAATGTACAGCATCATTCTGATAATTTTGGTTTTTATTTTGTCTTGATATCTATAAAATTAATAGAGTTAGATACATTTACGTAAAACTTGTTTTCGGAAAACGGGTACGAAGCAAACTTAAAATGTCCGCCAAAAAAAATCATGTGCCTTAAAATTTTTCTAACTATAGTTTTGAACTCACCTAGTATTGGGCAATATCTGGTAAAAAAAATAGGAAAATCAAAAATGTTGAGCAACAATTTTTATTATATTTGGGTGATTTCAAATGGATTAACCCTAATACTATACTAAGTGACAAAGAACAGTGAACATCAAAATTTATTATTCTATTTTGATAATTTAATCGATTGATTGTGTGTGTTTGTTTAGCCATAAACAATAAGTGATTAAATTTTTTTTTTGTTTTAACACCTGGATTATTATATTCAACCTTTATAGCTTCAGAGTGAGTTTAATTTTTGACTATGTTTTTTTAAAACGATTATTTCTGCTATTTACCATAAAAAGAGTTCAAAGATATGCCAAATTCACCAACTTACTTAGTTTGAGAGAGGTCGAATTATAGGCTTGCGAGATGACGGTTTTTCTTTTTGTGAAATTGTTCATAGAATGAGTAGAAGTGTACATACGGTGATTCAGACATACTATAAGATAGGCCAAACACAGCTAGCAAGAGCCACAGGACGTCTGCGAAGTACAACAGGGTGCCAAAATCGCCGCCTTAGACAACTAGCCATAAGGGACCGTAACTCTACCACTTATGCAATTGCAGATCAGTAGTTTGCAGAACGGACAGTTAGTTTTGTTCTTTTTTCTTACCGCCCACATGTTGTGCAGAGAGCGATTGTAATGGGATGAGGAATGGAATAGAGTTGCCTTTAGCGACGAATCCCGCTTTTGTTTAGGGATGAATGATGGCTGACAAAGGGTGAGAAGACGACGCGGTGAATGACGAAATCCACGATATGATGTTGTAAGGCATGCTCATGAAACAGTTGGAGTTATGGTATGGGGAGCTACTGCCTATAGTAGCAGGTCACAAATAGTGTTTATCAGAGGCAGTATGACTTCTTCTCGTTACATATAAAAAAATATATGATTCCATAGCACACCCTACCTTGGAATACTACAAAATCCACTTTTTTAACAAGATAACGCTCGACCACATGTTGCAAGAGCTACATTAAACTTCTTTGAATGTTCCAGAGCGAATCTTTTACGCTGGCCAGCAAGATCTCCTGATCTATCTCCAATTGAACAAGTGTGGGATATTATGGGTATCCATAAGACTAAAGCGTTCAATTCGTTCTCCACAGACGTAAAGGCATCTTTTCCGTTAAATACAGGTTGCCTGGGATGAGATACCCGAGGGGGATATTAATCATCTTATTAGAAGTATGCCTAGTCATACTTGTGAATATGTAACGCATAGTAGAGGACCAACACATTATTAACATTTGCACACGTTCTGATAAACCTATCACTTTAAAAATTTAATCAAATATAGACATTATCATACTGAATATGTATACCAAAAATTGTTGAAATTAAATAATTTTTTCTTCGTGTTCACTTTTCTTTGTCACTTAGTATATTTGAAATAAAAACAACCATTTTGAAAGTGTTTTATTTTTATTGTTGAACACTTCAACACGTTTCATCACACAGTGCCTTTATCAGGTAGATTAATAAGTTTATTCATTTGCCTGATGAAGCCACTGTGTGGTAAAACATGTTGCAATGTTCAACACAGGGCTGTGGAGTAGGTAAATCATCTGACTCCGACTCGGGCTCCGATTCCGCTAGATTTTATAAATATAACTCCGACCATCAATTTTTTAAAATTCGACTCTGACTTCTGCTCCAACTCCGGGTATATTATAAAACCATAGTCTAGTTTCTTAAAATTTTTACGTAATTTGGTGAAAATTGGCTACATTTCTATTGCAATTATACCTGATTCACTTTGAAATATAAGAAGAAATATAAAATATTTTGGCCACAACTACATCTACATAATTGAATCAAAAATGTATTGAAGTCGGAGTTATAAAAATGTTCAACTCTACGACACCGACTCCGACTCCACGACATCGATTTTTGACTCCACGACTCCCCAAAATGCTTAAACACCGACTCCTCAGCCCTGGCTCAACAATAAAAGTGAAACCCTCCCAACTGTGTTGGTTTTATTTCAAAATTGTTTCCCACAGAGACGACGATGTGACTCTCTCTAGAAGTTGCGCCCTCTCTCTTAAAGTATTTCTAAATCCGCTAGTGTTAACTATTCAATAAAATACTTTTTAAAATTCAGGATAACTTGAATTTACTTATGCCCACTCTTAGAATCCTATTTTATTTCTAATGATAAAGGCGTAATATTCCTACCGAATTATTACTTTAAAATAACAACCAAACCTATAACACGTGGCTACCCGTTACCCTTGCTTTGCCCAACGATAGAAAATGATAGCATTAATTGCTTACTTTCCTCACGCTAAAAAAATAATAATATAAGAACATATTTTATGGAATCTTGTTGTAATAGGAGAGATAACTGTTATGAATATGATTGTGTCCGTTGTATCTTAATTTTAATATATATTCTCCAAATTGGGCTACTTTAAATACGTACATTTTTATTCTAGATGGAAGTAGGTTCTACTAACTCTGACAGATCCACGCAATCAGAATTTAGGGAATCGAAATCACTTGAATTTGAGCCCTGTCATGATGATATTTTGAAGGTGAAACAAGGTCATGTTTTGGGTGAACTGTTAGAAACCGAGAAAGCGTATGTAAAGGAATTGGCTACAATAATTCGGGTAGACATTATTTACCAAAGTTATAAGCCTTTTTTATATAATAATTATTTATTCAGGGTTACAAACTCGAGGCCTACTCTAAAGACAAAATTCACACGTTGCCAGTGGGTTTGTTGGATAAGATGGATGTCCTTTTTGGGAATATCGACGAGCTTTATGAATTTCACGCCAACACATTTTTAAAAGATTTAGAAAATTGTATTACTTCCATGGATCTTGTAGCTTTATGTTTCGTGCAGAAGGTATTTATTATTTAAAATGTTTTGATTACCAATTATTGAAAAGTATCATTGTTTTAGCGAGAAACTTTTTACCAATTATACAGTTACTATTGCCAAAATATTCCCCGATCTGAGCAGTTAAGAGAATCGCTAGTAGACAATAACAACTTCTTCCAATCATGCCAGAAAAGATTGGGCCACAAACTACCTCTAGCAGCTTATTTGCTTAAACCAGTGCAGCGTATTACGAAATACCAATTACTGTTACGAGATTTGTTAAAATATTGTGAAGACACCAATAATAGTAGGGAACTACAAAGCGCTGTTGAATGTATGGAAGTAGTATTAAGAAACGTCAATGACAGTATGCTTCAAATATGTATTACTGGATTTCCTGTGGATTTATCACAGCAGGGAGAGATGTTATTGCAGGGATCTTTTACTGTATCCACTGAGAGTAAACGGGACCTTAGGCTGCGGATCAAGCCGATGCAAAGGCATATTTTCTTATACCAAAAAGCGATGCTATTTTGCAAAGTTGCTCAAAAAAATAATCATAAAAGCAATTACCATTTCAAGAATTACTTAAAAATGTCGCAAATTGGATTGACGGAATCGGTAAAGGGGGATCCAAAAAAGTTTGAAGTTTGGCTGCAAGGACGACAGGAGGTTTACACTATTCAAGCTTCTACTACTGAACAAAAGCAGGCATGGGTGAATGAGATTAAAAGAGTTTTACTCAACCAATTGGAGGAATTAAAAGGAGAAAAGAGCAAGCAATATTCAATCACTCATAAGTATGGTATTTGAAGTGATTGTTACATTTTTTACAACTTATATTTTTAGACATTTACGTCAGACGTCGTCATGGGAAAACCAAGAAAGCATGTCAAACCAAAATGATAGTACAACCAGAGCATTGAGTTGTGATTCTGATACCCGTAATCCCATTATGGAAGAGGAGAGTTCTGAGGGTATTGAGACAAGTTGGTCATCAGATTGCTCGAATAGTGACGAGGATGAAACTCAACAAGCTGTTCCAGTAAGTATTTTATCTCTAGTTTCCGTACTTCTTCTTAAGGATCATATTAACCATGTATCAGCAACTAGGTTCTCAGGGAGGGTTTAATGCATAATAATAAATTGCTTACCTGGTGGTGTTTATAGTTATATATTATCTTTACAGTGGGCAGATGCTGTGAAAGGTCGGTTAACACAGCTATTTGCGGGCAACACCCCAAATACATCCACCTTTTATGTTACAAATTACTAAAATTCCAATTTTACGATATATTACTTTATTGTAAGTTGATATTATGTTTATTTTTTATTTGTTTATCGTACGTTTATTTCACGAATATGCCTTGAAATAAACACAAGCATGTACATTAATTAGTGTGGGCACTAACTATACTTTAACAATTGCAAAATTTTCCTAAATTAGCCATATGTATCCTAAATACCATTTCTTTTTGTTTTACACTTGTATGAGTATTGAGTGAATGATATTAATAATAAAAGTATGCTTAACAACTAATCAAATTGTTGAAATGCGCAGCACTGCCCCCCATTTTACCGTGTCTCTATCTCTCAAAAAAGAGACAAATGTATCTATACAAGAGATACATTTGTATACGAAATATTATGTCCTATTACTGATTCCCAAACGATACCTCAGTTACTGCTGAATAATGAAACTTGCCTGGTTTTACATTTTCATATATACAAATGCAATTTATCACTTTCTGTGTGTCATCGTTGTATACATGAAAATATTTTAGGTCGCTTAAATGTAATCGTTAAGATGAATCTTATTTTACTTATTTTACTTTTAATATTTTACGGGACGCCCCCTAAATGGCTTTATTTTGGTGAAAAAAATATTTATATCAAATTTGAGCTCGATCCATTGTCAAATGGGAAGACGTGACATGTATCATCTTATATTAAGTAAGCAGGATAATTAGCAAAAATAAAGTACCCGATCAAAACATCCATATCCGAAGATTTCTTGTAAAAAAACATTTTTTTGCTTTAAAATATTGGGTATTGAAAACAAAATCAACACGATTGGTTTTAAACAAAATATTCACAGTTCACATAACATTAACACTTTCGGCCCTGACGGTGGCATCCGCCACCATCAAAATTTAGTAAACATACTGAAAATGTTGCTTTTAAATATACATACATGTATGCATGAGCTGTAACTTTTCCGATAATCGTTTGTTTTTTAGAATAGTTTAATTTAAAGTCTTAAACGAGTGTTTTCCCCTCCCCGATTAATCATGAAGTAAAATTTCGAGTTTAGAAAAGCCAGAAAATTTGGATTGGTCGCGTAGCGCTACGCGACCAAACCAAATTTTCAGGCTTTTATAAACTCAAAATTTTACTTCATGCTTAATCTGGGAGTGGAAAACACTCGTTTAAAAGTTCAATTTGAAATATTTGTAAAAACAACGAATATCTAAAGTATTACAGCGTATACACAGTATATTGAGATATGTATACTTAAATGAAAAACTTTCTGTATATCTGAGATAGTAATAAATAATACGCAGTGTTTTGGGCACCAGAAAAATTCCAGGGCTGAAAGGGTTAAGTACACTATTTTTTATTTAAAATTGCACTTTTAATGGAGAAGCTGCGAAATATTACATATTATTTAATTTTTAATTTTTTTAAAGAAATTATGAAACGTTTGAAAGTAGCTACAGCATATATTTGACTATTATTATTTCATTCTTATAACCTAATTCAATCATCAATAAAAACGATTTCATTGGATGATAAAAAACCAAATTTCACTACATAGGATCGATGATTAACATTTGTTATGATTTCGTTATATTTTTATATACATACTGAAATCAAATTGAAGTGAAATTATTAGTTCAAAATTGTTACTTTATCACACTGATAGAATTTTGTAAATTTAAAAATATGTACGGGGTTTAGATTAAAATATAAACTTAATTTAATACAATGATAAATGATGGAAAAAAAAATCATAAAAATTCAGAAAAATATGTTTATGGAAAATTTGAGTTCATATCAAAATATTTGTATTACTTACTAATTCTTTATTAATACATAGATATTCTTACAAGCGTTACAATAAAATCATTTTCTCACTTGATTATTAACGGCCTCCCAAAACACCAATGGCTATATCATCGGACAAAGATCCTTGTAGATATATTTTTACCGTGAAAAGTCGAGTACCTATTATTAAAATCAAAGTGTGGTTTTAAAATATGTCAATTTTGAAGTTTCAACATTTTGAATTTACTAAATATGTTATATTCGATAAGCATCTCGAATATAACATACTTAGTAAATTCAAAATTTTGAAACTTGAAATTGACATATTTTAAATTTTAATCTTCTTTAATTGAAATAAACTCGACTTTTTTACTCAAAGTATCATTTCCGCTTGGTAAAAACTCTCGAATCATGAGACGTTCTATGTAATTTTTTCATTTTCATTGATTCTCGACTTATAACCGCGGGAAATAACTGTGTAAAAACAACTATCTATGTTCGGCAAAAATTCAACTTCTCTTTAATTGACCCTTGAAAACTGAATGGTCGTACATGGTTTTCTTTTAATAATAAATCAGTAATAATAGTTACACTTGGACTGCTTTACGAAATTGTATTATAGTGCTTTCTGCACGGCCGTTTTTTTTTTGGCCCGGCCCAGCCCTCTAGCAAATTTCGCAAGCCCGGCCCGGCCTGATCATAAAATAATTAACTTGAGCCCGGCCCGACCCAGGTAAATAATAAACAGGCCCGGTCAATATTTTAGTCTGAATAATTCGACATATTTACGGGGTTTCAAAACACTAGTTTATAAAGATTTATCACACTTGTTTAAATATATATTTACTTGTTTATAGATATAGTTTTCAATTAAAAATAAAAACAAAATTTTAAAAAATCAGTCAGGCCCGGCTAGGCCTGTTCCCATATATTGCAGTAGTAGAGCACTGCATGGGCAGGGCCGGGCCGGGGTTATTTTGTCCGCTTTGGTGTTTGTGTAATTAATATGTTGTATTATTTAAACTTGGGCTAGTCTCGATTTCTTGCCCTGAGCGCGCTTGAATGTACAGGGTCCTGCATTGTGGAGATGCCACATATGGAAAACTAATAAGATATTGAAAAGCCTTTTTTTGCGAGCCAGGGTCACTATTTTGTATTTTATTCAATTACAAAAAGAAAATTGATCTATCTCTAACCGTTTCCGCTCTATAACCGGAAGTTGATAGAATGTCATTTTTATGAAGTTAATGTAACTCATTTGTTTTTAAAGCTGTAACCAAACTGTACAAACTTTCTTATGGCAACTTTTTACGCCCATTAAAATGACGTACCTGTTGTATGTGAAGGACGTTTCGTTTTTGTTTTCTTACATCAAAATCACATTCGCATATGGAGATATACATATCATTGAACAGCATTTTTAACCATGATTTCACGGATGTGCCCCATGCATACTTTTGTCAAAAGATGCCATTCGCAACGACAACCTGTAAACAATTTCGTTGCTAGGTGATACCTGCAATTTGTTTGAAAATATTACTACTATCGATATAGTATATTTTTGTTTATAATTTTTAATTCGAGTCCCGTCCGGTGGAATCATTTATGAATAATAAATGATTCCATCCGGGTCCATGGTTGTAGTGTGAATGTGTTGTGGCGTCCTGGATGTCATTTCGATATTAGAATTGGTTAAAAACATTAAATATATAGATTGATGGCTAATGGTCATAGTTACCAAGGCCAATAAAAAAAACACTCTTGATTGACATAAAGTGCTTCTTTGCTTAGCATACACAGGGTGATTTTTTTTCATGTTCTCTATGGGGATCTCGGAAACTAAAAAAATAAAACGCGTACGTCATTTTAATAGGCGGAAAAAGTTGACACAAGAAAGTTTTTATAGTTCGGTTATAACTTTAAAAAGTAATGAGTTACAGTAACTCTATAAAAACGATATTTTATCAACTTTTGGTTATAGAGCGGAAACGGTTAGAGATAGATCAATTGTCTTTTCGCCATTGATTAAAACACGAAAAAGTGACCCTGGCTCGTGAAAATGGTTTTTCAATATCTCTTCAAATAAAAAAGTTTTTCATATGTGGCACCTCCAAAATGCAGCACCCTGTGCATGTTTAATACAAGCAGAAAATGATTTAAACAGTGCGCACTGAAAATGTTTGCAAGCAGAAAACGCAATTAGTTTTAATAAACCAGTTTTGCTTTTTTTAAACATCTGACATTTCAGATCAGAAATAAATAATTCCAATATGGTAAACTGACCAAAATCAATTAAAAAAATCCAAACTATCATCGATTAGTATTTTAACAGCTCTAGAATATAGTCATGAACAATACAAAAATAAATCAAAGTGAAATTCATGAAAACCGTATTTTTAACCTTGGTGTAGTCATTTTACGACAAACCATTTTTTTAGATGTGGTGTAATAGTAAATAATAAAAAATATGTGTCATATAATACGTCACAATTATCACAAAAACTACAATTTACGCGTTTAATGGTAAAAATATTGCTCTGTTCTTAAGAAACCGCTTTTAATAAAATACAACAATATATGCTTAACGCTATAACTCTGTTATTTATTGACTGATTTGAATGAACTAAAAAATAAAGTCAATGGCCGTTTCAATACTATAAATTGACAGTAATTATATATTTTTCAAAATTAACTTCTTGCCAAATAATAGTCAACTTTAAATTTTTAAACGGTTGTATATACTTTTCTTATTTTATTATATTGGACATAGTTTTTCTGAATCCAATTATGTTAATTTAAATTTAATATTTATGCTAGAAAAAATTATACAAAAATATTTTTCACATGATTTTTTGGCAATTAATGTAGTGTGCCTGGAAACAAAATCGGCCTCTTAATACTGTTTTAATACTAATTTATTATACATTTACAGTTGGTAATATTTTAAATGCAATTTTAATATTTAATAAATACGTTTTTTTCTAGAGAATAGAATATTAGCTGATTAATGGCTGAGCAAAATATAGAGTTAAGTCTAAAAGTTGATTTTAGTTAAAATTGTGCACTTTTATTTATGATTTCAATGAATTATTTATTATATTACATACGTCGATTTTATAAATGAGTTAAATTTAAAGTTCGAACGAGTGTTTCCACTCCCAAATTAGGCATTAAGTAAAATTTCGAGTTTAGAAAAGCCTTTAAATTTGGTTTGGTTGCGTAGCGCGTAGCGCTACGCGACCAAACCAAATTGTCAGGCTTTTCTAAACTCGAAATTTTACTTCATGCGTGGCGCCTATAAAAACTGAAATATTGTGGAGTTTGAAATACACTTTCAAAATAAGTAATAATTGAAATATTGAAATAACAAAATATTTACATTTTTCTTCATATATTCTCAAGTCAGGTCAAATAATATAATATATCAAATTAACTTATTTAGATAGTGATTGAAAAATAATATAATAATGTTGCTTTCTTGCATCAATGGCGATTAATGGGTTAACTTAATACTAGATCTATTCTACATTAAGTTGTTACGTAGTTACTTACATATTTGTTGGGTCGTTATTATTCATGTCGTACATAACCTCACAATAAATGACATGTCTCGCTTTTTTTTACAAGGCACAGTAATTATAGTTTTTTCAAAATATTGTTTTAAATAGAAGATTTATTTTAATTTCTATTTTGACAAAAATATTAAACAAAAACAAGAAATTGGGTGCTATTACATTCAGAAGAATAATTTCTAATGTAATAAAATTAAAAAATTATAGACGGCCCCTTAAAAATGTTAAGTTGGCTATTATTTCGCAATGAAGTTATTATTATTCATAAAAATCAAAATTGATGTCATATTTTAGTATTTAATCGGCCATTGGCTTTAGTTTTTAGTTCAATAAAATCGATCAATAAATAACAGATTTATTTTTTAAAAAATATATAAAAAATAGCCTTAAACTGAAATCGAGTTATTTACTTTTATTTAAGTAATAGTTTAAATCCAACCGCATCATCACATTATCGGGCGCCAGTTCGGAAATGTGAGGACGGAAAGCTCGATAGTTCTCTTAAATTTTAAAATACGAAAAAATGTTTTAGATACAAGTTGCATAAAATCATTTTCTTCGCAACACAAAATTATGTTCGCATATACAGAGTGTCCCATTATTCCTGAAGGCCATATCACTTTTTATTTTAAATGGGACACCCCACATATTATTTACTTTTTAGAGATCTTGTTAAAAATGAATACCAGTTTGTTAATATAGCATTCAGTCTAAGTCGTACTATTCCGGAGATATTCGCCATTTTTTTGAAAAAAAATTAAGTTTGGCGTGGTTTCATAAACCAAAAATATTTCTGAAACTGAACCTACTCGACTTTCCAAGTACGCTGCGTATATCGATCAACTACTTCCAAAACCTCGTAAGTGCAAAATGTGAAATTTGACAAGAGCACAAAATACTATTTAATTATTATATGAGCTGCGTAATCTTTCTGATTTTTTTTATGGTACGTATAACTTTATCACTAGCGATTTTTAATAAATATTTTAAGTAGATATTTATATTAATATTGGTATATGAATAATATCTGAATTACGAGGATTTTTTTTGTAAAATCGGGACATACGAGGTTTCGAAAGTAGTTGATCGATATACGAGTATTTGTTCGTAAGAAATAAAAAATAAAACATTTTAAACAATGTCCGGTGGATGCTTAACCTCTACGCCATCGAGGGTGATAACGTTTCGTATCTAATGTAAATATGATACCTGTCAAAAGTGACTTTTCATTTAGATATGCAGAATACCTGTTCCAAAATGAATGTCTTAATAACTCTGTTAATTATAAAGATATATTTATAAAAAATTATGATTATTCACAGAATAACATGTAATGTCTATAAATCTATACAAAAATTGAAAAAATGTAAGTTGGTGTCACTTCCGGCTAAACGATGAGGTATAAAACGTACCTGCAAAATTTTAGATCAATCATTTATTTCAATCAGACGTTAGTGTGTATATAAGGTACACACCCATACACACATATACACATGCACACATACACACATACCCACATACCCACATACACAAATATACACAGACATCATCGTAAAAACATCAAAATCGTACTCAGGGGATCCGAAAAGGTACACACACATACACACATGCACACATACACACATACCCACATACACAAATATACACAGACATCATCGTAAAAACATCAAAATCGTTCTCAGGGGATCCGAAAACGTAAAGAAATACCAAAATTGTTGGATAATCGGATTTTTGGCATGATTAAAATACTTTCCTTACACAGTGTTTTCGAAAAAGTGATATTTTGAAAAATGTAAAGTGTCCATTTTTTCAAATCGATTTTTCTCAGTTATTATAAGAGATAAGAAAAAATTATAAATGGAAAAGTTTTAGATAACTTTACACCGAATATAAAATTTTATCAGATATTTTATATTGACTTCAGTTTTCGAGATATAAATAACACAAACTTGCATATTTTTAAATGGAAACTATAGTTGGCTATGTCATCATTAAATATGGATTTTTTTTCTCTTTGAATTGATATATCACTTGTTATTCTTATTCATAAAAATAACTGACTTATTAATAATTTTCAATTTTTTTTACAACAAAACTATTACAACAAAAAAATAGTTGGCCATGAAAAAACGACAATTATATAACAATTGCAGTTTTTTGTAATATACGAGTTTGTTACATTTTTTTCAAATAAGTCTATTTGGAAGTTATGTGTACAAAAAAAATGAAAATTAGCAGATCAAATCAATTAACAAAAATACAATAATGAAATTAACTGTTACAAACAATCGCCATTGTTTTATTAGAGTCATAATTTAATGAGTAACTATTTTTGTGTTGTATATAAAATAGGAAATAGTTAATAACTCAGTTATTTTTGTAAATAAGTATGTCAAGTGAGATATCAGATTAAAGAGAGAAAAAAAAATTATGACATAGCCAACTATGGTTTCCATTTAAAAAATGTAAGTGTGTGTTATATCTCAAAAACTAATGTCGATATAAAAAATCTGATATTTTATTATTTAGTGTAAAATTATCTAAAACTTTGCCCCATACAATTTTTTTATCCCTTTTAATAACTGAGAAAAATCGATTTGAAAAAATTGACACTTTCAAAATATCTACTTACCTTTGACTTTTTTGAAAATGTTGCAAATGTATTCTTATTTAGATCGTAAAACTGCACTACTTTGCCCATTTAACCGTTTTTCTATCTCTTATAGTTTCCGAGATCCCCAAAGAAAACATAAGAAAACTTACCCTATATATAATATTTGTTTGTAAGAAATAAAGAATAAAACATTTTAAATAATGTAAGGTTGATGCTTAACCTCTAATGTGAATATGATACCTATCAAATTACTTTTCATTTAGATATACAAGATTTCTGTTTTTAAAACAAATGTCTTAATTACTCTGTCAATTTTAAAGATACATTTATAAAAAATAAAACATGGCTTAAATCTACAAATCAAATAAAATCACTATGCATATTTAGGAAAAATGAAACTGGATGTCCCTTCTGGCTAAACCGTATGTGCGATTTTCCTCTAAAACACTAATTCCAATCGAGGTCTAAAACCTTGCTGTAAATTTTGAAAAATTAGCGGGCTTTCAAGGTGCACACACATACGCACATACATACACACAAACATCATTGTAAAGATATCAAAATCGTACTCAGCGGACCCTAAAACATAAAGAAATACCAAAATTATATAGTAGGATTTTTAGCATAATTACAATACTTTCTTTATACAGTAGTATCGAAAAGTAATAGTTTAATTTACAACTTTTCAACTAAGGGTAATGTTTTTATATCGAACCATATAATTATCTTGACATAATTTGATGCAAAAGGTAATCATCCCCTTTTGATAAAGTTAATCATTTCTAATCGCACTTTCCTAAATTTGTAAAAAAAAAGATTACATCTACGGTTACAATATTATTACAATAATTTTATTATTATCTTAATCAAAAGTAAATTACATTTTGGGTCGAACAGTGTCAAGAAAATGAAATGGAAAATGATATGGGGTATGGATATCTAAAAAAATAAAGTTATATAAATTCAACAGTTTTTATTACAAAGTCACCTATCTCGAGTGTAGTAATGTAATCGTGTTAACGTTCTCTATCTCATTTAGTTTTAGAGATAGTTTAGGTTTACTAAACCATTACAAACGATAGTTTGTTCCAAAAATGTCGAATAACTCCAAAAAGGCACGTTTTAAAACAAATTGAATGCCAACAAACTAGCGTTCATTTTTAACAAGAGATCCCAAAGGTTAATAATATATATATGTGGTATCAAATTTAAAATAACAAAGTTGTATGTCGTCCAGTAAATATGGGACACCCTATATATATATATATATATATATATTCGAAAATAATTTTATTTTGTGAACAACATTCATGCAATTGGTATTTCATGCAACTGGTATCTTATAGTTTTTTCGGAATTTTAATATTACGTCCTCCCTGAAACACTTTGTATTTTGGTGTTCATGAAATCAATATTTTGTATTATTTTAAATTTAACATTAATCGATTATTTTTTTGGTACCCAATAATTCACTTTGTGAAACTGCAATTTTTAATAACTTAAAGAGTTTATGTCATCTTAAATTGTGTATGAATCATTATTTCCGTCACTAGAACAGTATTAAGGGGCGTCCTGAAAAAATCTTTCCTCTAGCTAAGCGTCAACCTTGTGGGCGTGCTTTTCTGGAATGCAAATACATATGGAACTGTTTACTTTCATTTTTAACTATTTCTTTGTAATCTATAAATGTTTATATATCTAGGAAGACTATTATTAATAATTACTTTTCACTCAATATCATATGGCATATTTCTGGCTGGTTTAGGTACAATCGATGGTGATATTAACAATGCTTGACATTAACAGGATATTATCGCAATAACAATAAATATGCTTGACAACATAACCAGACACTACATGTAAGCTATTAAATGTGTGCATTGTAAGACCAAAAAAGTCTGCACGCTAGTAATTTTGAGTTTTAAGTACAAAGAAGTAATTGTTATATGTGGAGAAACTGTATAGACTAGTTTCTAATTTTATTATTTTGCAGAGTGGAAGATATATAGCACTAGCCGACTATTGCGCCGTTGGTAACAGTGAGGTTAATATGAGAGAAGGTGATATCGTTGAGTTGTTGAAAATTGGTTGTGCTGGATGGTGGTTTGTTAAGATCATAGGTATGCGTATGGTTATATATTATTATTTTATTACTACTAATATATAATTGTTACAGGCACCACTATAGAAGGCTGGGCACCTGCAGCATATTTGGAAAATTTACACCGCAGGAGCTCCCGTAGCAGTAGCCGAAGCCACGATAAATTAAACGACTATTAACTGATTGTCTCCAGCATCTTAACATTTGTGATTATCATTTTTTCTCTCGTTTATCGAAAAGACTGCATAGTTTTTTTAAATTTTGTGAACTTTTATTTTTGACTGATTTACTCGTATATATTTTTTAGTTAAACGGGGCTTTGCAAGAGCAGAGTTGTACTTAAATGTGATGATTACCGGTCATATCCGGTAAATAGGTTATTTTCGGGGGAGTCTGGGGTTGTCTTAATATAGTCAATACAAAGTCAATAACGTTTGGAATACAACCTTAGCCTAGTTTTAAACGCTAAAAATCTCATGAACTATAACTATTTATACGAACATGGTAACTGTATAGTATTTATTCTAATTGGGATTGTGATTTTCTACAAGTTATTTGCAGGTGTATGTTAATGTATCTATACTCAGATTAGTACCTGCAGTTTTATTTCAAGAGAATTATAATCTTAATGAGTTATTGGGACCTTATTTATGTTGTAGTATTACTTAGTTCAATCATTCATCCTATTGTCTTATTTATTTATTTTTGGGCATTCTTAACATATTTGTTGTTTGTTTTGCTCTGTATAAAACAAATTGCAAGTGATTATATATGATTATATATTTTTATGTAAATATATCCTACTTGTTCTGTTATTACTTCTTTATATGAGTGTTTTTGAAAACATCACCAATTTATTTAAATGTGATGATTTCAACTGCTTCTTCATATCTGAATATTATTTATAAAGCCTATAACCATTATGTAACCAAAATTGAACTTTATCTACACTGGGTATTGATTTTTTAAGTGTACGAATAAATAATAAAGAGTACCCCATCAAAACAATCAGCATAAACACCGGTTGACCTCACTTTGAAAAATAATTTAAAAAAATCTATATTGTTGCTTTTATTTATTATTACAAAAATCTAATAAAATATATGCTACATATATTTTAAACATTTTCTGAATTAATTTATGAAATAATCTAAACTAGGGTTGTTAAAAACAAACGTTTTTTTCATTTTAATTAAAACAAACAGTTTTTTTTACAAAACGTGTTTTTTTCATTGAAACAGCGTGTAGAACATTAGCAATTAAAAACATGTTCAAAACACGTTTAAAACGTGTTTAAAACATAACATGTTTAGGGGAAAAAATGCGTTTTACTGTCACGTAGAAATAAATTAAATTCATTACTGGATAAATAAATTACAAGAGGTTAAGGTTCCGACTGTTTGATTTAACAAGCCAATTATAATTCTAAAACATTAACTTAAAATTTAAGCTTCCGCTTGAGTTCGAAACATTCAATTCTCGGATAATCTCAAAGTGTCGATTTTTAGCAAACCGAATGAAAACATCGTTTTGGTCAAATAAAAATTATAGTTTTTTTTGAGAGAGCAAAAAAACTCAGTCTCATCATCCAAATATTATTATTATTCATTTAAACATTAAATTTAAATGAATAATAATAATAAGAATCGAGAAAACTACAAATAAATTTAATTGTAGTTTTCTTGTCTTAAAACATTGATTTAAGCGTAAAAACAGTTGAACGTTGCCTCAAATCAAACTTTGATTCTTTGGTAGTCGTTTGCCGTTTGTTTCGTGAAATTTAGATTTTTTTTTTTGCTTAATTATTTGAGCCATCCATTTTTTTGTTAGTTGTAATAAATTTAATTAGCTCGGCAAAAAGCAGTGATTCTGATTTAATTCTAAGCCTTGATGTAAGCGTGAAAACAATTGAGCTTACTTCAATTCAAAGTCACATTCTTCGGCTGTCGTCTGCCTTTTATTCTTTGAAAATATCAAATCCGCGGACAAAGTTACGCTTAATTATTTAAACGAGCATTTTTGTATTTAACAATTATTAAAACACAGAGCGAAATTGCACTGACGTTAACTTGAAATTTTAGCGTCGGTTTAAGTGTGAAAACAATTGAGCGTTACGTCACTTGAAAGCCACGTTCTTTCGCTGTCGTTCGTCTTTTGTTTAATGAAAATATCAACTTCTTGGACAAAGTTGAGCTTATTTATTAGAGCAAGCATTGTTTAATTTACTAATTATTAAAACATAGGCTTTGACTTAAAATTTAAGCCTTGGTTTAAGCGTAAAAACAATTGAGCTTTACCACAATTCAAAGCCAAATTCTTCGGCTGTCGTCTTCCTTCGTTTAATGAAAATATCAAATCCGTGGACAAAGTTACGCTTAATTATTTGAGCAAGCCTTTTTTATATACTAATTATTAAAACACGGACTTGGAATTAAGATCTAAGCCTTGATTTAGGTTTGAAATCAATTGAGCTTTACGTCACTTCGCCTTTTGTTTTGAGAAAATATCAAGTTCGTGAATAGAGTTGCGCCTAATTATTTGAGCAACTGTTTCTTGAGAATTTATTAAACATTAAAACACGGACTTTGACTTGAAACTTAATTGATATTTTTGGACGATCCAGTAAAGATATTCAAATTTTAATTATAACCAATCTAGGTCTATTGGGTTCTGTGTAGATTTTTGAATTTTACATTAATTTCATAACCTGTTAATTTCTTACAATTATTTAAATAAAAAACATTGACCTAAAATCGTTGATTTTATTGCATAATTTTAACTTTGGCTGGATATTTTCGGAAAACGTGGTGAGATAATTTAATTTTTTTTCTATAAGATATAAGTGCAATCAATTCTAAGTAAATTCTGTCAATTTAATGTTAATACTATAGATTTATATTTTTTTTAATTTTGTTAAAGAAAACATTCTTTCAAAATTGTTAATTTTATTGCATAATTTTACCTTTGACAGAATATTTTTAGAAAATGTAGTGAGATAATATAATTTTCTTTCTATAATGTGTAAGTGCAATTAATTCTAAGTAAATTCTGTGAATTTCACAATTTCACGTTGATAGTATAAAATTTGAATTTTTTACAATTTTCTCAAAGAAAACATTCTCCCAAAATCGACAATTTTATCGCATAATTTCAACTTTTGCTTGATATTTTGGAAAATCCAGTAGATAAATATTTCTACTAAATTTTCCAAAATATTTAGCTAACATTTTTAAATTTTCTTTAGATTCATTGAATTTTAGATTAATTTGATATTTCCTTAAATTTTTACAATACTCTTAAAATAAACATTATCCTAAAATCGTTGAATGCCTCAATTCGTTATTTTTTGAAAAAGTTCAAATTGAAGCTTTAAACGAGTGTTTTCCACTCCCATGTTAAGCATGAAGTAAAATTTCGAGTTTAGAAAAGCCAACAAATTTGGTTTATTCGAGTAATGCGTAGCGCTACGCAACCAAACCGAATTTTAAGGCTCTTCTAAACTCGAAATATTACATCATGCGCCACGCGTGTAAAACACTGAAATAATCAGCCTAATAATTTGGTTTGTTTGCTTCGCTTCGCTACGCGACCGAACCAAATTTTTAGGCTCTTCTAAACTCGAAATTTTTCTTCATGCTTAATCAGGGAGTGGGAAACACTCGTTAGAACTTTCAAATTAAACTTAAAATAAAAATTGCATAATTCCAACTTTGGCTTAATATTTTGGAAAAATGCGCTGTCATAATTTTATTTTATTTTACGTGTTAAGTTTCCAATTTTTATGTTTTTGATTTTTTTTATGTATTATAATTTTTTTACATTTTGTTTTTTGCTGACAGTAATGATTGATATGTTTCAATAGTTTTACGACGTTTTTGGATATTTTTTGACAATTATGTTAAAATACTCGACTTTAGTTTACCTAAATATTTCCAAAACATTCTACTTTTTCGAGTTTCAATTGAAAATAACTCGAAAACTGCCGATAACAAATTTTTTGTGTTTCTCATATTCTGAAAGAACACTGTCTTCTTAACATTCACACGAAATTTCATATAAATTTCTTAAAGAATTTCCATATTTTGAATGTTTAAAACTTTGATTTCCCTAAATATTTCTATAAAGTTCTACATTTCTGACTTTTAATTAAAAATAACGCGGTCATTTAGAAACAAAAGTAGTATAAAACATAGTTTAGATAATTTAAGGCAATAAAAACAACTTTTTAAACATGTTTTAAACGAATTTAACATTTAAAACATGTTTAAAACTTATACAGGGTGTAAATAGCGCGGTTCTCGCGACTTTAATAAAAATTAATTAAGCCAGTAAGTTAAACAAAAACGATTTATTTAAATACTGACATATATACAAAACAATTAACAAATAATAACGGAAAAATAAGTGAAGTTAAAAACACGTGAATAGAAAGTATCAGTTAAAAAATACAAGTTAAAAGAAGTTAAAAGCGCGGTACGACCGAAAGAACGATGTTGTTGAAACGGTGTTCAAGATAAGACTGTTTTCTGGTTTTCTTAACAGAAGAAACGGTTTGGGATAGGAAAATCTGATTGGTCAGGATTGATTGGAGAGGGATTCTAGAAGAGAAAGCGAGGGATGATTTTTCAGTGTGAAAAATAAGGACAGAGGGTCAGGTGCTGGAAATTTCTGGAATTTTTGGGCATGGTGAAAAGGACAAGTCCGGACGCTTCGCTCGGTCGCGGATTAACGTTTATGGGCCCAATTAGGCACGTTTTGGGCCCGCTCTTTAGAAATTGAAGAAATTTTCTTGACAATGGAAATAAATGAAATCCCGCCAAACATTTGGCTTCCAGGTTCCACTTTAGAAATCACAAGCACAAAGAGTAATAAAACTGGAAAGTAAATACAAGCGCCCCTTTCTGCTTTTATGAAAAAGGGGGCCAAATAAAGTAATGAGACACCCAAAAAATAAAATAATGCAGAAAATACACAAAATATAAAATATTGAGAAATCCGAATCAACACAGGGTGTCAATTTGAAAACAAGCCAGCCACAATATCTTCGAAACCGTAAAAGTTAGAGAACATTTTCCAAAACCGTTTCTAGGATGTGGAGGGAGAACCATTCTGGTCCACATAATAATCTTCTGCAACCAACCCCTTAGGCTGTAGCCACCCTTGCCCATTTTTTTAAATGGCATGGCCCCACTTGTGATGTATCATTACAAAGGTCTTTCAAAATGCTAATCAGTGGTACCAACTTTTATTGTTGTATAAAAAATGTAATAAAGAATTAATTATTAAATTATAGTATGCTCAAAATGATTTCCATTATTGTCGAGACAATAATAAAGTTTATTCTCAAATTCCTGTCGTACATTTTGGAAGATTTGTCGTGGAACAGCTCGACACTCTTGTATTATTCGTTGTCGCAGATCTGCGATAGACCAACATTTTTAGGCTGAATATTTCAGTGTTTTACACGCGTGGCGCATGATGTAAAATTTCGAGTTTAGAAAAGCCAACAAATTTGGTTTATTCGAGTAATGCGTAGCGCTACGCAACCAAACCGAATTTTAAGGCTTTTCTAAACTCGAAATTTTACATCATGCTCCACGCGTGTAAAACACTGAAATAATCAGCCTAAAAATTTGGTTTGTTTGCTTCGCTTCGCTACGCGACCAAACCAAATTTTCAGGCTTTTCTAAACTCGAAATTTTTCTTCATGCTTAATCAGGGAGTGGGAAACACTCGTTAGAACTTTCAAATTAAACTTAAAACAAAAATTGCATAATTCCAACTTTGGCTTAATATTTTGGAAAAATACGCTGTCATAATTTTATTTTATTTTACGTGTTAAGTTTCCAATTTTTATGTTTTTGATTTTTTTTTTATGTATTATAATTTTTTGACATTTTGTTTTTTGGTGACAGTAATAATTGATATGTTTCAATAGTTTTACGACGTTTTTGGATATTTTTTGACAATTATGTTAAAATACTCGACTTTAGTTTACCTAAATATTTCCAAAACATTCTACTTTTTCGAGTTTCAATTGAAAAATAACTCGAAAACTGCCGATAACAAATTTTTTGTGTTTCTCATATACTGAAAGAACAATGTCTTCTTAACATTCACACGAAATTTCATGAAAATTTCTTAAAGAATTTCCATATTTTGAATGTTCAAAACTTTGATTTCCCTAAATATTTCTATAAAGTTCTACGTTTCTGACTTTTAATTAAAAATAACGTGGTCATTTAGAAACAAAAGTAGTATAAAACATAGTTTAGATAATTTAAGGCAATAAAAACAACTTTTTAAACATGTTTTAAACAAATTTAACATTTAAAACATGTTTAAAACTCATACAGGGTGTCAATTTGAAAACAAGCCAGCCACAATATCTTTGGAACCGTAAAAGTTAGAGAACATTTTTCAAAACTGTTTCTAGGATATGGAGGGAGAACCATTTTGATCCACATAACAATCTTCTGCAACCAACCCCTTAGGCTGTAGCAACCCTTGCCCATTTTTTTAAATGGCATGACCCCACTTGTGATGTATCATTACAAAGGTCTTTCAAAATGCTAATCAGTGGTACCAACTTTTATTGTTTTATAAAAAATGTAATAAAGAATTAATTATTAAATTATAGTATGCTCAAAATGATTTCCATTATTGTCGAGACAATAATAAAGTTTATTCTCAAATTCCTGTCGTACATTTTGAAAGGTCTGTCGTGGAACAGCTCGACACTCTTGTATTATTCGTTGTCGCAGATCTGCGATAGATTCGGGCTGAGTTTTATAGACCTCAGATTTTAAGTAGCCCCATAAGAAGAAGTCTAATGGGGTCAAATCTGGAGATCTAGGTGGCCTCTTCTACCAATCTATTGATTCCCAAAAGTGTGGCTTAGCCAGTCTCTAACAGGTACTACATAATGCTCCGTCTTGTTGAAAATGTAATAAATTGTCATTCAAGATTAGTTCATCATTTTCATCTATGATTTTCTAATTCATGAACTATAAGGGGCTATATTAATTGATCTAACATTTTGTAGTACAGTTGGCCATTTAAATTTTGATCAATACATAACGGGCCAATAATGGAATTTCCAAGAATACTTGCCCTGACATTAATTTTTTCGGGATACTGCGTGTGGACTTCTCTAATAAGATGAGGATTGTCACCACTCCAATATCGACAATTTTGTTTGTTTACCATTAAGATAAAATGTACATTCGTCGCTAAAACAAATGGTTTTCACTAAGTCAGGCTCAGCTATAATTTTATGTGTCATCATTTTGCAAAACTGTCTGTTACTCTAGACCAGGGGTCTCCAAACTACGGCCCGAGGGCCACATCCGGCCCGCGGACAGATTTTGTCCGGCCCGCGGAGTGCTAGCATACTTGAAAACTCCTTTTAGAGAACATATTTTTTATAGCAAATTAAATTTAGTTTACTGAAGTATTCTAATTATATGTTGAATAATTATTAATATGACATCTACATTGATATGGTCATGGGCTAACTACTCATAACATTGTTGTAGGCTTATTGTTATTGTTTTTGTGATAAGTTGGATAAAGAAACACAGAATTGTAATGAGTAAAGACATGTATAATATGCAGAAAATTTAACTTCAGTATATAATAACTAACAAATTATTGAAATGAATCCAACTAACATTTTATACATTTTAAATAAAAACACAACTTATAACAAGCATAATGACATATGAAATACTAATGAGGTTTATGTAATTGAGATTTTCCACTGACAATAGTTTGTAGTTGTGGACTAATTTTACTTGTACCAATTATTAAAAGAGATTTAAGATGCTCAGCAGTTAATTTAGATCTGTAAACATTTTTTGTGTACTTCATTTTGGAGAAGGTCTTCTCACACAAATAAGTAGTACCAAAAACAGAAAACAGCCCACGAGCAAATTTATGCAAATTATCAAATTGTGTCAGTGGAAGACCCTTATAAAATTCCAACAAAGATGAGTTTTGATATTTGTTCTTAATTATATCACTGCACTGTAGATCAATCATTTCCATTTAAAGTTCGGGGGCTAGGGTTTCCATGTCAGTATCAAAAGGATTCTGAAAAATCTTAATTTGATTCGCAATGGCATCAAAGTCCGAGAAACGAGTATCAACATTTTTCTCAGTGGTGTGGCTGAATATTTCACATGTTTTAAAATGTGAAAAACATTTACTTCGTAGTTGTGATTGAAACAGTATCAATTTCTTCCGGAATGATTTGATATTAGTGTATAAATCAGGAAGATGCTGGTTTTCTCCTTGCAATCTCAAATTCAGTTCGTTCACATGTTTTGTCAAATTAACATAGAATGATAACTTCCACAGCCATGCGTTGTTTTGTAATTCAGTAAGAGGGCGATGCTTTTCATTCAAAAAAATTTCGATCACTGCTCGAAGTTCAAAAAAGCGCTGAAGGACTTTCCCACAACTAAGCCAACGTACGGCAGTATGATAAGGTAAGTCATTTTCTCCAATCTCTTCAATAAATTGTCGGAATTGTCGGTGATTCAGCCCAAAAGATCTGATAAAATTAACAGATGATATGACTGGTTTCAGAATTTCAGACATATCCAAACATTTTCCGCACAAAGACTGTTGATGAATGACACAATGTAAGACTAATGGTTTTGAACCACCGTCATTTTCTACAGCTTTTGACACAAGAGCGACCACTCCTTTATATTTCCCACTCATGTTTTTACCTCCATCAGTTGTAATGCATTTCAAATTTTTCCATCAAAGGTTCTTTTGATTAATGGCCATTTCAACTCCTTTAAAAATATCTGTACACTGGTGTGCCATGAATACTATACATATCAAGAAGTTCTTCATGCACTTCATAGCTTGTATCTACTCCTCGAATATAAATCAACACCTGAGCAGTATCTGACACATCCGTTGACTCATCCAAGGCTAAAGAAAACCACTCAACATGTCCATTTGTGTCGAACAGTTGAGAGGATATATTTTCAGCGATGTTTTCTACCCTTCGAGCCATAGTGTTTGCTGACATACTGACAGTTTTTAATAAATTTACCTTTTCAGGGCACATTTCTTCGGCTTCTGCAATTATGCATTCTTTGATCATTTCTCCATCGGTGAATGGTTTTCCACGTTTTGCAATTTCAAGAGCCACACGAAAGCTGGCACGAGTTGCAGCCTCCTGTTCAGTTTTGAGTTTTGTAAATGAAGATTGCTGCGATTTCAATCCGCGCTTCATAGCTTCGAATTTTTCTGTCCGCAAACTTCCTGTATATTTTGAGTAATTTTGAAAATGTTTTGTTTCATAATGACGTTTAATGTTATATTCCTTGAGAACGGCTATGCTTTCATTGCAAATCAACAACAATTCAAATCAAAATACTGTTACAAAGATGTCTTAAACTTAAAAACGCACAAACACGTTTTAAGGAGGTACGCACTATTTTATTTCACAACAGTGTCATAGGAACTGACTTGTGGTTGCGCCACTAGCCTTCTTATATATTCCAATTACTGCCATCTAGAAGTGAGTGGAAGACACCAGAACTTTCTCAAACCAACGAGATTATTCTGTACGTGCTATTGGCGCCATCTGTTAGCGATAGAAGGTACTACCTATTTCCGCTTGTGTCCACCAGATGTCGTGTCACGTTACTCCTCATGGCTCGTACTCTATGACCAATCTAGAAATTACAGATAATGACAGGAAAATTAATAATATGCAGTGTTGCCGTTTTGCGGACTTTAGTCCGATTTGCAGCCTTTTTTAAACGTTGCGTACTTTTTCGGACATTTTTTTTCATCAGTGGACTATTTCACTTTTTACCACCAGCAACAATGATAATATGGTTTTGGCCCTCGGAACTTACTGGAGTAATCAGTATGGCCCTAAGGCTGGAAAGTTTGGAGACCCAGGCTCTAGACATACAACGAAGTGATGAAGTAGGGTCCATAGCAATTTGGCCCAGGACTACAATTTGAGCCGTTTCATTTAGGAGCCGAGGTTGATCTCTTTTCTTGTTGATGACCGATCCTGTTTGTTCAAATATTAAAACTAGATCTAGGACATCCTGATGACGTACATTTTTTTCAGGATGTAATTCATTGAATGAAATTGTAGTTTGTCTAGCACAACGGTTTTTAGAACCATAATTAAAAATAATTTTAACACGTTCGGTGATTGTGTAAACCATTTTATAAAAATTAATAACAAGTGTAAGGTAAAGAGCACAGATTACTTAAAGATAGTCACAACAATACTAATGTCAGTGTCACATATTGTGTTTATTTGAATTAAGTTAATGAAAGATTTATTTTTATTTCATTGGTGTTTTTTGTCAACTTTTTTTTATATTGCGGACAGGTACAATTTATTCAGTTAATAAATGTATTCCATTGAAGCAAGTTTTGTTATTATTTTAATATTTTTTTAGAGTTGTCCATATTTTAATAAAACAATAGATAACTCTGATAAATATTGGGTATATTGTGTTTATCTGTGCTTTTTCATTTGTAATTTGTAAAAATCAATAGTTATAATACCTAATTTGACAACAATTTTAAAATCAAATAAATTGATTTAAATTTTTTTTTGCATTTTTTATGTAACAATAACATTTTTTGTTGGTACCACTGATTAGCATTTTGAAAGACCTTTCTAATGATATATTAGTCTACACAGCCTAAGGGGCTGGTTGCAGAAGATTGTTATGTGGGTCAAAATGGTTCCCCCTCCATATCCTAGAAACGGTTTTGAAAAATGTTCTCTAACTGTTACGGTTCCAAAGATATTCTGGCTGGCTTGTTTTCAAATTGACACCCTGTATATAAATTTATATGGAATATAAGTACTTTTTTGAAAGCAGTGTATCGCAGAACGCAACCCAATCTGAGCGCTAGAATCAAACCTGCTCGAATAAACGGCCAGAACATGGATGCCAGACAATTTTGTATGTTAAAGCATACGTACATTGTAACATTACTTTTTAAAATATTGAGTGTTTGGTTGCCGAGGATTAATTACCATTATTAAAAATAATGTTTTTTTATAATTTTTTTCCACAACAGACCGCCTGCGTCTCAGGTCAGTCTTTGGTAGTGCTAAGCGCTGATCGCATAATGATCACAATCTTCTTTGGTTTTTTTGCAACACTTGTGCTGGATTCTTTATCATCTGTACGTGAAGACGAATTTTTTCCACATAAAAATGTATCCATATTTACAGGGGTATAAAAATAAATATGAGTCACTCGAAGAATCCTAACCGTACACAATTCAGCAACACAACGCTTCATTTAATTTTTGCGGTAATGCCGCTACTGAAGTTGATAATTTACTGCCTTCTAGTAGTCTGTGCTTCTAACCGTTCCGATTGAGATTGGTGAATATGCGTAGTATGCGCGCATACTTAATTAGTACGCTATAATGTTGAAAACGCAACGAAATGACATACATATGCGATATTCGGAATTCGGCTTTACTCCGTGCAGTAAAGCAGACCCAGTCGACTCCATATGATTCTGTAAATTCACATATATAGTTGACCGACCCACTCGATGGGAGGGCGCATATGTCGGAATTTCAAATTTCCCGCAATTTCTAACGTGGGCTCATTTTCAATCAACAGCTGTCAGATCCGTCGGATCTGAAGGCACAAAAATGCCGATAAGGCGAAATCGTCTCGAGATGAGCGTTAATAAATATAAATAATTACAACCGTAAGTTTATATAATATTTTTAAATTTTAACCTATTGTGTATTATTTTAAATAAGTCTACAGTCAAACAAATTTAAAACCAGGGTGTTACTACATTATTTCTCTTTATTTCTTCTTAGTACATGTGGATGATCTTCAAGTATACTAAATATCCATGGTCGTGGATATTTTCATCATATCCCCGTTATTGTTGGATTAAGCAATTCGGAATCTTTAGGGATGGGCGTTAACATTAATAATTAAAACCGTAAGTTTATGTAATATTTTAAGTTTTTAAGCCATTGTTTATTCTTTTAATTAAATCTGGTCAAACACATTTAGTATGTCTACATTATTTCTCTTTATTTCTTCCTAGCATTCGTGAATGAACTTCAAGTACCATGCATGAAACAACCATGGACGTGGAGATTTTCTTCACACCGGGCTAGGAGCATACTTCCATGGAGAATATTCCTGTTGCTGTTGGATCAAGCAATTCTGAAATTCCATCTAGTCACAAAGTACGATCCCAAAACATAAAATAATGCCTTAAATTCAATTACACGGTTTTTCTATTGCATTTTACTATTGTTCAAATAAGATTCACTATATCCCAAATATCTTTCACCTTGTCAAATATAAGTCAAAAGATTTCCCGATTTACGAAATGAGTTTCACTATATACCAAATACTTTTCCCTTTAATATTTTTGCTGACCATTTTTGCAGTAACAATAACTTTCTTCTGGAAATATTTTATTTGTATTTATACATACAGGGAGTTTTCTTTTAAGTATACGTATTCCAAATTCAACCTATTTTCTGTAAATCTTTAGATATTCCTTGTTTTTTTTAAGTTCAATTTAAAGCTTTAAATGAGTGTTTTCCACTCCCAGACTAAGCATGAAGTAAAATTTCGAGTTTAGAAAAGCCCCGCGAAAATTTGTCGAGGGTCGCGCAGCGACCCGAGACAAATTTTCTGGGCTTTTCTAAACTCGAAATTTTACTTCATGCGCCACGCATATAAAACACAGATTTCAAGTGAAATTCGAATATACAAAAAACAAACGAATTTCACTTGAAATCTGTGTTTTATATGCGTGGCGCATGAAGTAAAATTTCGAGTTTAGAAAAGCCCAGAAAATTTGTCTCGGGTCGCTGCGCGACCCTCGACAAATTTTCGCGGGGCTTTTCTAAACTCGAAATTTTACTTCATGCGCCACGCATATAAAACACAGATTTCAAGTGAAATTCGAATATACAAAAATTTCACAATATTTTAATGTTTTATACGCGTGACGCATGAAGTAAAATTTCGAGTTTAGAAAAGCCCAGAAAATTTGTCTCGGGTCGCTGCGCGACCCTCGACAAATTTTCACGGGGCTTTTCTAAACTCAAAATTTTACTTCATGCTTAGTCTGGGAGTAGAAAACACTCGTTTAAAGCTTTATATTGAAATCTTTTGAAAAACAACGAATGCCGGAAAATTTACAGCTTGTGCATATGTTTACCTTAGAGAAAAATTCACTGTATGGAACACTACTTACGCCAACATCCTTATCCGGATAAGGAGACCTCTTATTTCATTTCTAAGATGCATTTTTTGACGAACTGCAGACATTTTGTTGAGAAGTGAAATGTAATTAGGTTTTGACATATAGTGAAATATATTTGTAATAACTTTTAAAATATACATTTAACATGTTCATTAGGTCTTTGTTATTTTTCGCATCGCACGGTAATTTAAGATCGTGCGATGTTCCCCGCACCGCAGCCTCCATTCAATGTTATGACCCTCTGTACCGCACACCCCGCTTAGCAAGAAGCCCGCCCGCTCCCCGCGCCCAATGACGTCATTTGCGATTGCAGCGCTGTCCCATCGAGTGGGTCGGTTAACTAAAATCATGATACGTGGAGCCCCCTATGAGTTATCAATCTAATTTAATCTATGCAGTAAAGGGTTAAGATAACTGACCTGGTACTTGTATTTCAATACTGGAAACGGCTTTCATTTTGTTGAATAAATTATTTAAATTTTTGAGAGAGATAAAATATTTACTTAAAACTTATTAGGCTCATTCAAGTTAATTTCGAATACATTATTTTAATTATACTTGTCGAACATAAGAAATATCGTTGTATTTGAAACATTTCCAAAAAAGCAATTTAATTAACATCTATAAAGAACGCACTTACCCCTTTTGGCCCTGACGGTGGGATTTGCCACTATTAAAATTTGGTAACATCCTGGGAATTTTTCATTTAAATATACATACATGTATGCATGAGCTGTAACTTTTTCGATAATCGTTTGTTTGTTAAAATAGTAACTTAATTTAAAATCGTAAACGAGTGGTTTCCACTCCCAGATTAAGCATGAAGTAAAATTTCGAGTTTAGAAAAGCCTTAATTTTTGGTTTGGTCGCGTAGCGCTACGCGCTAAGCGACCAAACCAAAATTTCAGGCTTTTCTAAACTCGAAATTTTACTTCATGCGCCACGCGTATAAAACGCTGATTATACGTGAAGTTTAAAATATTCTTCTAAAGCAGTATGCTAAAAACGTGTATTATGAACATCACATCACATCATTGTTTAGTACGCGTGGCGCATGAAGTAAAATTTCGAGTTTAGAAAAGCCTGAAAAATTGGTTTGGTCGCTTCGCTTCGCTACGCAAGCAAACAAAATTTTCAGGCTTTTCTAAAATCGAAATTTTACTTCATGCTTAATCTGGGAGTGAAAAACACTCGTATGAAAGTTCAGTTTGAAATATTTGGAAAAACAACGAATATCTGAAGATTGTATACAGCAGAGCTGTGCAGGATTCGAATCATTCAGGATTCGAATCCTTTTAGAGGATTCAAACGAGACATTCGAATACTTTAGTTAAACTGGATTCGTGATCCGGATTCGTTAAATTTTTTAAGAGAATTCGTATTCGAATTCAAATGCGGGTGATTCGAATCTTTATAAAAGGATTCGAGTATTTATAAAAGGATTCGAATACTTACAAAAGGATTCGAATCGTTAAAAATAATTCGAATTAATTGTGAGGATTAACATGAATAGTTTGTTTTGTGTGTTTTTAAATGTCTCGTTAAATCAGTGTTTTATACGCGTGGCGCATGAACTAAAATTTCGAGTTTAGTAAAGCCCCGTGAAAATTTGTCTCGCGCGACCCTCGACAAATTTTCTACGCGGGGCTTTTCTAAACTCGAAATTTTATTTCATGCTTGTCTGGGAGTGGAAACGCTCGTTCGAAACTTCAAACTGAATGCTTTGATAAGAACATTAATCGACTGAAAATGTTTTTAAAGATAAGAATCTAGTTTTCAAAATTATTATTATTTGAAGTAAAACTGACATGGTAGCCACAATTTGAAATGTTAAATTTTTCCGACAGTTCCCTGATTCAAGATTTTTTTCCCTGACCTTTCAAAATAACTTTTTTCTGTGGAAAACCCCCATTTTGTTAAATTGTTTTTGTCAATATTCAAGTTGGTTTTATAAATGTTTACGTGTTTTGTAATTGTTATGATGCCTGCTGGTTTTCACAAATTTAATAATATCATTTGGTTAATCGCTTTTTGATGCCATCTATTTTATTAGGTACGTTTTGTATTGTTTATTATTGAATTTGTTCAATTAAGTATTTCTTTTGTTTTCGTACATTTTTGCCACTATTTATGTGTTTTTAATTCTTTTTATAATAAAATTAGAAATTAATTAGTTTCATATTTTTATTTGGTAAATATTTGCTTAGTGGCAATTTTAACAATTTTGAATATTTTTGTTTCAATTTTTATAATCGTCTGTTGCTTTTATAGATTTTATATGAAATAAAATATGGTTTTAAATTAATAACTTGTAATTTTTGAGAAGTAGGTTTTTAATTTTGATGTTTTCTGGGTACGATTGAATTTTATCCATTTTTTACAAAAAAAAAAAAATGCAGAAATCGGAAAAAATAGAATTATACTTTTTTGTTGGTTCTGAAGATTTTGCTAATTTATTAATTTATTTATTCAGTCAACAGAGTACATTTAAAAATACATAATATAGTACAACTAATAATATAAAATACACATTAAAACATAATTAACAATGTTTGTTTATATTGGCAATTCTATTTTGTGGAATATTCATGTATATATTAGAGATTTTGACTTGTTTGACTATTTTTAATCAATTTGACGATTTATTTAGAATCACTTTTATAAGTTTTATCGATTTAGAATTTTATCGATTATCAATTAAAAATGTTACAAGTTTTTTATTAATAAAAAAAATATTTTCAGTTATTATGTTAAATTATTTTCAGTACTTACGTCTTTTTAATTCAATAATAATATTTATTACCCACCAGGACAGCCCAATTACAGAATAGTATTACAAAAAGATAACTTCTTAGAATAATTTAATAGTTGAGGCTGTTACTTGGTGAAATGCCATATCAACACTTTTAGTATATAACAAACTTAGTTAAGTTTATTCGTTGACACTACAACAATTGTTTCGCCACACAGTGGCTTCATCAGGCAGATGAATAATAAAATAGTACATATAAGGAGTACAAAATTACTAAAAATAAAGAATTTGTCAATTTTGGCCTATTTGTTTTTTAACAAGTTTTTTTAAATTTTGTTTGTTGATTATTATTAATGACTATTTTTGACGTCGGATTATTCTAGAATTTGTCAATTCAACAATTCTTTGCTGATTAAGTTGATTCAAATGTGTTTTTTCAATTTCAACGTTTTTTTAATAAATATTATTTGTATAATGTTTTATTTTGAAGACTTCTGTAATTTTCAGTGTATTTCATCAATAAATTTTTTTTATTATTATTCCCATTCTAAATTATATTTATAGAATTTGTTATTGTCTTAATTTGTGTACTATAAAATTGGAATAACAATGATAATTGTCAACATTAAAAATTAATAATGGCAACAATAAAACAAAACTGATAAAATAAACTAGAAGTAAACATCTTCAAAATGAATCATTACACAACTAATGTTCAGGTTTGTTGACTGATAATTTTCCAAATTTTTATAACTGTTGACGGTATTTATATATTTTCATGATTTCTTATTACTCTGCTAATATTAATATTGTTTTTATTGTTTCATGATAAATAAATAAATAATAAATAAATGTCAATAATTTTAATATATTTTTCATAATTTCTGTGTATTTTGTTACTTTTCGCGATTTATTTAAACGTTTTGTTCAGTGTTTTGGTCAATTTGAATGAAATTAAAAGACTTTTCTCTAACTTTTCCGCGTTTAATGATATTTAGTGATTTTTTTTACGTAATTTTGAGGCAGTGTTGATTTTATAAAAGAGTTCAATTTGAAGTTTTAAACGAGTGATTCCACTCCTAGGTTAAGCATCAACAAAGTTTAACAGGAATAAGAAACATTTGTCGAAAATACTCAAGTATTTAACATGGGGGAAAGTACTATGATAGACATGTCCATTTTTTTTTTCATTCTTACAGTTACAATAAACATTTTAACACTTGTGATATATTTTAAAGTAACGAGTGTCTTCCACTCCCAGACTAAGCATGAAGTAAAATTTCGAGTTTAGAAAAGCCCCGCGTAGAAAATTTGTCGAGGGTCGCGCAGCGACCCAAGACAAATTTTCACGGGGCTTTTCTAAACTCGAAATTTTACTTCATGCGCCACGCGTACAAAACAGTGAAAGTTCAAAGTGAAGTGAAGTTCGAAAACACACAATAACATCTTTCATCAGAGTATCACGGAATCAGATATTTAGTCTGTTATCAGCGATGATCAGTGTTAACAAAAAATAATTAGGTTTTGAATATCTTTCTTAAAACAACTGCTAGCAATATTAAAATGTTAATGGTTGCAAAAACATAATAAAATCAAATTTATTCTTGAAGGATTTGTATTCGTGATTCGAAGAAACAGGATTCAAATCTTTGATTCGAATCATATTTATCTCTTACGAATCCTACTATGATAGACATGTCCATTTTTTTTTCATTCTTACAGTTACCATACACATTTTATCACTTGTGATATATTTTAAAGTAACGAGTGTCTTCCACTCCCAGACTAAGCATGAAGTAAAATTTCGAGTTTAGAAAAGCCCCGCGTAGAAAATTTGTCGAGGGTCGCGCAGCGACCCTCGACAAATTTTCACGGGGCTTTTCTAAACTCGAAATTTTACTTCATGCGCCACGCGTACAAAACAGTGAAAGTTCAAAGTGAAGTGAAGTTCGAAAACACACAATAACATCTTTCATCAGAGTATCGCGGAATCAGATATTTAGTCTGTTATCAGCGATGATCAGTGTTAACAATAAATAATTAGGTTTTGAATATTTTTCTTAAAACAACTGCTAGCAATATTAAAATGTTAATGGTTGCAAAAACATAATAAAATCAAATTTATACTTGAAGGATTTGTATTCGTGATTCGAAAAAACAGGATACAAATCCTTGATTCGAATCATATTTATCTCTTACGAATCCTTTATTCGAGTATTCGTGATTCGAATTATATTAGGTGATTTGAATTCTTTGTACGAGAATTCGTCCCAGCTCTGTATATATTGAGATATGTACACTTACAAAAAAAACTCTCTGTATATCTAAGATAGTTATAAATAATATGCAGTGTACAAAAAAATTTATTGGGCACCAGAAAAATTCGAGGGCTGAAAGGGTTAAGAGAATAAAGAATGAACGCATCAAATATGTTTGATAATAAATATTCGTAAGAATTGGAAGGGAAAAAAAGTAATGGCAATAAAGGATTGCTTGAAGATCAAGAAGTGTCCGAGAAAGAAAAATAAACTTTTCTAGTGCAGCCGAACTGCACTGGTTTTGCACAACAATCCGATCGCTCCCGGGCCAGACTTCTATGCTTGAGATTTGTTGTTCGAGGTTAAGTTTGTTCCGAACTTTTCTAAAATGAATTGTGTATATAAATATGAAACTACATCCAGTCCGAAAAAATAAAAACAACGAGTAATATATAAATAAATATTGATGCCATAATTACTATAATTTACCGTTATATTTAAAAAAATCATATATCTCAGTACAACCATACTCTTCTGTGAGATCAACAAAATGAGTTATTTTTGTAGTTATATTTTTAATTTGTATTAGTTCATTAAAAATATCATCATTTTCAGATGAAGATGACAAAAGTTCGCAAATTGCAATTAATCGACCTTTAGTTATCAACTTGTGTCCCCTCCATATTGCACTAAGCACAGCACGAGCTCGCGTCGAAAAGTGCACACTCAGTGCGCACTAAGTGCAATTCCGTTCACAAAACACGGAAAAATTAGGCACTGAAAACATAATCCGAACACGGTTAGTGCGTGTTTAGTGCAATAGTGCAGCACTGGTGCGGTAATCCGAAAACGCGATGATTTAACAAAAGAACCCACTGAACAAATCCATTTAAGTAATGTTTCATCAACATTAAAACAACGTTTAATGTTGCTGCACTGTTGATATAATGTTATTTGTTTGTTTTTTTGTTCAGTGGGACGACAGGGAAATACAGATAACGATGGTGAATGATGGCTATGGAACAAGAAAAAAATATACACTGATAATTTTAAGAGCTGACGAAAATAATACTCACACTAAATTTAAGAAAGTAAGTGCGGAATTGGGGAGGAATCGTGTATAGTACACACGTTTTATTTGTGTTGAAACAATAACTACATAATCAATAAAAGCATAACAAATCATTACAAAAGATTATAAAATCCGTTTTGTAATTTTTATTGTAAAGAGCACAAATGATATTAAACATGTTTTTATAAAAATGCATTAATTATTTTTATAGTATATAATTTAATTAGTTAAAATTTGCTGTTATATTTTAATAAATCTGATGAATAATCATATTAAAATTCGTTTACTTCTCATATTATTTAAAAATTCACGCTAAAATCGATCAGCTGTAGTGCACGTCAGCTGATTGATTTTATTTACGAATATCCGGGATGTTGGCACGAAAGGTAACCCATCCCCACTTGCTGATTTGAATTGTGTGAGACGTGGTCAGAAAGGGTCCCGTTCCTAGCCGGCAATCAATCGTTTCGTGGGTGGACGCATTCAGGGAAAGTGGCAGTGTGGCAAAAAAGGGCCTGGAGGTCAACGGACTTCCAGAACACCAGAAAACATCGAGAGGGTGAGGCTGTCGTTTTTGCGCTCTCAGAGAAATGATTGAGCCATTTTTTCTCCCAAAACTTGAAAAAATGGAACTTAGGGACGTATGGTTCCAGCAGGATGGAGCCACGGCAGACACAGCGAGAACTTTAATGGAACTTTTGAGGGAACACTTCCACGAGCGCCTAATCTCCTTGAGGGGTGACGTACTGTGGCCGGTGCGCTACCCCGATTTCCCTCCCTGTGACTTCTTTTTATGGGGATATCTCAAATCCATTCATTACAATAACAAATCAATCAACTGTGGAGCGAAACTTCAAAAAGCGGGTGGATCAGTGTATCGCTAATGAGGGCCGCCATTTGTCCGATGTCATTTTTAAAACCACTTGAAACAAAAATTCAGGATGTGTACAATACGACAAAAAAGAATTAAATCGATATGTGAAATACTTTTTCTTTTATTGACCTTTCAAATCAGTAAGTTTCCCTGCCGCACCCTGTATACACTAAATCTATGGTTATCATGGTGTGTTTATAGGCAACCAAACTTACATATTAAATACCAGAAAGTAATCATATGCAATAAAATTCATTTTTTTACTCCCATTTTAAAATGTCTTCCTTATGGGTCTATCACTGATTAGTAAATATAATGCGATATTTTATTATGTGGCCGTGGCCATAGATACCAATTCAGAATGCCTATTCCAATTCTAAAACTGAATTGGTTTCTATGGCAACGTCCACATAATTAAAAAATCTTAAGTGAGTGCGACCTGGAATACGTAAATCTGACCAAACGTCAGAACTTTTAAATTTTATACACTCAGTTTACGTTACAGAAACCGAATGGTGCCCCTGGATGGGCCAATTCCGACGTAAGTAAGTCGTAAGCCCCCGACACATAAAGACCACTTGCGACGCTCAAAAGTGTGGAATAAAAAAGTTAGGTATTTATCGGAAATGACCACACCTCAAAACATTTTACGCTCGTCCAGCGTTACAGAGGCCGATTTGAGGCCCCTAACGGGTCAATTCCGACATAAATCAGTACCACCGGCACGTGAAGAATATAAAAAGTTAATTTTAATATATAAGATTACGAAAAAACTATTCGTGAAAATCAAATTAAATAAGATTTTAAATATTTCATTGTATAATTCAATATCCGGAGGTGTATTTACACGGGAAGTAGTTGTTTCAATGGATATTTATCGTCTTGAGTTGTCTAATTAATTAAGACATTGTTTGCATTTTCACGAATAGTTTTTTCGTAATTTTATATATTATGTTTAAAGTGTGCAAACTATAAGAAGCATAAGCTTATTTTCTCGAATTCAAATAGTTTTGAATTTGAATTTATCTTATAAAAAGTTAAGTATAAATAGCAATTGAAACGTTTCTCTTTTTGAGTCGAGTGCTGTTGTGCGGTTCAGTGTGTGAGAACGAAGCAATAGTGCGAGTAAGACACATTGGACTACACATTAAAGAAAACTCGAAGGAATTCCATGCAGAATTGAGCGTTTAAAAGAAAGACACAATATTTTTATTCTAAGTTTTAATATGGAGTTTCATCACGTATCCTCCTTATCAATTGAATATTCAATATTTTTATTTTTGTATGAAATTGTCATATCGTGGACCCAGGTCTTATACAATTACTTATTGTACATTGAGCATAGAATCATACCATATCCCATAAGTATGAAATTGACTGCACGAGCCGCAGGCGAGAGTATCAATTTATACGAGTGATAAATGGTGATTCTATGCGAATTGTACACTATACATTTTCTATGACTGTACACATATATTTAAAAAAATCAATTTAGTTTATCACAAAACTAGTACTACTTTTCGCTATTTAAACTTTCAAGCGCACAATTCTGCACGGAATTTCTTTAAGTTTTCTTTACCGTGTAGCCTGATGTGTCCCCCACGCACTATTGCTCCGTTCTTACACACTGAGCTGTACAACAGCACTCGACTCAAAAGGGGATAGGTTTCAATTTCGATTTATATTTAACTTTTTTATTCGGCACTTTTGAGCGTCGCAAGTTCTTCCCGTGTCGGGAGCACTAAATTACCTCAAAATATTTTACGGTCAATCGATTAATACTTAATGTTTTGAGCGTCACGAATGGTGTCGGGGGCACTGACTTACGTCGGAATTGGTCAATCTAAGGGCACCATTCTGTTTCGCCGACCGTATAAAATTTGAAAATTCTGACGTATTGTCAGATTCACGTATTCCAGGTCGCACCCAGTTAAGATTTTTTTTAACATAAATAAGACACTTAAACTTTGTTTGTATAACTGAGGTTTTTTTATTGTGACTATAGTTTCGACAACTTTAACTTGTCATTATCAGACTACAGGTGTATAGTCTGATAATGACAAGTTAAAGTTGTCGAAACTATAGTCACAATAAAAAAACCTCAGTTATACAAACAAAGTTTAAGTGTCTTATTTATGTTAATAATGATGTATAACGAAGTAGAAGCATCAACAGTTAACAGTAAGATTTTTTTTATTATTTGGACCTTGCCATACAAAACCAATTCCGTTCTAGAGTCAAATTAGGTATTTCGACACTTTAGAACTGAAATTTTCTATGGCAACGACCACATAATTAAAACTCGCATTACATATACTAATCAGTAATGGACCCATAAGTAAGACATTTCAGAATAGGAGTAGAAACATTTAGTAAATTTAGTAGTAACCTATTTTTGTTTATATCAGGTTCGTTGATTGTCAGTGTGTTATCTGACTGTGAATTGATTTAAATATTAAACTAGGATGATGGATGGGCAATAATTAAAACAGGTGAAATGCGTTAAGTGATTGAGTGAAATACGCTAAGTCTGTAAAGTCTATTATATTGTTTTGTATAATCTTATAAAATCTAATTTGTTTGCTCTTAGTATTAAAAGTGCAATTCTTTTTGCAATCTACAAGTAATTTGTCTTACAAAGACTAATGCTGAGTTCACACGAGCAAGTAAAACTATCGCAAGTTACTCTGTGAGAGTACTTTTAACGCAATTTGCACGTGTGAACACTCACGAAGAGTGCTATCGCAAGAAATTTTATAAATTGCCTCAAGTACTGTCTGAGAGTAATCGCTTGTACGTGTGAACATATTTGCAAAACCTCTCGCAATCTAACAAAAACTTCCAGCTGTGTTGGAAGTAGATTAAGCGAGTCGTCGCAAGTTATTGTATGAAATCTCAATTGGTAGGTACTTATTAAAAAATATATTACTACTGTATTGTTCAAGTCTGTCAATACTGTTTGCTATTATAGTAAGAAATAGACAAAAGACGAGATATATAATTTTATTAACACGTTTAAAAATATAGAAGCCAGGCAGCCGATGAAAATTATAACCACTCTTAGGAGTGAGTACTTTCATGCTCTCAAATTTCAATACAGCTGATACATATTAGTACAACTGCTGCTGCAAGTTATCTTCGGTTCGACATATTTTCTATCGTTTACTCCCTACGACATGACATACAGACATACAGAACAAATCTCGTTTAAGAGCGTTTGCAAGTACTATTCAGAGAGCTACTGTAAATAGTAATTGCAGATAATTTGCTTAATTATTTGCTTAGATGTAAACGTTAGCGCAAGTTCCTCTCAGAAGTACTATCGCAAGTTACTCTCTCGTGTGAACGCAGCATCAATCAAACACTTATTGAATCAACTACTTCCAGAGCTAATACCCCGACAGACATTAGATTATGCAATAATTGTTTGCTGTTACATAGAGTAGCCTACTACAAATGTAACAATTTAGGTCAAACTATTCAGGCCATCTATAGACACGTTTCGAGATGTGTCTCTGATCAGTATCTTTTATCGGCAAACCTATATATACTGATGAGAGATAAATCTTAAAACGCATCTATAGATGGCCTGAATAATTTGACCCGAATTGTTATATTTGTAGTAGGTTACTCTATGTAACAGTAAACACTTATCGTAACATCCAATGAGTGTTTGATTTAGTCTTTGTAAGACATATTTGATGTAGATTGCGAAAATAATCGCACTTTTAATGTTTTACACAGAAATGTTTTCGAAAATGTGTAATTCAGAATAGATGTTTTTCTGATTACTATACTTTATACGATGAAGTAACAATATAATAAATATAAGAGATAAATAAAAAGCTCGGGATAAATTGAGTCCAGTAGATAAAGCATTTTAATAAGATTCTAAAAAGCCCAAAATCATTAAATGGCTAAAATGAAAGTATTCAATCGTCAAAAGGTGAATTTCTAGTTTCACTTTTAGTGGCGTTTTCTACGTCGTTAATTCTTAATGTGCGACTGTAAATGTTCTTCCTGTAATAAAGTAGTTTTGCTAAATAAAAAAAATTACTCACATATATTTATTTAACATAGTAACAAAAAATACACCGTGCATTAGAATGATATATAAAATTGGATAATACCAAATCATGAATTTATTATAATACAATGTTACATGCTTGTTTAAAACCATTAAGATAAATGTATTTATAGCGAATAAAATAGGTTATTATTGTTCAATTAGCATTTAAATGTCCCAAAAGAGATATTTTTATCGATAAACTCCCAAGTAACATTTGAAACACATCCAACAATCAGTATCCAGGGAATAATTATGTACAAACTGTAACCATCACTGAATAATATAATTTATTAGCTAGGGAGCCATTGAGATGATAAAAGTTACAAATTTAAAAGTTTTCATTACATGCTACTTATCTAAAAAGTTTCTTACTTAAAAAGTGTCCTAGATCAATGTTTTAAAAACTTTTTTGTTCGTAACTCTTCGTTACGTTCATGCCAGTAATTTAGTAAATTATTGAAATTAAATACGTTTGTACATCTTACTATGTGGATTTATAAGATTTTGTTGATGTCGAAATACAGGGTGGTTATACTTTGTGGAATGCATGAGGGTCTCAGTTATTTAAAGAGATACAGAGTGGGTTACATTTATTTATTCAGTTAACTGCGTTTATTTATTAATACATAATATTGTACAACTAATAATATAAATATAACACAATAAAATATAAATAAAAGATATAACGAATATGCCAGTTTAAAATAGTATAGTAAATAAAAACATAAGATACTGAGGTAAAAACATTACACTGCATTATCAATCTCTTAAAGCACTTCTTAACACAGCCAGAGAATCTAAAAAAAGTCAACAGGTACCGCGTTCGCGTTTTAAAGCATTCTGGAAATCACAAAGTGTTTATTGTAGTCACACCGTTTATAGTGAATATGATAGACATCCTTGTTACGAAGTGAACGAGAGGAAACCTGGAGGCCTACACTGCTGACCAGTTCAGGACAATCAATAACTCCACGAAGAGATTTGTAGACAGCTAGTATGTATGTCAGTGTTATAAAGCCCTTTTCCAAGTGTATACTATCGAACGTGTTAAGAAGGACTTCATAACTGCCAGTAATATTCCCCCTGTAGCCAAGAAAACGGACCAATTTCCTCTGACCATCTCAATTCTGTCTTTCTCACTAGCAGTGAAAGGGCAGACACTCGAGCAGTACTCAAGCTGGGAACGGACTAGTGAGTTGTACAACGTGATTACTGTCCGAGTGTCAGAGAATTACGTTTTCTAAATCCAACAAGTTGGTAAGCCTTTGAGGCGAAATATTATGTCAAAAGTAATGCCGTGTATATAAGAAGTTTGACATTTAATCGTGTTTAAGGTTTAGCCTCTAAGCGGAATTGAACGTACGCGTTTTTACGGGCGCGTTCATGCGACGTTTAGGGGTTTTAAGAATTAACTTTCATCGTTTAGGACAGGTATGGGCAACCTCTGACATGTTGAGGGCCAAACTTTAGCGTGCAAATACGTTAGCGGGCCGCGTTTAAAAGTACTTAGTGCATTTTAAAGTAGTGATAATATTTTTTGCGATAGATATTAGACATGAAATAATACGACAATGTTATTATAGTACAATTTATTAAAATAACAAAATGAAATTAAAAAAATGGTACATTATAATTAAATCGTTAAATTTGCAATCGTTACAAACTACGAAAGTTAAATACACTGAAATCAATGAGACACTTGAGCTTGAATTTGGGAAACTAATCCATCGATATTTGGATTAATTCCACTGACACAAAGACGTAAAGAATTTTCCAAATTATCGTCAGTCAGTCTTGTACGATGTGTTGATTTATTAACTTTCATCAATGAAAAGAACTGTTTGCATTTATAAGTACTGCCAAACGCACAAATCAATCGGAAATCTAAGCTGCGGAAAATTGTCTTCTTCTAGGTATTTTTTGTAGAAATCGCACAACTCTACGTCTTCAAATTTGGATTTTAGGAGTGAGTTTTCTTGAATCTCGATCAACTCCATTTGTAAGTGTATTGGAGCATATTGTACAATATATGTTGTAGGAGTAGCAAATAAACTGAAACAGTCTTCCATGTTTTTGAAGTCGCAAAATCTGTTCGAAAATTGTTCCGACAGTAACTTGAGTTCTTCAGCATATTGAGCATAAGCAATATTTTCATACGCAGAGAGCGTGTTGAAATGGTAACTGTTACCAGACAGCATCTGTGACTCCCACAAGCGTAGTTTAATCTGAAACGCTTTTAAATGGCTGTACAAATCATTTACTAACTGTCCTTGTTTTTGAAGTTTCAAATTTAAGTCATTCAAATAGCCTGTAAGATCGACCAGAAATGCCAAGTCACATATCCATTTTGGGTCACTTAATTCAGATAGTGGTTTATCTTTTATTTTCATAAAGTCTGCTATCTCATGTCTAAGCTCGTAAAGCCGTTTCAACATTTTTCCTTTGCTCAGCCATCTGACTTCACAATAATATGTTACGTCGTTATATTCAGCTGATATTTCATCCAAAAACGCCTTGAACTGACGATGGTTAAGCCCTCGGGATCGAATAAAGTTGATGGTTTTTACTACCACATTCATAACATTCTGGAGTCGAATGGACTTAGAACACAAGTTCTGTTGGTCTATAATGCAATGAAGGACTATCAAATTATCTTGCACATTTAATTCTGTTGCTTTTTCATTCAAAATTCCGATGAAACCTTTACGTAAGCCGACCATAGATGGTGCACCATCAGTGCATACTCCAATCAATTTTGACCATGGCAAGCCAAAACTTGTGAATACCTTTTAAACTTCAATAAAAATATCCTCTCCTGTAGTGGTTCCTTTTAGCGGCTGTAAAGCAAGCAATTCCTCAGTAACAGTGAACTCCTTATCAACACCTTGAATAAATATAGCCAGTTGAGCTGTGTCAGACAAATCGGTGCTCTCGTCTAATGTTATGGAAAATGATTCAAAACCAGCCATACGGTCAGTCAATGTTGTTTTTATATCATTAGCCATCATTTCTATACTTCTAACAACAGTTCGTCTTGACAAACTAATTTTTTCAAATTCTTTTTTCTTTTCAGGACACATAATACCGCAAACTTCTAACATACACTCCTTGATAAATTCTCCTTCGGCAAATGGTTTTAATGCCTTTGCCAATTTTGAGCTAACTATAAAACTAGCTTTCACAACATTATCAAGTTGTGTTCTTTGTTTACGAAACATTTGTTGCTGTTTTTCCAAATTTGCGGTAAGCTTCTGGATTTTGTCTGTTCTTAATTGTTCTGTCAGTGAGTGCAGCGTAGCATGCTTAGTTGAGTAATGCCTCTTTATATTGAATTCTTTCATTACTGAAATGGATTCATTACACAGCAAACAAATAGGCTTACCATTGTGCAAGATAAAAAAGAATTCAGTCCATTTTTCTTGAAAATGGCGACCCTCTGTATCTACTTTTTGTTTCTATCCACCAGACATCATTTTTGTTTACTTTTCGTTCAATAAACTTAATAACAAACTATAGTTAGTAACCACTCAAGATGCACACAAAGTCACAAAGCAAGTTGACGGCTCGAGCAGTTCGCTACGATATCGCTTGTCCAAGTTATCACCTCGGTAGCTCAACTAGAATTGAAATAACGTTCGGGTCATCCACCCGCTTATATAGGCAAAATGAACGAATAATCTGGAATAAACTAGTTTAGAATAATTGAGAAGCAATAAATCTTTTGATATGTCGCCCGTGAATCGGCAAACCTCAAAGAATTTGATCGAGCAAGTCAAGTGGCGGCGAGTATCAAAGAGTGAGGCGGCAAACATCAAAGTATTTGATGCTTGCCGCCTCAATGTCACTCCCGTTAGTATAAGTACCTAATGTAATATTTTTTTAATTGGGTTTTTCAAAATGTCTCGCGGGCCGGATCATATCTTACAGCGGGCCGGGGGTTGCCCATATGTGGCTTAGGAGTTCGCTATATTCTACTTTTCTTAAATATCTTGAAACACTTTCCGAATGTATACTATGTTGTTCCAGCACAGCCGGATTTTTTTAATCAGTTATCAAAACATGCTAGTCAAGTAATTTTAATAATTGGCCCAAATTATAAACGGTCAAAAGACGGAATTAGAAACTATAAACAATTATTTTTAATTTATGCTCTGTTAATTATAAGAATTACTTGTAAAATAGTATTTTCACAAATTTAATAATAACCTAAAATTCTTAAACCTTAATTATCGTATGAACGGCATAATTTCTTTAAACGTTAAACACTAAACGATAATCACTAAATGCTTTTTAACGTTAAGCGTCTTATAAACCCTTGCATTTATCAAGGTTAAGTCTAAGATTATTAGCGGTGCACCAGTCACTAAAGGCCATCTTGCAACAGCAAAGCATCATTCACTAGTTCAATTTACGTGAATATTTTTATCTCATACAAAAGACTCTGTGTGTTTGGAAAGCAATTGACAACATCATCAATAAAAATATATTGAAACGCAAGAGGCTCAAATGCGATCCCTGCGTAATATTAATTTGAAGAGACACGCTCCGCAGAACACCACCGACACTTAACGCACATAACTTCTTGATTAATATTTTATGGTCAAAGCTAGTAATAGGCCGACTTAAGGGGGAATAATCGAATTATTCGATTATTTTTGAATACTAGTTCGATTATTTTTTAATAATCAATTATGTAACATTCTATTATTATTATTCGAATGATGATTTCAATGATCATTCAAATGATCATTTGAGTGATGAATTGAATTATCATTCGAATGATGGATCAGTCGAATCATCATTCAAATGATAATTTAATTCATCATTCAAATGATCATTTGAATGGTAATGTGAATGATAATTCAAATTGAATTAGTGATGAGCATCACCGAATGTAAATTCATCCATCATATAAGCAATTTATTAGCAATACACGTGTAAGTACAATTATTTATTTATTTATTGATTCAGTCAGCTACATATAATATAGATTGAACATGTCAGGTGGTATATATTAAAAATACACAAAATACAAATGAAAAATAAAAAATATAAGAAACATAAGCGTGGGTACAATAATCACACATTAAAATTATAAATGCGATATAAAATCATTGAGCAAGGAATTCTTCAAATTCTGAGATTGTATAAGAGCATTTTGCAATCAACATATCTTTTATTTTTTTTTTAAAGACTGTAGAGATTTGCTATCTTTAAAATCTCTAGGTAGTTTGTTAAATAATCGACAGCCAGCATAGATCGGGGCTTTCTTATAAAAACTATGATAGTGTTTGATTAAATAAATATTATTTTTAATTAAATGTTATATTTTATAAACATAACAATTATCAAATCCACTTATCACGTAAAATGAATCGCATTTTTGCTTACCTCCGGAGCAGGCCCGAACAACAAATACACTTAGTGGACGATAACATGTGTAAAGTTTTGCAAAATAAATAAAATAAGAAGAAATTACATTATTATTAACTGTATCAATATACTGCATTGAAAATATGAATTGTATTAATTGTATTCCTAAAATTACAGAGGAATTTATTTAGCAGTTGTAGTTATATTTTACTTAATTATTATGGTTTTAAATATTGATTTGTTCAGTTGTTGTAATGTCTTCTGGTTCTGAGACTAGTTTAAGATATGGTGAAGTATTAAAATATTTGTTTCCAAAAAAAACTTTTATTTCAACACGGGAAATCTAACAATGTGTTACAGTTCTGATTCTAAATTCGAAAAAAATAAGGGATAGATAGATAGATAATTGAAATCACCGTTTAAATCATGATACAAATATTCATTTCAATAATAATTTGTATGATCATTCAAATTCGAATAATCATTCGAATGATCATTTAAATGATCATTTGAATGATCAATCGATTATCAACATCATTCAAGTACCGATCATTCGATTATTGAAATCATTCACACTGTCACACTGTCACACTGTCCAACTGGACTTACCAGTTCAAAAGCCATGGTATTGTACGAAATTAAAGAATCAACAGTGTCAGTTTGGTAAATATAGGTGTTTAATTGAATTCATTTGGTTTGTTTTACTAAAAATATTTTATTTCAACTAGTTTCGGCTTAATGCCATTTTCAAGAATGATGTACAAACGAAACAAATTGGTGTTAAATACTAGATTTCGGCGTTTCAGGTAATAAGCGCTTTAATTATCGGGGAATTCCAAAGCTCCTCGTTGTCGTTGACCACGTTTTTGCCCGCCTTTATGTCTTTACTTATTTCTAGTCCTTACCGATAATTTAAAACTAATCCCTTATTACCTCTATGCAATATTTTATAATCGCATGAACTGAAAAACTGATTAGATGCGATGCAATGTTCCGCGAAACCCGTGGTCTGTTTATTTTTTAAAATATCCTTTCTATGTTTTTTTAATCAGGTTTCGAAGGACCTGTCCGTTTGTCCTATGTCAGTTTGGTGTACTGTAAACAGCTTTTCAAATCATTTAGGAATTACAGATAGTAGAGGGATCGATATGTAATTTTCCACATGATTTTGAGCACTAGATTTATGAAATAATAATAACTAAATTAAACGGTAAAAATATAATGAAGGCAATTAATAGTAATACCTATGCTACACCAATACTTACCTATTTATTTGGGGTGGTACACTTGACAGATCCCGATATAAGCAGTATTGCAAGGAAAACTAACAAAATACTTACCAAAGCCAGATACCATCATCTTAAATCGGCAATTGAAAGATTGAGTCTACCCAGACGTCAGGGCGGAAAGAGGCTTCTAGTCCTGAAAATTCTAAAAAGTAGACAAAATCTACTGATACGGTAAAACTTTATTTAAGAACGAATAATCTCAGAACAATATAAATAAATAGTACAAGCAATGATAATTATACTCCCTTAAATCTATTCCATGAAGTGTCTTTTCTTGAAGTCTCGAATAACGAAAAAATGGATCGATGGAAGGATAAAGCTATGCACGATTGTTTCTCCAACGTTTGGTAAAGGAGTGGTTGGAAAAAGGAGTGAATGTGGCAGCGTGGATGAAGGAAAAATGGGAGGAAGTGGAAAAACAGGAGCGTCAAGGGTATATTGAGAGAAGTACCTATAATCCTCTATATAAAAGGTGGCAGGTACACGGGAAACTGCCAGAGTACCTCAGCAGGAAATTACTAAAAATAGGGGAGAAGGTAGCACTGGCGAGGGCTAGGTGTGGGTCGGAAGAGAGAGGAAGAAAGGTATGGATGGGTGAAGAGTATGGTAGGTGTGTGTTGTGCGGAAGTGGAAGGGATACGTGGAGACATATAGCGGATGAGTGTAAGGAGATACGTGAGGAATGGACGAGAGGTGTTAAAAGGATAGAGGAGTGGATGCGAGAGGATGGGGCGGGCGTAAAGATTGTTATACGATTAGGGTGGGAGAGGGAGAGGAGAAGAACTGATTAGATGGGAATTTGGTTTCATGTGTTTAGTTTTGTATTATGTTTATGGAAATGTATATTAGTTTTGGATGCCAATAAAGGTTTTTTTTTTTAAAGCTATGCACGGAAAATATGCCCACAATCTATTACAACCATACGCCGACACAGAAGCATCAAATGCATAGCTAGTCAAGGGTACACTTTTTGCTCAAACTGAAGGTTTCATGTGTGCGATACAAGACCAAGTTATACTTACAAAGAATTGTCAAAAGTACATAGCTCAAAATGGCACACAAGACGATAAGTGTAGACGATACAAACTAGCTACGGAGAATATTTACCACATTATATCTGGATGCCACTATTGTGCAACGGGACTATACGCAGAGGTACGTCAATGTTGTCAACATCATTTTCTAGCAATTCGCATGAAAACACAATCTAATCGATATAATTGAGCCATACTATACGTAGACACCCTCTGTCATCCTAAAGAATAAGGTAGCACGTATGTAATGGGATCGGAGTATAACTACGGATAAGGCGATCCCAAACAATAGACAGATATAGATATACCTATACCATCTACTACAAACTTAGAACCAACTCACGGTGAAAAAATTAGGAAGCACTCTGACCTACTGACTAAAATTAAAGAGATGTGGCAGGTAAAATCTGTACAATTACTGCCAGTATAAATATCTGCAACTTTAGTAATCCCCAAAGCCCTTAGCAAGACACTAAAAATAATGGAAATAACTTAAAATACATACCGTATATCCCCGGATTACTGCCCGGATAAATACAAAATTTTAACTTAATAGAAACAATTTTATTGTTTAGAAATCATTGATTTTTTCAATATTTTTTCGTAAATTTTTTAACATTTATTCATTCAAAATAATTGCATTTCTAGTAAAGTACCTCTTTTCAATCAAGTTATGGTATATACCATGTGTCCCTAGATAACTGCCCAGATAGGTATACGTTTTTATTGTCAAATCAAAATAAAAGAGAAGTACCTCTAAATATATTTTTAGGGCAAAATGTTATTCAAACAAGATAAATTCAAATTCAAAACTATTTGAATTCGAGAAAATAAGCTTACGCTTCTTATAGTTTGCACACTTTAAACATAATATATAAAATTACGAAAAAACTATTCGTGAAAATGCAAACAATGTCTTAATTAATAAGACTACTTAAGACGATAAATATCCATTGAAACAACTACTTCCCGTGCAAATTAAATAAGATTTTAAATATTTCATTGTATAATTCAATATCCGGAGGTGTATTTGCACGGGAAGTAGTTGTTTCAATGGATGTTTATCGTCTTAAGTTGTCTTATTAATTAAGACATTGTTTGCATTTTCACGAATAGTTTTTTCGTAATTTTATATACAATATTATTGATTTAAGTAATATGCAATCGAGAGTTAAGTATAAATATAAAATATTAACAAAATAGAAATAGATTCATTATTTAGAAATTATTTATTTTTCAATGTTTTTTTCTATTAAATTACCTCTACTAAACCAAGTTATGGTATATACCATGTGTCCCCGGATAATTGCCCTGATGGGTACAAGTTTTTTATTATCAATTTTTTACCAAAAAGTCATTTTTAAAAAAAAAGTTTTGCCTTTTTTAAAAATACCATTACCATAAAGTCATTAGAAATTTAATATAACTGTATTTACAATAGATAACGAATAAAATTACCTTATAAGCGACTTAGCCTAAATTTTAGCTTTAGAGAAAAATGGTATACAACAAAAACATATTTAACGACGTAATTCATTTAAATATACAGGGAGTATTATTAAGCATATACAGCGAATTTTTATTTTCAGTATACATATGGATACGCTGTAATTTTTCCGACATTCGTTGTTTTTTTAAGTTTAGTTTGAAGCTTTAAACGAGTGTTTTCCACTCTCAGATTTAGCATGAAGTAAAATTTAATTTATCCTTCAATATTATAAAATTTCTAGTTTAGGATAGCCTGAAAATTTGGTTTGGTCGCGTAGCGAAGCGGAGCGAAAAAAACAAATTTTCAGGCTATTCTAAACTCGAAATGTTACTTCATGCGCCACACGTATAAAACACTGTTCTTAAGTGAAGTTCAAAATACACGTCTGTAAGATACTGCTTGAGTAGCATACTGCAAACTTTACAATATTTTAGTGTTTTATACACGTGGCGCATGAAGTAAAATTTCGAGTTTAGAAAAGTCTGAAAACCAAAGTTGAACTCTTTTCTAAACTAGAAATTTTACTTCATGCTTAATCTGGGAGTGAAAAACACTCGCTTAGAGCTTCAAATTAAACTTAGAAGAAAAACTCCCTATATAGTTTCAGTTTGATATGAGTACTTCAAGTTTATTTCAACTATTAGCAAAATAATTAATGTTTATGATATGTACATTTTTATTGGCTAAATATCACCAAATTTGATAAAAATTTAATAATTTATTATAATAAAACACGTTAAAAATATACGATACAATATTATAAATATAAATAAATTTAATCAAAGTTAAATTGTTTCTATAAAGTTCATATTTCGTATGTAAACATAATTCTCGATTACAAATTACTTTTACAAATAACATGTTTCTCTAAAATTATAATTTGAGGTGCTTTCATCTTATGACAATTTCAGTTTTTCTCAATTTTTAAGAGCCCTTTATAGTAAATTTAAGATTTGACAACGAGACAATGAAAATACTGTTTTCAAGTCATCCAAAACTTTTTATAAAAGGTGACTTTTTGTCGAAAAATTGACAATAAAAAAGTTTTTGCTATCCGGGCAATAATTTGGGGACACACGGTATATAGAACTACAAACTTCTGTCATTCAAAGCACGTGTAATATAACAAGACGCTTTCTAAAAAGCGATTCAAAATAATTGTGGTGTTTTAATTGTTTTAGAATAAACACACATAAAAAACAATTTTAAATAAACTTTAATTGCAAACGACTCATTCGGAGAATGAACACAGACTGGCTTAATTCCCTGCCAGTGTGCGCGGTTAAAAGAATGTAGGTACATAAAAAAATCGTTGTTCCCAAGATTTAAAATATACAATTTAAATTAATTATAAATATAAATATGTTTCAATAATTCCTCCCTATCTTTTTGTTGTTACATAAGCGTATGTGTGATTAAAAAATATATATTCGATACAATTAAATTAAAACAATCAATTCTTATAATCTCTACTTAAAACAATTATACGTTAGTCTTTAAGGCGCTTTTATTACCCGTTTAGGTCTTTCTTCTACCACCGTTTTATCAGTGTCACTGTCAGCTTGTGTTAAACTTTCCTGATCAACACCACTAGTTTTTACCGCACTTTTGTCATGATCTCGTTCGATATTCGGTAATTTAAAATCACTAAATTGATTACATTTTATTATTTGTCTGACACAATCAACTTGGGTAACCCACGTGCAAAATTACTTCTAAGTGCCTGGATAGTCATTTCTGTTTTTATTCGGTTTACTGGAATAACTTCCAACCACTTAGAATATGCATCAATACGATTCAAAAAGAATAATCTAAGTATGCACCTAAATAATCTAGGTGAATACAGGACGGGTCCAGAGAGCAATTTGTAGTAGGGAGGCATTTACTAATAAGATCTGTTTAAAAAATGTATTTGTTATATATAAATACATATTTTATTTTCTAATTTGTTACCGTTATTATAAACTAGGTGCTATTAATCTACATTCTAAAAATTTTAAACTTAACAAAAATGTACAATATTTTTAAATTGCCGACTGACCATTTGGCGGAGGGGACATTTTTTATATTATGAAACCAAATGTTAGCACAGAAATTAAGTTTAATTATATTTAACTTTTTTTTTTCTTAAAAATAAAATCTTAGTATTGTAATTGTATCCTACCGAATAAAAACTCACACTCTTTCACTTATTTAGCTTAGCACGTACATACAATTTTATTAATGAGTATTGGTTGAAAAAACTGTCTTACTAATTTCATTAAAAATAATATTTAAGTATTTCAGCTCTATCAATAAAATCCGTACTTAGTATTTTTCATGTGGCATATAGCCCTATCTGATCTACAGCAGCAAATGATTGCTATTCTATAGTCATTACTTTGATAAAAGGGGCAATACCTTATGGTCCTAATGCAAATAAAATCTTTAAACTCTAAAATGTATTCCACAAACTTTTACTTCTCAAAACGTTCACTATTTTTAGATTTAATAAAATAAACGGCTAGTTTACTTAACAGATAGAAATATCCGGCTACGTAAAAGTCATTCAATTTGCAAATCCCAAATCAATTTGAACCCTTTTAGAGTTGGTAAGTTTGGACAATCAATTGCGTGGGGTTTGATTAGAAGTTTCCAGGAAATGAATGTATAACCCGGCCTGCGAGAAAAACTTGTTTAAATTCCCCACTAAGATCGATTGACCAGGTTACACGGAATGTAAAATCTGTATGGTTCCATCCAAATTAAAGGTCTTTCATGCCCGAATGGCCTCTGACAAATCAATCTTAATGAATCAGAACGGGACTGCATATTTTGTATGTACTTCGAGTGAACGCATCTGTTAGCTTTAACATTGTTAGTGCAAATTGATGATTCTGCGTGAGTGGACAGAAAAATTCCTTAATTCTCAGCTTCCGGGAGATGTAAATTTATTTGCGCGGCACCTATGTCCCTGGCATTAATATTTTAATTAAACATATTGCGACGGTGCCACAAAGGCATTAAAAGATAATTAACGTTCTTCAGCAAGCGAAGCAGGCCCTTTTAACTAGCAGCCGTTGCTTATTACCCGATAAAATTCCATAAAGTGAGCAGAACTTAATTTTAGCAATTTAAATTTCTTTTTAGGACATTTAAAAAAATATATTGCTTTGATATACTCTAAGTAAATATAATGTACACAACTTTAAGCATTTAACTGATGGTTTAATTAGTATTCCGAGCCTAGCTACTCAGCGATGCAACTAGGGGGCTCAGCCACCTAGCAATGTCGTCTTAAGGTATGGCTATATCAGGCATAAACAAACAATTACAATATCGTTAACTTGTTTCTCATTGATCACTTGGTAAAACATTTCTATTAATATATAGGTATTTGATTGAAATTCACTTGGTTTGTTTTACTAATAAATTGTTTTATTTTCAACTAGTTTCGGCTTAATGCCATTTTCAAGAATGGTGTACAAAAGAGCAAAATTGATTATATATACTAGATGTCGGCATTTCAGGTAATAAGCGCTCTAATTATCGGGGAATTCCAAAGGTCCTCGTTGTCATTCACCACGTTTTTTCCGCCTTTATGGTTTTACTTATTTCTAAACCCTCCCGATAATTCAAAACTAATCCCTTATTAATCGAATGCAACATTTTACAGTCGTTTGAGCTGAAAAAGTGATTAGCCGCGATGCAATGTTTTGCGAACCCCTTGGTCTGTTTATTATTTAGAATATCTTGCCTATGTTCTTTTAATCGCGTTTCAAAAGACCTGCCCGTTTGTCCTATATATATTGCATCGCAGTCATCACATTTCAGCTCATATACTCCGCTTTTTTTAATATGACTATTGTCTGTTTTAATTTTATTATTCACTAATATTTTCCCTAAGTTAACAGAATTAGTCAAAATTATGTTATTGTCCTTTCCCTTAACTGTTTGTTTAATTTTCTGTGAGAGGTTATTGACGTATTCTAATCTATTCCAGTAGGTTTTCTCTATTTTTGTCACACTATAAAAATACTTCCGCAATTGTTTTTGTTTTTTGTTTTTAATCATTTGATCAACTAATGCCTGTTTATAACCGTTATTTTTTGCTATTGTTTTAATTGTGTTTAGTTCGATTTGATAATCTATTTTATTAAGTGGAATATTAATGAATCTGTGTATAAATGAATGAAAAGTACTATATTTAATTTGGTTGTGTGTGTTTGAGTTTATAGGTATTATTGTATCCGTACATGTTTCTTTTCTAAATATTTTATATGTTAGTGTATTGTTGGATGATTTCGTAATCGTTGAATCTAAAAAGTTAAGACTATTGTTAAGTTCCTTTTCTATAGTAAATTGAATTTGACTATTTAATGAATTTTAATATTTTGTAAACATTTCTAACTGTCTTATTGACCCTGTCCATATGTAGAAAATATCATCTACATATCTCTTCCAAAATTGAATATGTTTGCTTTCTGGTTGTTTTAGTAAATTACTTTCGAAATCATCCATAAAGATTTCTGACATTAAAGGGGATAACGGTGATCCCATTGGTAGTCCATCTGATTGAATATATATATATCCCCATTGAACTCAAAGTAGCATTGATTAATGCAAATGTCTATTAAACATTTTAATTCCTTTTTATGTGATTCTAGATTGGCAGAGTTTTCAATTTTTTGGTTTAGAATATTTTTCAACTCTTCTGTCGGTATTGATGCGAAGAGACTTTTCACGTCAAACGAAATTAATTTAGCATTTGGAGGAAATGACACTTCTTTTAGTTTATTTACCAAATCTATTGAATTTTTTATTGAATGTTGAGGTTTGAAGTTAATGAACGAAGGAATTAAATTATTTAAGAATTTACATAATTTATAAGTTGGAGCGTATAAATATGAAACTACCGGTCGTATTGGTACACCTTCCTTATGGATTTTAGGTAATCCATAAAGAACCGGTGCTTTAGGGTTCATTACTGTTAGTTTTTGTCTATCCCTATCTGAAATTAAATTTATGCTTTGTCTTAATGCATTTTTGAGTTCAGTCTGATATTTAATTGTTGGATCTATTTTTCTGATTTTAAAAATATCTGTTTTCAATAAGTTTTCTGTTTTTTGAATATAATCTGTTTTACTCATTATGGTTACGGTGTTCCCTTTGTCAGCTTTACACAGAACTAGGTTATTATTTTTTAGTTTATTCTTTATATTGGTTAATGTTTGGCTATCTGAATTACGGAATTTATTTTTTAAATGCGATTTTTTGTGATTTGTAATTAGTTTTGAAATATTACATTTGGCAATTGTTCTAACTTCTGCATCGGATATTTTATTACAAATTATCTCTGAGTTTATACCTACTGCCTCGAGTGATGATTTTGAAGTAATTTGTGGACTGTATTTTAAATCTTTCTCAAGTAAAGATGATTCAGTATTATCAAATTGAGTGTCAGTTAAATTTACAATTCTGGGAAAGAACCTAACATTACTTTGCTCACCGCTAATGTTAATATTCACTTGAAATTGATCACTATTGACTTTATCACTGTTCACTTTTTCGATTCGGAGTTTTGATACTTTTTCTTTCTGCGTCTTAAAATGTTCAAATGATGCGTTCCTGGCTTCTTCCCGGGATGTGGAGTCGATGTAGTCAAATTCTATCGGGTGCAGTTTCATGATGAGCCTTGTGTGTAGTAATTTTATCATTTCCGATAGGGTATCTCGCTGTTTGTACCATTTTTTCATTTCTAATGAAATCCACATCTGGTAAACTGCTTTTACTACTTCTTTGGACTCTGTTGATTGGTGGTTGCACTGAACTTTCATGTATCTTGGTTTTAGTTTTTCACGAAGACATATTTTATTGAAGATGATGTGGTTGTTCGCTCTTGCAAATTTAATTAGATTTCTTTTGTAAATGGCATTAAGCCGAAACTAGTTGTAAATAAAACAATTTATTAGTAAAACAAACCAAGTGAATTTCAATCAAATACCTATATAATAAACAATTACAATTTTATATAATTATAAAATATACTTATATTCGATAATTTTATCAATTATATAGTTATATAGGCACATTTTCATAATTTTATGTGCTCTCGGTGGCCTTGACTGGTTAGGTCCGGTCCATAGCTGTCAATGTTCAAGCGGCTTGTATTGTAATAATCATATTTAGTATACTTATTACATCGTGAGTTAATCATTATTTTAACTTTTAGACCTTAATACGCAATTCAAAGTCAGATTTAGAGCCAATTAACATTTTTTTTTAACAAATAGACTATTATTTTCTGAAAACATACCTAGTAGATTGTAAACATTGTAAACAACAAAGTTGACTCAAACAATAGGTTTTTGTTTTATTTTTATGTTTATAAACTGCGTTTTGATTTAGGCAAACTCAATATTCACGGACTGAACAAATAATTACATAAACTCAATAATTGTATTCAATTATATTTTTACTTGTCACGCTAAAAATCCAATTATCCAATTTTGGTATTTCTTTACGTTTTCGCTTCCCCTGAGTACGATTTTGATATTTTTACGATGATGCCTGTAGTGTATGTGTATATGTGTGTATGTGTTCATGTGTGTGTGTGTCTCGTTTTAATCTGAGCGTCAGGAGTAAATTCAGTAAGATGCACGAGGTAGGCTTCATTTCGAAAATTTTCGCCGTCGCCCGTACTGCTGTAGTATACTGTGCTGGCGTCGTCCAAACGCACCTGCTCTTGAGATTGCGCAAGACACCTGACGCCAGTTCAAACGCTAAAAAACTAACTACAAACGCGAATTCCTTCTCATTCAAAATGCCAAAACATCAATCAGAATATTACTGACCAATAGAATATAAAATAACACTTGAATGACATGTCTGGCTAACAAATTTTATTTTTAATAGCGCTCATAATAAACATAATTTTGAAGTCTCGAATAATGTTCATATATCAAATTAAACCTCTGGTAATCTTGAATCATATGCTTTTTTCCTCTTCAGAGTTTACTGCATTACTTTCCTAGTGGTTTTGTTTTAAGTATACATATTGTTCGATCAATTTTATTTTACAATTTTAACTTTACTTCCAAAAATGTTTAGTTTTCCGTAATAAAAAGTATATTCTATTGACTTGATATTTGTAATAAATGTATTACAAGTATTAACTTTTAAAACATACCATCACTAGAAGGTATGTATTTCTTATAGATCGGAGTGTTATTGTCAATTATAGTTGTATAACTTAATTAATAGATACATACCTACATATTGTATCATACTTTTCTTAGTTTTAAAAAATAATTTTGAAATAGAAGTGTTGTTGCTCCTACATTATTTTGTTAATGATATTTAATATACCTATTTACAAGGGGTGTTCAAATAAAAAGGTACGGAACGACACTGTAGCTATAATTAAACTCTTTATTCAAAAGTATTTATCAGAGGCTTGAACACAACTATCCCACTGTTTCAGGAGCCGAATGATTCCAGGTTTTCAGAAATCCTGTGGCTATGACAAGATCCTGTCCTCCACTATGTCCTTCATTTCATCGTCCAAGTGGAAGCGCTTTCCTTTAATATGTTGATTTAGCGGACCAAACAGATGGGAGTCACAGGGCGACAAGTCCGGGCTGTAGGGCCCTTCCAGCACACTTCGTGTGATCCTAGAGACGTGTGGATCGTGGAGCAGAATCACTCCCTCCGTGAGCAGCCCAGGCCGATTAAATTGGACGGAACACACAACTTCCTGCTTCTCTCCTGCGCCATGAGAGGGTGCCCGCGCATGCGCGCAACTACGCCGGACACTACAATCGCGTCCCTAGACGCCCCAAAGCGTCATATTCAAATTTCAACCGGTGTGGTTGTTACGACGTTTCGTACCTTTTTATTTGACACCCCTCGTACATAGGTATATTAAATATCATTAACAAAATAATGTAGCAGCAACAACACTTCTATTTCAAAATTAGTTTTAAAACTAAGAAAAGTATGATACAATATGTAGGTATGTTTCTATTAATTAACTCCATATTCGATTCATTATTTAATTAAAGGGTTTCATTTATATGGATAGAAAAAAAAGTATTATTCGATAAAATTATGATTTCATCATAATCAATGATGCTCGAATTAAGATTGGAAAGTCAAAAAACTATGATGCATGTAACCCAAACTATCAATAAAAAGGCCAATGAGGCATCATATTTAGTTAGCTATCGCATTGCACAAGCAGGTGAAGCGCACACTATCGCTGAGAATTTAATAAAACTATGTGTGTTAGACATAACAAAATGTATGCTCGATGTAAAATCTGCAAAGCGTCTTTCTACTGGGCCGCTATCCAACGATACTGTTTCACGGCAAATTCATGATCTGACAAGCTACGTCAAAAAATAACTAGTTACACGTCTACAAAAAACACGTTTCGACTTGCAAATAGATGAGTCGACTGATGTCGCTGGTCTGGCTATCTTGCTAATTATCGTGAGATATCCATATGAAAGTTCTTTTGAGGGAGACATGCTTATGTGTTCACCGCTGCCCACAAACACTACCGGAGAAGAAATTGTTAATAAAATAAATATATTTTTTTTAGGAACGATTGCATTGATGTTTGTACAGTGGGACCAAGGCGATGACGGGTATGACTGCAGGAGTAGTGTCACAAATACAAAATAAAGCGCCCAATTGTAGTTTCAGCCATTGTATCCTGCATAGACAAGCACTGGCGATGAAGCAAATGCCGTCAAATAATTAATTTTATCAAATCACGACCACTACAATCCCGATTGTTCTCATTATTGTGTGAAGATTATGGCAGCAAACATAAAACACTGCTGCTCCATACAGAAGTGCGATGGCTGTCTCGGGGTAAAACTTTAACAAGGCTATTTGAACTTAGAGCCGAGTTACAAATGTTTCTTTTAGATACTTCTTTTAATTTGAAAACCGTTTGTATGATAAAACTTGGTTGTTCCGACTGTCTTTTATGGCGGAAATCTTTCAAAAACTTAACGAATTAAATTTATCATTGCAAGGTAAACAGACAACAGTGTTCCAGGCCTGTAACAAAATAACTGCCTTCAAAAGAAAATTAGATTTTTGGATTATTTGCGTTGGAAAGAGAGAAAGCTTTACGTCACTCAGTGAGTTTGTTAGCGATAACGACTCAGAAATGTTTCAAGATGATGTATTTACAGAATTGGTCCAATATCTCACTTCGATGCGCGCATCTTTTGAGAAGTATTTTCCCGAAAAACAGAATACCCAACTTACAAAAGCCCGAAAGTATGTCAAACGAGATATATGAATCTCTTTTAGAAATGTCATCAGACACAAGTATGGAGTCACTGTTCAAAACGACGCTTCTCAACGATTTTTGGTGCAGAATCCGTGATTAATATCCAATGCTTGCTAAAATGGCTCTGAATATTTTTCTCCTGTTCCCAACAACATATTTGTGTGAAACAGGATTCTCAACCTATGCAGCCACGAAAACAAAATACCGCAATAGACTGGACGCCGAACCTGATATGAGACTTCAACTGTCCTCTATCAAACTGATGATGTCAACCAATTGATGAAAAATAAAAAACAGATTCATACCTCCCATTAGTTAGATTTGTTTTCTTTTTTAATATCTTATATTATTATACTTATTTGAGTAAGTAACAAGTAACTGTTACATGGTACTTTTATTATGCTTATTAATAAAGATTACACTTTTAAAAACTATTGTTTTATTGCAGGGTTCAATCAAGTATTTCGCTTTCCAAAAGGGTTCCATCACCAACAAAGACTGAGAACCGCTGGACTAACTAATAGTTTTACGAATGACATATATATTTGCACGTTGAATTGTTCAACAACTTTAAATCTAATTAAATTGAAAAGTTGACCAGAAGCTAGAATTAGTTTTTGTCACTAAAAAAAATATATATTTTTTTGTGTATCTTCTTGGTGTAGTAATAAAGTACATACGAACGATTCTTTAATACCGCTGAAAAAAGAAAGAATGTAGTTAATTAAATTATTTAGATTTCTTAAATGTATAAAGTATCATCTGTACACATTAAATTTGTTGATGTAAATTTTGTGAATTACCCGAAAAACAGTTTTGTATAAAAACGTAATGAACAGTTATGTTAATTTTGAATTAATTACCTACAAAGGTAATTTTAATGAATATCAACACGTTTTCGTTTTATTCTTAGTGATCGATTCTGATACCTGATGTATCAACATTCAACAGTTATTAAAAATAAATGTTTTTAGCTTTCTGAAAAATAGAATGATTTTAGAAATATCGATATCTTTATTTACTATGTTTAAAATCAACTTTTTCAAAATAATAGTTATGCACTGTGTGTCCTCGGATTACTGCCCGGATAGGAACAACTTTTTTATTGTCCATTTTTTGACAAAAAGTCATTCTTTACAAAAAGTGTTCGATGACTTGACTATTTTCATTATCAAATCCTAAATTTATTCTAGAAACTCTATTCAAAAATTAAGAAAAATTCAAATTGTTGTCAGAGAAAAGTACCTCTTATTATAATTTTAGAGAGAGTAATATTTGAAAAACTAATTTGTATTCGAGAAATATGTTAACATACAAAATATGAACGTAATAGAAACAATTTTATTTTTATTAAATTTATTTAGTTTTACAATTATGTATCGTATATTTTTGACGTGTATTCATTCGAAATAATTGTATTTCTAATATATTATCAATTTTCCATCAAAATCACCAAATTTGATGAAAAATTGATAATTTATTAGAAATAGCCAATAAAAATTAACATATCATAAAAGTTGAATCATTTGTAAATATGTTAATGAACATAAGTTACTCATATCAAATTGAAATTATCTTATAAGTATACATATCCCAATTACTCTGTAAATCTTCACATATTCGTTGTTTTCTTAAGAGTTCAATTTGAAGCATTAAACGAGTGTTTTCCACTCCCAAATTAAGCATAAAATAAAATCGAATTTAGAAAAGCCTTAAAACCAAACCAAATTTTCAGACTTTCCTAAACTCCAAATTTTACTTCATACGCCACGCTTATAAAGCACTGAAATAATGTAAACTTCAAAATATACCATTAAAACAGTATACTAAAGCAGTATATTTTGAAGTTCACGTTAAATCAGTATTCTAAAAGAAAAATTGCCTGTATATTTAAATTAATTATGTCAATAAATACATTTTTATCTTATAACATTTTTCTTTAAAGCCCACTTTTCTTGTAAGCTAATTTTATTCTTTATCTATTGTGAAGACCCTCATAGGAAATATGAAATGTCTTTATGGTAATGGTTTTTTGAGAAAGGCAAAACGTTTTTTAAAGAATGACTTTTTGTTGAAAAATTGATAATAAAAAACGTGTACCCATCAAGGCAATTATCCGGGGACACATGTTATATACCATAACTTGGTTGAGTAGAGGTAATTTAATAGAAATGCAATTATTTTAAATAAATAAATGTTAAAAATAATACGAAATAACATTGAAAAATATTTAATTTCTAAATAATAAAATTATTTCTATTTTGTTAATATTATATATTTAGACTTAACTCTCGATTACATATTACTTAAATCAATAACATTTTTTCCTAAAAATATATTTAGAGGAACTTCTCTCTTATTATACCTTTTGTTTTTCCTAATTTTTGAACGCCCTCTGTGGTCAAATTAGGGTTTGATAATGAAAATGTTATTTTTAAGTCATCCAAAACTTTTTCTAAAGAATTACTTTTTGTCGAAAAATGGTTAATAAACAAGTGATTCCTATCGGGGCACTAATGCGGGGACACACGGTATATTACATAAAATATTTTTGTTCACGACAATCTTATAATATATGCATTATTTAATTATACGGGCAGCATAAATGGGGTGCAATTAACACTCAAGTACATTTAACACGGGATTTGCGTGTTGAATGTGGTTTTTTAACACGAATATAAATAATTGCCTAGTTAGATTTTTTGTCGCTATGCTGTAACAGCGCTGTGCTAGTCAAATCAACTTTTTCTGTCTTACATATGATCATGGTGGTGATGACGTCGTCGAAGCAATTTTGTTAAAGTACGAAGTAATCGCGTCAACATCTTCCCCGTTCTCACTAGTTTAACCCGCGTAAAACGCGTCTGTAAACATAAATCATTCTCAAATCAGTTAAACAATTGTGCTTCTGTCTGTCGCAAGTGTTTTTTAAAGCGGAACAAACGTTAACACCGTAAAAACTCCATCCAAACGGAAAAGTTCGTTTTTTGTGCAAAGAGCGTGTTTCTGTGTAACTTAGGCGAAAGGGTAGACTGTATGAGTATTATTTATTGTTGAACGATTGTTCATATTTGTGTTAAAGTGGAATTAACCGTATTACACATTTAAATCATAATATCGCAATCTGTCATCATTTATCTGTCAAATTATTATAAAACAAAACCGACTATTAAAACTGACGCGTATTTGATAAATATATATAATAAATGTTTTGTTATATATTGTTGTTGTCGCAAATAAAGTATAGTGTATAACTCGTATATAATGGCTAATAATCACTCGAACGACTTGCTCCACTCGCCTTCGGCTCGTTCCGCAAACATCGTTCTCGTGATTAATAGCTATCATTATATGCTCGTTGTACAATATACTATTTTAATATTAGCTAATTCTTTTAAAATCATCTAAAAGAGTTTTACTTGTACACAATATTTTTTATTTTTGTGACTGCAGTTTCGGCAACTCAACTTTCCATTATCAAACGGAGTTACTTGTTATCTAAAGTCTTATATTATAATATGGCACATTTTTTGCTTTTAACCACATGTGTTTCACTATTCTAAAACTTACACGTTTCCAAAATAATGTTTATATTGTTGTTATTTGATTTATATAACTACAATATTATTCTATTGTCAGCGCATTGGATAGTAAGTATTATAGTTTTTTGCGTTAGTATCTGTAGTTCGCCTTATATAATATCGTTTTGTATTTCAACATGAAAGCTCCTTACTTATCTTCTTAGTCGCAGCTGATTCCTAGCCCACATAAAGAGTATTAAGTAGTCGCTACATTTTTAGTTCTAAAATGTAGTATGAAACGCCACTGGCATCCTGTAATAAAAATTGTTAAAAAGACATGAATGCGTTTTCTGTTTAGAACAAGTTTTAAGTGTATATCACAATGAGCAATGGGAGATCTATCCCTGTTGGATTATTGAAGTTAAAATAACGAAGTAAGATCTTCTGATTAAAAAAGTTTAATTAATGACACAGTTAATTAAGGAGGTCATAAGCAAAATATTAAACAGATTTAGAAGTCGTAATTGTTTACCGGGAGGGGTGGCTTATCAATCTTCATAATCTCTACTCCATTCGCGCTATCATTGGATGGATGCATTTCTCGCTTAATAAGTTGTAAGCTGCACCCCATTACCCGCTAATTCATAACATTCCACTGAACTAACAATGCCATGCGGATAATCTCCAATTAACGCCATCTAAGGCTACACTAATTGATGTGATTTTTAAGTATATATCATACAATAATATTTGTTTTGCATTACATGTAAACCTTTATTTAGCACTAATCAATACAATAATATTATTCCATTGTTGTTATCAATTTTTACTTTAGGTGCATTATCACAATGAATAATTAACGTATAATATTGACGGTACAAATTAAAGCTGAAAAAGAAACGCGAAGAGGGATTGGTTCAACAAATATAAGACTGCAATAATATTTAAGTCAACACTTTTTTTAGATTTGCAAATATTATCACAATTTTACATTTGTTGAAACATTCTTCAAACCTTGCGTTTGCAATATTAATTTTTATTTTAGCTAGGCGAGAAGACAGGATGCGCCTAAACGAAATTTGAACGGTACCTCCTTTAACGGGAGGGTAGCAAAGAAGTACTTACAAGAACGGTCGCCTAGATGTAGCTAAACTCACATTTTCGACCGGCATTGGTGCAATAAATTATAGAGAAATTTGTGGTCTTTCAACAACACCCATTCATTGTCCCCAATAATGTATTTATTAACCTTTGCGTTAGCCGTACCTGTTTTCTTTGGGCAATGAACTTGAATACCTTCAATAAAATTATAATCATTTTACAACCTTGTAGCTACCCAATCTGCAGGAGAATAACCCCGCGCTCCAACCCCCGTAGGTTGGAGCGGCGCGGTGCGACAAAGTCGCTTAATCGTTTCTCCTTCAGCTCGCACAATATGCTAATTATTAATACCTGCTTTCTCTGAAGGGCAAAAATAATCTCTTTGGTATATTTTCTTCGAACCGATACTGATCCAGGTTTAGCTGGCTTTTCTATTGGAATTTCAATTTAATCTCTCTCTTCCACTATCCCACAAGTTGAACAATTTTAAATTACGAGTAGTAAACTTTTGTAGAAGATCGATTCTCAATAATATTCGTATTTTTCAATCTTACCTTTATACAATAAATTCGGTTGTTTCGTTAGTAAAAAAATACAGGGTGAAAACCTTAACTGAAATAAATTCGGTATTTATGAAATGAGAAGTTCCAGAAAAAAATCCTAGGACAGGTCGATTTTTGTTCGTTATTGCGCCCTTTTTTGCGTCTTCAAAACAAGTATGACGTCGCTAGCCTTTCACGTATGACGTCATAGACAAGTTTTTAAAATAGAATTTTTTTTTTATTTCACTAAATTTGTAGCCCTTTTCATTCTCTCTATGACCATGTAAAAATATTTAGTTTTTTAAAAATAATTTATTTCAAACATTAAACAAAAAATGTTTTTTTATAAATTTATTAAACTAACAAATGTTCAAAATGAGTACCGTTACTCTCTTGGCAAATAGCCAATCGGTAATAAATCCCATCCCTTACATTTTGAAACAGTTCTGGTAAAATATATAAGGTTTTCTTTGGAGTGTTTGTTTAATTTTTTAAATAAAAAAATAAAAAAAAAACTTTTACAAGAGAATGAAAAGGGCTACAAATTTGGTGAAATAAATAAAATGTTTCTATTTAAAAAAAATGCCAATGAAGTCATACGTGAAAGGCTAGTGACATCATACTTGTTTTGAAGACGCTAAAAAGTGCGCAGTAAAGAACAAAAATCGAGCTGTCCGAGGATTTTTTTCTGGAACTTCTCATTTCATAAATACCGAATTTATTCCAGTTAAGGTTACCACCCTGAATATTTATTTTTAATTAATTAATTTTAGAGACAAATACTCAGAATATTTACAAGAACACAAATAACTGCTATAAATATGGACATTTGATATAGATATATAACAATAATCAGGTTTTACCGAAAATTAATGCTAATCTTCTGTACTGGGGGTAAGCTGCAATGTTAAATTATATAACGAGCCAAATTTCAAATTAATATCTCAAATAATAAACAAATTGTTGGGGGTATATAGCATATATACCGGATGTCATATAAAACTGAGCTTTTTTATTATTTGAGATATCAATTTGAAATGTAGTAAGTTTATAATAAACACAATTTCTAGTTTAGTGGTGGTAATTTCAGTTAACATTTTCTATTTTTGTAATGTTGTGATGTCTAAGTGATTGTGTTTATTTATTTACACAGTAAAAACTGAACTGTTCATTTTATAAACCGTCAGGCAAGAATATATTTTAGTAAGCATTCAGTTTCTCGTCGATGGTGAAATTCGTTAGTTATTTGAGAAAAGAAAAACCATTATACAGCCCAACGAAGGGTAAGCCGAGCCATCTCATTTATGGCCTCCAATAAATCTTCGGTCCTTCGGACAAGTCACCGTTATATGACGACCGTATAAACGCCAACACAGAAACATTTTTTAATAAAATTTCTTATTAATATGCAAAGAATCTCGGCTATTTATTAACGGATTGCGATAAAATTGGCCTCAATTAAAGCGTAATTATTGTGTATACGCTACTACCAAAAATGAACAATCTGTTATAAAAATAAATTAGAAAAAGGTGGCAAAACGGTGAAAAACAATATAATTTTTTTAATTAAGAGCAAATAACTTCTTTATACATGATATAAATTTTACCAAATTTACTCATGACATGCAACAATGCCATAGCTACTACTCTGTAAAATTTCGGTATTTTATAAAAGTAATTACTCAAAATTCTTTGCATTAACCTTATTTCTTTGCTTAAAGTCGGAACTAATATTTTTTTAACTATACATAAATCTTATGATTAGGATAATAATATATGTTGCAGTCGTTAATGTATTTATTTAAATAAAGTGTAAGGGTTTGATTAAACAATGCAAGATATGTAGTGCTACCCTCCCCTTAAGTGCGGCCACATGGTTATCTCAGTTGCGTCACAGTGACACAAACAACCTGTAAATACTAAAAATGATAATATAAAACCGTATACAGGGTGTCCGTGTTTCGACAGAATGTATGGGGTTCTCGGTTATTTGAAGAGATAGAGTCGGTTAAATTGGAGCAAAGTTGCGTGTTCAAGGGTCCAATGATATTCTAAAAACAAATTTAAAATATTTTTGTTTGTTTTCGAGACATTGTTTTTATAATTTTTTCATTTTTTTTTATAATTTTTTATATTTTAATTCAAAAACTATTGAATTTAGACATTTACAACGTTGACATTATACAGGCACTTTTAATACATTACTGAATTCAGAAAAAAATATTCTTTCAAAAGATATGAAAATCTAAAATGGCGACCATAAGAAAAACAAAAGTTGGCAATGGTTCCCGGGTAAATGTTATAGTTATCTTAAAATAGAATATGCTACTAGATTTCTCATTAAAATGTACCTTATACTGTCAAAGTTCTAAATGATTAGATCGAATATTTTTTATATAAAAAAATAAAAACAAAGTTTCAAAAAATCAGTTTTTGGTGATATCTCGAAAACAAAAGAAGATGCCCCAATTTAGACGACTATCTTTTTTTATTAACTGAGATCTCCATACATTCTATCAAAATACAGACACCCTGTATAGTAGGGTGAGTCGAAAAAAAAACTAATTAAACAGTGTATAGTAGGGTGGGTTGAAAAAAGCTAATTTTCGAGTTTCGAATTGTAATAGTACGGAAAAATTGCGTTTGCACGCCCTCAGTTATCAAATAAAAAAATAATCGGAACTCAATTCGGAACTTAAATAAAAAATATTTTGTACTGTTTCCAATATCCGCACAATGTTCTGATTAAAATAAAAATATAACAATGTTCCCCTGTATGTTAGAAAAAAAAATGCAGGGTTGGATTCTACACAACTTTCCCTATCAAATGAACAAAAATTAAAATTCGGAATACATTTATTTCAAACGTACTTTTTAAACAATATTGCGCCTGTTCGTAAAAACATGAAAATATCAATGTCTACGAAAATTGGTACTTTCTTTTAATTTTTTTTTCTATTAACAGGTAACTTAAATAAAGTACTTTCCGCCTTTAGAACGGGCACTAGTAAGCCTACCGGTTTTCGAGAAGCTACACTCCGCTGAAACTACCCGCGGGTACTAAGCTAAAGCCCGTAGAAAGCGGGAGGGAATGCTGAAATCTAAACTAAAAAATATTAACCGTAGCCAAACTTATTCAATAAAGCAAGGCGTAGCGACAAATAAAATCAGGTTGTAAATAAGCCGAACTGTGGTTACTATCGAGCAGATCGTCAGTAGGGTAGTAGGGGGTTGTTGTCATTGATCGTTGAAGTCCGCATACCAGAATCGGAATAGTGCAGACGAGTAACTTAAATTAAGTACTTTCATGCGTTTAGAAGAGGAATAACAAAATCTCTAGAATTTGAGAGCTAAGCCAATATTTATTGTTTTTTTTAATTTTTTTTACCTCAGGCCCTTTGCGCGAACTAATAACGATCACTAATAAAAAAGTCAATACTTCTGCGTTAATCACCATGCATTTATCCAACTTTTCCGCACTATTACAATTCAGTATTCAAAAATTCGCTGTTTTCGACCCACCCTACCATTACCTATTTAGCAACTGTTTTTTTTAATTTTATTAGGCAATTACATTTTAAAATAGGCAAAATGAATAGGATACAAAAATCTGGACTTCCGAACCATCTGAATATGTGTATATTTGTTTGTAAAAAAAATACAGAATAAAACATTTTCCGGTGGATTGATACTGTCAATAGTGTCTTTTCATCTAGATATGCAGGCCAGGCGCGTACTCAGGGGGGTGGCTCGCGTCTAGAGCCCCCACCCCCAAGACTCACTAAATTGTAGTATGTCGATGCATGTGTTGCGGACAAAACACGAAATACGGACAAAACGCGTTTTGTCTAGACAAAATACGAAGTGTCCAATGTTGTTAGACAATAGCCGTGTAAAATTGCATTCTTCTGTCATTTCGCACATTGTCTAGACAAAATGCGTTGTGTCTAAGGGCTATTAGACAAAATGCGTTGTAAGACTTTACATTGAAAAACATAACAACCTTGGTTTAAAGGTAAATTCATTAAGTGCTGTTGATTTATCACGTGCTTAATGCTTTTAGCTTTAAGTCATTTGGCATTTACATTCTAAAACTAGGCGGTATCTTTCATTGTGTGTCCTTTCAATAGTCTGAATTGTGAGCCTTGAGCCTTGTTGGGATGCCAAGGCGGGAATTTTGAATTTTCGGTCAGCGACGATCGGCCCTCTTTAAGGCTCGTATCCATTAGAGCGTTCACCCGTTGCGGAACACCTCTACATGTTACTCTTAGTGGCTACGGCGAAGCGTTGGATAACAACGTGTCCAATTTGGCCACCACGCTACGCAACGAAGCCGATCGGGCAGTTGGCGGTTTTTCGCCGTCGCATCAAAGATATTTTTGCGTTACGCCATTTTTGTAGTTGGCACGGGTAGGCGTGTCAATGCAGAGTCTGTTCTTGATTGCTCTCGCTTGTGTGTCGTTTACTCATAAAATGCTCGTTTAGAATGATCGCATCCATGATACTGGTTAAAATAAGCACCGTTCTGTGACACAAAATGTCACGTTACAGTGTTCCGCAACGGGAAAACGCTCTAGTCGATACAAGCCTTTACACAGTAGTGAGGTCTTTAAAAAGAATAACAATAACCTAGCGAGAAAACTTATTATGACATTTTTACAGTGCCTGCTTCGCTGAATCCACGAAATGTTCAAGGGTGTTCCAAAATGGATGTTCAGTATTCGTTAGAGGTAATTTGTATTGTAATTATTTCAATAATAGTCTGACGAGAGTGGGAATGTACGTATTTTCAAAGTACACTTCAACTTTTTAATAACACGACTAAAGTTAGAAATATTCATAGAACTGGTTCCAAGAATTATTGTATTAATAAAAGCACTCGGCTTTAATTACGAGCAAATGTGATTACCGTGATTAAATAATCTATGCAAGTTTTAATTATACTGCACGAAAACATAGTGTGTTTGTAGTGGTATTAGTAAATATTACTACTATTTTTATTATCTTATGTCATGGTTGGAAATAAACAGATATAACTACGTTAAAATCATATATTTATAATGCTACTTAAAATTGTCAATAAAGTGATAATTTTGAATAAAATACATGTTATTTTACTTTTACGTATACATATACCGGTACAAAGTCTGAAATTTTGGATTTGTCAATGCGAAGCTTACTAAAGGAGGGGTGGCGAACCTTTTTCAGTATGTGGGCCAAAAAAATACAATCTATTTTTATAAAATTGCTGACGTGCTTTTCGTAATATTAAAAAACACAATTAATGCAAGTAAAATCAAAACAAACGTTTGCATAATTGTATTAATAAAATTTACAAACAACATAAAAACTCTTAAAGATTAAAATAAAAAAAAGTGGAATTTAAAAATTATTTGTAAGTTTAAGTTAATTAATGCGATTGTTGTTGCTGTCATCTTGGATGACAAATATTTAACATAGGATTAATAATTCTCACTGTTAACAAAACGCACGCCGAGCTAGATTTATTAGTCATTCTATTTCTCAAACTGTCCTTTAAAAAAATCATTTCTTCTTCTGCATTATTTTTATTTGTGCCGAATAATCGTTCTTTTTCAATAATTTCTAAAACATTTCTGAAATCTATAAACTTTTGTTCTAATATTGAACTTGATTGAAAATCAATCAATTGCATTTCAATGTCATCTAAATTTACCAAAATAAAGAATACAGGGCGCTTTAAAACGAATATACGTATTTCAAACGGATATATTTATTAAACTGTACACCATAACTATAAATCTTAGAGCACATATTTACGAATCTCTCAAGTTAAAATTACAGATGTTCAATATGTCCTCCACCAGCGACACGAACAATATCACATTGATATTCAAATTCCTCCCATACTCGGGTAAGCATGTCCGATATCACTGATTGTATGGCAGTGCGGATCCAGTTCTTCAACTCTTCTAGGTTCTGTGGTACATAATCGGTGTCTTTAATAAATCTCCGCAGGAGCAAGTCACAGGGCGTCAAATCCGTTTACCGTGGAGGCCAGCTGAAAAGTGCTAAGTCGTCAGCTCCGTGACGAACAATCCAACGGTTCGGTTCGGAAGAGTTCCATTATAAAAATCACGCACTTGGCGATACTTGTGCCCCGTCTTGTTGAAATGATATGAACTAGACAATGTATTCGTTCCTTAGATAACCGATCCGCACCGCAGCGATCGATAGTTTTGATAATATAATACATTGTAATACGTACATTCTTTTCGAAAAACCCTATATATTGTGATGATGTATCTCGATTTAAAATACATTTTAAGGTTTCTGTAAACTGACTGAATTTGGTAAATCTTGAGAAAAATTCCTTAATAAATAATTGCGAAAAACTCATGCGTCAATTTAACTTGATCTGCTTTTTCATGGGATTCTACATTTGCAATAATTTTTTTTAGTTTCGCAAAATATTTAAATATATGATAAGTTAGCGATTAAAAACGTTAAACTTGGCTTCGAATGTTTCGATTAAATTAAACATAATAATAACAGTCTTGTTAACACCTTGCAGTTTAACATTTTATTCATTAGAAAAAAAAAACTATAATAGTATCCGTTTACAAAAAGGGGTATGCAAAACTCACCAAAGAACATTAATTTTAAAACCCAGTCGACGTGCATTAATTAACAACATGGGTGTTGTGTTTAAAACAGTGTTTAAAAACAGCTGTCGTGTTTTAAAATCGAATTTAACATTCAAAACATGTTTAAAACAAAAACAGTTTTAAACATGTTTTAAATGTTAAATTCGTTTAAACATGTTTTAAAAGTTAATTTTGTTTAAACAAACTTTATGAAACGTTTTTTGTTAACGTTTTCAAATTTTAGTTAAATTGTTAAAGATATTTTATTTCACTGTATTAAAAATAAAATTTTATGATAATATAGTGATTTAAAAAGTGTTTTAAAAATGTTCAGTCTTTTTAACAGAATTGACGTTAATATCATTATAGTATAATGCTAATTAATCTCTACTAGACGCATACAAACACGATACTAACATTTCGTATTTATAGAGCAAAATCTACATATTATTAGTTAGTTTTGAAATAATGATAGAATGAACGTAGTAACATTATATTTTCATGTGTTCTAACTTCATTGTAATCAAGTAATTTAGAAGGTATGTTACACTGTTTTTTTATGTTTGTGAAGATGTATTTCTTCTGATATATATTACATTTACTTCTAATGAGTGTTTGCATTTCTAGACTAAGCATGAAGTAACATTTCGAGTTTAGAAAAGCCTGAATATTTAGTTTGTTCGCGTAGCTCGTACCGCTACGTGGGCAAACCAAATTTTCAGGCTTTACTAAATTCGAAATTTTACTTTATGCGCCACGCGTATACAACACTGATTTCAAGTGAAGTTCAAAGATACTGATAAGGTTTATACATTTATGATTTATTGCATTATTAAATAAATTCTAAATAACCTTATTTTGTTATGACAGTTGAGGTTATGTATAAGACTTAATCTAGGGCTATTAAATTATTTGTTGTAAACTAACAATAGCAATTTACTAAAACGTTTTATTAATCTGAAAATGTCAATATCATCCTTAGAACTGTGTTAAAGCTGTATGCTAAGGTCTATTAATAAGGCTGGTTATGTTTATAACACGTTTTAAACATGTTTTAAGCATGTTTTTAATTGTTAATGTTTTAAACATTGTTTCATTGAAAAAAAAACATGTTTTGTAGAAAAAACTGTTTGTTTTAATTAAAATGAAGAAAATCGTTTTTTTTAACAACCCTGATTAACAATAACGATTTTCTCTTTATCCAAAAAAGTCTAATTTTGTCTAAACGCTCTACACATATTTATAAAACTTTACCACGGCTTTCCTATCGGATATTGTTGTACATGACTAATCCACTGCACACTGAGTTTACCTCATTTAATGATTTTAAAAAAATCGTTTATTTGAAGCCCGTGCAGATATAAAGTTGACGTATTTTGTAACAAGGTTCATAACATCTTCCAATGACTATAAAACCTGCTGGTGTATAATCCAACGGAACCCCAGAAATAGGTGTTCAACAAGCTGGGCAAAAAGAGTAATAAAGCCATTTTCTAGTCCTGTCATACTACGCACAAATTATGTACAGTAATATTTTAATATTTTCATAAATACAGGTAAAAATTGTACTGATATTATTGAATAATGGTACAACGGTATGTTTTGAGCAAGAGATGATACTTAAATGAGGAAGGAATATCTTTTTATTGGCAGGTGAGGTTATGATTGCGACTGCTTATTTGTTTATTTTCAGTCCGTGTTTAAGTGCCCCACTTCTACTCTCAAAACAATAACGGTCTTACTTTTGTATTAGGCGTATTATAGGTGTGCTGTCTCCATGTTTTTCTTTTTCTGCACCAGCAAACTTTTGCTAGTTAGCAAATTTTTCATACGTGCCACCTCTGGTACGCATGCTATGGGTTAGCCACCCCTGTACCATAGGATTGAAAACACTCGGTAGGAGCTTCAAATGGAACGCTTTTCAAAAACAACGAATGCTTTAAAATTCACGGCATATACATCGGGATATGTACACTTAAAATAAAAATTTTCTATTGTTGAAAATAAGTGTACTGTCATTTGATTAATAATATTATAAATACATTCTTTACAGGAGCGTAGCCAAGGAAATCCCGGGTTTGATATTACCATAAAATTATTATATAGGGTGTCCCGCAAAAAAATCCGATTTTCAAGTGAAATAACTCGAAATTAGATTGCGCGACATTTTTCGGTGCGTGCGCATATTGAAGACCATGTTTTGAGAAATCAGTTGACATAGATTAAATTAGATTGATAACTCCTAGGGGGCTCAGCGTATCATGATTTTAGTTGACCGACCCACTCGATGGGGCGGCGCTGCAATCGCAAATGACGTCATTGGACGCGGGGAGCGGGCAGGCTTCTTGCTAAGCGGGGTGCGCGGTGCAGGGGGTCATAACATAGGATGGTGGATACGGTGCGGGAAACGGTATTAAATTACCGTGCGATGGAAAAAAATAACAAAGACATAATGAACATGTTAAAAGTATATTTTAAAAGGTATTACAAATATATTTCGCTATATGTCAAAACCTTATCACAGTTTGTCAATTACATTTCACTTCTGAACAAAATGGCTGCAGTTCGTGAAAAAATGCGAATCCGAAGAATGGATGCTGGCGTAAGTAGTGTTACATACAGTGCATTTTTCTTTAAGGTAAACAAATGCATAAGCTGTACATTTTCCGACATTCGTTCTTTTTCAAAAGAGTTCAATTCAAAGCTTTAAACTAGTGTTTTCCACTCCCAGACTAAGCATGAAGTAAAATTTCGAGCTTAGAAAAGCCCCGTGAAAATTTTCTGGGCTTTTCTAAACTCGAAATTTTACTTCATGCGCCACGCGTATAAAACACTAAAATATTGTGAAATTTATGTATATACGAATTTCACTTAAAATCTGTTTTATACGCGTGGCACATGAAGTAAAATTTCGAGTTTAGAAAAGCCCAGAAAATTTGTCTCAGGTCGCTGCGCGACCCTCGACAAATTTTCACGGGGCTTTTCTGGGAGTGGAATACACTCAATTAAAGCTTCAAATTGAACTTTAAAAAAAAGAAGGAATATCTAAAGATTTACAGAAAATAAATGTAATTTGGAATACTTAAAAGAAAAACTTCCTGTATATATAAATACAAATAAAATATTTCCAAAAGAAAGTTATTGTTACTGCAAACATGTTCAGCAAAAATATTAAAGGGAAACTTATTTGGTATATAATGAAATTCATTTCGTAAATCGAAAAATCTTTTGACATTTATTTGACAAGGTGAAAGATATTTGGGATAGAGTGAATCTCATTTGATCAATAGTAAAATGCAATAGAAAAGACCTGTAATTGAATTTAAGACATTATTTTATGTTCTGGGATCGTACTTTGTGACTAGATGAAATTTCAGAATTGCTTGGGCCAACAGCAATGGGAACATTCTCCATGGAAGTATGCTTCTAGCCCGCTGTGAAGAAAATCTCCACGTCCGTGGCTGTTTCATGCATAGTACTTGAAGATCATTCACAAATTCTAGGAAGAAATAAAGAAATAAAGAGAAATAGTGTAGACACCTTGGTTTTAAATGTGTTTGACTACAGACTTAATTAAAAGAATACGCAATAGCTTAAAAACTTGAAATATTATATAACCTTACGGTTTTAATTATTCATGTTAACGCCCATACCCAAAGATTCAGAATTGCTTAATCCAACAACAACAGGGATATACTCCATGAAAAAATGCTCCTAGTTCAGTATAATAAAAATATCCACGACCATGGGTATTTCGTATGCTTGAAGATCATTCACATGTGCTACGAAGAAATAAAGAAAAATAATATAGTAACACCCTGGTTTTAAATTTGTTTGACTGTAGACTTATTTAAAATAATACACAATAGTTCAGGTTTAAAAATATTGTATATACTTACGGTTGTAATTATTTATATTTATTAACGCTCACCTCGAGACGATTTCGTCTTATCGGCATTTTTGTGTCTTCAGATCTAACGGATCTGACAGCTGTTGATTGAAAACGAGCCCGTTAGAAATTGCGGGAAATTTAAAATTCCGACATATGCGCCCTCCCATCGAGTGAGTCGGTCAACTGTATATGTGAACTTACAGAATCATATGGAGTCGACTGGCTCTGTCAGTTGGTATGAAACGATTCACGGCTGAGGACCGTGCTCTCTGCATAAAAGCGTATTATAAAAATGTCAATTTTCCCGTTACCGCGCGAATATATTTTTTGGCGCATCATGGTTTACGAAACATTAATCGTGCTTCCAAAGAAATTGATTAAAAGTTAGGTTGAAAAAATGAAAAATCGGGTATTACAAAGCCAAGAAAAGGAAGAAAAAACCTGAAATCTAAAATGTACGAAAAATTTGAATTTTTTTTTAATATGAACGTGAAATTGGCGCCATACGGCTATGCTTCATTGAAATTTTCATATGAATATTTATTTAATTATAACGTTTTATTACTGATTTTACGTATGATAGAAATAACATTATTCCGACCAGAAATATAACTTATTATTTTTCAATTGTATGTTCGCGATTTAATCGACAAAATATGTTATATAACAAATATGCACGCATTCAGTTACCCTATTTTATTTCTGTGCCTTTTTTAGGAAAGCACTTGTCGTAATTTGTTTACCCTCCTCAGCTGAACTGGCATTTGTTCAGTTTTCTCTCATGCATTCTTTGGGATTGCCCTATTTATAATATTGTCTTATGTGAAGCGGAATCAATTCTCTCAAATATGTACTAGCTTTGCTGCGTTCCCATCATCTATCCTCTGAGTTCTTTGTGCATTTCCATCTCTTGGTTTGCTCGCTTTACCACCAGCATGATTTATATCGAGTAAAATAATATAGTTGAAATGTTCTGTTCGTAAGTATTTGCAAATCCACTTAGATGGGATATTTTAGCTTATGGAGTTTTATTTGTACATCATTTTCTGGGAAAAATCTTATGTTTTATACTGTAAACTATACTTGATCTTATAGGGGCCCCACTTTCAAAACTTTTTTGTTCGTAGGGAAGAGGAACAATTTTGCGGAAAGGCCCGCAGGGACTTAAAAGTTTTTTGGTAAAGAGGGAGGCGTGTACTTGAAATATTTGTAATCATATATGAGGATTAAGTGGACTATATCAAACCTGTTTAGATATACGATGTATAGACGAGTGCTCTGTACGGTCCAATTAACTCTGCTATAATAATTCCAAGCTAGCGCAATTGTCTAGACACTTAACATGCTTTATTCGTTTCTCCAGAGGCATTAGCCTCCAATTATAACTGCCACTTATTGAATCATGTATTTTTATTTTATTTCATTTCCATATTTGAAATATGCATATACCAGTGGCGGCTCGTGAGAATTTGTACTGATGAGGCAGTAAAATAAACAGTGTCTCTTGATTATTGCGCGAATAGGCAAAACTTTTAAATTGTCGAATTGCTTGGCTTAAAAACAAATGGTATAATATGAAAGAAGTACCTCTAATACACTGTAAAAGTTTTGTGACGAAAAGGAAATTCCTTTTAAAAATATTTTGTCAGTTGCTACGGATGGCACACCGGCATGACAGGGCGTCACAAAGGCTACATAGCGCGCTTAAAAAATATCCTGACGTGCTTGTTATGCATTGCGTAATTCATCGCCAGCATTTGGTTGTGAAAAATCTGAGTGAACGCCTCCAAACATCGCTGCAATATGTTATCAGAGCAGTTAATAAAATCAGAAGTAACTCGTTGAATGACAGATTATTTAGTCAGCTTTCAATCGATTGCTGCTTCACGCAGAGGTGAGCTAGCTGTCAAAAGGTACTTGTTTAACTCGATTTTACAATCTGTTTGGGTCTGTGATTGATTTTCTAAGAATCAAAGACAGAATTGCGCGACAACCTTATGTCAGCACAGCAGGATCATCCCAGTTAGACGAAGAACTAATAGAACTGACGACGAATGAGGAAGTAAACATTAAATTTAAGAATGGCTACCAATAATTTTGGCTGTAGAAGCCGATTTCGCAACTGTACCCAGGATTATGGTCGATTGTTCAACGATTTCTGATAGCATTCCCATCGTCCTATTTAGCTGAACGTGGATTTAGTGTTGTATCAACGTTGGTAACTAAATAGAGAAATCGGCTTCATGTTACTAAACGCGGAGACTTAAAGTTGTTTTTAAGAAAAATCGAGCCTGATATTAACAAACTCCTTAAAATGCATCAAATTCAACCTTCTCATTAGATAAGTTATAAATTCAATGTCTTTTGAATGTTAATAAAAATACTTCTCAATGTAATTAAGTATGCGTTTTAATTGTTCTCTTTAAAACATTTTTCTTTAAACTCAGAAATAGGATAGGGGTCAAATCCTTTCTTACGACTATATAATATTACTAAATATAATCGTGGCAATAGCTGTTTCAGATTCGCGACAGATGGTAAGAAAAAAAAATTAGGGAGCTCAAAAAAAATACAGCAGAACCTCGTTATACCGGGATGGCTTTTGGCTATACCTAGCACGATATAAGGAAAACACGGTATATCCGAATATATGTAATTTGTATAATAGTCACATACACACACGCGCATACAGAGAGTTTTATATAACACCGAACATTTTCATCCAATACAATTTGACACCTTTAAATTTTAAGTTATGTGTAAATTAGAAAGCGTATATGACTATTAAAAATTGTTGCCAATCAATCGCAATTAATCCCTTAACTTGTACATACAGGGAGTTTTTCTTTCAAGTATGTCCCAATTACAGCGTATATGCCGTAAATCTTTAGATACTCACTGTTTTTTTAAGAGTTCAATTTGAAACTTGACATGAGTGTGTTCCACTCCCAGACTAAGCATGAAGTAAAATTTCGAGTTTAGAAAAGCCTGAAAATTTGGTTTGGTCGCGTAGCGCGAAGCGCGGAGCGGCCAAACCAAATTTTCAGGCTTTTCTAAACTCGAAATTTTACTTCATGCGCCACCGGTACGAAACACTGATATATTACGAAGATTAAAACACATCGCCAAACTTTACATTGCATCAGTGTTTTGTACCGGTAGCGCATGAAGTAAAATTTCGAGTTTAGAAAAGCCTGAACATTACCAGTGAAAATGTTCGGTATTACATAAAACTCTCTGTATATATATATATATATATATATATATATATATATATATATATATATATATATATATATATATTGTTACCATACCAGCCACCTACCCATTTGCTGATTCAGCTACTCATCTCCATAAATACCCAGCGCCTGGAGATAACAGGCAGTTCCAGTTCCAATCAGTTCCCGACAGACTCCGGCAGCTCGCGCTCGTATCAAATTACTTATTCAAATTAATCTTTGTATTTTCATTCTTTCAATTGTAATTGTGTTCAATAAATAAAACTTTTTAAAAACAATCGTTACGTAGTGAATACGTTAACTGGCGCAGTCGGTAGGATAACTCGACGTTATTGTGCTCTAAAATCGTGCAGTGTAACGGTGAGTGTTAACTCTTTACGGATTATCCTCAAGAACCAACCCCGAAGGAAAGGACGCTACAATCGCCGAATTTCCGGTGAAATCTCCAAACGACGCTCAAATCGCTTAGTTTTGGATCCCCAAGAGAAACGAGCTAAATGAAACACACAATAATCATACTGTAAGTACCTTTTAAAAAAATTTTGCCATCCCACTCCTGTCAAAAACGAACGTTTCCAAAATTGACCGTTTCAATCTCAAGGCGATATTAGAGGCCGTTCAAGAAATTGAAGAGGCAGAAGAAAACATGGCGCAAGAAATCAAACCCGTCGATCAAAATTTAATCCCAACATTCTCCGGTGACAAAACAACGCTAAGGAGTTATGTAACAGCTTGTGAATACCTAATTGATGAATTTCTCAATCCTCAACAACCCGATGTTCGCATGCAGAGAAGACTTCTAATGATTTTCATGGGAAAACTCGAAGGAAAAGCCCGTGAAGCCCTTGATGCAAATCGAATGCCGAACACCTGGCCGGAACTCAAAGCAATTTTAGTCCACAGTTTTGGCGACAAAAGATCTGAAGACGTACTAGCTGACGATTTAAACAACATTCGACCATCGAAAAGTGACAGTTCAAAAGAATACGCCGCTAAAATTAAAGCTACTCTTTACACGCTTTTATCAAAAATCAATTTGGAAGAAAATGACATAAACATTCGTCAAATGAAGATTGCACAATACAATTCAATTGCTCTTCGTACATTCTTATTTGGACTCGACATGATAAATGACCGAATAGGACTTGAAGTAAAATTAAGAAACCCAAATGACATAGAAACAGCAGAAGGATTAGCAAGTGAAATTGAAAATTACGATCTTCAGAAAAAACGCTATCTCGACCCCAGTTATAGGCCAACGTTAAGAAATACAACGCCACCAATGCCAATGTCGCAGATAAGACGCCCACTACAGTCGAGGCCGACATTCCAGATGAACAGACCAGCGATAAACAGTGGTCATCGCTTCATTCCTCCACAACAATTGCAGTTTCCACACCAACAAATGCAACAGCGTGCACAATTTCAAAGAATAAACAGCACACCAACACCTTACAATCAGTACAGACCGTACATGAACCAGAGATATGAACAACCCACGCCTATGGAAGTTGATCCGACAGCCTTTAAACGTCCCACTTCATCTTCAATACGACGTGAAAATAAAAGACCTTGGTTACAACACTCAATGCTTGAAAAACAAGAAGAAAATTTATCTTATGATAATGAATTTTCTTATGACGATGAAAATTATTGTACTCAACAACAGGAATGTAGTGATTACAATTACGAAATTTATGAATACGACGAAAGTGAACACTTAGCAATCGAGGAGGGCCTTAAGGAAGAAATAAACAAAAAAGAAACGCCCGAAAAACAAAAATGCTGCTCTAAATTTTATCATGGAAGCCGAGATAATCGAAGAAACATAACTCACGGAATAATTACATACAAGGCCCAATTAGACCCACAACTACCTTATTTAAAATTTCAAAACTACAAAATTTTAATTGATACAGGTGCATCAAAATCTCTGATAAGTGAAGAAATTTATAATTCAATGAAAGATAATTATGCAATCAACGAAGAATTCAAAATTCAAACACCACATGGCATAGAAGAAGGATCAAAAGCTCTTAAAGTCAAAATACCTGATATTTTTAAAGAAGAACGTGAACACGTATTTTATTGTTTTAATTTTTCAAATTATTACGATATGCATATAGGAATGGATTTAATAAAAACAATTAAAGCACAAATTGACACTGTTGAAGAAGTACTTAAGACACCGAAAGTAAAAATCCCCTATTATACCAGTTTAGACGATATTAAACTTTTTCCAAACACTTCTCAAGTAGTTGAATACACAGTCAATAACATGACAAACGGACTTGCATATTTTCCACAAACACGAACCAAATTAGGAGAGAAGGAATTTATTTTATCACCACCCGCATTAGTCGAAGTAAATAATGGAAAAACCTTAATACGGATTAACAACATCACCGATAAAATTATTAAAACATCAGGAAAAACTCATAATATAAATTTAACACCAGTTCAAGAATTTACTGAGTCATACAATAAAGGAATTCAACTAACTACATCGAAAGAAGTATTTGAACAAGAAATAAACAACATTTTAAATAAAGACAATTTAAATATCGAAGAAAAAGCTTCATTAAACATTTTATTGTTGAAATTCAAGGATATATTTTATTTGGACGGACAGAAATTAACCTTTACTCACGAAATTAAACATTCATTAAATATGAAAGATGACAAACCAGTGTATGTACGCATGTATCGCCAACCAATAGAAATGCGACGCGAAATTAAAAAGGAAATTAATAAACTCTTATCACAAGACATAATACAAGAAAGTATATCCCCATGGTCAGCACCCGTGCATATTGTTACTACAGAAAAGGACGCAAAAATAAAGAAGAGAATGGTGATCGATTATCGACAACTGAATAAACAGATGATCGAAGATAAATATCCAATTCCGAATATCGCCGACATTCTTGATAAATTAGGACGAGGACAATACTTTACATCATTAGACCTCGCGAGTGGATATCATCAAGTAGAAATGGAGCCCAAGGATGCCCCGAAAACAGCATTTACAACAGAACAAGGACATTACGAATTCAGACGTATGCCCTTTGGACTGAAGAACGCCCCGGCAACCTTCCAAAGGTTAATGGACAACGTACTTCGAGGATTACAAGAAGATACCTGTCTTGTATACCTAGATGACATCATCATATATTCAAGTTCACTAGAGGAACATATAACTAAACTGAACAAAGTTCTACAACGCTTAAAAGAAGCCAATTTTAAAATACGTTTAGAAAAATGTGACTTTCTAAAAAAGGAATTAAAATATCTAGGACACGTAATAACTGAAAAAGGAGTAAAACCAAATCCTGAAAAGATCAGAACAATTCAAAAATACCCAATACCAAAAACAAAAAAAGAAATTAAGTCATTTCTAGGACTTCTCGGATACTACAGAAAGTTCATTCAAGACTTTGCACTTATAACGAAACCTTTTACAAAGTGCTTAAGAAGAAATGCAAAAATTGAACTAACAGCAGAATACGAAGCCGCTTTTGAACAATGTAAAACGCTTCTTATGAATGATCCTATTTTGCAATATCCAGACTTCGAAAAAGAATTTATAATCACAACAGACGCATCCGACGTAGCACTAGGAGCCATATTATCCCAAGGAACCGTTGGATCGGATAAACCAATTTGCTATGCATCTCGAACGCTTTCAGAAACCGAACGTAAATATTCTACTATCGAAAAAGAACTTTTGGCCGTTGTCTACGCCGTCAAACAGTTTCGACCTTACATTTACGGAAGGAAATTTACATTGTACACCGATCAAAAACCATTGATTTGGCTTTGGTCCCTAAAAGAACCGAATAGTCGTTTAATGAGATGGAAAATCAAACTAGAAGAGTACGATTTCGAGATTAAACATAAGAAAGGTAAATTAAACTATAACGCTGACGCATTATCCAGAATTCAGTTAGAGCAACTAAATTTAATGACACCCGAAGAAAATAATGATTTACAATCAGTTTATGTAAACGTTGATAGTTACGAAATTGATCAATTACTACGAGAACTTGGAATCGATATTAACGAGTCAGAAACAACAAGCCCAGAACAACAACAAACAAGATTCGGACAAGGAATAGCCCAAAAAGGAATAAAAATCACAGAACGAAAAGAGGAGCTTTCAATTTTGTAGGAACCATTATTAAAGCTATTTCTGGTAACCTAGACCAAGAAGACGCACATCGATATGATGAGGCTATCATGAAACTTTCTACAACACAGGAGAAAATTATTGAATCTCAAAAAGAACAAATCTCACTTTCACTAACAGGAATCAAAGAATTCAAAGAAAATATTGACAACTTGGACAAGAATCAAGACCGACTTAAATCAAGAATAACGCAACTAGGACAAGTAATTAAAAATGAAAGCATATTTGCCATCGATATCAATAATCGATTGAATCTAGGAATAATGGTAATACAATTAACAAACAGCCTTACTACAATAAACATGCTTTTAGAAAAAATAATAACAGCGAAAACTTTTGCAAGACTTGAAACTTACCATCCTACAATATTACCCAACGAAATACTTTTAAAAGAACTTCAAAACATCGAAAAACAAACTAAAACAGGAAAACTACCATTGCCTGTCGAAGAAGAAAATATTTACGCGATATCAAAGATACTAACAATAAAGGCCTATCGCAAAGGAAACATTTTAAATTTCTTAATCGAAATTCCACTATGTGAACTCCTTACCTATCAACTCTATCATCTCTATCCAATTCCACAATTTATTGATACCCATCCTAAAACCTTAAATATTGAAAATCCTTACCTGGCAGAAAACAATAAAAGGTACATATCAATGAATCATTCATGCAAGCAAATCAAAGAACGCAAATTTTTATGTGAAGAAACGAGTAAAAACTCTCTCAGCGAAACTCCCTGCGAATATGATTTAATTAAACACGAATTCCACGAAGGAAAGTGCACCTACAACATCCTCAACCCAAACCAACCGGAAATAAAGAAGACATCCGACAACGAATGGATCATATCATCCCCGAAAGAAGAAAGGCTGACAATTAACTGCAACGTAAAAGAAGAAATCCGAAGAATAACAGGAACGGTACTAATCCAGTTAAGCAGTAACTGCAGTGCGGCATGGAATCAAGAAATCATGAGGACACGCACATCATTCATCTCCAATAGAGAATTCCAAATCCACCCACTAAACATTACCACATTGAAGGAAGACATCCCACGCTGGAAAAACGATGATCTCCACTTTAACGAAATTCAATGGACGCAGTTTAATGAAACAAAGACGTCGATGGAGAATCTACAAGAAAAGTTAAACACCATGAAAACTCATCACATGAGTCACCTAGGGTATTCGACCCTTATCTTTATAATCTTATCAATCATCGCATCTTTAACCATTTGGAAGCGATTCTACAGACTTAAGAATTCAACCGTTCCACTACAAGAAGAGCCACAGGGAGGAACCCAAGAAAACGTCAGTTCTCACCCTTGGTTGCGAACTTCCATCTAAGAGGGGAGGTGTTACCATACCAGCCACCTACCCATTTGCTGATTCAGCTACTCATCTCCATAAATACCCAGCGCCTGGAGATAACAGGCAGTTCCAGTTCCAGTCAGTTCCCGACAGACTCCGGCAGCTCGCGCTCGTATCAAATTACTTATTCAAATTAATCTTTGTATTTTCATTCTTTCAATTGTAATTGTGTTCAATAAATAAAACTTTTTAAAAACAATCGTTACGTAGTGAATACGTTAACTATATATATCAGAGCTGGAACGAATCCTCGTTAAAAGGATTCGAATCACGAATCCGAATCACCTAATATGATTCGAATCAGGAATACTCGAATAAAGGATTCGTAAGAGATAAATATGATTCGAATCAAAGATTCAAACCTGTTTTTTCGAATCACGAATACAATTCCTTCAAGAATAAATTTGATTTTATTATTTTTTTACAACCATTAACATATAAATATCGTTATCAGTTGTTTTAACAAAAATATTCACAACCTAATTATTTATTATTAACACTGAACATCGTTGATAACAGACTAAATTTCTGTGTTACTCCGATTAAAGTTGTATTTGTGTGTTTTTGAACTACACTTCAAATCAATGGTTTATACGCGTGGCGCATGAAGTAAAATTTCGAGTTTAGAAAAGCCCCGTGAAAATTTGCGGTGCTTTTCTAAACTCGAAATTCTACTTCATGCTTAGTCTGGGAGTGGAAGACACTCGTTACTTTAAAATATGTCACAACTATTAAAGTATGTATCGTCGGATGCCCGTCTTCAGGGGCGATATGTAAGCAAATTATGGGTCCTATGAGTTGCCAAATAAGTGAGTTACTCAACTGTTTCCAAGGCACTCTTTGAAAAAACAAAAGATTATAATTTTACATATAAAGTACAATAAACTATAAGTGTGGTACATCATTGAATTCAGTAAAAAATATTCTTCCAAAAAATATCAAAATCCAAAATGGCGCCCATAAGAAAAACAAAAGTTAGCTACGGTCCCTAGGTAAATGTTATAGTTATCTTAAAATAATATATGTTACTAGATTTATCGTTAAAATGTGCTTATAATGTCAAGGTTGTAAATGTCTGGATTCAATAGTTTTTGAATAAAAAAATAAAAACGAATTTTCAAAAATATTTTTTTGACAATATCTCATTAAGGAAATAAGATATTTCAAACTTGTTTTTGGGTTATTATTGGGCCCTAAATTATGCAACTTTGCCCTCATTTAACCGACTCTCTATCTCTTTAAATAACCGAGATCCCCATACATTCTATTGAAATACGGACACCCAGTATAATAATAATAATAATATATAATTTATTGTATTGTTATTTTCTAAAAATTTTAATTAAATAAATATTTTACATTATTTACCGTATATTTACGAATATATTAAAAATAAATACTTTTTTCAGTAATTCAATATTAATTATACCATTAAATGTCTAAAAGTTTTGCGTTAAAAATCGCCAGAAATCATTAGATGTTTTTTTATTAAACGAATTTCACTATGGCTTTCGACGTCTAAGTTAAAAAATGTTTTAAACAAAAGTTGTAGCCAAGGAAAAAATATACCTCTTTTACCTAAACACATTTCACCTCAGTTCTTTTGCTTTTGAATTAGATACTAAGAAATCTAGTGGACATTAACAACTCGCCGATTATGGCTTTCGACGTCTAAATGAAAAAATGTTTCAAACAAAAGTTGTAGCCAACGAAAAAATAAACCACTTTTACCTAAACACTTTTCACCTCAGCTCTTTTGTTTTTGTTCAATAAATGGATTACTAGTTACCTAACTAACCGTACGCAGTGTGTTAAAATCAAGAACTTTTTATCTAATACCCTTTCTGTGCCTTCAGGTGTACCCCACTGTGGACCGTTACTGTTCTTATTGTTCATAAACGACATATCTCAAGTAATTAAAAACTCTTCATTTCTGTTATTTGCTGACGATTTAAAGATTTTTAAGGAAATTGTAACTGCCGAAGATTGTATTTTACTTCAAGACGATGTAAACTCTATTTTCAGATGGTCTTGTGATAACCATCTATTTTTTAATATTAAGAAATGCAATTCAATTACTTTTTCTAGAAAATTAAATACTATTCATCGCCATTATAGTATAAATAATAGTATCTTAGAAAAATAACAGAAATCAAAGATTTGGGTGTAACTTTTGATGCCAAGCTAATTTTTGCCAATCATATTAATTGTATATGTAACCGTGCATTAAAAATGCTAGGATTCATAAAAAGAATGTTCGACGATTTGTCACCTATATCGTTTAAGCTGGTTTATTTCGCATTTGTTCGTTCCCATTTGGAATATGCATCATGCGTCTGGTCACCAGCTCAAATAACCCTTGTCACTAAAATTGAAAATATACAGAGGAAATTCTTATAAACAATGGCATTTAAACTGGGTTTTGATACAGGGTTAAACTTTAATGTTGATAATATCTATTCATGCGTACATATCGAAAGGCTGTGCTATCGCAGAATTTATGCCGATTTGTTATTGTTTTATAAGCTATTTTCGGAAGAAGTCAAATGCCCGGCACTGTTATCATATGTCAATTTTCACTATAATGTGGTAAATCGTCCCATCAGGCGAATTCCAATATTTAGAGTTAAAACTCATAAGACAAATTATGGCTGCAATAGCCCGCTTTCGCGATTTATGCGGTACTCAAATTTAATATCTCTAAATCCATATTTTGATTTATTTGATAGTTCACACTCACATTTTATGTCACAATTAAAACGCGGGAATATTGGTGAAATAATTTCTAAATCGCCAATGAGTGGTTTTTGTAAGTATTGAAGCTATTTTAAATTGTGCAATCATCTATACTTGTCGTTCATTTTATTCGGTTTTGTATAGGTCCGTTTTTATTATATGTGTTTTCTTATTTACGTAGTATTAATTTTATGATTGTAAATTTTTTTTGTAATATCAAAGGAGATATCCGTAAATAAATACTTTACTTTACTTTACTTTAAACCTAGAAAGATTTTTTTGAAAATAAATACACAACTTTATGATAATTCGAAAATTTACGAACGAGTGTCTCCACTCCCAGACTAAGCATGAAGTAAAATTTCGAGTTTAGAAAAGCCCCGCGTAGAAAATTTGTCGAGGGTCGCGCAGCGACCCGAGACAAATTTTCACGGGGCTTTTCTAAACTCGAAATTTTACTTCATGCGCCACGCGTATAAAACAGTGATTTAACGAGAAATTTAAAAACATACAAAACAAATTTTTCATGTTAATCCTTACGATTAATTCGTATTATATTTGACGATTCGAATCCTTTTGTAACTATTCGAATCCTATTATAAATATTCGAATCCTTTTATGAGGATTCGAATCCTTTTATGAGGATTCGAATCCTTTTACGAGGATTCGAATCCATTTATGAGGATTCGAATCCTTTTACGAGGATTCGAATCCTTTTATGAGGATTCAAATCACCAGCATTTGGATTCGAATACGAATTCTTTTAAAAAAGTGTAACGAATCCGGATCACGAATCCAGTTTAAATAAGTATTCGAATACCTCTTTTGAATCCTCTAAAAGGATTCGAATCCAGGATTCGAATCCTGCCCAGCTCTGATATATATATACATATGTGCAGTAGCTACCTACATAACAAGACATACTATATAACACAATAATGACGCCGGAACGTTTTACCTAATCAGGGCGGTACGCAGTCAATTGTTAAAATTAACATCTTAAAAAATAAAAAGAAACCTGAAAAATTACCCCGATATATCCGAATCACGGTATCTCGAGGCCCGGCATAGCGAGGTTCTACTGTATACCCAGAGTGAGCGGCGGGCAAAATAAGGTTGAAAACCAATGGTCTAGCCACTGTCTTGCTGGAGCTAGCTATTTCATTACCAGTGCTTATAAACATCAGGTTAGTTATTTCAACGATGAAAGAATTTTTCAAATCTTGCGGTTAGTTTTCAAGTTATAGCGATTTTAATTATTAAGGGGAAACAAATAATTACGCCACTGCCTTGCTGGCGCTAGCTATCTCATTTCCAGTGCTTATGAACATCGGTATAGTTTTTACAACGCCGAGGGGGGAAAAACAATCGTCAGTTACGTCACTGTCTTGCTGAGACTAGCTTTCTCGTTGCCAGTGTTTATGAACATCAATATAGTAATTATAATGCTTAAAGAATTTGTCTATGTGTATGGTTGGTTCCCGAGCTATAATGATTTAAATTGTTAAGGGGTGCAGAAACAATCGTCAAATACTCCACTGTCTTGTGTTAATGAACCTAATCAAAATAATTACAACGCCGCAAGATTTTTGGAAGCTCTGTTTTATATGCTGAGATATAGTTTTGCATTGAAAATTACCAATAAATGGTAATACGAACATTGGATCTGAAAGCTCTTGCATCAAAATTTGGATGTGAATATTAAACTACCCAATTTGAGTAAAACAAACTAATTTCGGAGGTCTTAAATTTGTTTTTTTTTATTTTTTGGGGTTATGGAGAGGTAACGCTAGCTCTAAGGAAAAAACTTGAAAAATCCAAACTTGTGGGGCTAGCGTCAACTTAGCCCCCCGAAAGTTCAAACCCCCGTAACTCTCTAGCTGGCGCTAGCTAAGGGCCCGTCTAGCGCAATAGTATTTTTTTCATAAATGTGGAACTTCGGGGGGCCGAAAGGGTCCCGTATCGTCTGATAAAACCATATCTGCATAAAAAGTAACGATCGTACAACGTTAGAGGCAGAGAGTTCGGAAAATGCCTAACAGGGTATTCAAACAATAATAAGGCAGGAGGTATGAGTTATCTACTTTATTGTACTACCGAGTTTTTTGGGACCGAATTTGTTCTATCCTCAGGGTAATAAAAAATAATTGAATAGACTCTAATTGAAAAATTCACTCAAAATATCAAGATATAGTAACATTTTAAATTAGATTTCCAACCAATGTACATTAGAAATTTGAATATAAACTATAAAAGCAGTCTAAAAATAGTTATATGAGTAAGAGCATCCTTAGCGCTATCTGTTTACGATCTGAATCGCAATTTTCCGGTGGAAAATTGATGGTAGGTGACGTTTGACATAACTTAAAAATTAATGACGCCAGCACTCTGGGGTCATGTTTTTATCTGCTAGCGGTTCTAGAAATACGATATTTGATGGCTGGTGTAATTCTGGGATTTATAAATAATTCGCAGGGTGTTGTTTAGTGTTCGTTTATTTATACGCATCCAAGCTGTAACCCAAATTTTCAATAGGAATAAAGAATACACTAAGCCTATAAGTAAATAGAATGAATTATTTATCTTCTAATTATTTTGATTTTGAAGTATTTATGATTAAATAAAATACTTTAAAACATATAGAGCGTCATTATAAATCTGGGTTGTTATGTTTAAAACACTTTGTTTTAAAACAGTGTTTTAAACTGTTTAAAAACAGCCGTCGTGTTTTAAAGGGTTCTGTTTTAAACATGTTTTAAATCTTAAATTTGTTTAAAACATGTTTTAAACGTTAAATTTGCTTAAAACGTTTTTTTTTTTATCTTAAATTTGCTAAATTATATTTTATACTACTTCATTAAGATTTTTTGTTTACATTTTTTAATTTTGGCTAAATTGTTGAAAATGATTCAAATTACATTATTAAACATAACATTTTATTACAATAAAATATCAAATTTATGTGCATAAATGTGATTTTTAAATGCAAGAAATGTTTCTTTCAGTTGTTTTTTTTAAAAGATTTCAATTTGAATCTTTAAACGAGGGTTTTCCCATCCCAGGCTAAGCATGAAGTAAAATTTCGAGTTTAGAAAAGCCTGAAAATTTGGATTGGCCGCGTAGCGAAGCGGAGCGGCCAATCCAAATTAGGCTTTTCTAAACTCGAAATTTTACTTCATGCGCCACAGGTACAAAACACTGAAATATGGCAAAGTTTAAAATATACGGCTTTAGCAATCCAATACGTAGATGTGAATAAAACGTGAGTCAAATTCGGCGCTGAACAAATTGTTTAAAACAGTGATTATAGGCAACCTAATAACTCTAACGTATATTATGTTGCCTATAATTGTTGTTGTATGTGTGTGTTTTTTAAAGTTCCCCGCAAGATTGGGTTTTTCAAGTTTTTTTCTCAGAGCTAGCGCTACCTCCACAACCCCAAAAAATGAAAAAAAAAAACAAATTTAGCCCCAGACCTCCGAGATGAGATTTTTTTACTCAAATTGAATAGTTTAATATTCACAACTAAATTTTGATACGAGAGCTTTTAGATCGAATGTTCATATTACCATTCATTGTTAATTTTAAATGCAAACTTTCTGAACTCATAACTTTACTTCATGCTTAGGCCCTTATTCTCTAACTTTTATCGACAATCGAACGATTCGTTATTGAACGAAATTCGGTATTTTGACGTTTCGTTACGTTTTTGCTATTCTCTAAAAAAATGACAACCGTTCATAAACGATGATGACGTTTAAACTCGATCGTTATTAAACGACATATTTATAGCGTTCGTTAAGTATCAAACTGAATGTTTTATTGTTTTGTTTAATTAATCCTGACACCAAATGGAGCAGGTAATTATTTTAATATTTGAAGAAGTACAGAGAAGGTATGTAAATATTAATTTATCTGTATATTTGTTAAGAGTTAGCGGTGTTAAATTGTTGGCCGTAAGACTATTTCTACGGCTCACTATGTATTGGCTTGTGTTCACGTGGCCCGAAATTACAGTTAATATATTTGGCTTATACTTTGCTTTAGATGGCAATTAAAAGAGAAAAATGGCACTCCCGCCAAAGTAATATTAATAATATTCACATTTTTAATAGGGAAGACTTTAGGAACTTGAGAAGACGATTGAGAGATAATTCAAACCCTTTCGAATTGCCTGAAAATAGTTTTCGTCAACTCTATCGGCTTCCTAGACATTTATGTTTTGAATTATTTAACGAAGTTGAAATTCATTTAAATCAAGCGAAAAGAAATACAAAAATTCCAGCTGTAATAAAATTTATTACAGCAATGCACTTCTATGCTCATGGTAGTTATCAGAAAATTATTGGAGTAGACTATCATTGTGCTTTATCTCAAGCTTCGGTTAGTCGATGTTTGTCTGAGGTTACAACCGTCATAAACGAACATTTGGTCAATAATTATATTCATTTTTCTACAACTTTAGAAAGCACTACTAGGGTAAAACAAGGCTTTTTTGAAAAGTTTCAATTTCCTGGGATAATAGGATGTATTGACTGCACTCATATTGCGATAGTCCCTCCACCATCTAATGATCCAGACAATCCAGGAAATGTTTTCATTAATAGAAAATCATATCACAGCATAAACTGCCAAATAATCTGTAATTCAGATTTGAAAATTTTGAATATAAATGCTAGATACCCTGGATCAGTACATGATGCAGCAATTTGGATGATGAGTAATATTAAAGAATTCCTTAGAAATAATCATAATGTGAACAGAACAACGTGGTTGTTGGGGGATTCTGGATATCCTCTTCAACCATTTTTGATGACGCCCATTCTGGAAGCAAATCCGAATACACCTGAAGGGCGTTATACTGCACAACACATTCGTGTAAGAAATAGCGTAGAGCGATGTATAGGAGTATTTAAAGCATATTTTCGGCAAGATATATTTTCATCGAGCTTTGATTTCGTTTAATTTGTTTGTGAATTACAGATGTCTACGTAGAGACCGCGTTTTGCACTATAAACCAAATGTTGCCGCTACAATAATGTATGCCTGTGCTGCAATCTACAATAAATTAAGGAATAGGAATTGGAACTTCGAGAATGCAGAAATAATAGAAGGTGTATTTTATTAATATTTCACGGCCGTTCATATTAAATTTCAGTATACTTTTTTCAGAGGATAGTGATGATGGTGATGATGATGATCCCAATGATGACTTATTAAATCAAGGTCGTAACACAAGAAACAATATTATCGCTCAGCATTTTGCATAATTTTATTATAATTTTATATATAGATACTACTAATATTTATAACATTAATAAGAAACAAAAAGGAAAATATGAATCATAAATTATTTGAAATTACCTACATTAAGTTAATATAAAAATTTGGGACAGATCTACATGTGCAAATAGTAATTTAAAATAAAATACATAAGAATATACTAAATTAATCAAGTAACAATGGTTGTATCTGGATGTTTTTGTTGAAATTTAAAGATTAACATTTTTAATTTTTGATCTTCTATTTGTACAAGTTTTTCTAAATTGCTGTTAATGTTTTTTAAACTTTGGTTGACTTCATTTTCTATGTTGCTCTTATTGTTTATAATATCTGAGAGTTTAGAAATAGCAGTGCCGAGAGACAATTTACTTTGATAGCTGGTATTATTTTTTTGTTTCTTTGGGTTTGGAGTCCTTGGAGGTGAATTAGAACATTTACGTTTATTGTTTCCTGCCTTCCTACCTAATTGGTTTTGTTCAATAGGTGTTATGGCAATGTAATTATGATTATCAACTTGTAATACTTCATCGCAACCTGGAAGATATACATAATTATTATTGTTTGTCTAATGTTAATTATTGCATTATTTCAACATGTATCATCTGATATAATAAATGTTTTGTTAAGATTCAATATTTACTCGGCTGAACAATAAGGAATAAAATAGTATAATTAAAATTCTTTTACCTTGTTCATTTACAACATTTTTACCGTCATCTGAAGTTATCAACCCAATTTCCGGTACTGCAAGAAAGCCATCTACTACAACTTTTCCAATTACTTGTATTAGTTTCTCTTCTAAATCACTCAAGACTTTCTCAGGAGGGCCACCACCTGTACCATTTTGTGACAACTTAAGTTTCCTGGCCTTTTTTTTCACTGAACATTTCCAATCCGTAAATACCTACAATGTTATTACAATTATTTTACACAACAATTGTCCAATTTATACTTGAGTACCTACCTTTTTCCAAGCTGAAACACTTTTTTGTGGACCCCCTGAAGCATTCAATTTACTTCAAAGTTTTTCCCAAGTCAAATCCAAAACATTTGGATTTTCTGGAGATAACTTATTGGTCCTCAAGGCCTCATTGCTTTCCATTTCTTCAATGTACAACATATATTGTTCTCTGCTGGTTTTTGTACATCTTTTTTTGTTGTCCATTTTGCTTACTAGCGTGTGGTTTTCTAGGTTAGATAATACACGTAAAACTGACGCTGTCATATTACCCGTCTTAAAAACATTCGCTCATCGTTCATTAACGAATCCATGACAATTTTTCTAACGAAGTCAGATACTGAATAACTTTTGAACGATTTTCGTTATATCTATCATTAAATCCGGTCTTAACGATTTTCGTTCATGAACGAATCGAAAAATTAGAGAATAGGGGCATTAGTGTAAAAAAAACACTCGTTAAAACAACGAATTCCCGCAAATTTAAAAATCGCTGTAATTATTGGGATATGTATACTCAAAAGAAAAATGCCCTGTATCTTCTGTTTTAGACACGTTTTAAAGGTGTTTAAAACATGCTTTAAACATATTTGAAACATGTTTTTCATTGTTAATGTTTTAAACGCTGTTTCAATGAAAAAAACACGTTTTGTTAAAAAAAAACTGTTTGTTTTAATTAAAATGAAAAAAAAAACCTTTCTTTAACAGCCCTGCTATAAACGCTACACCCAGTCTCAATGTAGTCTTTTGACAAAAGAGAAAACGTTTGGATAGGCCGATTTTGCACGCAGAAGTTACTCTATTCAATTACATTTATTTATGCCGTTTATTATATACAGAATTTGATTAAATTAAGACGTAAACAGTGGCGTATCCATAGGAATTCCGCGGATTACACGGACTCGAGATTATTAAGGGCCCATATTGCCCAAATAAGCAATAATTATAAAAACAAATAGTTTGTACTAGGATGTTACCAAAAGTATGGAATCGAATTAATATAGACTTTCTGCAAAAATGTTGTCTAATCAAGACTTTTCTCCAAATAATCATTGAAAAAACTACTTCCCGAGTTAATACCCCGACAGATATTGAATTATACAATGATTATTTGAGTTACACAAAAAGATTTACAGTTTTTATGCATAATGTATATGTGAAATGTAACATCGGATTAAACTAAATTCTCACCAAACTAAACGAACAATCAGGAAATTAAACAATTTGAAAAATGACAGGGAGAGATATTTATTGAAAGAATCTTAGGCTTTCTGAAAGAAATTTATTTCTTTCTTGCCAAAAATAATAAAAGATGAATGAATAGATCAATAAATATTTCTAGGCAAACGGATATAATTCAATTAAACATTAATCTAAAATCCGAAGTAACTATTAGCCGTTTAACAACAACAGTGAATGTTTTAAATAAATAATTCTACCTAACGTTGCGGTATACTCAATAGAAATTGGGCTTTAGGGACCACTTGAAACTTTAAAATGGGGTAGGCACATGTACCGAACGATTTTATGCTGATGTTGCAATATTTGTAGAACTATTCGAAGCTTTATTTCGAATATTCCTAATTATAAAACTAATACTGTTTCCATCGCACCCATAAATATTTTTTGGATTTTAAATATTACCATCATTTATAGGACGATGGCTAGGACAGAGGGTCGACGTACTGAAAGTATCGGTTAATTATTGAGTTCATTTTAAACTTTACGTTTTGGTATGGATTTCACCCTCGCATTTGGACTGAAATTTGTACAAGTGGAAATGGCAGCGTTGTATAACGCTTTTGTGTTCGGAGTGACAAGTTTCCACAAAATTGATTGGTAATTTGCTTACGTTACTTTGCTTTTAAAATGGTCGTTTAATATAAGTGACATATTTATAACATGCCATAAATTTACGTAATTTGTATAATCGGAACGAGGTTTCAGAGATTAAATCGAAAGGCTAATAAATTAAATTATATAAGTTCAGTTTATTAAGGGGATTGGGAATTATAACTAAGTCCAAACAACTTCTCAATTATCCCCTTTTTTATTATGTGATTAGGTCATGTGGTTTGTGTTGATGTTACGTTTTAAACTACTTAAGAACTATAAACTTTTAGTAGGGTATAAATTAACAGAGCTATACTTATAATTCTTCACGATGGTCCTACAGAGTGAAAAGTTTTCGCACTTTTACTTTTTTACTTTCCACTTTCCCTTTTTCTAGGGAGAAACTGCTGAAATTGCACACTAGTACACATAAGATAGCGTACAAAAAAGGGGTGGACAGATTTGTTATCAGTTATTAGTGGATTCGGTTCGCTTTCATTAAAGAACTGCCACCATGTAGAGAAAAAGGAACTCTATCTTTATGATAATTTTTACGGCACACTCAAAGGCAACGTTTGCGAATTTTTTATATGCAATAATCCGTACAGTGCGGCAGTGCATGTTATAAATAAATGGTGGTTGTCTCGGGCGCAAGCTACAAATCTCGAATTCTTGACTGTAAAATGTTTTCTGTTATTTTTGTTTATGTTATATTTATGTTGCATTTTCTAAGAATTGTTCCAATATGCAGGTAATCTTTATAGCATAACCAACATAACTTCAATCCTAAATTAAAAATTGCACCATTATAATAATAGTCGCAAATTAAATTTCTCGAAGAATTAGAAATTATTAAATATAACAAGAAAGGTATTTTTAAAAATTATTGAATATAATCAGAAATGTATTCTATTAAATTATTAAATAAGGGGTATAAAAACTAAGCATTTTCCACTTTAATGTTTTTTGTAAAAAATAATAAAACCATGTATCCCTAAAGATACATATATGTATTATACTGTATGTTTTACTACTCAATAGAAAAGAATTGGATGAAAATATAAAGCAAGTTTGGACCAAATTCGCATACAGGTTTATGGACAATTACGATAAGAAATTATAAGTTTATAAAAACATGAATTGGAGATTATCACCTTTGTTTATATACCCGTAAAATATGAGTTAACAATGTCTCTTTAATATATATTTAACCCCTATAGCACTTAAAGTATTGTATTTTGTTTAGTTTCAGGTCAATTATTTTCCATCACAACGTACCCGGCTGAACCCACGTACACTAGTATAAAAGCCTTACCTGTAGTTTATATATTCATTATTCATCTGCTTGATGAAGCCACTGTGTAGCTGAACATGTTGCAGTATTAAACAATAAAGTGAAAACCTTCCAATTCAGTTGTTTTTATTTTAAGAGTCCATGTTAACTCTTTATCATTTATGCGCCTTATCAATAATATCAAATTATTTAATGAAATGCTAAATATTCTCAATGATGTCACAACCTTTACCATAAAAGATTTTTTTTAAACTAGCTCCTGTAATGTAATGGCTACATTATTATTTTGAAAAGTTACAGAAATTGTTTATAACCTTAAAACTGGGTATAATAAAAGTTGTATGTAGTGTGTAAAGCTATTTCGGGGTATTTCAACACCCTAGCTTTCCATAAACGTCCCTATAAACTAAATACGAAGGGAAAATCGATATTCCTTTCGTTCAAGCTGAAAAAAAAACTAGTTTAATTAAACAGATTTAACTCGATTAAGCAGGTATTTATGCCATATATCGATATGTTTATGTATTTATTAATAATTACACGTTAAATACGTATCAATACATTTCATAGAAATATATTATAAAATTAACTTAAAATAAGTAATATCAAGCGATGACGTAATAAAACTACGCGCCTTATGAGTATTTACTAAGTAGCATAACTCTCCAAAACTTCTTTTGATTAATTATTAACTCTTGGCTAGAAGGGGAGTTTTTTCAACGCATTACGGATTTTAATGTTTTTGTCAAAGCCATGCCAACACCAGACAGATTAATGAAACCTGAATATAATTTTTACGAATGGTAGTGCATTTCAGATACTTCACACAAAATGTTATATTTAATATCATAAATTATATTAAATATTCCATTTTCAATCAATCAATCAATCCTTTAAAAACGAATGATATTATCTAGCAGCAAAAAAATTAAAATAATAGCCAAATCTCTGTTATTTGCTAATAATGTATCTACTTATCTTTATTAATTCAGAAAACGATAAATCAATATACAGAACTATGAGTAGATCTATCGTAAATTCTAGCAGATTATGTTATGAACATTGAAAATGAAAACTATATTTCAAAATATATTACAAAATCTATTGAAATATGTACAATGTACAGGGTGAGCGAAACTCGATGTCTCAGCTCTATTATGAGAAAAGGAAAAACGATAAAAGAAATCTGAAAAGAGGTTCATAAATGGGATTGAGTAAGGTTTTTCTAAATTTGGAATCTAAGGTAATGGCGTCATCGAATATTTTTTTCCAGAAACATACCTATATTTTTGATTATTTAAAAAGAGCAATTTTTTCTGAATAAACTTTGTAGAGAAGAAAATTTGCTATCTTCTTCCGTTAAAAAATTAAAAACAAACTTTAAAAAAAGTATTATCAAAAATTCACAATTGTCACGACTTAAACAAATTGCCTTTGAAAGCAAATAACAAAGTCGCATTTGTCAATAATTAAACTAATGGTTGACAAATATTGTTTTGTTGCCATTTGATTTTGAAAAATGTTTACGCACAACGAAAATATCGACATGTTATTAGTTTATGGAGAATCTCAAAAGAACCCTTGAAGAGCAGTTCAGCTATACGCCCAGAGATACCCTGAACGTGTTATTCCAACCTTAAAAATATTTGCAAGATTGGAACGCAATATACGTGCAAACAACGAGTCATTTTCTGCTCGAAAGGGAAAACAAATTGCTAAAAGACCATCCAAGGAACTCGATCCGGCAAGCCCGTTTCGAGTTGAATTTAAAATATTGTTCGGTACGACAAATTTTGAAAGGAAATGGTTACCACGATTATAAACTTCACAACTTAGAACACTTGTCAGATCAACATCAACGAAGAATAAATTATTGTGTCCAAGTAATGGTAAACTTAAACATCAATGACAATCGATTTTTCCAGCATGTGTTGTGGACGGATGAAAGCCGGTTTGTTAGTAACGGTAAGCCCAATAAAAAAATGAACATTTTTGGGCTACTGAAAATCTACATTTTGTCAATCCGATTGAAAACCAAGGACACTTCGGTATTCACGTTTGGTGTGGTATTATTTATGGGCATTTGATTGGTCTATATTTTTACGAAGGAGTTTTACGCAGTGAGCAATATTTGCAATTTCTTCAAGAACAACTTCCATAAAGCACGAGTTGTCTAACAATATTTAAATGAAACTTATGGAGAAAATTGGATGGGTATAAATGGACCGATGCAGTGGACGCCTAAATCACCGGACTTGACCCCACTTGACTTCTTCTTGTGGGAAACTTTGAAAAACAAAGTTTACAAAACACCATCTGTTAACTTTGAACATTTAAAAAAAAAATCAAGCACACGCTTGCGATGAACTATCTAGAGAAATGTTACGTAAGGCTTCAAAAATAGACGTAAGGCGGAGATTAGATTTATTTAGTTTAAAACACTTTTTTAAAAACAGTGTTTTAAACATGTTTAAAAAGAGCCGTCGTGTTTTGAACGGTTTTGTTTTAAACATGTTTTAAATCTTAAATTTGTTTAAAACATGTTTTAAACGTTAAATTTGTTTAAAACGTTTATTTTATTATCTTAAATTTGATAAATTATATTTTTTTAAAGATTTTTTACTTACATTTTTAGATTTTAACTAAATTGTTGAAGATATTTCAAACTACATTAATAAACTTAACATTTTATTACAATAAAATATCACAACTGTGTGTGCAGTAATGTGATTTTTAAATACGGGGAATTGTTCTTTCAGGTATGCACTGTAAATTTTACGACATTCGTTGCTTTTTTAAAAGATTTCAATTTGAATCTTTAAACGAGAGTTTTCCACTCCCAGACTAAGCATGAAGTAAAATTTCGAATTTAGAAAAGCCTGAAAATTTGGATTGGCCGCGTAGCGAAGCGGAGCGGCCAATCCAAATTAGGCTTTTCTAAACTCGAAATTTTACTTCATGCGCCACACGTATAAAACACTAATATATCGTAAAGTTTAAAATATACGGCTTTAGCAATCTAATATGTAGATGTGAATAAAACGTAAGTCAAATTCTGCGCTGAACAAATTGTTTAAAACAGTGTTTATAGGCAACCCAATAACTCTAACGTATATTAGGTTCCCTATAATTGTTGTTGTATGTGTGTGTTTTTGAACTTCACTGTAAATCGGTGTTTTTAAGCGTGGCGCATGAAGTAAAATTTCGAGTTTAGAAAAGCCTAATTTGGGTTGGCCGCCCCGCTTCGCTACGCGGCCAATCAAAATTCTTAGGCTTTTCTAAACTCGAATCTTTACTTCATGCTTAGTCTGGGAGTGGAAAATACTCGTTAAAAGCCCCAAATTAACCGCTTTGAAACAACGAATTCCCGCAAATTAAAAAAACGCCGTAATTATCGGGATATGTATAGTCAAAAGAAAAATGCCCTGTTCTATTTTAAACACGTTTTAAACGTGTTTTAAACACGTTTCAAACATGTTTTTAATCGTTAATGTTTTAAACGTTGTTTATTTGTTGTTTAATTTATATATTTATTGTAACTTATGCGTATTATTATTTTGTTTTTATATATTTTTTGTAATATTGTAAAAAGGAGAAATCCGTATTAAAAAAATTATAGTAATATAGTAACATATTATGTGTTTTAATGTTTAATTAATGATAATTAATAATATTAATTAATGATGTTTCATTATTGACAGATGCGACTTCGATATTTGCTTTCAAAGGCTACTTGTTTAAATCGTGACAATTGTGAATTTTTGATAATACTTTCTTCTAAGTTTGCTTATACGTTTTTAAGGGATGAAGATAGCAATTTTTTTCTCTACTAAGTTTATTCAGAAAAATCAGTTCTTTTTAAATATCCAAAAGTATAGGTATGTTTCTGGGAGAAAAATAATCGATGACGTCATTAGATCAGTTTGCAAATTTAGAAAAAAAATCAATTTTGGCTTAAAATGAACATTACTCAATTCCATTTATGAACCGCTTTTCAGATTTTTTCTATCGTTTTTCCTTTTCTTGTAATAGAGCTGAGACATCTAGTTTCGCTCACCCTGTACATTGTTATTGTTTATTTACGGATATCCATTTAAAATAAATACATAATGCTTAGTCTAAAATAAGTTAAAAGTAATAATTAAGTTAAAATATATAAAATCACAAACGATATACACAACAGATTAAAATCAAAATGCTTATCACTATGCTAAAAGTAATAAATAAGGTTAAAATATAAATCACAAACAATATACAAATAAAAAAAACAAAACAGATTAAAATGTAAACAATAATAAAAATCTAATTTGTCTCATCATTTATTTCATGATATGCTGTTATATGTATTGTGGGCAGTGCTGCCAAACCTTCCGTTTTATCGGTAGATCTACCGCTTTTATTGACAAAATACCGCCCTACCGCTACGAGCAGCTATATACCGCTTTTTTACTTTTTTCTTATTATATTTTACTACCCTAAAATAAAATTGCTGTTTGTTTTTATTATAAAATAAGTATAATTTACTCGTAATATTTCAAAAAGATGTAAGAAGTCTAGATTTAAAAAAAAACATATATAATTATCCCTAAGCAAAACATTAAATTTAACGACCTTTTATCATTTAAGGTTACCTCAAATGTCGATATGTTGTTTCGTTTTTTTTTTATTATTCGAAATCGAAGACAACTTTTAAGAACTAAATATAAAAAAATTGAGACCTCTTAAGAAGAAAAAAACGGTAGAAAGCCGTCAATTTTCATCAACCGTTTTCTAACGCTTTTTTTTGTATGCAATCTACCGCTAATTTATTTTACGACCTGGCACCACTGATTGTGGGTACGAGTACATGGTAAGATTATAAGCAACAATCATTATTTATTAAAACAATTAGGATGAGCTAGATTTATGGGCACCCGCAGAATCTTTGGCCGCTCCGCTTTGTTCTTGCTACGCGACCAAAGCAAATTTTCAAGCTTTTCTAAACTCGAAATTTTACTTCATGCTTAATCTAGAAATGGAAAACACTTGCTTAAAACTTAAAATTTAAAAAAATAACGAATATCTAAAGATTTACTTAAAAGAAAAAACTCCCTGTATATAAAAAGCAATATAAGCAGTTATACCGTTCGTTTGTTTTATCGTGCTCACTATTGGGATCTCGTACACTATTACGCGAAATTAGACAAAAGTTTTTATTTTTGATACAAAATAAAACAGTGTTAACGAATTTCATCTCGCGTTTTTGTTTTTAAAGTAGGGAAGAGTGGGGCAGGTTGTTACTGTTTTGGTAATTTAACTCCCTAACCTTATTTCTCTAGCCAGGAGCTACAAATATATATTTAGAAGATAACTTGACATGTCTAGCAACTACTTGAATAGTTTATTTAAAAACATATACTGCAGTTTTTCTGTAAAAAAATATATATGAATGAAGTGGCTTTTGTGCAGATATGCCCCACGGTGGGGTATATTAAGGACATCGACGGAGTACTTTCGGAAGTAGATGTGTATATTGAAAACAGTTATAATAGCAAATGTAAAAAAATATATATGAATGAAGTGACTTTTGTGCAGATATGCCCCACGGTGGGGTATATTTAGGATATCGACGGAGTACTTTCGTAGATGTGTTTATTGAAAAAAGTTATAATCGCAAATTGGTTGCCACCATGTAAACAGGTGACAACCAATTTGAAATGTTAAATTTCCCTGACTTTTCCCTGAATCTTTTCTGATGCCAGATTTTAGTCCCTGACCCCTTAAAATAATTTCATATAACCCAACCAAATATAGGGAAGAAAAAAGTTATTCAAGATATACTAAAAGGTGAAAAGAAAACATATTATAAAGCACGAACTTAAAAATCGCAAAATTTGATAATACATTTCTAAAATTTATTACTGCGAAATCAAATATAAGCAGTATATTTTGAACTTCACAATACTGTCAATTTTTTATACGCGTGGCGCATGAAGTAAAATTTCGAGTTTAGAAAAGCCTGAAAATTTGAATTTGCCGGGGCACGACTTTCAGGTTTTTCTAAACTCGAAATTTTACTTCATGCTTAGTCACCCGTTACAAATTTCAATTTGAACTCTTTTATAAAATCAACGAATACCTGAAAAATAACATAGTGTACGTCGTATGTATAAGTACTTCAAAGAAAAAATCCTTGATTTTCGTGTCTAGACGTCAACAATTGCGAAAGGTCTAAAATGTCGAGAAAGTATAAAAAAAACATTTTTAGAAAATCTATTATACTTTTCATATGTCGAATAATTAAATTAAATTCTAAATGTTTTTGATTTTCATCACTTAACAAGACTTTAATTTTAATAATTCGCTTGTTTTTGGGCCGAAAAATCGTGAATTTCAGTATTTTGAAAAAAAAAATTCAACAAATCTGTACTTTTTTTAAATGTTTGTGAAACTTTAATCTTTCGTTGTTTTAAAAAAATGTGTGAATTTCAGTAATTTGATCATTTATAGTAAATTACAATAAATCTGTAATTTCTCTAAATTTGACTGAAGTTTGAATCTTTCTTACAGTTTCGTGTGTTTCATTAATTTAATATTTGTCGTAAAATTACAACAAATCTGAAATTTATATAATTTTTTTCAAATTTGAATCTTTTTTTCAATTTACATAAATTTTAAAAATTTCTTGAATTTCAGTACTTTCAAAACTGTAATTTCTATAAATTTTGGTCAAATTTTAATTTTTCTATCAATTGAAATGGATTTCAAAAAAAATATGAAATTGTAATTTGATAATTTTCGAAAAATTATAATATATCTGTCATTTCTTTAACTGTTGGTTAACTTTAAATCTTTCTTCAATTTACATAACTTTCACAATTTATTCGAAAAATTCGTAAAGTTTAGTAAAATTTCAATATTAAAAAAAATTTTATTCGCAGAATTTGATAATTTTCCAATTTTATTAAATTTTTGGAAGACTTTCGTAAATCACAATGTTTATGATAATTCGTCAAGCTAGAAAATAATTTTGTTTTCCTTCAACTTTTTAACTTTGAAAAAATAAGAAATTTATGTAGACTCATCAAAATTGATAAAAACGTAATAAACTGGCAATAGTTAGTAAATACACAAATGTTCATGAACATAAATTTATTTATTCTTTCATTTATTTATTAATTCAATTAACGAACCAATTTCAGATTATATAGATAGAAAAGATTTACTAATTTTAATGAAAACATTAAATAATAAACTTAAATAATCGTTTGCTGTTTTTTTATAACTTTATTAATATTTCTTAATTATGACGACTTTTATTTAATCGAGTGTTTCGCGAATTTTCAGTAATATCTTATTGATCATCTAACGGGGGTTTTCACTCCCAGATTAAGCAAGAAGTAAAATTTCGAGTTTAGAAAAGCCTGAAAATTTGGATTTACTGGGGCGCGCGAGCGAAGCGAGTCGCGCCCTAGCAAATCCAAATTTTGAGACTTTTCTAAACTCGAAATTTTACTTCATGCGCAACGCTTATATATAACTAACTTTAAGTGAAATCTTTAACTACTTAGAATAAAATAAATTTAGTATTTCAATTATCAGTTGTTCAAATTACAGGGAAGGTGATATGCTATGATAGACATCTCATCATTTTTTTTAAAGTTTTTTTATTATTATTTATTGTGTCAAATTCGTGCTCCGAACAGAACTAACATTTTGTTAATTCTTTAATCGTGTTATTTGCATATTTATTATTATTTTCCATTTAAAAAATCCCTGATTTTTCGCTGAAAAGGCCGAATTTCCTTGACTTTTCCAAGACTTTTCCCAATGAATAAAATCCTCTGACTTTTCCCTGACTTTTCCGGTTTTGTCGGTTAGTCGCCACCCTGGTTCATTATCTAAAACTGTATTCAATATTTAGAGAGTCAAACTTGACATTAAACGTAATTAAATTAGCCAAATGTGTAGTACCTGCAATAGGAACTGGATGAAACAATGTTGACTCCATGTCATTCCTTAAATTGATAACTTATCATTACTAAACAATATGTCAAAACTGTTGTTTCAATGCCTGAAAATGTTAACTTAAAAGTACACATATTCGTCCAATCTTATAGTTTGGCCTATACAATAAGCAATCCCAAAGTGCCCCACCTTCAATGTCCGGAGCTGCCCCATGCGTTCGAAATGTGTTTACATGTGATGAATCTATATTTCACAATGTTCAAGGCAAATGAAATATGGTATGTGTAGTGCACAAATATTTATTCTCTTACATACTTCGTTAACAATTTAAAATGCTACCTCAAAAACATTTATTACGCGAGTAATTATTAAGCACAAAACTTACTTTGTGCAGCATGATGTTTTCGTAATATCTTCACTAAATCTTTGTTATCAATCCACAAAAAGTATCAAATGTGTAGACCTTTCAGAAAGATACAAATCTGAAGTGTCCGAAGGTGCCCCATGTACCAACCTGCCCCACTCTACCCTAAAGTGAAAAAAGTCGAAATCGACAAAAAATATTTCTGTTATAACTTTGCTAATTGGAAAGAAAACGAGCTGAAATTTGAAATATACTCCTATTACGTCCTGAAAACACTACAAAATAGACAGATTTTATATAGGGTGTCCCATTTTCAACTTACATTAAAAAATATATATTCTTTTACCAGACATATTGGATTTTTATATCATTGAATTGAGAAGGAAATATGAGTTGGGAATCATGGGCCAATTAAAATAGTAAATTTATATCTCATAAAATGGAACACCCTGTACAACATTTTAACATTTCTTCATGTTTATAACAACTAATTTAAGTCAAATGTGAAGCTTTTATTACTAGCAGTAATAAATATGTTATTATATTTTATGTTAATTAACATAAATTATAATTATTTACGTTAATAACGTCAATTTATGTCAAAAGAAAATAATGAAAGTCAAGAAAATAAAGAGCATTATTTTCTTGAATTCCATTATTTTCTTTTGACATAAATTGACGTTATTAACGAAAATAATTATAATTTATGTTAATTAACATAAAATATAATAATATATTTATTACTGCTAGTAATAAAAGCTTCACATTTGACTTAAATTAGTTGTTATAAACATGAAGAAATGTTAAAATGTTGTACAGGGTGTTCCATTTTATGAGATATAAATTTACTATTTTAATTGGCCCATGATTCCCAACTCATATTTCCTTCTCAATTCAATGATATAAAAATCCAATATGTCTGGTAAAAGAATATATATCGGTTAAATTTGAGATAATTTTAGTTTAGCGTCAAAGAAAAGTACCCTACTTTTATAATCATTTCAAATAGATTAGAATATAAAAAAATCATAACTTTTAAAAAAATTATTTAGTTATCTTTGTAAACTTTTGTGTTGGCATTTATTGCTCTTCCAAAAAATGTGAAAATCCAAAAATACTCCATTCGTAGTTTTTATATGAACATAAAACATAAAATAAATCATAGCTTTGAGGAAATATTGATTTAAATATTGAGCAAATATTGTTTTTTTTCAAATATGTGAAAATTCAAAAGTACCAATTTTAAAGTATGTGAGTTATTTTCAAATAAACATAGGAAAAAATGTAATTCTATAAAAGTTCAAGTGAAATCGCGAAATTGGGCAAACACCACTTTTTTAAAATATGTGAAATTCCAAAAATACTATACTCAATGACATTAGAAGCGTAACACCAAGAAGGAATGATTTTTTTGAATTCATATTTTAGCAACAGAGTGACTATATTTAAAGCATACATTGATAACAATTTCAACCTTGTGCCTTTTATATTTATTGTAAAAAAAAATATTTCACTTTTTCTTTTTTAATAAAACTATTTATATGAGCTGTTTAGTACAGATGTTTTTAGTTTTCTTGTTTCCGTTGAGTGTGTTAAGCTTAAATAAAATGCCTCGAGTCCGAAGACGTCCACAATATCACCATTTGAGCGATTTTGACCGGGGTCGAGTTGTTGCTTATCGAGATGTCGGTATGTCCTATCGCGAAATTGCCCGCCGTATTGATTCCACTGCAGCAACTGTAATACGTGTGTATCAGGTATGGACAGAAGAAGGTAGAGGAGCCAGAAGAAGACCAATTGGTCAACCAAGGCGTACCACAGAACGTCAAGATCGGCGCTTAAGACAAATTGCCCTGCGAGACCGTTTCGCTACTACGCGTCAAATCGGTGATCAATGGATTGGAGAAGAAGGTAGGCCCGTTAGTATGCGAACCTTATATCGCCGCATTCAATCCTTTGGGCTTCTTTCGTACCGTCCAGGATTAGTGCTTCCTTTAACAGCGAGACACTGTCGCCAAAGGTTGGACTGGTGCAGAGAACGGCAGCATTGGGAGGCAGAATGGCACGATGTCGTATTCAGCGATGAATCACGATTTTGTTTAGGCACGCATGATGGCCGTAGAAGGGTACGACCCTACCGTGGAGAACGACCTGATCTTAGGTTTGCTATTGAGAGGCATGTACACAGGACTGCTGTAGTAATGGTTTGGGGGGCTATTGCTTATGGTAGTCGATCACCTCTTGTATTCATTCGGGACAGTATGACAGCTGCGCGTTATGTTGAAGACGTCATACGACCGACTTTGTTGCCTTATTTAGATGGCCGCCCAGACGTACTTTTTCAACAAGATAACGCACGTCCCCATATTGCTCGTCGAACTATGAACTTTCTTAATGAAGCTGGTGTTAATGTTTTGGCGTGGCCGCCCCGCTCGCCGGATTTAAATCCCATTGAACATGTGTGGGATATCATGGGAAGAAGAATATTCTCTTTGCACCATCCTCCACAGACTCTAGCACAGTTGATCGATGAAATTCAAGTTGCTTGGAACGAGATGCCTCAAGAAGACATCGACCATCTCATTTTGTCGATGCCCAGACGTCTACAGGAGTGTATACAGCAAAGGGGTCGCCAAACACATTATTATTTTTTTTAGATTGTTTTTTAATAAAATTTCTTGAAAATGTAATCATTTCATTCTTGATGTAAGACTACCATACTGGCAAAAAATCAAGTTAAAATAATAACTCCTTCTGGGTGTTACGCTTCTAATGTCATTGAGTATACATTCGTAGTTTTTGAGCACATAAGAAAAAGTGGGGAAAAGTGTGAAGTGTGAGATACTTCGAATGATAAGGTATACTTGACAACAGTCTCCCTCATTTCCAGCAGCCACCTTACCAAGCGCACACAGTTTTCAGTCCTGTGACGTAGACAATGTGACTTCCTATATGTTCCATTCTATCGCATTCTAATCCAGCGTTCCTTATATACACTATATACTCGATCGTCCTTGGGCCATGGGATTTTTATATTTTGGATTCTCTAGGAAAAAATACAAAAGTTTTATGTCAAACATTTGTTTGTATTCGTGACAGATGGCGCTGTAATCGACAAAAATGATGCTGAGCGTTTTTCAGATAATGTTTGCTCACGTTTTTTTTTAATACAAAGTTGTCAAAACCTTTTAATCGGATGGTCCATGCACTCATTACAAAGAAAACGGAGGAACACTGTCACAGGAGAATTCAATAAAATAACTGTGCTGTGCAACGCGATTCCTGTTTGCCTAGTTAGTATTGTCAACATATTGCATCGTTATAAGTACTATCCATATCACATTTTACTGAATCTTTGCCATTATACTATTTTCAGATCAGTCTACATTCACAAACCATGGTAACATTATTCGTCATAACAAGCATTACTAGAGTGTAGAAAATCCCCACTAGTTACGCCAAGTTGAACATCAACGTCCTTGGTCAGTTAACGTTTGGTGTGGGATAATAGCGATTAAACTCATTGTTTCTTATTTTATTGAATGAAATCAAATATGGACATTTTTTATAGCAAGAACTACCAATACTACTTTAGCATGTTGCCTTAGACGTTCTACAAAGTGGTTTCAGTTTTAGACCGTGATTAGAATGGTCGGTGGATTGGCAGAGGTGGCCCTGGTATCTGGTATTGGAGAGTGCGCATTGCTGCACTCCACTTAGACCTCATTAGGCCCATTGTGCTGCCTCCCACTACGGATCACTCATTCTCAACTCAACTATCACACCTTGCCTAGGTAGTCCAGTATTACTGAGGTGGGCAAATCCCTGATGATGTCCATCGTCTGCCATCTCTCACCCAGTATAGATCCTCTAGTAGACGAGGATGTGGCTGGCAGTCTCGTCTTCCATTTCATACCCTCTACAAGATGGGAAGTCAACTATTCCCATCTTGTATAAATGTCCATTGAACCCGCAGTGACCGGTTATAACAGCGGTTATTGGCCTGCTAGGTCGCCTCATTTGACATCGCCGGATGTCTGTGGGGTTACCTACAAAAATAGGGTTTATCAACAAATGCCAACAGATCGTGAAAACATGATAGAACGCAGAAGAAAAGCTTGTGCTGAAATTCCCGCAGATATCCTCTGTCCTGTGCAGAGTCATTTGAAAGAAGGATCAATAAGTGTTGAAGGTAGAATTTTTAAACACTTAATGTAATTGGAAAAAACACTAATTTAAAACAATAGATGAAGCACCCCAAAGGAAATAGAAAACTGCTACTTGAAAGTCGTAGTTCCTGGGTAACGCTAAAAGTGTTTCACTTATTGTTAAAGGAATCAATGAACTTTTTCGATTAAAGCGCCATCTGTGAAGGAAATTAAATCAATACTAAAATAACATTTGCTATAATCTAAAGTGTGTTTCAATAAAGATTTTAGAATAACTTCCGTTCCCACCCTCGGAGCGTGGGAGTGGGGGTTAATTCAAAATATCACATACGTCTACTTTTATTTCTCTGATTTGATGTGTATTTCTCGAGAAATCAAAAACTTACAACGATTTTTTTACCTATTTTACGAGTTCCAAAAAACTGTTGAGATAAACTTGTATTTTGTCCTGGAGAATCCCAATCTGCACCCCCTCTTAGCGACTCCCAATAGGTGCGGCATGGGGGGTCGAGTTTGGTATCAATTGATGTCCCCCTTCGAGACGAACAAATTTTAATTTAAAATTTGTTTGATCCGATTTCAGCGTCTTTGAACATCCTGTATAATGATTACATTCCATGTACTCAATAGAATTTATAAAAAAACAAATCTAAGGGAATTTCGTTTATACTATTTTTATTAAATTTATTACAGTTGTAGAGCAAGAATATAACAAATAGATTAATATTATAATTTTTGAATTCAAATTATGTCAATAATGAGTTATTGTGGTCGAATCTGTTCATAGTAAATGACTCAGTTCTATATATAGTTTTATTATAACTATAAATTTAACATACATTTCAGTATTAAGCTAGAATTAATTTTTACTCTCGTTTCCACCAATTTCGACAATTTATCACGTTTCCATAAATATACATTTAATTCAACAATAAAGTAGAACTTAAGTTTTTAAAAGGATACTCACATCAGAACGCTTATCAAGAATCAATGTAAATTGTCAACCCAAACTAAAAAAACACGTTAAACGATGCGATCACGAAAAGATAGAAACATCAAATTTAAACATTTGCGGTGATGTTAACCCAAGTAAGCTCAACACAGTGAAAGTATAGTGAGAGTTTTATAATTTTAACGTGTTTATGTGCCGTATTTTGTATTTTACAAGAATTGTTTTACATCAACTCCAACAACGCATTGCTGCGAACACATTTTTGTAACATAACCTCAATTTTAATTTTTAACAACAACAAATATAATTGCGATTAGTAATGATATGGAAGTCAAGCGTAAGCAGCGTCACTGTAAAATTTTATATACTCTATCATTACAATAAAAATTACTTACAGAAACGTGAATATTTATATATATATATATATACCACGAGTCTCCTTAAAATAATTACGATGCCCGAAAAAGGCAACGCCTCGCGAAACTTCTATAAAACTTTAAAAAACCTGGGAATCCCATAAATACCGGAAATGGGTTCAAAATTTAGGCTCACACCGAAATAAATGTTTCGTAGGTCGTAATAGATAAGTTTCTGTGTTGGCAAAGTGTTTTTATTAACTAGGGGAATTCCTCAGCCGCTCCTTGTTTATGAGGCGTGGGCCTTTCGCCCCAGGAACACCAGCGATCAAACGTTCGCAAAGATCGAAATTGTGGAGGAACCGAATTAAAATCAGATTATGACGCCGATCCGATACATGATGATTGCCAGAGCTAAAATACTATCAATTACTCACAAATCACTCTACCAATTCCTACGATATAATTCTATTACTTCTATCTCTACAAGATATAATTAAACAGGATGCGGATAAAGTATAGAACAATGCAAATATATTTTATAGAAATTATGATATCACTGAAATGTTTGCAGGTAGGTGTATTAATACATGGAACATCTGAACATTTCAAATTTCGACTATTTTTATTTTATATTGTATTTCGTGACTACAACTTAGGCCTTAGACTTGTATTTCTCACAAGGAATCCAAAAAGTTAATAATATATGTGGCGTCAAATGCTGTCAGATTTCAAATTACAAACTGGTGGCGTTGCCGGTGGAGCCGGAAGCGCAGTAACTTAAAAAGCCTGCAAAATTTCAGTTATATCACAATGATTTGAAAAATGATTTAAGAAAGAAAACACTTGGTTAAATGTCACTAATATTTTGGTTTTTTATTTTTTATTCGTTTTAATAAAATTTATAAAATTGTGTATCTGTATGTTGATCTGCATAACCATGTTACTTGTATTGTAGATAAATGTAAACCCTGTAACTGGACTTTGTCTGTTGGGTTTTCGTATGAATAAATAAATAAATTAGTTTCGACTTTGAGTCATTCTCGAGGTGATATCACAATTTCCGTTTTAAAGATATTTGCGTTATTCTATACTTTCTCCCAATTCTGTATATAAACCTATAGTTAAAATCAGTAGTAAATTCTGAATGCCCTTTAAATAATTTATGTATGTAAAGCTGTGTATAAGTTACTTACATTATGATACAAAACCGGGGATGGTTGTTCGCAGTACAGAGTGTATAGTTTAGTCATCAAGTTCATAAAACTTATGCAGACATAAAAGCAAAGGAGCATATTGTGTTCAGTACCCCGACCACAGCACTGGGGAAACTACCATACTGATGAGAGCCAACAATCCGAAACGCGTATACCAGGTAGTGCATTGGATGCGCCATAGGGATTTCAATGTATTTTTTAAATACGATTACATATGGCTTCTAATAATTATATGTAAAATGGATAATGTTACATTCATCAATGAAATTTACATGAACTAAAATATAAAATTACTTTAACGTTTCAAAATAAGATTTACACTGACCTAGAATGCGAAGTTATCAATATAACCTGAAAATAGCGCAACCAGATGTTTTTCGCCTGGTTTACCTTTCATTAAGTTTTGTTCACATCAAACATCTGTAACTTTTTTTTGTTTTTGATAGGGTCACGACGAGTTATTATTATTATTTTTAAATAACAACTCCCCGTGCATGGGAATCGAACCCGGTCTGTGGCTCGCCATCACCTGCCCACCTGTAAGATTACTTTTTCCTTAATATTTCAACACATATTATTAATCATTTTGTTTTTTACCATTACCTACAGTGTAACCCTGAAGAAGGGACAAATTTAAATCCCGATAGCTTGGTCATGCAATAAAGTTTGAGAGAAGTAAATTCTGCCTCTTTGTGTCTGTAATAACCTAAATGCATAAACAATGTGTATGAGCTCTTATACGTGAAATATCTTAATTAAATGCACTAATATCGACTTACTGACTTGCCATTTTGATAAATGTTAATAATATATTGAGTTTATGAAAAGCTGTTTATTGTTATAGTAAATGAGTATAACTATTATTGAGTCAATGATTAAAATAATTTTTCAGAATTAAATAAATCTTCTGGCCATAATATATTACCGCGTTGTTAAAGACCTATTTCTCCGGATAGTATCCCAACGGGATATAGTAAATACGCAGTGATTAATGATGAAGTTCACAGACATGTGTACTTTATATGAAACAAAGAGCCAGTCTAAAAATGTGTTTCTATCTCCTTCGACATTTATATATGGCCCGTTATACGTATAATAAATACTGAAAAGATTTCACAAATATGTCAAATTCTTACAAAATCTCCTGTATGCGTTTAAAATGAGAATAAACCTCCTTTCGACCCTTTAACATATTACAGGATATTCGTAAAATAAAAGAAGGAAATCTAAAAGATGAGATAATAAAATACGACCTTTTTGTTACATTAGAATTTAAGGTTTAATTTTGGTTATTACAATAGTTTCAATAATTAATTTAATTTCCAGAAAGAGTTTTTTTCGATAACTTTATATGACTGGGACTTTATTATGTGACTATGGTTTCGACAACTTTAAGTTGTCACTATCAATTTAAAAGTGATTTCAGTTATCAATTGTACAGGTATATACATACCGTTTGTCCCCGGATTACTACCTAGATAGGGGACACTTTTTTATTATCAATTTTTTGACAAAAAGTAATTCTTTACAAACAGTTTTGGATGACTTAAACACACTGCTTTCAGTATCAAATCTTGAATTGACTATAGAAAGCAACAATTAAGAAAAACTAAACGTGTGATAAGTGAGAAGTATCTCTAACCTTTTAGAGAAAAATATTATTAAAAAAAGGAATTTATAATCAAAAATTATGTCTAGATACAAAATATGACCTTAATAAAAACACCGGTAATTCTCTTTATTGATATACATATCTCTATATGTACCCATAAGAAAAATACGAGTTTAATATATATATATATATATATATATATATATATATATATATATATATATATATATATATATATATATATATATATATATATATATGTATCACTGTTTCTTCGGGTTTGGTCCCGCGTATTTTCTTGGCTCTGGTCCATTATATTTTTAATTCGACGTTTCGATGACGTCGCAGTCATCATCGTCAGGAATAACTATCAAAATTCCATTGCTCTAGCAACCACTTGTTTGACTTTTACGTACTACTTGATGCGTGAATTTCTTGTTTGGCTTCGTGTTACTCTTCTGTTTTGTTCTTCTAATGATGTAGTAGTGACAATTTCAATATTATTTTCGGAAGGTGTTGGGTTTTGAATTTCTTGGTTGTTGTTCGGAGATAATATATTTTGACCAGAATTTATACAAGTTTTCCAAATTGGTGGTAGTCTTTTAGCATCATCTCTTTGATTTAGACTGTTCGGCCTCTTTTCAATTTCTATCGCTTCTCTAATAATCCTCGCGTGGAAGTAGTCTGTCTTTTTTAAAATTCTCGTTTTTTCGAAATTTATTGTATGTTTAGAAATGTTTACGTGTTGAAATAAAGAAGATTGTGGATCAGACTTTCTTACTGCTAAAATGTGTTCATCTCGACGAGTACTAATTTTCCGGTTTGTTTGTCCTACATAGCTCTTCTCACACATACCACATGGAATTTCATATACGCCTTGAGCTTCAAGTGGGATAATTTCTTTTGGAGTTCGGAGTAAATTTTGAATTTTTGTGTGTATATTGAAACAAGTTCTAATATTGTATTTGGAGAGGACTTTTCCGATTTTATCAGTTGTTCCTTTAATGTAGGGAAGGGTGACGTTGCTACACGGACTTTCACTTCTTGTTTTTGGACTTTTGTTTCTGTTTAATTTATTGATTGTTTTTTTGGAAAACCCATTTTGCATTAATGCCTTTTTGACATTGGATATTTCAATATTTAAGTGGTGTTCATCCGATAGCGTACGTGCTCTTAGTAGAAGAGATTTTGCCACAGACGCTATTTGAGCTGGATGGTGATGTGACTTCGCATTCAAGTACCTGTTTGTGTGTGCAGGTTTTCGGTATACGGTGTAATTTAAGTTTCCACTAGGATTTCGGATAATAAGAGTGTCCAGAAAGGGCAAACGTTTGTTTTCTTCAACTTCCATTGTGAATTGAATTAGGCCGAACAGTCTAAATCAAAGAGATGATGCTAAAAGACTACCACCAATTTGGAAAACTTGTATAAATTCTGGTCATTATCTCCGAACAACAACCAAGAAATTCAAAACCCAACCCCTTCCGAAAATAATATTGAAATTGTCACTACTACATCATTAGAAGAACAAAACAGAAGAGTAACACGAAGCCAAACAAGAAATTCACACATCAAGTAGTACGTAAAAGTCAAACAAGTGGTTGCTAGAGCAATGGAATTTTGATAGTTATTCCTGACGATGATGACTGCGACGTCATCGAAACGTCGAATTAAAAATATAATGGACCAGAGCCAAGAAAATACGCGGGACCAAACCCGAAGAAACAGTGATACATGTTACGCCCGCGAAAATCTACGTTTTAACATATATATATATATATAAAAAAACGAAGCGTCCTTGAAAATTTAAATTAGCGTAAAGAGTTGCCACAAGAAAGTTTACATTATCTTAATAAAAATGAAGTTTTAACAACTTCTGGTTATAGAGCGAAAGAGGTTAGAGATAAATAAATTTTATTTTCGCCATTGATTAAAACACGAAAAAGTGATCCTGGCTCGCAAAAACGGTTTATAAATAGTTCTTTAAATAAACAAGTTTTTTATGTGACACCTAAAAAAGAAAAATATGAATTTAATATAAAAAACAAAAAGGAAACGTCCTTGGGCGTAAAAAGTTGCTACAAGAAAGTTTACATTATCTTAATACAAACGACATTTTAACAACTTCCGGTTATAGAGTGGAAGGGGTTAGAGATAGATCAATTTTATTTTCACCATTGATTAAAATCCGATAAAGTGACCCTAACTCGCGAAAACGGTATTTCAATATCTCTTTAAATCATAGGTTCTCAACGTGGGCCATAATGTGGGCGTTTGAGACTTTCAGGGGGGCAGTAGAACAGCAGTTATAATAATTCGTGCTGTGGATTCTAATAATGGTTTTGACTTCCTATGTGGGAGTTTTATAACATATTTTGTTAACGACAATAGGATTGTATAGCCGCGTCTTTATATTCGTTTAGTGGAAATTACCAATTCTTAATTAGTTTAAGTATGTGGCACTCGAATAATTATTTTTAGGGCAAATAAAAATGTATAGTGAATTTCCAATTAGTGATTGTCAAACTGTGTGCTCGACAGGCTGTTGAAAGAGATTAAAAAAACTCGTGCTGTGTGCCATTTTGTGGTCGTGATCTCATGACAATCATACAGTTTTCAAATAAGCTTAAGCAAGGCCAAATTACATCTTAAGGTAAATTACCAAATTTTGTCCACATTTTATAAACTTGTCTTCATTTTTGTCCGTTTTACATACATTTATCGATTTTGTTCTTCTGTGCGCTAAAATAAATTCCTTGCATCCTTTCGGTTCCGATTCCACCCCGATTCTTACTTCACAGCAAACAACACGGAATAATTCGAACCCTTCAGAAATACTGTTTACCCCGATCTCACGAAATCATAGTGGCAAAGAAATTGACTCAAATCGCCCTTCAGGGGCAGCAAAATTCCAAGAATTATATTCCAATTGGTAATTGGTAAATTTATAATAGAACTTAACTCAAACAACGAGGCCTAAAATCGAATTAAAAGTTTAGTCAAAACTTTGAATTCGATTCAAAAGTTTAGTGAAAGTTTAGTCAAAACTTCTATTATAAATTTAAGAATTTGTAGTTGGAATATAATTCTTGGAATTTTGCTGCCCCTGAAGGGCGATTTGAGTCAATTTCTTTGCCACTATGATTTCGTGAGATCGGGGTAAGCAGTATTTCTGGAGGGTTCGAATTATTCCGGGTTGTTTGCTGTGAAGTAAGAGGGGGTGGAATCGGAACCGAAAGGATGCAAGGAATTTTCTAGAAAAGTGAATTTAACAAAAGTATAAAAGTGCGTCAAATCAAATTTATTCAATCAGTGATTTTATGTGTGGATCAAACCACATCATGCTTATTTAATTAGTGTTTTTAAGGGGGTTTAATCAGATTTCTTTAAATGTCAGTTTTCATTAAAATTAATTCTAAAAAAAGAAATAGAGTAGAGCAGGAGTGCCCAACCCGTCGATCGTAGGACCATTCTAATTCGATCGACAGCTGGATTCAACTTATTGCTAGATTTTTTGAAAAATAATTAATTTTTTACTATGATTTTAGAGGATTCAAAAGAGGCATTCGAATACTTTAGTTCAACTGGATTCGTGATTCGGATTCGTTAAATTTGTTTAAGAAGATTCGTATTTAAATCCAAATGGGGGTGATTCGAATCCTTATAAAAGGATTCGAATATTTGTAAGAGGATTCGAATATTTATAAAAGGTTTTGAATATTTATAAAATCATTCGAATACTATCAAAAGGATTTGAATTGTCAAAAATAAATCGAATTGTGAGGATTAATATGAAAAATGTCGTTTGTGTGTTTTTAAATTTCTCGTTAAATCACTTTTTTATACGCGTGGCGCATGAAGTAAAATTTCGAGTTTAGAAAAGCCCAAAAACTTTAAACTGAATGCTTTGATAAGAACATTAAATGACTGAAAATGTTTTTTAAGATAATATCCTAGTTTACAAATTTTTTTTTAACATTAGTTGAAGTAAAACTAACATGGTAGCCACAATCTGAAAAGTTTAATTTTCCGACATTTCCATGATTCAAGATTTTTTTCTCTGGTCTTTTAATACAACTTTTTTCTGTGGGAAACCCCCATTGTGTTAAATTGTTTTTACTGTTTTTGTCAATATTTAAGTTAATTTTATAAATTTTTACGTGTTTTGTAATTTGCCTGCTGATTTTGACAAATTTAATAATATATGGTTTTTTTGTTAGTGTTTTGGTCAATTTCAATATTATTCCATGACTTTTCTCTGAATTTCCCGGTTTTAATGATATTCAGTGAATTAATTATTTAGGCATTCGTCAATTCTATAATAGAGTTCAATTTGAAGTTTTGAACTGGTGTTTCCACTCCCAGGCTAAGCATGAAGTAAAATTTCGAGTTTAGAAAAGCCCCGTGAAAATTTGTCGAGGGTCGCGCAGCGACCCGAGACAAATTTTCGGGCTTTTCTAAACTCGAAATTTTACTTCATGCGCCACGGGTACAAAACACTGATTTGAAGTGAAGTTCAGAAACACACAAATACATCCTTAATTAGAGTAACAGAAAATCAGATATTTAGTCTATTATCAACGATGTTCAGTCTTAATAATAAATAATTAGGTTTTGAATATTTTTGTTAAAACAACTGGTAACGATATTTATACAGTGTGGAAATTAAGTAGCGGATAAATTCGGTAACTCCGTTAATGTGTATAACAGAGAAAAAATCTAAACGACATATAGCGATTAAAATCCCTGCGCATGTGAAAAATATTTTTTTAGATTATTCAAAAAAAATTTGTAAACGCTGTGACGTCATCAATATTTTTTTCAAATGACAACCAATATTTTTTATTTTTTATTTCGGTACAGTTTTTCAATAAGTTTTCAATGATATAAAATTTTGTATAGCTTACTTAAGAAAAAAATACAAGAAATGCGGTCTTAAAGTTAAAAAGTAAAGATGAATTAAATTAACAGACTAATCCTAGTTATCGGGGTTTAAAACAAACAAAACATATTAGGGCTTGGACAATTATATTAAATGTTCAAACTGATGACCATGCGCCATCTGACAATACCCAAGTCGGTAATAAAACGCATTCACCACGTTTTGAAGCATTTGAGGCTTTATTAAACTACACTCATGCAGAATTCTTTCTTTAAGGTCCTCTAAATGATTAGGTCGATTTTTGTATACCATGTTTTTTATGTGCCCCCACAGAAAAAAGTCCAATGGCGTTAGATCAGGGGACCTAGCCGGCCATTCAATTGGACCTCTTCTTCCAATCCATCTTCCTGGGAACACTTCGTCTAAATAACGTAGCACATCCAATGCATAGTGTGGCGGAGCACCATCCTGTTGCAGCCAAATATTATTGTTTGGTATGTCAGGGTCGTGTTCATTCGGAAATAATATCGCTAATGCAGGTACTAATTCAAACTGTAAAAAGTCTAGGTATCGTTCCCCAGTCAAATTAACGTCGAAAAAGAATGGCCCTAAAATCCTGTCACCGATTATTCCTGCCCATACGTTGAGCTTTTGGGGATATTGTGTATGAGCTTCATGCATCCAGTGTGGATTTTGTCTAGCCCAATATCGACAATTCTGCCTGTTGACAGTTCCATGTAAGGAAAAACTTGCTTCATCCAAAAATATTATACGCCGCGAGAACATTGGATCACGATTGCATATTTCCATCATTTGTTCACAGAATTCTTGCCTAAGATCAAAGTCTGTGTCTGATAACTCATGGACCAAGTTTACCTTATAAGGATGAAATTTCTGCTTTTTTAGAAGTTTTAGTACCGAAGTATGGTTCAGATTGTGGTTTAACGCGATATTTCGACTAGTTGAATGCGGATTATCTTCATATTCCAGTAATATATTAAGCTGCATATCTTCGGTTAATGTTGTCAAAGGGCAGCCAGTTTTTGGAAGATCCTGAACAGTACCATGTTCTCTAAATTTATTTTCAATTCTACTGACTGTGGATTGGGTTAATTGGTGATCAGGATATTTGTCTCTGAAAATTCGAAATACTTCTTGATGGGTTCTAACTCGATCACCATACCCAATCATCATTAAAACTTTAATTCTTTGCATCTCTGTCAGCGATGGCATTTTGGTTAAACAAGATACTTACTACGTATTAAATACTCGTACTATCCACGGGGAATGAAAAACGCACTAAACACTTTGCTTGTACACAAGCACGTGACACATGTCAAAGTCAACACACTGTTTTGTTTGTTTTAAACCCCGATAACTAGGATTAGTCTGTTAATTTAATTCATCTTTACTTTTTTAACTTTAAGACCGCTTTTCTTGTATTTTTTCTTATGTAAGCTATACAAAATTTTATATGGTTGAAAACCTATTAAAAAACTCTATCGAAATAAAAATAAAAAATATAGGTTGTCATTTGAAAAAAATATTGATGACGTCACAGCGTTTACAAATTTTTTTTGAAAAATCTAAAAAATATTTTTCACATGCGCAGTGATTTTAATCGCTATACGTCTTTTAGATTTTTTCACTGTCATACACATTAACGGAGTTACCGAATTTATTCGCTACTTAATTTCCACACTGTATATTAATGATTGCAAAAAAATAATAAAATCAAATTTATTCTTAAAGGATTCGTATTCGTGATTCGAAACAACAGGATTCGAATCTTTTATTCGAATCATATTTATCTCTTACGAATCCTTTATTCGAGTATTCGTGATTCGAATCATACTAGGTGATTCGCATTCGTGATTCGAATCTTTTTTACGAGGATTCGTCCCAGCTCTGATGATTTTTGAAAAATGTTGTTTAATTTGCAATTCGTTTGTTGCTATTCCCTCAAAAGCAACATTGACCGAAATTTGCGATCGCTGCACGGACACCATGACGATGATTTTCCAAAAAATCCCGACATTCGAAAATTATATACAATGAGTTTAAAGAAAGGAATTTCTGCTCTACAAAACACGTTTAGAAAATTGGTATACAAACCAGTATCAGTCATTTTTGTTTTGTTAAAGGTTAAAGAGCTAATTCAGTGATGTAGAGTTAATAAAGGATTTTTTTTATTGTTGCAGTGGAATTCTAATTGTGCTATTTTAAAAATAAAAACAAAATTATGTCAACATTAAATATGTACAACTATCCAGACCGACAGTTATTAGAAGAGACAGTTGGACAAATATATAGCATTTTTATTGCATCTTGATGAGTCTTATTCACCGTTCTGCATGGTATTCTTAGATTGTTCGAGCAAAACAGAAATTTTGATAACAATACTGTTGCATGGAAGAACGAGAGAAAATATTTTAGCGGAATTAAATAATTTTGTTGATCAGTATTTCTATTACTTCTAATGGTGTTCCTGCGATGGTAAGTCCTAATTTAGGCTTAATATCATTCTACAAAAAAAACAGACTCGAAGTCCTATTAGAGGGAGGTTACAATAGATTTATACAGGGTTTCCCATATTTTACCCGTTTTATAATTCGAATAAAAGCTTTCTGAGTTGATTAAATAATATTTTAAACATTTGATTAATTTTTAGAATTAATGTCTTATAATATCAACTTCCATTCTTATGGTTTCTTCTCGAATAAGGTTTTTAGCTCCTCAATTGTTACAGAACCATTTGCAAAGACCTTCCCCTTCAAATATTCCTACAGAAAAAAAATCGGGTGCCGTTAGATCAGGGGTCCTAGAAGGCCAAGCCAAGCCAAATTTTCAACTCAAGAAATTATACGGTAGTTAAAAAATTCTCGCAGGATTTTCTGGCACCATTTCATAATCTCCGTCTAATCAGTTTTGAGAAAAAACATGTTGTTATTGTACAAATGTTTAGTTTTTCACAATTTCTTACAACTGTTAAAGTGACTACTGTTTAATTGCTTTAAGACAGACGCCTACTTGATACAATATAGTCTCAAACCCTACTTAACTTGATATACTAGAAAAACAAATTAACATATACTTCGTTTAGATTTAAATAGTAAATCAAAATGGGTAGTTTAATATGGCGTACCCTGTATAAGTATATAAAAAACTTAAAGCTAGAACTAAAATTAATACGCTCAATTGAAGTTCGAAATGTACTACTTATGTTTTATGAATTTTACAAATCTTTATTTCGTCTTACTAGTCCGACATAGTGCTATCGCTGAATGCTACGCGTCTCATGGACACACCACGTTACTAATGAAACCATACTCTTCCGAATGCAAAAAGACATGGAACTGCTCATAACGGCAAAGCAGAGAAAACTATCATACTTTGGTCATATCATGCGCAACTACCAAAAGTATAAGCTACTGCAAATAATTATGCAAGGCAAAATTGAAGGGAAAAGGTCACAAGGAAGGCGACAGACTTCTTGGCTGAAGACAGGAAGAACAACTATTGAGTTATTTAGATCAGCAGTAGACAGAATTAGATGGGCCAGATTGGTCGCCAACGTCCACTGAGGATATGGCACTCGATGAAGAAGAAGTTCGAGCAATTTACACAAAATGTTAAGGCATACCTACTTAAAATGAGTGGGTATGCAAAAGTAGCTCGGGTAGTACAAAAGGTTGGGCACCTCTGGAATAGAGTAAGTTTACGATAGTGAGTTAAAATTGCACTGGGTAAATTAAACGAATTTAGATGAGTTACGTGAAGATGATTACAACTTGAAATAAAACACTTTTAACCCATTTTCAAAAATTTATTATTTACCAAATGTACATTCCGGACACAAAGTGGCCAATATCAATGTTTGGATACCACCTTTGATAATGGTCACTTTGTGTCGGAAATGTACATCTGGTAAATAACAAATTTGTAAAGAAAGGTCAAAAGTGTTTAATTTCAAGTTACTAGGTAGATTATTTAAAATAAAAGTTAGATATATTAGAGTCTGAAATAAGGAAAGGAAGGTTGCATTTTTTTGTTACGTTATTTGTGTAATATTTGAATTGAAACAATATTGTATAACACATGCCAAAAAGGGTTACGCCATTCTATCTAAATTTATTATGTTGTTGAAACTTATTTATATTATGTAGTGATACGATTGAGTTGTTTTTTTATATCTGAAGTTTTGATTTAAATCGAATTATTTATTGTTTGTTTTCATTTTACATATCGTTAACTATTTTTGCAAATATGATTTTTGCGATTTTGAAATTTGATTATCGAGTTTTGTTAATTAATCAATTCTTATTTTTATTTGTTTGTTTTGTCAATTATCATGTTATAGGTGATTTTTAATTTTCATTAAATTAAGTTGTATGATTTAAATCAGATATGGGCAACCTTTGACATGTTGAGGGCCAAACTTTAGCGTGCAAATACGTTCGCGGGCCGTGTTTAAAAGTACTTAGTGCATTTTAAAGTAGTGATAATATTTTTTGCGATAGATATTAGACATGAAATAATACGACAATGTTATTATAGTACAATTTATTAAAATAACAAAATGAAATATAATAAAATGGTACATTATAATTAAATCGTTAAATTTGCAATTGTTACAAACTACGAAAGTTAAATACACCGAAATCAATGAGACACTTGAGCTTGAATTTGGGAAACTAATCCATCGAAATTTGGATTAATTCCACTGACACAAAGACGTAAAGAATTTTCCAAATTATCGGCAGTCAGTCTTGTACGATGTGTTGATTTATTAACTTTCATTAATGAAAAGAACTGTTCGCATTTATAAGTACTGCCAAACGCACAAATCAATCTTCTTGCGAATTTTCTAAGCTGCGGAAAATTGTCTTCTTCTAGGTATTTTTTGTCGAAATCGCACAACTCTACGTCTTCAAATTTGGATTTTAGGAGTGAGTTTTCTTGAATCTCGATCAACTCCATTTGTAAGTGTATTGGAGCATTTTGTACAATATATGTTGTAGGAGTAGCCAATAAACTGAAACAGTCTTCCATGTTATTGAGGTCGCAAAATCTGTTCGAAAATTGTTCCGACAGTAACTTGAGTTCTTCAGCATATTGAGCATAAGCAATATTGTCATACGCAGAGAGCGTGTTGAAATGGTAACTGTTACCAGACAGCATCTGTGACTCCCACAAGCGTAGTTTGATCTGAAACGCTTTTAAATGGTTGTACAAATCATTTACTAACTGTCCTTGTTTTTGAAGTTTCAAATTTAAATCATTCAAATAGCCTGTAAGATCGACCAGGAATGCTAAGTCACATATCCATTTTGGGTCACTTAATTCAGATAGTGGTTTATCTTTTATTTTCGTAAACTCTGCTATCTCATTTCTAAGCTCGTAAAACCGTTTCAACATTTTTCCTTTGCTCAGCCATCTGACTTCACAATAATATGTTACGTCGTTATATTCAGCTGATATTTCATCCAAAAACGCCTTGAACTGACGATGGTTAAGCCCTCGGGATCGAATACAGTTGATGGTTTTTACTACCACATTCATAACATTCTGGAGTCGAATGGACTTAGAACACAAGTTCTGTTGGTGGATAATGCAATGCAGGACTATCAAATCATCTTTTTGCACATTTAATTCTGTTGCTTTTTCATTCAAAATTCCGATGAAACCTTTACGTAAGCCGACCATAGAAGGTGCACCATCAGTGCATACTCCAATTAATTTTGACCATGGCAAGCCAAAACTTGTGAATACCTTTTGAACTTCAATAAACATATCCTCTCCTGTAGTGGTTCCTTTTAGCGGCTGTAAAGCAAGCAATTCCTCAGTAACAGTGAACTCCTTATCATCAGTTCCAATAAATATAGCCAGTTGAGCTGCGTCAGACAAATCGGTGCCGGTGCTCTCGTCTAATGCTATGGAAAATGATTCAAAACCAGCCATACGGTAAGTCAATGTTGTTTTTATATCATTAGCCATAATTTCTATACGTCGAACAACAGTTCGTCTTGACAAACTAATTTTTCAAATTCTTTTTTCTTTTCAGGACACATAATACCGCAAACTTCTAACATACACTCCTTGAAAAATTCTCCTTCGGCAAATGGTTTTAATGCCTTTGCCAATTTTGAGCTAACTATAAAACTAGCTTTCACAACATTATCAAGTTGTGTTCTTTGTTTATGAAACATTTGTTGCTGTTTTTCTAAATTTGCGGTAAGCTTCTGGATTTTGTCTGTTCCTAATTGTCCTGTCAGTGAGTGCAGCGTAGCATGCTTAGTTGAGTAATGCCTCTTTATATTGAATTCTTTCATTACTGAAATGGATTCATTACACAGCAAACAAATAGGCTTACCATTGTGCAAGATAAAAAAGAATTCTTCAGTCCATTTTTCTTGAAAATGGCGACCCTCTGTATCTACTCTTCATTTATTTCCACCAGACATCATTTTTGTTCACTTTTCGTTCAATAAACTTAATAACAAACTATAGTTAGTAACCACTCAAGATGCACACAAAGTCACAAAGCAAGTTGACGGCTCGAGCAGTTCGCTAGGATATCGCTTGTCCAAGTTATCACCTCGGTAGCTCAAATAGAACTGAACTAACGTTCGGGCCATCCACCCGCTTATATAGGCAAAATGAACGAATAATCTGGAATAAACTAGTTTAGAATAATTGAGAAGCAATAAATCTTTTGATGTGTCGCCCGTGAGGCGGCAAACCTCAAAGAATTTGATCGAGCAAGTCGAGTGGCGGCGATGATCAAAGAGTGAGGCGGCAAACATCAAAGAATTTAATGTTTGCCGCCTTACTGTCACTCCCGTGGGTATAAGTACCTAATGTAATATTTTTTAATTGGGTTTTTTCAAAATGTCTCGCGGGCCGGATCATATCTTACATCGGGCCGGATCCGGTCCGCGGGCCGGGGGTCGCCCATATGTGATTTAAATATTCTTTGAATAATTTTTTTAGACCTTTATTCATCTTCTTTGATTTCTTTGAACAAAAAGGGAAAGTTGATTTCAAAGTTTTACAAAACCAAGTAGTGCTTAACATTATTATTTTTTTTGTATATTTTATGTTTATTTTTTTATACCCACAACTCTGCTTATTGACAAAGGGTTGTCGTACGCAATTAAAAACATCCATTTAAGATGTTAAATAACGCAAATGCTGTTACTTTGAGTTTTATTGGTTTGCAGTACTTCTACTGCTGATATGCCATTACAAAATCCAACATTGCACTTAGAAAAATATATGCTTCCTCATTGGTGCGAATCTTTTTACATCTAACTATTTGCTATGAAACTTTGTATGAGGTAAGTCGATTTTTGTAAGTAACAGATAAGTGCTGATCCGCATATTATGAAACAGCCTGTCTACAAATTTATGAAAGTATATTATTAAACTACAAAATATATTGAAAAAATGCATAATTGATATTTCTATCGTAAATTATTTCATCTCTCCTCTAATCAATATTAATTATTAATTGACCTAATTATTGTTTGGAAATTAATTACTACATTAATCACTTTACTTTTGAGAAGAACCATTAATAAGCCAACAGCAAATGTTATATACTTTATAATATACTCGTACATTCATCGATCACTGTTTTTGTACAATTTCCAATTTAACCATTTCAGGACTAGTGAGTATTGAATCATTGAGATCAACAGTTTTTTTTGTTTAAACTATTTAACCATATCTTGCAGGATAATGAGTAAAAATTGTATTTTCAGTTAACATTGAATAAACCTTAATTTGTTCAAGTTAACCACACAACTATCTAAAATTCAAAATTGTAAAAAATAAATTAATATGTCGCAGTGAAATACCAAAAGCCGTGATTTAGCATTCATTTAGTTTGGGTAGGTACTAAAGATGGCATCTAGGTTAGGTTTGATATTTCTTAGTATGGCTTCCTGGGCCTTTTGAAATTACCTCGTCCTGAAAGATATTTTGTAATTATCCCTGACCTACTTTAGCCCCTCAATGTCTAGAGCTCTTGTGTAGTCTACGATAACTTGAGGGTTATTGTGTACCAATTCATTGGGCTTTAAAGTGGCCGAAGACAAGTATTTCAGAGGACAATGTCCAGTTAGAAGGCCGGCTATAAGTCTTAGGTTGCCCTTGTTTAACCTGAGAAACTGTTGGCTCTTACAGCAGAGAAGCTGATAAACCTTTTCGCCTACCGATGGATAGGTGTTTTTCGCAGATGAGCACTTTTGGCAACATCTTCTCATTCCTGGATCATAACCTTGGTGGGGACTTTAGTGGGCCATTACAAATAACATTAAAACATTTCTCGATCTGTGGGGCTTCTATATCATTTAGATCTATCAAACCTTATGCATCCTAACCTAATCTGTTTAGATTAGGTTAGGGGTGCATTTAATAGCATAATATGCATTTAATAGCATAATATTCGTTGTTTTATCACTGGTCCAAGGCCACCCTAACAACACGGCAAAGCTATAGTTAAAATGTGATTTTATGATTTAATGTTCTATTAAGGGACCAAACAGAACATAAATCATATGACTACAAATCACGGCTATTTCACCAATATTTCTATCAGTTACTTTTCGAGTGTTACGAATTAATATTTTCAATATTGGTTTTATTCACAGTGGTAGAGGGAAGTGTAATGCTTCGTAAATTTTACTTTCATCATTTTTGAAAATGCTGCAAAACCATATTTGGCAGTTTAAAATAGATAATCTGAAACTAATGACTCAATAACGACTTGAATAATCAAGTATGCTATTGTAAGATAACATATTAACAAGGATGAAATTTCAGTAAGAAAAAAGTTTAGTTGTTTTGAATCGACAAGAAATTGGCAAAAATTTAAGATCCCTTATATTAATTATTCTAAAATATGTAAGATGAAAACTTCTTAATTGTAAATAAACCAAGTTTTAATATTTTTGATTATAATGTTTTGTGTCGTAATCCTCTTTGTTTTAGATAATAAATAATGGTAATGTGTCCATTATAGTACTTTTCCCTTCACTCATACGGGTTTCTACAGGGCGATCCGGGAGAAAAATCAATCGAAAAACGGTTAAATGGGGAGAGTTTGAAGCTAAAACAAATATCTTTAAAGATCCAAAATAAATTTACTCACATTTTTATCTGTCGTTTTTGCGCTTCTAGTCCACGCCCTGTAATGGACCGGTATTCACTTTTCACAATTCTGACAGCTTCTGTCAGGTATTACGTCCACAGCCTTATTTTTACAAAACAAATAATACCGTTTTTCTACTCCTATTCTGAAATGCTTTGGTTATCGGTCATCATAAGTGGAACTATTTCGTTTCAATCTAAAAACTTGCTCGTGTTCCTTTAATCTTATTTTGATTCTATGATCAGATTGCCCAATGTACACATCGTTACAATTTTCACAATTTTATATATAAATGCCGGATCTGACTAAAGGATTAAGTTTTGTTTTTGGATTAAAAATTATATTGTTAAGTTTTAAAAAATGTAACAATAATGTAATATTAAAAATCTCCCATAAACCCAACAATATACGTATTATTCATTTTGTTTGTTAATAACTTACAAAAGATGATCTAAAACTATTTAAAATTATTCTATCGGAAAACGATTGCTGTGCTATTCAAGATGACCTACTCCGATTATATAAATGGTGTGCAGATAATAATATATATCTAAATATTTGAAAATTTTATGCGATGACTATCAATAAAAACAAACGTCAATTTAATTACGACTATCATTTAAATACCGTTGACTAAAGTTGATACAATAAAGGATCTTGGTGTCACATTCCAGACTCCAGATTCTCTTTTAATTGTCATATATCTAATGCAATTTCATGTGTGTATGTGTGAATGTGTGAATGTGTGTATGTGTGCATGTGTTTATGTTTGTACCTTGTGAACATGCTAACTTCTTAAGAGAATAAATGATCGAATCCAAATTTTGCAGGTACGTTTTGACTTCGGCTGGAAAATCACTAGTGTTTTTTGAGCTAAATCGCACTTTCGGTTTAGCCGAAGGTTACATCAACTTTCATTTTTCCCAAATATACATAGTGATTTTATTTGATTTATAGAAAGTACATGCAATTCTGCGAATAGTCATATGTCTTTCATAATTAACACAGTTTTAAGACATTTATTTTAAGAATAGACATCCTAAATGAAAAGCCACTTTTGAAAGGTATCATATTCATACTTATATGAATATATGAAACATTATTACACTCGATGGCATAACAGTTAAGCATCTAGCGGATATTATTTAGAGTGTTTTATTCTTTATTTCTGTCAGACAAATATTTATACACGCAAACAGAGAAAGTCGAGTAGGGGCCACTCCAGATTTTTTGTTTTGCATATACTAGTTAAATAATTTTAATATCTTTTAGAAAGTTGGACTTGACTGCTTTTTACATGCACTCTTAATTAAATTTAAATAATTAATTAATTAAAAATACACTTTATTAGAATGAATTATGATATTATGTTAAAGTCATTTAACATCTTACCACAACGATGCGGCTTAGGCATTACTGTAGAACAGCGAATAAGAGACGAGGTAAGTGTCTGTACGAGTTTCTATGGCAGGTTCATACATCACTTGTAGGGGGAATTGTTTCTAGATTCTTAAAAGAGGATATCCCCGGATTTATGCGGAGGGATGTTAAGGAAAGAGATTAACTTTCAAAGAAAATAAATTATAACTCGAATTCTAAGCATTTCACTTTTTGTACAATACTGTTTTATATTATATATTTTACTTTACACTTACTAAAATTGAATGTATGAATGGGTTTTAAATGGAATTAAAGAACATACAAACATTTATCAATTCGCTGTGTAATATCAATGTTTCAGTTAACTTGCAGTTCACCCTAGGCCGGCTCGAGGGTACCTGTCGCCCGGAATCTCACGCCCCCCCAGGCAAAACAAAACCAGGTGCCCCTTGGTAATTTATACCTTCATTGTACATCCAAATATAAATATTGACAAGATATTGTTGAATTTTCAAATTAGAAAATTAGTAAACTGCACAAAAAAACATTGATAATTATTAAGTATTAATTCATTTGTGTTCTGGCACCCCTTGGATCGGCCGCCCATAGGCGGTCGCCTAGAATCGGCCAAAGGAAGAGCTGGTCGTCTATTTAAATTTGTAAAAATAACTTGTTAATTATGATTTGATTTAGTTACAACTGTCACAAATACTTATTATTATACAGTGATAAGAAAGTCAAAAAGTTTTTATCTTATTTATTTTTATAGTGTTTGAAGGTGGCCGGCCGCTGTATCTTTCAGAAACTATGTATCGTCACTGCCGGTGCCAGGGTTTATGCCGCTACAGGTAAACTAGATTTCGCCGCTCTAGCCTAATTAAAATATTTTTTGTTTTACATAGAACTTAAATTATTTTACGATCACTTTTCTTGAATGTTGACAATCCCTATGGTTTTTATAGAGCATCTTTAATTTGTTTCTACAGACTACCCAAAATCTATCAACACGAAATAAGCAGTAGGTATGTTTGAACTTCCCAATATTTTTTTGTTTTATACGCGTGGCGCATAAATTAAAATTTTGAACTAGAAAAGCCTGAAAATTTTGAATTGCCGGGACGCGACTTGCTTCGCTCGCGCGCTCAACAAATTTCACTTTTCTAAACTTGAAATTTTATGCTCAATCAAGGAGGGGAAACACTCGTTGGAAGCTTTAAATTGAACCTCTTTAAATACACAACGAATGCCTGAAAATTTGATCTTATTCCATATTTATAAAAATATTCTTAGAGCAACTTTTTATGACTCAACTTATCGAATAAGTTATAAAACTCTAAAGTGATTCGTTTTTGTTTTTCCAGAAACAACTGTGCCACATGTTGTCTTTCAAAAAATGTATTGTTTTTATAGCATGTTGCCATGGAACAACCGCGTAATGTCCACAAAAACTATTTATTTAAGTAATAAAAGATAATTATTCATTAATAGTCTTTGTTTTAAATAAAATTTCAACTATTGCATAGCAACTTGATATTATTTGGTTGCTATGGCAACTTAAACAACAACAATAATTGAACAAAAGCTTACTTGTGGCATATCGTTGGAACCAGAATTAACAATGTACTTCAATGGTGTATATAAACTTGTATGTTTCCATAAGAAAAACAGAAATTTAGTGTGTAAAACAAAAACAAATCGCTTTAAATATTTTAAACGTTAACCATTCGATACGTCATAAAAAGCTGCCATAAGAAAGTTTTTACAGAATATGAAAAAAATTAAAAATATCCACAATATAACAAAAATCGTAATTTTTAGTTGTTTTCGATGTACAACAAAACAATTAAAGATATTTCAAATGTAAAAGCAGATTATTAATAAGCACTGAAATAAGCACTGAAATTCGCAACTTTGCCTCTATTTAACCGATTCTCCATATCTTCTAATAAGCGAGATCCCCATAGTGCAGCTTGAATAACAGGCACCCTGTATACCTGTACCGTAATTTAAAGTACTCTGTTTAATAATGGCAAATTGAGTTGCCGAAACTGCAGTCACGAAAATAAAAATAGTATGTTATGCAAAGAAAGTTAAAAGGTTTTATTTTAATAAATAGACTGGATTGTATAGAATTGGATTTCATGTAAAGTTTTTGTTTTAAGTATACATATTCCAAATCTTTAGATATTCGTTGTTTTTTTTTTAAAGAGTTCAAGAAGCTTAAACGAGTGTTTTACACTCTTAGATTATGCATAAAGTAAAATTTCGACTTTAGAGAAGCCTGAAAATTTGGATTGGTCGCGAAGCTAAGAGGATCGACCAATCCAAATTGGGCTTTTCTGAACTCGAAATTTTACTTCATGTGCCACGCGTATAAAACTCTGATTTCAAGTGAAGTTTAAAATATACTAGTAAAACAGTATGATAAATATATTCTGAACTTTGTGTCTTTTCTATGATTTTTAACTATATTTCAAAATGTGTCGGATTGCTTTTGCAAACATATTTACAAAAATCATTAATTTTATTACATTTATCGACTCTTGTAGAATTTTCATCAATTATATTAATTTTTAAAAATTTAGTTTTATTTTTATAACTTTAAGAATTGTAGTAATTAAATAAATAAATTTCTATTTGTTTCGTTATTCTCGAAATTTTTAAATTTTGTAAGTCTGAGTAGTATACTCAGTTATAAAGTAAATGTAGTAATTACCGCCGAGAGAAAAAATATAATGTATTTTGCGAATCTAAATTACACAGCCAATCGTTTTTTTTTTACCCCAAATCTTGCGCTATAATTTAATTATTCAGAACATTGTTGTCGTGGTTGTTTGAGCTTACGCCCTTTTGCATATTATGAACACGATATACATACTTTCATACTTCACCTCGGAAGTTGAGCTTCCGCATAACAACGAAACTTACAGATTTCCCTTCTTATTGTAATTTAAATTCTTGCGTGCGACTTTTCCTTTTCTTTTTATTCCAATATAAGCGTGCACACACGCATTTGCTGCCTTTTTCAACTTTCTTATTTAAATAATTTTTCGAGCAAATCCCTGTGGTGTAGAAAGGGTCCCGATTTATTGCCCTTTTAGGGGCTATGCAGTATTTATCACGTTGCACGGAAATGTTTAAAAAATAAGCCGGCGCTAATATTCTAGTAAAGTGCTCCGAAAATAGGGTCCGGCCAGATTTATAGGGGCCTTAACATTATACAAGGATTGCGTTTCTAACATTTGGATAGGTTTATAAGGAGCAACTTTGTCACTAGTCGAGGAGATAATGATATCGATTTTGGAATTAGGAGACAAGTTTATTTTAAATACCTGTTTCCGTTTCTATTACCCAGAATTCACTAGATTGTTTTTGTTTTAATGTTTAAAACTACTATTGAACAAATCGTTTGTCCCTTTTCATATTAAGGGCTCGTTTAAATTAATTTTACCTAACTCTCGCGTAGCACTAAAGCGAAATAACTGTTAATAAATATAACCGGGTAAATGATGCGACCTGAAAAAGGGTGTTGTTCTGAAAGGTGCACGATGTTTTGAGTCTATATTATGTAAATAAAGTAGTAATGAAATTGGGCAAAGGGAAGCAAACGCAGTGCGATTACGTGTGTTTTTAAGTACAATGCTAGGGATGGGATGAGGGCTTGCTGGTATGAGAGAGGGCTTCGAGTTGCTGATGTTTTTGTTAGCGCTTCGAACCGGAGGTATGCGCAAGCCAACTACATCATCCCATTAATTATTTATGGTTACATTAATGGTGGAACTCGCTTTATATAAACTATTTAGCGCAATTATCAAACTTCATCTTTGTGTACATAACTACGGTAAGACTCTATTTGGAATTAAACATACAAAACTAGGACACTGTAATGGGTTTTTGCCAATGAATTAAGTACAAATATATTCAAGATTTAGTAGGTTAATGGCTGCCATACAATTATATATGTATAATTGTAACATTATATACCGGGTTGAGCTAAAGTATGGAAACACCTGATTTCTAGCTAAACTATACATGCAATAAAAAAATAGTCTTAATATAAATTTTTGTAGTCGTATCCTATTTCTCTTGACTATTTTCTGAATTTCTGAATGCAGGGAAGATGCATCATATTCTAAATTACATTTCCTCTCTAATGTATTTGGAAAAATCTCAGACCCACTTCATATAAAAAATATGCCGGTGAAAATTGTGTTGTACTATGAATAGTATTATTATACTCCTTAACACATAATTCAGCAACTCTTGTCCATGGCATTTTATAATTATTGCCATTTTATTTACAGCGTATGCTGTTAACCAAAATCTGGATTGAGCGTTTATTCAGTCCATTAGATTGTGGATTAGTAAATACTAGCTTAATACTTTTACTTTTTAAATGTTTTTTTAAATCTGGTTAAATTTAATGCACTATATTGATCTACTAACAGCATTTCCATTTGATTGCATTCTGTAATTGTATTATTTAATTTAATAAAATCATCTGTGTATCTTTGCCTAAATGTGGTGTTTATTTTAAAATTATCATTTTAACTTTCCCACACTACTGTGTAAGGAAAGAATTGTAATCATGCCAAAAATCCGACTACCTAATTTTATTGTGTATGTGTGCATGTGTGCATGTGTTCATGTAAATAAATAAACGATCTCAAATTTTGCAGTACGCTTCAGACCTCGGCTGGAAGATGGCTAGTATTTTGGAGCTAAATCGCACTTCCGGTTTAGCCGAAGGTAACATCAACTTTCATTTCTCCTAAATATACATAGTGATTTTATATGATTTATAAAAAGTACATGTAATTCTGCAGACTTATTAAGACATTTATTTTGACAAAAGACATCTTAAATAAAAAGTCACTTTCGGCAGGTATCATAATGGCATTAGATATAAAACGTTATTACACTTAATAGCGTAGAGGTTAAGCATCCACCGGACATTATATAAAATGTGTTTTTCTTTATTTCTTACAAAAAAATATATACTTAGAGTGTTCGGAAACTTCAGATTTTTTATATTATTTACTTATTTCACGCATTTATTTTTAATTCATTAAGATCATTTTTTTATTATTTCTCTATTATTTAAATCATTTATATTTTTTATTTTGTCATTTCATTTTTGTTTAGTTCTTAAGTTTATGTCTTGAATCAATTACATTATTTTTAATTGTATCTAAGTCAAGCAACTAATCATAATTTAATGTATTATTTTTTACAACAACTAGATCTACTTTATCTTCAATTTTTCCTATTTTAACATGTAGGATAGTCTGGCTTTTGCAAAAATCCACATCGCTTATAATTTTGAAAATGATTTTGTTGTAATTTACTTTCGCCTTTAACAAGTTTATAATATTTTTACTAATTGATAAACACATAGGCCCATTATCGTAAACTGCCTTAACCAATTTTGTTTACCGTTTTATTTCTACATATTTGTAATGCGTGATAACGATTTTTAAAACCAAGTTTTTTTACAAATTGCAGATTGTTTTCGTTCGAACGTAGATGTATTTAAAAAATATATTGTTTTATTGATATATTGTTTTAATAAAATTTTTACCTTCCACAATTTGCTTCTCTTCAAAATTATTCTTTGTAACATATGAATCATTACATGTTTTTAACTCCTTCACTAAATCTTCAACAGTCTCAATTTTACCCATTTCCAGCTTATTCTGTATATCTATTGGCAATTGAAATACAATTTGATAAATTCGAAATAATTCTGGCATGTACTTATAGTTCTTTTTTAAGTACAAAATGAATTAAAGATCTAAATATATATCTGTAATTAAATGCAGTATGAATAGAAAGCCAACTTTTTGTAACATAGACTATTAAGAATAACGTTTTCAACTATTTCAGTCAGATGCAAGCTTCATCAAATATAACAATACCATTCCAACACATTCTTATCTATAAACAATTTTAACACTTCTACGTTTGTAGCTCCATCTACTATTTTAAATCTAGTGCATTATTTTTTAAAGAAATTATTTATTTACTAATGAAATTTATTACTCTAATTTTTTAACTCGTTTAAACATAAAAAATCGTTTATAGGTGCTGTTTTTCTAGCTACGGCCTTGCTCGCAGCCTATGTCTATTTTAAATATTCTCCCAAATAATGATCACGAATACAAAAATTGTCCACCTCGTCGAAATACTCTTTTTGCAAAACCAGTGTAAGTGTTATTGTTATTTTTCTATAACCACTCACCTTCGTGATTGATTTCAGACTATTAAGTACACTTTTTATTTGTAGTAATTTATTTGTAGTTTTTATTTGTGTAACTTTAAGCCCCGTCGCACATGGAGCGGGTTACCGGCGGGGCGGGTTGGGACGGGAAAGTTTCAACACGATAGCTCCATATATAAACACTTTCCCGACCCGTCTCGTTCCGACCCGTCTCTTCCCGACCCGCCCCGCCTGCAACCGGCTCGTGATCAAAGAGACTAAATCTTTGAATTCATTTGGTATACTAAACCACACAATTGTATCCACAGATATTGCAGATAGTTCTAATTTCTCGTCTTCTCTCTTTATAATGTGGATGTATAATTTTTTCAGTGAATCCATTTATTCTATTTGTAAGCTTAAAGCATCAAATTGCTATAAAAATAGTTTTTATTAACATAATTGATCTTATATTAACCTATAAAAATGGAATAGAATGAATGTCCTTTTGTCATCTATCTGACAATGATGTGATATGTTGGCGATATTTTTAGCAACAACCCGGCGCATTCACTATTTGTGAATAAACATAATTTTGCATAGTCTTACCAACACATTCAAATAACTTATGCATTTAATATATTAAATATGATGTACCTTTTTCGATTTCATCACACTTAGTACGTTTCTTATAATAACGTAGTCTCCTTCTCAGACATGGTTATTGCTGGGTAGTTACAAGTGGACAAAACAAAGTAATATTGTGACATTTATCAATTCTAGGTTATGTATCCGACGGAAACATTCCTTACTTTATAGCCGATGATTTTAATGTAAATGCTCTTGAAGAATCTCACGAAACCAGAGAATTTATAAATCTATTAAATTAGTATTATGCGTCATTTTCTATACAGTGTCAACAAGAATTCATTTAAATGGCACTAGTACCTGAATTGATAGTATAATCACTAACAGCGACCTTGGTCAATACAATACCAAAGTCATTGATACATTTATGTCCGACCACAAAGCGCAACTGCTATCTTATAAATTAATATTACCAACTGTAAACATGTATAAGACAGTAAGGCTTTATTCAGAACAGTCATTGTATGCATTTTCTATGGATATTAAAAACGAGCTATTTAGTGATGTATACAGGGTGGGCCATCTAGTGGTTTCTTTTTAAATCATAGGTTATTTTGACACTGACATCTTTTTCACGCTCGAAATCTTGACAGAAAGTCGGTATCATTCCTCCGCGGTACGAAATGAGTCGCTTTACGCTTGAACAACGTTGGGAAATATTGCAAAGTTATTTCCAAAGTGAGTGCTGTGTAGCCCAAACAGTGCGTTTGTTGAAAAGAAGTTTTGGCCGAAATGAATCACCCACCGCGCCTGCTGTACGCAAGTTTGTGCAAAAAGTTCGTGAGACTGCATGCTAGTGGACAACACTCATGGTCCTCGTTCTCGTACGGTGCGCACAGACGAGAATGTGGCTGCTGTAACCGAGAGTGTGAGACTCAATCCACGAACATCAACTCGCCGTCGATCTCAACAGCTCAACATTGCACGCACTAGCCTGAGGAGAATTCTGCACAAAAATCTCGGATTATTCGCTTACAAGGTCCAATTGACTCAGCAATTGAAGGCGCATGACTATCCGCTTCGATATCGCTTCGCAGTTTGGGCCTTAGAGCAGCTTGAATTGGTCAACGATTTTGGATTTTTTTTTGTACGGACCGTGAAGGACCGATGTTATGCCAACAATCCAGAAACGATTCAAGCACTTCAGGCCAATATCATCCAAGCAATGCGTGAGCTACAACTCGAAACCATCAACAAGGTCTTGGAAAATTGGAGTGACAGAATGCGCTACTGCGAAGCCAGCCGAGGCAGCCACTTGATCGAAGTTGTGTTCCATAATTAATGGGAATGTTTGCTCTTACTAATAAAGCCATAATACATGACAAAAAATGTAATTTTTTTCATTTTATTGTTTTTAAAAAGAAACCACTAGATGGCCCACCAGTTAGAAAAGTCCGGATACAAACTCAAAGTACTGTACATATTTAAATATCTTTATGTTATATGTTTACAACCATTTCCCAACTTAAAAGGTGTGTTCAAACGGCAAACAAAATAAAATAAAATTTAAATCTGCGGAGAATAATGAATGTAAGAACAATATTAACATTTATTAAACATTGGTACAATTTATAACCGAATTCAGAAAATTGCTAAAAGATGAAATAAGTAAATATAAAAGCCTACTTCATAGATAACGCGCCTCATGTTACGAAAATAAAGTAATTATTTCTCGTAATAAATCTAAAACAACATGGTCTATCATTAACGACATTGTTGGTACTAAGGCTACATGTAATGTCCAATAGCTAGCAGAGGATTTTAATTTGCATTTCAAAACAAGTGCTGCCGAACTTATCGATGAAATTTCACTGCAGAGCGGTGCATGTGATGCTCAAATAAGTGCTAACGCTATGACCCTAGACCTAACTACACCGTTAGTAAACAAAGCTGTGGGTACGATGGCTTCCCGATCTCCTTTCTTTAAGTATTAATTGTCACGATAGCAGATCCACTGACGCATGTTTTCAACAGCTGATTTAAGTCATGAATATATTGTGAAAAAATGAAACACTTTATAATTACGCCGATATATAAGAGAGGAATGTTAACGACCTAAATAACTCTGAACCAATCAGCATTTTGAGTACCTTTTTCAAACTATTAGAAACATTAATAGCTGCAAGATTAAACAGTTTTGTAATTACTAATAACATTTTAAAAATAACTCAACATGGTTTTACTAAGGAAAAAAACATAGATGCCGCTTTATTTCAGTTCATACAATTGTAATAGGTCAGTAGGGGTCATGTGCAAATATTATTTTTGACGAAATTAAATTAAAATATTAATACAAAAATCACCCAAGAAAATATTAAAGAAAAATCAACATTCAGTAAATACGAGAATAACATTAGCCGATCAAAATTTTTTATCTAAAAGAAATCACAAATGCAGCATCGCCTTAAAATAATAAACAAGTACCGGCGCGTGGAGAAATGCTAAGACATACAGGAAGATTCAGTTCAAGGTTTAACCAAGCGCAAACACAACGAATTTGCGAAGTCGGGGGAATTGCGTGACGTCAGGGATGGGTGGTATTTTATAACCATATATAGTCTGCGCGAAATCTTCGATCTCCACGATCGGGTGGGAAACAGAGTTATAAAAGCTGTGCGGAGCGGAAAACATGAGGAGAGTCATGAGAGTCAAGAAACAGTTCGGAAGAAGAACATCACGAAAAGCACCACAAGTTCCAAATCACAGAGGGAAATAAGAATAACACAACAAAAATCAAAATTATGCAACAAATATAAAAACTATACAACAAAAAAAAGAATACAAAACAGTTAACGGGTGTGGTCGAGCTGTGCGTGGAAAACGGAGGAGTGTTCCCGCTAGTTAATTGCCTGAAAACAATTAACGGGTGTGGTCGTCCCGAGTTAGTACTGCAGAGTTATGTTCCCGCTAGTTAAAAGCACACAAGCAATTGACGGGTGTGGTCGAGCTGTGCGTGGAAAACGGAGGAGTGTTCCCGCTAGTTAATTGCCTGAAAACAATTAACGGGTGTGGTCGTCCCGAGTTAGTACTGCAGAGTTATGTTCCCGCTAGTTAATAGCACAAAAACAATTGACGGGTGTGGTCGAGCTGTGCGTGGAAAACGGAGGAGTGTTCCCGCTAGTTAATTGCTGATCACAATTAACGGGTGTGGTCGTCCCGAGTTAGTACTGCAGAGTTATGTTCCCGCTAGTTAATAGCACAAAAACAATTGACGGGTGTGGTCGAGCTGTGCTTGGAAAACGGAGGAGTGTTCCCGCTAGTTAATTGCCTGAAAACAATTAACGGGTGTGGTCGTCCCGAGTTAGTACTGCAGAGTTATGTTCCCGCTAGTTAAAAGCACAAAAGCAATTGACGGGTGTGGTCGAGTTGTGCGTGGAAAACGGAGGAGTGTTCCCGCTAGTTAATTGCCTGAAAGCAATTAACGGGTGTGGTCGTCCCGAGTTAGTACTGCAGAGTTATGTTCCCGCTAGTTAATAACACAAAACAATCAACGGATGACGTCGGGATCTGCTTGCTAATCAGAGGAGTGTTCCCGCTAGTTGGTTGTCTGGTAAGCTCCGAGATGGTTTTTGTGGGTTTCCCATCTCATAATGCAAATGCAGGGGTTATTTAATTTTGCTCCCACAAGTAGAGTCAGATACTTTTTGAGTTTAACTAAAATGCACATGGCTTCTAAGTACAAACGAAAATAAAGTATTTCGAGAATATAAATAATTTAAGAAACACAAATTAATTAGAAATGTCATAATTGAGGTCAATAAACTTTGCATCCGTTAAACTCACATCCTGTTTTATTTATTGTCCACACATACTCCTGGTCATTAAAAGGGAAGAAAGACACAGTATTTCCGATAATGCATATTGACACAAACAACGAATCTGTTAAATAAATTAAAAGGGTTACTACATACACAACACAACGTAAATAAAATACAAATTATAAATTTGTACAATACCTAGGGTCGAATCATTACACAATCAATTTTTACAACGCTTGAGAAGAGGGATAAAATATGTGGAGTGCTTTTAGAGCTGTCAAAACCATTTAACACTATTAACCACAATCTTCTATTAAATAAGCTCCACAACTATGGTATTAAAGAGAACTCTTGTTGTAAAATTCAAGACGATAAACATAACCAACAAATCAACGAACAAGAAATTGAGGAAAAAGAAGAAATGGTGAGTGAAATTGATTACTTAAAACAGATCATTCAAAATAAAAATTAAATCATAACGGAAATGAAAGAGAAAAATGCTATTTTAATAAAGCATATTGAATTATTGGAAGTGCATTTGGCCATTAAAGAGGCCGAATAAACATATATTGATTCCGAACCCAACATCACAGAGCATCTGCAATGATGATCAGAACTCTCAAAAGGTGCAGAATTCTGCTGAGTTAAATATAGCAGTGTCACCGATGACCCCTATTCCTAAAAATCAACAATTGATCTTAACACCGAATGATGCAGCCTTGGAGTCTACACAGAGTAAAAAATGTAAACAAACAACACCTGGGAACCTCCACAAAAAGGAAGAGAAAAAAAAAAACAGATTTCGAGTATTTCATCAAATAATAATAAAACTACACTATCGCCCCGAAAATCCACAACTGAGGAAGATTGGAAGATTGTGCAGAATAATAGACAAAAAAACTACATAAAGGTCGGAGTGGCATCGAATACATCAATCCGCGGAGCACCAATTAAAAGAAAAGGCTATCTACACTTATACCGGGTTGATGAGGATACAACCGAAGATATGATCATTAAATATTTAACAGACGAACAGGGTTTTACAAGTATTGAATGCGAAAAGTTAAATTCGAAGCATCCAAACGATTACAGTTCGTTTAAGTTAACATTCCCAATAGAAGATTTGGACAAAATAAGAGATCCCAAAATATGGGATGAGGGTATACGCTACGAACGTTTTTTTCCCATACTTCGGAAGAAACGACAAGAGCGAACACAACAAATGAATTAAATAATTATACACCATTTAAAATATTTTATGTCAATATTCAATCTATACGGCATAAAATAAATGAAGTAGAATCATTACTTATGGAATTAAATGATAAATATGACATAATTATGCTTGCTGAGCATTGGTTGTCCAATCAAGAAGCTGAACTTTGTCGATTGAATGGAAGTCTCGCTGTATCATTTTATTGTCGAACTATATCTAAACATGGAGGCGTTATGAATCTAGTGAAGGCAGAATATCAAGGGCAAGATGAAAAATGAATTTCTGAACTATCCCAGTAAAATAACTGTGAATTGTGTGGTACATTATTATCGTCAATTAATACATACTTAATCACTGTATATAGATCTCCAACGGGAAATTATAATGTATTTTTTAACATAATAAATTCTGTATTGGAGGTATTATTTCCTAAAAAAATGTAATATTATAATGGCAGGAGATTTTAATATAAATTTGTTTTCAAATGATACTAACACAAATACGTTACTTGACATAATGCTGAGCTATGGTTTAGAACAGCTTGCAACTTTCTCAACCCGTGGGAATAATTGCATTGATAATATTTTTGGCAATATTAATCAAGTCATTCACATATCCAAGGTTAACACCAGCACACTCACAGATCATAGTGGGATTTCTTGCTCTCTTAAAGTAAGTAATACAGATGTCATCGAAAATGTAAAAACTCGGCCCATTACAAGTGCAGGGAAGGTTGGGTACTATAATCTATTGGACAATTGTGATTGGAGTTTTGTAAATTTAAATGAAAATGGCAATAAAAAGGCACTACAGTTGGTTGATTTATTAGTATATAATCATCAGTTAGCGTTTCCCGAGAAGCTTGTAAAAAATCAAAACAATCAATTTACTCCACAGTGGTTTTCTTCTGACTTGCGTAAAATGAGGGATATATTAAATCTGATTTCCTAGGTGTGTTCAAGAAATCCTACAGATGAATTAAAATCACTTTACAAGAATCTCAAATTAGAATATAAAAATGCAATTACTCATCGAAAAAAAATCGAGGCAAATGATAAATATATTAAAACTAGCTCTAATAATATCAGAAGTATGTGGAGGCTAATAAACTCTCAAAGGTCGACTGGAATTAAATGCACACCAGAATCCAGTCTATCTGCTGATGAATTTAACATTTTTTTTATTAACGTCATCGAAGATATTGTAACAAATATACCGAATAATTACTCCAATGCAGTGATGCCCGTATCTGTATTAAATAACAATGTCTATTTTCAATTTAAGAAAGTATCATCGGCTCATATTAGAGAGGTATTTGCAATGATCAGAAACAAAAGTAGTTGTGACATATACGGTCTATCAAGTAATGTGCTAAAATCTGTTAAAGACATAATCATTTCGCCACGAACTCGGCTCATCAATCAGAGCATACGAGAAAATTGCTTTTTAGACTGCCTTAAAGTTGCCAAATGTATTCCTGTACTGAAGAAAGGTAATCCATGTGATCTTAATAACTATCGACCAGTGTCGATAATTCCAGTCATCGCAAAGATATTTGAATTAGTATTATACATTCAAATGTCTGAGTATTTTGAGTGTAATGATTTGCTGGCGGAAAATCAGTTTGGGTTCAGAAGAGGAAAATCAACAATTCAAGCAATAGTGGAACTGATTGACAATGTTTTAAGTGGCCTGGAGGCAAAATCGTACGCATTGGTAAATTTTATGGATTTATCAAAGGCGTTCGATTGCGTAACCCATCAGTTGTTAATTACCAAACTATATAGCTACAACTTTCTGCTAGCTAGTTGCGGGATGATTATGTCATATCTTAGTAACAGGAAACAGATAGTTTCATGTGGTCGTACTACATCTGAGGAAGTTCTTGTCACCAAGGGTGTACCACAAGGTTCCCACCTAGTCCCCCTACTGTTTCTGATCTATGCCGATGACTTCTCAAATATATTTATTAACACCGAAGTTAAAGTAACTTAGTTTGCTGATGATACTTCCATATTCCTGATGAATCCTAGTATACAACAGCTACTGACATGTGATGCTGCTGCTCGAGAAAAATGTAAAAGTTGGTTTGCATCGAATAGTCTTTGCATGAATAACAGCAAAACTATTAGTCTGCTATTTACTTTAAGAGAGCACCAAGAAGAGAAAGATTTCGCTCCATCAGTAAAATTTCTTGGCATACATATCGATCAAGCTTTAAGGTGGGATGTGCATGTTAGTAACTTGGCAAGTAAGATTAATAAAAATATATATCTATTGAGAAATTTATCTAGATGTGTTTCTCAAAATGTTATCATGACAGCCTATTTTGCGCTCTGTCACTCCCTTACATCCTATGGACTACTGGCATGGGGTCACTCGAGTGCAGCAAAACGAATATTTAACCTACAACGAAAAGCTGTTAGAGTTATAACTGGTGTAGCATACAGAGATGACTGTAGGAACAAATTTATTGAATTAAAAATATTGACCTTGCTTTGCCAATATACAGCGTGTAAACGAACTACTGTACAGGCTCTCTACCACATAAGGGGCAGCGTTTAAATAAACAATACCTGCATTTAAAATTACCATACCTTTAGTAGATAGCTCACAAATAATTATAAAAAATAATTAATAATAATAGGCCACATGTTTGTGGTATCTGGGATATGCGCACATTGCGTATTTTAAGAGAGATTCCACATAGACTGGTAGTTGGATATCGAATTACACCATCCAGAGAAAAGTGGGTCAGATTGTGAAGAATTATGTCTATGTTATCGTTTTCATAAGTACCCATTGCTGACTAAATTCCGAATATTTTCTAAACGTGTTAATGAAATTCAATATTTTTCCTTATTAGGTTCACACTTCACTTTATCTCCACTCTAATTGAAATGTTTAGATAAGAGCGGCGAGGGTGCATGATTTTTAAACATAAAAATAGTTTGCTGTTTAGTCTATGGTGAAACTTATTCCATGAAACATCTACATTTTGTAACATGGCGCGATACGATTATTCAAACATTGAATTGGCAGACATGTTTCTTATTTACGGTGAAACTCGGTGTAATTCCGCGGAAGCTGTAGGAATTTATCAAGAGCGATTTCCTGAACGACACTTACCACCGCCAAACCGATTTAGAAATAATAATTTTTATCCGTATCACTACCAGCGTGTACAACATCTTCAACCCCATGATTTTCCCAAAAGAATTGCATTTTGTTAATGGATTTTGGCACAAAATGTTCAAAATCCTAACTTTACCAAAGACATTTTAGTGACCGACGAATCGTGCTTTACGCGTAATGGAAGTTTTAATTTCCATAATATGCATGTTTATGCAATAGAAAATCCTCGTGTTACGCGTAGAACTCATTTCCAGCATCGCTTCTCCCTTAATATCTGGGCAGGTATTTTAAATGATCAATTAATTGGTCCATTTATGTTCCCATTTAATTTGAATGGAGAACGATATTTACGATTTTTGCAAGATGACCTTTTAGATCTTCTAGAAAATGTACCCTTAGCGGTTCTTAGAAAAATGTGGTATTTGCAAGATGGTGCGCCAGCTCACTATGAAAGGCGCGTTAGAAGATATTTGGATGATGAGTTTCCAGGACGTTGGGTTGGTCATGGAGGCCCTGTACCATGGCCTCCAAGAAGTCCGGATTTAAACCCCTTAGATTTTTTTCTTTGGGGATATTTTAAAAGTGAAGTCTACACTACGGAAATTGAAAATGCTGAAATGCTGATACAACGAGTAAACGCCGCGGCTAATACCATTCGTGAAAAACCTCGTGAAATGTTTGCTACTGTTCGTGCAAATTGCATACGTAGAGCCCAAATGTGCATTGAGTACGGCGGACGTCAATTTGAACACTTATTGTGATTTTTTTTATACGTGACCCAGTTTCATCTAGTAATTCTAGACAGTGTGTGTGTGTGTGTGTGTGTGTAGTGCGTGCTAAGTGATTTATACGTCTCGCAGTAGTAACAGTAAATAAACAATATCACAAATGAGTGACCTAGTTTCATCTAGTCATTCGAGACAGCGTGCGTGTTTAGTGCGTGCGAAGTGATTTATGCACCTCGCAGTAGTAAAAGTACATAAAAAATACAACAACTTACGCATCCACGAAAAATATCATGAACACAGGTAACCAGAAGTTCTCAAAAAGTAAAAAATGCATGAAAAATTATGAAAAATCCAATATTTTTTTCCAATTTTATTTTTGCTGCAATTGGTGTCAAAATAATGTGTGTATACGCCCTTAAGAGGATGTACATTAGTTCGATTACACGCTGTATATTTTTTTGTTTAGTATGGGCTAAAGAGCATGGTCAATATTTGTTAAACAAGCATTACCATGATTATCCTACACGCAGGAATGAGGAACTAAGACCAGTACATAACAGACTAACCTTATCCCAGAACGGAACCCGATATTATGCGCCTAAATTGTACAACAAACTTCCACAAGAGATAAAACAGCACAATTGTAAAATGTTCAAAAAATGTATAAAACACGTATTAATTAAGAAAGCTTTTTATAGTATTGACGAATTTTTTACTTATAATTTTTTATTATGTGATTTTAATATGTAGGTGGTTATTTAATTTTTTATTATATTAAATTTTAAAGTATAGTTGATGTTGTTTTACCTCGCTGCTTTTAATGTGTTCATTTGTTGTTGTTTGCAGTTTATAATGTTATGATTTAATATCTCATAGCTTTTAATGTGTTGTTTGTATTTTATAATATGATGTTCTTTATATTTTTTGTGAGTTGTTTAATATTATATTATGAGTTAGTACATCTGCTAGCACATCAGATGCTCTATCCATAGATATGGACGACCCACAAGGCTAATTTACTATCTTGTTGGACGTCCATATCTATGGATAGAGCATGGTTTAATGTGTTTCTTAATAATATGATGGACATAACAACCAATGACACGAAAATTATATGTTATGCAGACGACACTAACCTGCTCATTTTCGGTCACACATATACTGATGTAGTTAATAACGGAAACAGTATTATGCGCCGATTAACAGACTGGATCCTAAGGAATAACTTAATATTGATCACTAACAAAACTCACACCATTCTTTTTAAGCCTAATCAATATTTAGAAACTTCAGACTGTATAGCATTAAATCATGACACACATAACTATAGTTCAAATGCCCGTTTCTTAGTAGTCATAATTGACGAAACACTTAACTTCAAAGACCATGTTAATAAACTTGTTTCTAAGTTAAGTTGTATTTGCTACGGCTTAGAAACTTTAATGAAAAGTAGCAACAACGGAATAGTTGAAACATTTTACTATGCCAATTACTATTCCCACTTAAAGTATGACATTATATTTTGGGGAGGGAGTGTTCAATTAAATGCTGTTTTTATAGCACAGAAGCGCGCAGTTAGATTTAGCACAATACATGTCAGTCAAATCTGATCTCTGGAGTTCTCAATCGCAGTGGGTTCGTGGGTCGGTCGATTCTGAAGATGCTCCAGTAGGTTGTGTGATCGGCTTTTTGTTGTCTTCTTGATTTCGCGTTAATGGTTGAAAACAACATTCCGACGTAAAATTGCGGTCTCGATGCCGTGAACTTATTTTTGCGGAACTACGAAATTCTACCGACGGCGCCAATTTTGTAATTTAAACTTGTGAAGGCGTTTTTAGAAAGCAATTTATTGATGCACACTACAGTTGATAACTGTCAAAAGTTGATTTGTTACAATTATTTTATTTTATAAATTATTATTACTATGTATTAAAAGTAGGCAGGTGAATCTGCCCACTTTTAATGTTTCGAAACATTAGAATCACTCTGACTCGTGAGTCGAATCACTGTTTCTAAACATGACTAACTTACACTCATTAAATATTAAAAATAAAAACTGCCTTATTTATTGATATTAGTGCTGAGTAAACTCTTACAACTATTTGCATTTGTTAATTATTGCATTTTTTAATATAAAATATAAAATTACGATAATATTCGTATTTTTTAGTATTTTAAAGAAAGTTATGTATCATTTTTACCGTATAAAATAATCTCAAATATAATTCCATTGTTTGTTTTCCATTTTAAAAGACGTACGTTCTGGAGTCAGAACCAAGAGAATGAAATAAAAGTGACACAATCATGACCCATACTCTGCGTACTGTGTCACGAGTCGGAACTACGAGTTGAATACATATGAAACAGGAACAGTGGTGTTTGCAATTCGTACAACTCATTGAGTTGCAAACCTCACTGTTTCTGTTTCATATGGAGAGTCGAATCTTACAATACATATGTTTCGATACATTATTGATGACACAAACATACTCCAACCATTTGAGGAATTCAAGAATTCAAACCGCTGATGTGTTGTTTTGGCGTCTGTATATGTGTTAAATGATGTTGTTACATAACTAGCGTTTTGGGCGTAACGCTAAAATTACGAGCGCTTAACGCGAATGCAAATGTACAAAAGGAAACAACCAACTAATCTTAAGAGAGAAAAAGAAATAAAACCTATCTAAAGTTAAAATTAAAAATATACAAGTTTAATTTTGCATACATTTAATACGGACTTTTATAAATTATATGATTTATGAAAAAATAGACAAGAGAAAAGAAACAGATGGATGCGGATGTAAAGAAACAATAAATCAAAAATTATGTTGCCCGAAAAAGTAGCCCGCGTTTGCCGGTAAAAGTTCCGTCGTTTGCGGTAAAACGCCGGTAACACCAACTAGATTACGGTCTAGTTGCACCATAAACGTTGAACTAGAGTTTAAGTTGAACTTGAGTTCAAGATGACAGTTCCTATTGTTCTAATCTTACTTTAAATGCGAGTTCAGAGTTGAACCATTGCAACATGTTTGGTGCAACTGGCCCTAATACTTTTTCCACAATACGAATAAAACAAAATAAATAATTTGTAGCAAAATGCAATCTCGAAATTTTCCGAGATGGGCCCAGAACTTATAATGCAATATTTTGTAAAAAAATATTAATATTGTAAACATTAAGTTTAGTTGTTTAATATTAGTTTTATGCACTAATTTACGTTTGATTACTAACGCATAGAGGGGATTCGTTTATGAACGATTCATAAAGAACGAATCAATTCTAAGGAACGATTCGGTTGATTCGATTTACATAAAAGATTCGAACTTCCCATATCTATTTCCAACTATTTGTATACGCACGGAGACAGTAAAGATTTAAGAAATTTACATTTATTTAAATATTTAAAAAATACTAACACAGCGAATTTGATTAATGCTTCCTTTATAAAACAATAATGAAATATGGCAGGTTATAAATATTTTAGTGTGAGTATCTTGGTGTTGAGATTTAGTTTCGTGCCGTGTTATTTATGGTTCTCGTTGTGATGCAAATTGGCAGAAAGAGAGATAGAAAAAAACGGAATGAATTTTTGTTATTGCACTAAATCATATTATAGCTAGAAATTAAACCGTCATGAATAGCCGGTGTGGAACATACACGTATCGATTTCATGCTGGTTGATGATCAGCGAGCTTCGCTTATTGCCATCAACACTCTGCACTGAACTTGCACTTTTAGATAAATTAAAATAAAAAAGCGAACCTATTGTAAAATTTAAACTTTACTGATACCTATCTGATTTGATCAAGTGGAGTTTCATGTTTGTTGTTGTGTAAGTTGTAAAGGCGCAACGATGCATGTTTATTTGATCAAAGGATTTTAATACGAGAATACTGTAATTGGCACATAGTTAATTAAAATACTGCAATACTGTTAAAGTCTAAAGTAATTTTGCATAATGACATTTTTAATAAATTAGCCATAGAATTTACATGACTTTTCAATTTCGAAGTATTTAGATTGTGTACGGCATATCCCCAGATTACTGCCTGGATAGGCAATTTAATTATTTGCTTGCTATTGGCTACAATATAATAATACAAAATAGATTAATCACAAAGAAACCATTACATCGAGCCAGGGATTATTCGTTTTAATCTTAAAGCGAATGTTATCAGGAAGAGACGTGTAGAGAGCCAAACACACACTATTTTATGTCACTTGTAAATGTAATTAGATAAATTATTAGTTTATACAGAAAAAAAGTCGGTAATTTATCAAAGTCGACATTAACGTACCCTGATGGAGATAGAATGAAAGAATTTTTATAAATCACCCGCAAGGTAATTAATAAGCTTTTCGATAATATTGTTGAAACCTCGTAGGCGATTAGCTCATGGTTTATTATTAATTATGGAGCTAATTTATTTTGCATAAAATAACCAACAGATTTTGCTAATAGCCGTGAAATTAAATTCATACCTGAAAAACAAATTAATCTTATAAAAAGTATTGACAGTGAGTAATAAATAATTACTAATAGATTATAAATTAAAATATAGTAAACGAATGAAAAAATAGAGGATATTCCTAGTGTAGAGGAGAGTGCGCATTGCTGTACTGCAGTTAGGCTTCATTAGGCCCCTTGTGCACCCTCTCATTACGAGTCACCCATCCTTAGTTCAACCATCCTACTTTATCTAGATAGTCTAGTATTACCGAGGTCGGCAAATCCCCACCATGGGTCCTCTCGTTAAATGGTAGCCTCGTCTTCTATTTTACACCCTCTACAAGATGGGGAGTCAACGGCTTCCATCTTGTATAAGTGTTCGTTGAGTTCGTACTGACTGGTTAGAACGGCAGTTTTCCGCCTGATGTTACTTCTAGTCATCTGCATGTATTGTCTTGCTGGACCGAGAGTCCAGCAAGACAATACATGCAGGGTACAGTAATGTCTCCTTCGAGAGTTTTCAGCCTTCCGTATCATCCCAACGCTTTCTGAAATTTTCAAGTGTGTTGGAATGTAACATGTTACATAGTGACAGGGCTTCCAATCGCGGCTCCGGTGAAATGACGTTCATTCCAGCCCCTGCTCTGGCCTGTGCCAGGAGGGTTGCCTCCTGATACCTATGTTTACGTCGTGCCCCTTCACCCAGCAGATTTAAATGTTTTTATGCATTGCTGCCTGCCGTAGTTTATTATGGCACTCTAGTGTTGTTTCTGAAGTAGTGTATAACTTCTTCAGGGACATTAAAGCTTGCTTGCTGCCTGCTGGAATCAGTATGGCTTCATTTGACACTTTGCGGCTTAAGATAATTTCAGCCGCAAGTGTTATACCCATCGTCTCCAGTTGTGTGACGGTCGCATACTTACCCATTGAGATTTTTGTATGGATTTTCAGGGTTCTAGAGAAATCTCCAATCCCTCAATTATCCTTCCTTTTTGAGCCGTCGGTGTAGATTCTAATAGCCGCAGATTCTAATATTTGCAGACCTTTTTCCAGAGGTGATCTCGGACAGTTGTAACTGTTCCAAATTCCTCTATTTTGAACTCGAAGTATGGTCGCTATAGCCTTTCTTTCCAAGTGAATATCAAGTGGTACTTCATCGCTATTGTCCGCTATTGCTATATTCCGCTGCACTTGCGCTAGTCGCTTTATCGTTGTTATTTGTTTGGTCCTGGGAAACCAAATAGAAGCCCCGTATGTTAGCATAGGTCTTATGAGGGCTGTGTACAGCAACATCGTCTTGCGAGGTTTCAACCTCCGGGTTTTCCCCACTGCCCATGGACATTTCAAAAGGCTCCTATAGCTTTGTCGGTTTTGATTTTGCTGGGCGTTTTTCAGCTCAATTTCCTGTTAGGTGTAACGCCTAGGTATTTTACCTCGTCGCTGTACTGCAACATCGTATTTGATAGCGTTGGTGCTCGTTTTGTCACTGAGTGTTCCTTAATTGATATGTGCGTTATCACTGAGTAATCTTTAATCGATATGTGCGTTTATCCCGAGAGTATGTCTTAATTAATCTTAAGGAGAATAATATTTATCTATAAGTCTATCGAACATTATTATTTCGTGGATATTAGCTAGAGCTGTAGATAGTCAAAGCGTATTTAGACCCTAGCCTAGCCTAGAGGAGCATACATTTTGTTTATGTTACTCTCGGCGGTGAGGGGGTGCAGTCACTTTACAGGCATCCTCTAGTTGATTATTTTTGAAAGACATGGTACCAGTGTCAGACACGATCAGTGTCGAGGCCACTAGTAGGATCTGCTAGCCGAGTGTCAGCCACCTGGAAAGTGACATTACACTCTGGCTGGATTCTCAACTGCCGGACAGGAGAACTCTAGATAGTGTTGCAACTGATTCGTGATTTCAACGATTAAACTATTTAAGCTCAAGGGTAACGGTTACGACGAAGTGTAACTCAATGCACGCCTGACTCGACCAGCTCGGCCAGTAAACAGAGGTCCAGCTTGTAGTTTGCTTATGAATAGAATATAATTATCTTCAGTGATGGTCCTAATCATTAAGGGCCAAATGATGTTCTTAATCATTATCGGTTAGATGATGATCCTTATCATTAAGGGTAAAATGCTCAAAATCTGATTATACTTTAGGTATTGGTTGGATTGCCAGTAGCCACACTTTTTGTTGATGACGCAGAAACTACTACCTACAACAACTCGAATATTTACGCACCTGACATTGAAGCATGTTCACCAGAAGAATATTAAACAATCCTGATAAAATACTGTAGCAAGTAATTTTTATTAAGGCTCAAATTAACTCAAGTCTTACATGTGTTTATACACTTTTTGTCGTAGAACTCTTAGTTTTCACTCAGTTATAAAAAAGTAATGTATCGCTGCATCTCGATAAATATTGAGAATATCGAAATTTTAAAAAACAACGAATGTCGAAAAATGTACAGCTTATACATATGTTTACCTGAAAGATTTTTTTTTATAAAATGCGTCAGTAAAAACATATTTTAGTTTTTATGTTTTGGTACTACTGTTTTATATACTTCTTGTCAATCAATGATGACCATAATAATTTAAATGATGTGTGATATTATGATAATCAACCATAATAAATTTCAGTCAAATCGAATATAGCGCTCAATCGTTACAAATAAAATTAATAATATTTTTTTTTAAATTTAACCGTAAAGTTTTGGATATAAATAAATTGTGTTAAATCATCATATTTTTATCCCAGAAATCTATGGTTAAACCATTTTCCACATTACCGGGACACCCTGTATATAATCGATTTCTCGCTTCCGTATTATTATTTTGAAAGTTCTAAGTTTTACATATCATTGCATGCACTAAAACCAGGATCAAATATAAGTATATTATCTGAAGCTAGTTCTGTAGTTATAAAATATTCACAGTTTCGAAACTTCCTGATGTTGGTATTATAAGGATAAAACTTAAATCCTGGACCGGACTTTCCTGCTACACAGGATTTCAAGTGTTATAATACTTCAGCGGCCTCATTCCACTCATGTACTTTAATTATAAACCTTGAAACCTCGGACACCTATTCAGCGCAGTTATGCATAGACACCAACCTACCTAACAGGTGACTCTATCATGCACAACAACAACACCTTCATGGGTAATATAACGTAATAACAAATTAATAAGTAAGAAGTCCCACAAAGATTGTTGTACACATTGTTCTTTTCGGTGCATAATAACCTTTGTCGTTTATATGTAGTATTTATGTTCTTACTTTCTCACTTTTCTAGTATGTATTAAATTGGGACAGTATTTTATTTTTTAATATTAGTTGTGACTACCTACAATACTATGGTAGTAACTTCTTAATATTAGTTGATTTCAAATAATTATTAATGTTCATATTTTTATTACAAACGACACATGTACTAATCATAAAAATGGTGATAGTACTTTTCCTGTAAATTGTGTGATGGGGAAAATGACCCATCCACGGTGGATATGCACCCCATGGATAGTGCTCAAAATTTGGACAATTCTGACATCTTGTCAGAATTTCGTCTAACATAATCGTCGATCTATTTATTCCGAGCACCGCATTTTCCAAAAATAGAATTACTCTAAAACTAGTTAAGCTAAAGAAAAATATGATATATGAATTTTAAGTATTTCGACGAGATCTTTAACTTATTGTATAAAACATTTTTCGATATTCTCAATACTTATCGAGATGAAGCGATACATTACTTGTTTTAAAACTGAGTGAAAACTAAGAGTTTTACGACAACAAGTATGTAAAGACATTCGTTGTTTTTTAAAAGAGTTCAATTTAAAGCATTAAACGAGTGTTTTCCACTCCCAGACTAAGCATAAAGTAAAATTTTGAGTTTAGAAAAGCACCGTGAAAAGCCCAGAAAATTTGTCTCGGGCCGCTGCGCGAAAACACTCGTTTAAAGCTTTAAATTGATTTAAAAAAAAACAAGGAATATCTAAAGATTTACAGAAAATAGGCTGAATTGGGAATACGTATACTTAAAAAAAACTCCCTGTATCTGTTTGCTCCGGACAAATATGAACAATTATAAACCATAATGAAGATTAATGTAGTTGTATGAGTTACGTGAAGGTATTAAGTCACTTAATTAAACACAGTTATATTCCTTTCTTCACTTCTATTTTTCTTGCTAGATGAACATTTCGGGTACTAAGTACCCATTATCAATAGCTAACTGAATATAAAACGATAAATGTTTACAATATATACCTAGTCGGGTTAGGCGGAAAATCCAAAAAAGTAATTTGAATTTTGAAACGAATGCGTTATCTTGGAAATGGGGGTGTTGGGGATTATTCGGCTTCGGACTTGGGAGGGTTCACAATGGTGTTAATGACGATTATCTGTTGGGTAATAAATTTAATAAGGGGTTCGTTATTGGGCTTAAATTGAAATTGAGTAGTTCTGTCTTATTTTTCATCATTTCTATCGCTTCCAACATGTTTAATTGATAACTGCTAGATTCTTTTAATAATTTGACTTTTGGTTGGAAGCGATTGAAATGAATTTTCACATTTATATATATATATATATATATATATATATATATAAATAAATTAGAATTAACGACCTGCTTATAAGTACCAAATAAGAAATAACAGCGCATTAGGTCATGATGTAAAAGTTATTTTTTTATCAAGTGAGTGTGCAAGGAGGACAGAAGACGACGACGATCGTTTCGCTCTTTTTATGAGCTCCTCAGGCCGCCACATCCATCATCCCATACACACTCACTTGATATGTAGAAGTTGTATATATACTGACTTCGCTAACCATAAGCCGGTATTGACGTCAGTATTTATAAGTGCTACTGCATTGATAAGGGCATTGATCTCATTTTGCTTCTACAGTTAGTGTCGGTTTTTAGTTTAAACCATCGACTAGCATCGGAGCGGCGAGAAACCCGAACCAATGCGATGATAATATTCAGAACGCCGAATTAAATTAAATAAATTAGAATTAACGACCTGCTTATAAGTACCAAATAAGAAATAACAGCGCATTAGGTCATGATGTAAAAGTTATTTTTTTATCAAGTGAGTGTGCAAGGAGGACAGAAGACGACGACGATCGTTTCGCTCTTTTTATGAGCTCCTCAGGCCGCCACATCCATCATCCCATACACACTTACTTGATATGTAGAAGTTGTATATATACTGACTTCGCTAACCATAAGCCGGTATTGACGTCAGTATTTATAAGTGCTACTGCATTGATAAGGGCATTGATCTCATTTTGCTTGTACAGTTAGTGTCGGTTTTTAGTTTAAACCATCGACTAGCATCGGAGCGGCGAGAAACCCGAACCAATGCGATGATAATATTCAGAACGCCGAATTAAATTAAATAAATTAGAATTAACGACCTGCTTATAAGTACCAAATAAGAAATAACAGCGCATTAGGTCATGATGTAAAAGTTATTTTTTTATCAAGTGAGTGTGCAAGGAGGACAGAAGACGACGACGATCGTTTCGCTCTTTTTATGAGCTCCTCAGGCCGCCACATCCATCATCCCATACACACTCACTTGATATGTAGAAGTTGTATATATACTGACTTCGCTAACCATAAGCCGGTATTGACGTCAGTATTTATAAGTGCTACTGCATTGATAAGGGCATTGATCTCATTTTGCTTCTACAGTTAGTGTCGGTTTTTAGTTTAAACCATCGACTAGCATCGGAGCGGCGAGAAACCCGAACCAATGCGATGATAATATTCAGAACGCTGAATTAAATTAAATAAATTAGAATTAACGACCTGCTTATAAGTACCAAATAAGAAATAACAGCGCATTAGGTCATGATGTAAAAGTTATTTTTTTATCAAGTGAGTGCGCAAGGAGGACAGAAGACGACGACGATCGTTTCGTTCTTTTTATGAGCTCCTCAGGCCGCCACATCCATCATCCCATACACACTCACTTGATATGTAGAAGTTGTATATATACTGACTTCGCTAACCATAAGCCGGTATTGACGTCAGTATTTATCAATGCAGTAGCACTTATAAATACTGACGTCAATACCGGCTTATGGTTAGCGAAGTCAGTATATATACAACTTCTACATATCAAGTGAGTGTGTATGGGATGATGGATGTGGCGGCCTGAGGAGCTCATAAAAAGAGCGAAACGATCGTCGTCGTCTTCTGTCCTCCTTGCACACTCACTTGATAAAAAAATAACTTTTACATCATGACCTAATGCGCTGTTATTTCTTATTTGGTACTTATAAGCAGGTCGTTAATTCTAATTTATTTAATTTAATTCGGCGTTCTGAATATTATCATCGCATTGGTTCGGGTTTCTCGCCGCTCCGATGCTAGTCGATGGTTTAAACTAAAAACCGACACTAACTGTAGAAGCAAAATGAGATCAATGCCCTTATCAATGCAGTAGCACTTATAAATACTGACGTCAATACCGGCTTATGGTTAGCGAAGTCAGAATATATACAACTTCTACATATCAAGTGAGTGTGTATGGGATGATGGATGTGGCGGCCTGAGGAGCTCATAAAAAGAGCGAAACGATCGTCGTCGTCTTCTGTCCTCCTTGCACACTCACTTGATAAAAATATAACTTTTACATCATGACCTAATGCGCTGTTATTTCTTATTTGGTATATATATATATATTTGTATCACTGTTTCTTCGGGTTTGGTCCCGCGTATTTTAAAATATATAAATATATAAATAAATATATTATCTCCGAACAACAACCAAGAAATTCAAAATCCAACCCCTTCCGAAAATAATATTGAAATTGTCACTACTACATCATTAGAAGAACAAAACAGAAGAGTAACACAAAGCCAAACAACAAATTCACGCATCAAGTAGTACGTAAAAGTCAAACAAGTGGTTGCTAAAGCAATGGAATTTTGATAGTTATTCCTGACGATGATGACTGCGACGTCATCGAAACGTCGAATTAAAAATAAAATGGACCAGAGCCAAGAAAATACGCGGGACCAAACCCGAAGAAACAGTGATACATGTTACGCCCGCGAAAATCTACGTTTTAACATATATATATATACATATATATATATATATATATATATATATATATATATATATATATATATATGTATCATTGTTTCTTCGGGTTTGGTCCCGCGTATTTTCTTGGCTCTGGTCCATTTTATTTTTAATTCGACGTTTCGATGACGTCGCAGTCATCATCGTCAGGAATAACTATCAAAATTCCATTGCTCTAGCAACCACTTGTTTGACTTTTACGTACTACTTGATGCGTGAATTTCTTGTTTGGCTTCGTGTTACTCTTCTGTTTTGTTCTTCTAATGATGTAGTAGTGACAATTTCAATATTATTTTCGGAAGGGGTTGGATTTTGAATTTCTTGGTTATTGTTCGGAGATAATATATTTTGACCAGAATTTATACAAGTTTTCCAAATTGGTGGTAGTCTTTTAGCATCATCTCTTTGATTTAGACTGTTCGGCCTCTTTTCAATTTCTATCGCTTCTCACGCATCAAGTAGTACGTAAAAGTCAAACAAGTGGTTGCTAGAGCAATGGAATTTTGATAGTTATTCCTGACGATGATGACTGCGACGTCATCGAAACGTCGAATTAAAAATAAAATGGACCAGAGCCAAGAAAATACGCGGGACCAAACCCGAAGAAACAATGATACATGTTACGCCCGCGAAAATCTACGTTTTAACATATATATATATATATATATATATCTAGTTACTCTTTACTTATTCGAAAGTGTCTTTATTGAACTCGTAAAACTGCACTACTGTGCCATTTAACCTTTTCTCTATCTCTCTAAATCCTCATAGAGAACATGACAAAAACTCACCCTGCCATTTATGTATATATGATATCATATCACCACCCAGGGCTGCCAATCGTCGTTAGAAAAAAATTGCGGCAACCTCCTGAACACCTTATATAATATTCATTAGGAAATGCACTCGACACATTTAGTTAATTGGAGGCCAGAATAGTTTATGTTGTCATATTGCAGAAATTATGAGGTGGTGAGAAGTCAACATTATGTTATACAAAATTATATAATTTTAATTGACCTAGGGGCTAAACTACACGTAATAACGATTTAATCACAATATTAAGATAAGTACTCATTGTTTGCGTAAACACGTACTGAAATATTATATCCCGGCTACGGCAAAGCTCCTCTGTGTACAGGGTGTCCGTATTTTGTGGAAATGCATTGGGATCAATAATAATCTAAAAATAAATTTGAAATATCAATTTTTGTTTTCGAGATATTGTAAAAAATGGATTTTTTAAATTTGGTTTATATTTTAAAATTCAAAAACTAATCAATCTAGACATTTAGAACTTTGACATTATAGGCACTTTTAATTAAGGAATATACTAGAATATTTCATTTTAAGATAACTCTAAAATTTACCCAGGAACCATAGTTAACTTTTGTTTTTCGTACCAGCGCTATTTTGTATTTTCATATTTTTGAAATGAGTATTATTTTCTGAATTCAATGATATATCACACTTAGAATTTATTTTACATGTGAGATTTAACCTTATTTTTGTTTCTTTTTTGATAAAAGTGCCTTAAAAGTGTTTTCAAGGCACTTTTATCAAAGAGCAACTTACTCATTTGACAACAATTAAGATGGTGGAACATTTTTCCGGCAGTACAACAGGTATGGAAAAGAACAGAATTATGTTTGAAAGTAAATGATGATTTGTTCTAAAACTCACTATCATTTTCAGTGCTATCGTTTTCTTGCACATTCTTATTTAGGTAATTTAAAGCTAAGATTATCTTTTTTAAAATGTGTGTTACATATTTTAAGCAACCTGAAACTTTTTAATTTATAATTGTAAAATATGTTTGACTTTGTTGACACATTTCTGAATATTACTGTAATTATGTTGCCGATGCAACGAATACTTTTTTGTATTTGGAGTAATTAATGTTTATCATATTTAGTTACTCTTATTTTGTTTAGCATTTTATGTATAATTATTGCTATTAATTATGGACTAAAGATTACATAAACATTTGCAATGTTATTTTCTAATCAAGTTACTTAAAGCCATTTTAAAAGGAAACGTGGGCAGCTTGGTGGTGTAGTGGTTAGAGTGTTGTACTGCCACGCCACGGACCGGGGTTCAAATACCGGCCTAACAAGTTGTCTGCATTTATATAGGTTAGGATAAAAATGCCAAACACTCCGTCTTCTCGGATATGACGTTAAATGCATGTAGGCCCCGTGTACTGCCTGGATGTTGCGTGCACGTTAAAGATCCCTACCGGTGGGTTGGAACTCCCACCGGGTTCGGCAAAATTCCCGGATAGCTGTAGACCTAATCTCCGGCGTCATGATTGGCCTGAGCAGCGGAAATAGATGACGTAAAACCCAAAATAAAAAAAAAAAGGAAAAGTGACTTTCCGGGGATGGAGGATGAAATGTGGACAACACAATTAACACTCATGGAATCCGGGACGAGTATTTCTCGTCAGAGGCTCGAACTCGCATCTCCGAAGTAGAAGATTGGTCAAAATCAACGCCTCAGCCCCTTTCTCACAATATACAATGCACTATAACATCTACCTCCAACACATCTTAAATGGATTTTTTTCAATGTAAAAAAGTCCAAGAGTGAGCATGATTTGGTTCACACCAAGTTTAATAAGTACAAAAGGGCAGACAAAAGTGGCAATTCTCTATCCTTATTAAGCAACTAAAATGTTAATTAAACGTGCTCTCGCCCGATATGGCCCACAAAGGGTGGTCATTTGCGTGGAATATTTAAGTGCACAACTTGCATTTAGAGGAGTGTGCGGTTGGAGTATTAGATTACCAAAAAGAGGCCGCAGGCATCAACACTGAAATTATTTATGCAAAAAAAATTATATTTGATTGCTTTCTCGCTTATAACGAGTTCTCAATTCATCTCTTTTTAAATCTTGCCCGTTATATTGATGGTCAATTTTTTTTTATATTAAAATAGAAGTTGATTCACTGTGAGCAAATATAAGTTTTACATTTTAACGTTAATACAATAAGATAAACAAAAAGGTATGTTTTTATTAGCTGAATTTTCCGCTAGATTGATTTGTAACTGTGGGTTGAACTCAATAGTGTGTGGTATTAATATTATTTACTTGAAATAAATGATCAATGCACCGCATTTAACGCTGTTTCCTCGATTGCAAATTAACTTCATATCAATGCCTTAGCATATCTAACAACTAATAATAATATGGGATTTCATGCTTTGTAGAGTAACTAAACTTACTCTATGCAGCACGAGTAAGATCATTCGTTACGCTTCCATGTACAATTTTAAACTATATACACTCCTGTTCGATATTCATGAAACAGAGTATTGTTTAAATTTCCATGTACAAACGATCGTGCATTTTGCTTAAGGTGAATTCAAATAGTTTTGACACAAAAATCAGATAGGGTTTATCTGTATAAAACAATACTGCAAATAAATAATAACAATCATTTTTATCACTGGTTTAAACATTAACGATACAATCTAGATGCAATTAAATTCAAAATTAAATTACCTCAATTCTCGTCAACAGTAGTAATAAACATTACGTTTCGAAATCATGATATATTTATAATTAGATATTGCAATATGCCTGTCATCACAATTGAAATATTTACAATGTAGTTCTATTACCTTCACACTTTTCAAAAATTAAAATCGAGTTAACATAACGATGTTTATCTTAAACTGTAATTATTTTTACTGACCGCACTTTATAAATTTAGTTTAGTTGCTCCGCTTCGCTACGCGACCAAACCAAATTTTCAGGCTTTGCTAAACTCGAAATTTTCTTCATGCGCCGCGCGTACTAAACACTGATGTGATTTGATGTTTAGAATACGCGTTTTTAGAATACTGCTTTAGTAGAATATTTTGAACTTCACCTAATCTCAGTGGTTCATACGCATGGCGCATAAAGTAAAACTCGAAATTTTACTTCATGCTTAATCTGGGAGTGGAAAATACTTGTTAAGACTTCAAATTAAACTATTTTAAAAACAAACGTTTATCAGAAAAGTTCCGGCTCATGCATACGCGTATATATATTTAAACGTAAAATGTCCAGTATGTTTGGTCAGGGCCAAAAGGGTTAAGTCGAAATATAAATTCCATACTTAATCAAGAAAATACTCGTTAAAAAATATTGAAATGCTTCTATAAATCACTAAATCCCTTATATTCTGGAAATATTCGTTTTTAGTTTCTAATCATTGGATTTTGTTTTTATAATAATAGAAAAAACAAATCGAACAGTTTAGTTAAATTTTATGTTATATTCAATATAATATAAAATATAACTAAACTGTTCGGTTCGTTTTTTCTATTATTATAAAAACAAAATCCAATGATTAGAAACTAAATTGCAGAAGTTTACATTAAATTTTTATAAAAAAAAAAAACAATGTTAATCTAAAAGTCGTGAATATTTTACGAACATTCCGCAAACATATTAAAAATCATTATTAGAAACAATGTGAGCTATTCAATGCTTCAAGAAAACATTTGTTCTTCAGGTTATGCAATTTGTTACACACACACAAGTACACTTGAGATCTTTTAAAAAGAAAAATTTCGTCCCACATTTAAAATGTTTGTAAAAAATACGTGATTTTAATAACGTTTGGATGGATACGTTGGGATGACAATCAAACCTGATTGACACTTGGCCCTACGATTTCCCCCCCTTTTTTTAATTGATAGTAAGTAAGTGGAAACATATTGTCATTTTAACAAAGAGAAACAAACTTAACGACTATCTTTAACTTTAACGAAGGGGAAATCATACTCTGGTTCAGTCAGACAGCAGATTGGTAAATAAGCAAAATTGTGATTTTAAGTTCAATTTTCTATCAAGTGTTTTCCATTCCTTGATTAAGCATGATGTAAATATTTCAGAGTTCTCTAATCTCAAAATATTTACTTTATGTGCCAGGCGTATAAAATACTGGTTTAGTGTGAATTTAAAAAAATAAAAAAGCCAGAAAATCATATTTGTATAATTTTGTATATTAGTAATTTTGGTGAAACATTATTTTCAATGAGAAATAATAAAGTTTATATTAATAATGGAGGAAATAATTTTTTTAAATCATTCAAAACAATATTTTATCAATAATGCATAATTTTGTAAAAACCTACATATTTACGCATGTCACGTTTATTTTTAAAATTTTCCAAAGAATAGCTTCTGCCTCTTGATAAATCCTTTACCTAAAATAAAAATAAAATTACGTAAAAATAAAATATAGGTCTCTATTTTTAAATTTGTAAATTGGAACATTGGAATTATTCAGATGTAGTAGCACAAACATTTATTTATAGCACCCAAGTTTGCATTTTAAACTACTATTTTATAATTTGTCCTGAGTCGAAGTCGAATTTAAAAAAAAAGGAACCGGAGTCGGATTCGGATATTTCATATACCGACTCCACAGCCCTGATTATGTACGCGATACCTGTTACATACAGGGTGCCCGTTATGATATTATCATGTACGCGATACTTGTTATACAGGGTGTCTCAGACCACCCGTACCAGCCTTTTATTTCGACAACGCTTGGTCGAATGTGACTGGGACAAAACATTTTATTACCAAAGTGAACCCAAGGAATCCACTAATGAATTTATTTTTTACCGGAATAATCCGGAAGTACCCGGAACCGGAAGTAACTTTAAAATTTCAAATGGCAACATAGGTCGAGTATGGTATTAATTGATAGGTTTTTTTACAAAAAACAACTTTTATTAAAATGTTTTTTTTAATATTTTGCATATTTACAAAAATAAACAAAAAAAACTAAATTAAAAACTAGTTATCCATGCAACACTCAATTTCCTCAAGTATGCTTTGCTTTTTTGTTATGTCAAAATAATTGATGTTCGTGAATATTTGAAGTAACATAAATTATTATTATCAAAGTATTGAATGTGTCAACATGGTTTTTACAAACCTTGAAGGTTTTGATATGCTGATGATGTTAGGTGAATGCGGCCAAAACTATCGTGCTGCTGAGCGAATTTATGTTGAGCGATACCCTCAACGAGCCAGTCAAAAAATGTTTTTCGACGCCTTGCAGAATGAGTTAAGACAGTAAGCTACAGCCCAGCCACAACAACGGTCGAAGTATCAGAAAACGTGTACAAGATGAAAGAACACCAGATATTCTTGCAGCAATTGCTCTAGACCCGAACATCTCGACTAGAAAAATTGAAATCGATGCTGGAATAAGTCGCTCTACTGCTTGGAGAGTTTTAAAAACAAACAAATTCGATCTACACCATATCTCTTTATACCAGAAACTTGAAGAGCGGGATTTTCAAGATAGGTTGAATTTTTGTGAATAGATGTCTAATAAAATTATAAATTATAAAATTATAATTTCCATTACAAAATTTTATGGACAGATGAGGCGACATTCAAAAGGAACGGAGTTGTTAATTTACAGAATGCTCACTACTGGAGTAATGAAAACCATTATTGGTTAAGAGAAGTTGATAATCAACACGTGTGGTATTTTAGGAAACCAAATAATTGGTCCGCATTTTCACCTAATATCATCAGCATATCAAAACCTTCGAGGTTTGTAAAAACCATGTTGACACATTCAATACTTAATTTATTTTACTTCAAATATTCACGAACATCAATTATTTTGACATAACAAAAGAGCAAAGCATACTTGAGAAAATTGAGTGTTGAATGGATAACTAATTTTAAATTTAGTTTTTTTAGTTTATTTTTGTAAATATGCAAAATATTAAAAAAATATTTTAATAAAAGTTGTTTCTTTTAAAAAGACCTATCAATTAATACCATACTTGACCTATGTTGCCATTTGAAATTTTAAAGTTACTTCCGGTTCCGGGTACTTCCGGATTATTCCGGTAAAAAATAAATTCATTCGTGGATTCCTTGGGTTCACTTTGGTAATACATTTTTTTGTCCCAGTCACATTCGACCAAGCGTTGTCGAAATAAAAGGCTGGTACGGGTGGTCTGAGACACCCTGTATACAGGATGCCCGTTATGATATGATCATAATATATACCTAATCATTTTGCATGAGGTCAAGTAGAATATAAAAAACAGACCCGAAGGGATGATAAAACATGATCTATAGATCATGCATCTCAGTCGATACTGTATTAGCGTCGGAACGGCATATCCTTTTAATAAAATTATGGAATTGTCCAACTCACGTAGAGTGCGTTTTTGCATTTTTTAATAAAATAAAAAAAAGTGTATGCTAATATAAATTTCGGGTATTTCAGATTCGGTGTAGACATGAATTATTAGGGACGGTGATCGGGTCGCCCATTACTTATTCATATCAATTTTCCTTTCTGGGAAACCATGTACATGTAAAACTTGCCCAACTTAAAAATATTGACTTATTTCCCACAAGCGAAAAATACCATTTAGTAATATTACATTGCAGCTGCGGAAAGGTAAAGAATAAAGGTTTCCAAAGTTCCGCCATTCCGAAAAGAAATATTAAATTTTTAAATGGCATATAAAACTGATTCTAGTTTATCAATAATTGTAGTCAAAGATTTTTTGCATATTACTAATACCATTTTCAGCGTTCATTTTAAAATATGAATTATTTCTAATGGAAATTAAATTTCTTTTATTTTATTTAATAGTTAGAATAATATTAAATAAAATTCTTGAGACATAATCAACATTAATTAAATAATTTACGAGACACGCTTAATGAAAATCTCATGAGCCGTTTTCGGTGAAATCTATCCACAAAACGACTGAATTACCGACAGGCCGACAGATCGACATCATTGAAATAACACTCGATTTGGATTCCTGCGACCCCAACATGGATATTTCCGTAAACAAAAATGGGGATCAATTTTTGACAGATCACAATACCTTCCTTACACAGTAATAGTGCGGTCGGTAAAAATTAACTTATACATAAAATATCGAAATTCATTTGTTTTGGTTACCATAGCAAAAATAAAAAAAAAATATTTTACACGTTTGGTGATTGCAGACATTTTCCGAACAGTTGGCTAGCGCGTTCCCCTGATAAAAAATCCAGTGGATTTTTGGTAGTGTGGTTTTTTAAAATACAAGTTTAAAATATGCAATTTCACAATAAATTAGATTATTTCACCAGTTTTACTATAAAATGCTATTCACAACAAAGAAGAAAGATTGTTCATTGTTGAACAATATTGGCAGACATATTTAAAAACATTAAAAGTGCTACTCTTTGCACAATCTACAACAAGTTTGTCTTGCAAAGACTAAATCAAGCACTCATTGAAACAACTACTTCCCGAGATAAAACCCCGACGGGCATTGTATTATACAACAAGTATTTGCTGTTACATAAAGTAACCTACTGCACTGTGGGCCAATTCTGTTCTTGATCTTTATAAATGACATTGGGAGTTATATTAAAAATAGTCAATTTCTGATGTTTGCTGATGATGTTAAAATATTCAAAGTAATTGAGAGAAGTTCTGATCATGCGCTTTTACAATCTGATTTATATAACTTGGCTAATTGGTGCGCATGCAATCATCTTCATCTCAATTTGAAAAAATGTATGTCAATTTCTTTTTGTCGCCATAGCAATAATAGCAAGTTTGAGTATTCAATTAATGATAATATATTGCCCCTTGTCGAGACAGTGCGTGATTTGGGTATTATATTTGCTTCCCGCTTAAATTTTGTTACCCATTTAAATAAGATCTCTAGTAAAGCTCTTTCTATGCTCGGTTTCATTAATAGATTTTCGAAACACTTTGGCGTGGATACGTTCAAAACCCTTTACGTCAGTTTGGTAAGGCCACATTTGGAATATTGTTCTGCAATTTGGTCTCCTTACCACAACTGTAACATTGAAATCATTGAAAAAGTTCAGAATAGGTTCTTACTACTAGTATCTTTTAAAATTGGGGATCGCACGCATTGACTATAGTCGGTCACACATATTGAATTGTCTTAATTTAAAATCTTTAGAATATAGAAGAATATTATTTGACTTATGCTATGGGTTCAAACTGATTAATGGACATGTCAATTGCAGTTTTTTATTATCATTGTTGAACTTTAATTTTTTTTAGCAACTCCAGTTCGTTGTAGGCCCTTATTTCGTTTAAACTTCCATCGAACATTGTATGGTTCCCATAATCCTGTGGCACGTATAATGCGGTATTGTAATGTCCTTATATTGTATCCCAACTTTTACATTTTTAGTAATTCTTAATTCTGGATATTGTTAATTAGTGTATTTTTGTTTGTTGTATTATATTTCTCACTCTATTTATATGTTTTTCAAAGTAATATTATGTTTATCTTATATCACTATTTTTAATTGTGTATTGATGTATAAAAGAGATTTCCGTTGATAAATAAAATAAAATAAAATAAATGTAACAATTCTGGCCAAATTATTCAGGCCATCTATAGACGCGAGATTTATCTCTCATTAGTACAGCTTTGCCGTTTACTCTAAACAGTTTGATACCTTAAGCTGGCATACAGGTCACCGTGTTGTTTAAACCTAAGTATTGAGAAAATTGAAAATACTTGTTGTAGAATACTCCAAAATATTAAAAGTGCGATTCTTTACACGATCTACAACAAATTGTCTTACAAAAACTAAATCAACCTCTCATTGAAACAACTACTTCCCGAGCTTATACCAAGTACATATTTAAGCTGAATATAATAAAACCAAATATCTTTACGAGTATAAATATGTTTTATTGTGTGTATACGTTAATTAGAAAAAAAAAATAACTAGAGCCATTTTTAAACGTAAAATACATTTAAAGAGCCTTATATAATATGCTATAAATATTTTAGTAATACCTATAATATTATAGGAAAATACACACTTCTTTTTAAGTTATTAATCATTTTACAGCTCTATCAATCATTTCGTGGTAGTTATGTAATGACAATATAACTTCACGAGCCAAAACAGCAGTTTTATTTTTCTCATAAGCTGAAAAAACTTTTAACGGATACTGATACTGAAAAGTTTTCAGTTCATTTATTTGCTTGTCCGCATTAAATCCTGTATGTAGTTTTTATTGTTTTTCGTGTGTTTACTTTGAAGCAACATGCTTTTAACAAAAGCTATTGGTCCTAATGATAGCATAATGGTTTAATGTATTTCATAGCGAATATAATAATCGATTCTACATACTTTATCACTTATCTTTTAATACGTTGACTGCCGATCACTTTGATTGCAGGTAATTTTTTTTAAGTTAATAATATATTTACAGCATGTAATTATTTTTACAATTAGATTGTATTATGATATATTGATAATTGGTATGTTTTTTCAAATCGACAAATAAATGAGCATACGAGAGCATATAAAAATAATGCAATATGTATCAAAAGTAAGCAAGGAAAGCTAGAAAATGACGAATAATATAAAGAAGCATGGATGCAATACTTTAGAGATCTCTCGTATACAGTAGATGAGAACGAGTTTGCAAAAGAAAAGGGGGACGACGAGGACAATGAAGACATTAACAAACCTATAAGAACAGAACTAATACAAACGATTAATCGAACTCGAAATGAAAAAACACCTGGACTAGTTCTATATTTATTCCATCTAAATATAGAACTAATAAAATATGGAGGAGATAAATTATTAGATAACGAGATAATGAAGAAAATGTAGAATTAGGAACAAATGCAGGAAGAGTGGATAATAGGACAAATAGTGAAAATTCACTAATAAGGAAACCAACAGACATGTGCAAACTACAGAGGGATAACATTATTAAATACAGTATACAAGTTATTATCAACAATCATACAAAAAAAAAATAACAGATAAAAATAGAAAAAAACAAGATAGTACCCGTGTGGATAGACGCAAAACACACAAAAAAACAAATACTAAAAACAACTGACACATTAAGAACGAATAAAGGAATAAGACAAGGTGGTTTACATTTAATAGATTGGGTGTAGCTCGTTTAATATAAGATGTAAAAATACTGTTTTAAGAAACAATATAACATTGTCTTACTAATTTAAATCAATGGATTGCCGAGATTTTAAGCAGAGTGAGGCTTAGAATTTAGTTTAAAAGTTGAGAAACCTTAACTGCTTTCACATAAAAAAATCAAAATCCAATAGTGTGTAGTTTGTCAAAATTGGCATTCTAATTAACGTTCTTTAATACTGATGACTTTTGACTTGACTTTTGTGAGTTATCTTATAATGTTTATGTAAGGTATGTTTTTAAACATCATTTTACTTCATGCTCACTTAAGGAATAGAAATACGTTTTATAAACGCATACTTTAACAAAAACACCAAGATCTTTATAAGATTGAAATTGACTTATTCTTCATTTGATTCTAATGATTGTATACAAATTTGATGTTCAATCGTTTTTGTAAGAGCTTGGAACTAAAATATTGATTTTTTGACATATATTTTAACGTCAATAACCTTTTTATATACTTTCTACAAAATCGAAAATATATAATTAAAATTTGAAAACTGTATTAATACAGTATATTAATTCCAATTCTACCTTTATGTCTAACTTTGAAAGTCCAGTCCATTTGAAGAGTAAACAAATCTGCATATTCATACCGGGTGTTGACTTGCCGGACGCAACATAGGAAATCCCATGTAAATTTTGAAATGTTCAAATTTTGGCTCCCCTATTTATTTTAGACTAAAATGTATTTATCTTTTTTGTAGAGGTAAAAATTCTGAATTCATTCGTGTTAACGTTTATCACTTTACGTTTCTCTAAGTAAAATAATTAAGAAAACATATTGTGATTTTATAAAAATAATGACATGCCATGGAATTGAAACAATAACTGCGGATGTCAAAACGGCAACAAATATCGTAGTCACTTGATTAAAGTAAATGTTTTCAAAATGATTTACACTATACAAGAATAATGTCATTATTTTTATAAAATTAAATTACTATTTCGTAATTATTTTAGCTGTTAATTTTCGGACATTCGTTGATTTTTAAAAGAGTTCAATTTAAAGCTTTAAACTAGTGTTTTCCACTCTCAGACTAAGCACGAAGTAAAATTTCAAGTTTAGAAAAGCCCCGTAAGAACAATTTTCTGGACTTTTCTAAACTCGAAATTTTACTTCATGCGCCACGCGTATAAAACACTAAAATATTATGAACTTAATGTATATTTGAACCTTACTTGAAATCATAGTTTTATACGCGTGACGCATGAAGTAAAATTTCGAGTTTATAAAAGCCCAGAAAATTTTTCTCGGGCCGCTGCGCGACCCTCGACAAATTTTCACGGGGCTTTTCTAAACTCGAAATTTTACTTCATACTTCGTCTGGGAGTGGAAAGCACTCGTTTGAAGATTCAAATAGAACTAATTTAAAAAAACAAGGAATGTCGAAAAATGTACTGCTTAGGCCTATGTTTACCTAAAAGGAAATTATTTTATTGTTTTCTTTAAATCTTTAGATATTCGTTGTTTTTTTTAAAGTTCTATTTAAAGCTTTAAACGAGTGTTTTCCACTCCTAGGCGAAGCATGAAGTTAAATGTCTAGTTTAGAAAAGCCCCGTAAAAATTTTCTGATCTTTTCTAAACTCGAAATTTTACTTCATGCGCCACGCCTATAAAACCCAGATTTTAAGTGAAGTTCGAATATACATAAATGTGACAATATTATAGTGTTTTATACGAGTGGTGCATGAAGTAAAATTTCGAGTTTAGAAAAGCCCAGAAAATTTGTCTCGGGTCGCTGAGCGACCCTCGACAAATTTTAACGGGGCTTTTCTAAGCTCGAAATTTTACTTCATGCTTAGTCTGGGAGTGGAAAACACTTGTTTAAAGCTTTAAATTGAACTTTAAAAAGAACAGGGAATATCCGCAATTGTTGTATCAATTCCATGGTATGTCAATATTTTTTATAAAATCACATTACTTTTTCTTAATTATTTGAGCTGTTAATTTTCTGACATTCGTTGATTTTAAAAGAGTTCAATTTAAAGCTTTAAACGAGTGTTTTCCACTCCCAGACTAAGCATGAAGTAAAATTTAGAGTTTAGAAAAGAACCGTGAAAATTTGTCGAGGGTCGCGCAGCGACCTGATTCAAATTTTCTGGGCTTTTCTAAACTCGAAATTTTACTTCATGCGCCACGCGTATTAAACACTAAAATATTGTGAAATTTATTTATAGTAGTATAACCTTTATTTGGCATAATCCAATACAAAAAAAATTCTTAAAATACTAACATTGTCTCTGTAAAATAAAAATAATAGTAATAATAAAATAAAAATATAAAATCATAAAATCAAAACTACATTTTTCTCGCAAAGCAGCTGACTACATCTCCCTGGCCTTACTCTCATTACTTCCTTCACCACCTCTATCCCTCTTCCGCTCTCACACAAACTCTCGACACGCGTACTACCTTTCATACCTATTTTTATCCTCATTGCTGGGCATGCATTCATCCAGTGCTCCCATTTATCCTTCTCTCTCCCACAAAATACACATCTCATATATACTTCTCCCATCAATACCTTCCTTCCTTTCTCCTCATTTCCACATCTGAGCCGCGCTAACAATCGTACCTCCTCCGCACTTAATGTCTTAAAATAGCGCGGCGGTCCTGCGTGCACTTGTATTATTTTATAGTGAGGGTTGTAGCTGCTTTTTCTTATTTTTTCCTGCCGCTCCTGTAGATCAACATCCCTCAACCTCTCACTATATTCAACCTTAAGCATTTCCCCCGCGCTGTTTTCTCTCTCACCATCAACCCTGACCACCCCACTTTCTGGTCCAATCTTTCTCTCTCTATCATTCATCTAACACCCACACCTTTCACTTGAAATTCCCTGTAACACTCATACCAGGCTTCTCTTACCAGCCTTTCTTCCCCCAACCCACTCACCTTTCTTTCAATCTTTACCACTCTCTTCGCAGCCACCCATTCTACTGACATTCTCTGGCACTCCTGCAATATTATATAATCTGGAGTCGTCCTCTCCAGGCTAATTATTCTCTTCAAGTATTGCAGGTGTACCCTTTCAATCTTATCGTTCCTACTCAATCCCCACACTTCAGCTGCATACAACAATATCGCTCTTATACATGCATCCCAGCATACCATTTTCATCCCAACATTCTTCCCAAGCACATCCTCCCATATTCTCCCCATCTGTGCCATCGCAACTCTCACCTTCTTACATACAAAATCAATATGTCGGGCTCTGCTACCATTTTTAGCAAACATATACTCGAGATATTTAAATTCTCTCACACGCTCTACTTCCTTACCCATCCATCTAAGTTCTTCTACCTTCCTTCTTCCACCCCAATTTTTACATACTATCCACTTCGTCTTTTTTACATTCACTGTCAATCTTCTTTTCGCAAAATACCTTTCAAGCCTCTCTTTCATTTCCTTTAGTTCACTCATAGTCTTTGCAATTAAAACCACATCGTCCGCATACGCTAGGCTCCACACTTTCTTGCTCCCCACTACTATTCCACCTGCCTGTCTCCACTCTCTCCAAATCGGCAACGTACAGGTTGAACAGTAGTGGGCTAAGTGGACACCCCTGCCTAACTCCTCTCTCTACTTCAAAACACTGCGACACCTTCTCACCCATTCTGACTTTGCACCACGTTTCCCTATATACTTCATTCACCCAATCAACCACTTGCTCCGACACAGCCAATCATTTCAAACACTCTATCATTCGTTCTCTATCTACAGAGTCATACGCAGCTTTCAGATCTACAAACAACAGGTATACTTTCCCTCTTTTCCACAACTCTCTCTCTCAATCAGCCAGTTCAATGTAGCTATCTGCTCTACAGTTGATCGTCCTCTCCTATAACCAGCCTGGACTTCCGGTAGCACTTTTTTCTCCTCCACTTCCCCCCCCAGTCTTTCTTTCACCATCATCCTCATTAGTTTGTATAAGCTATCCATCAGTGTGATTCCTCTGTAGTTGTTAACTACCATTGCATCTCCTTCCTTATGCACAGGCACTACAATCCCTACCCTCCACTCCACTGAAACTGCAAATCCCCTCTCCATATACTATTCAGTATTGCCAACATTTTAACTTTCCCTTCAGCACTGCACATCTTCCAAGCCTCCGCCTTTATATTGTTCGGCCCTGCTGCTTTATCACTTTTAATGCCCTTTAACGCCCACTCTAACTGCTCCTCACTGAAGTCCTCCGCTCTGTTGTACCGCGCCTCTATTATCTATCTCCCTTCTTTCCCTGCCTCGAGACCCTACCAGCTCCTGGAAATATTTTCTCCACACCTCAATTGGAATGCTATCTTCTTTCGTTCTAGTTCTTTTTATTCTCTTCTTTAAGTATGTCCATAGCTGTTTTTCATCTCGTATCTTCCTAACTACCTCCAATTCATCCTTCATCCACTTCTCTTTTTTCTTTTGCAAACCTCGTGAAACTCACACTTAGCAGCTTTCACATCCTCTTCTCTCCCACTCCCTTCCCTACCGTCATGTATTGCTCTTCTTAGTGCTCTCTTAGCCTCTTTGCACTCCAGGTCGAACCATTCCACTCTGCTTTCTGGTCCCACCTTTATATTCAGTCTGGTCATCGCTTGTTTGACTCCTCTCCTAAGTTGCTCTAAATATAGTATCTCTTCTTAAAATTTCGAGTTTAGAGTAGCCCCGTGAAAATTTGGCGAGGGTCGCGTAGCAACCCGAAACAAATTTTCTGGGCTTTTCTAAACTCGAAATTTTACTTCATGCACCACGCATATAAAACACAGATTTCAAATGAAGTTCGAATATAAATACAGGGAGAAAATTAGGGATGTGTGCTTTACATCCCTAATTTTCTCCCTGTATTTATATTCGAACTTCATTTAAAATCTGTGTTTTATACGCGTGGTGTATGAAGTAAAATTTCGAGTTTAGAAAAGCCCAGAAAATTTGTCTCGGGTTGCTACGCGACCCTCGCCAAATTTTCACGGGGCTACTCTAAACTCGAAATTTTACTTCATGCTTAGTCTGGGAGTGGAAAACACTTGTTTAAAGCTTTAAATTGAACTTAAAATAACAGGGAATATCCGCAATTGAAGGGCCGGATCGAAGAACCGGACATGCGCTCGAAACCCGCCCGGCCGTTACTCGAGACCGAGGGAAAAAGTGATTTTTCCAAAGTTCGTCAAATCTTGTCGAAAAAAATACCAGTCGATAGAGCATAAAATTATCTATGTTTCTATATTTTTTTGGTATTTTTCTGACGTTTCAATTCGAAGAAAAAAAATAAAAACTGACTTTCTGAGAGCACGTTTTTTCGATAGAAATCCCCTGTTTTTATAAACTAAACTCGCGATATCTCCGACAAATATTAACAGAATCCATTTATTCTTCGACAACCTTACAGAGGACACTTCAGCGATGCGAAATATCTGCGCAAACTTGATAGCAATGTCTAATTTGTTAATACAAATTGAATGTGAAGTTAAAAGTGTTTTAATCCACGTTTTTTTTTCTTTCACTGAAAAAAGTGTGCGACGAAAGTTGTCTGTCAACAAACTTCCAGCGACAAAGTTGCTCAGTATTGCATGGAGATTATTTTGGCAAAGTTTCAGATTAAACAAATGAAAACTTTGGAAGTTATGAGCATTTATTTACGGACGCGCCCGGCGCGCACGGGGCGCCGCGCGCGGCGTGCCGAGCGCGCCCGTTCTACGAAGGCCCGGGCCACCAAAACATTAATTCAAGGAGAAAACAGTAACATTTTCGCCGCATAATCATTGCGACTTTGGAGGCGCGAGGTCTCATCTAATTGTATTTCACCATGGAAAACGCTAAACGTGGGCGTAAAAGAACTTGTACTCCAGATATGTGGAAAGCGACAGTAGCTAAAAAGAAGAAAAATGAAGTAAGATAATTTCTGTTTATGTTCGTTTTGTCCTTGTCTTACCTGTCTTGTTGTGTCTGCCGTATTTGTATATGTTATGATATATGTTTGTCCTTGTCATTCCTACTGTTATTCTTAATGTTATTATGAATCTTATCGAAGATGTTATTAGTGTATTTATTTGTGGTGTTGTGGTTGTTGTTATTGTTTTTAACATTGCATTTTTTTATTAAGATATTTTTTTTAGATTATTAAGATCAATGTGATTTTATGTTTTTTATGGTTTGATGTTTCATTTTTCCTTGTACTATAAGATCTTAAGGTGAAATGTCAGTGCTAAAGTCACAGAGTTAGAATCTTTTTTATTGATTTTACTAAGACGTCGAATTGAACCTTGCGACAAGATCATTCAATTCCTTAATTATGGAAAAACGTAATTCTATAAACAAATTCGACTTTCTGTTTCTTCAAACTTCTACAAATGATTTTTCTTGATTTCGCTCACCTCGGAAACGCGAAACAAACTTTTAGCAATAAGATAATACAAAAAACATGTTGGCATGTTTTGCAACAATCTCTCACAATGAGAAAATTGATTGATCTCGTCTCAAGTACCAAATCAACTTCCAACGATAATAAATAACAACACCCTAATCCAGTAACTTATGACTGACAAATCACCTTAAACGATTATTATGTTTAATTTGTTTTGCAAAAATGATAATTGTATAATAAATATATGTTTGTAATGTATTCTTTAAATTTTACACACATTTTAAATAGACAACTTAATTTCAGAACAATTTCATTTTTTCTCATTTTTTGTTAAATCGGTTATGGTTTAATTTGACTATTTCCCGTTATTGTTTATTTGACGATTTTATTTATTGCATGTGGGTAAATATTGTAGGGCATGGAATATGTTTCCACTTCGGGAAAGTTGGTTCCTGAGAAGCAATTTGCACGGATTGAGTCTTGCTGTGCGAATGAATGTTTCAACGAGATCGATGCATCAAAACAAGAAGCTGTGCATGATAGATTTTGGGGACTTGGAAACTACCAGTCACAAAACGTCTTCATCAGCGACTTTATGAAGATCCAGCATCCCCAAGTGGAAAATGAGAATCGACAGAAGACGGCCTATCAGAGATGGAAGTATTTATTCCCGACTGCTGAAGCAAATGTTGCTGTTTGCAAAGCATTCTTCTGCGGTGTGCTTTGCATAACCAAACATCGTATCGCGAGCGTCCAAACTAAAGTACTGAAAGACGAATCGTTGGGAGACAAACGCGGTAAACATGAGGGCCGCACAGTTAAACTCACAGAAGATGTAAAAATCTTGATTCAGTCTCACTGCGAGTCGATTCCGCATTCCGAGTCGCACTATGCGCGGGAGAGCACGAAATTGAAGTATTTTGATAACCCGGAACTGTCACTGACAACGTTGTACAACCTGTTCGTTGACTATTACTTAGCGGTAACTGGGGATGAAGAAATTCCCCTCGACCAGTCTACGTACGCGAAACATTTCAATCATAATGTGGATTTTTCGTTTTCCCTGCCCCGCACTGACGTGTGCAATCTCTGTTTTGAGAACGAAAAAGAAGCAACCTCCAGCGCAACTTACTCGGATCACAAGAAGCTTGTTGAGGAATACCGCGTGCTTAAAAATAACATGCTTAAAGATGAGGGCGTTCTGTCCCTCGAATTCGACTTCGCACAAAATTTACCTCTACCAAAGCTTCCTGTATCAGAGCAGTTTTATCGGCGACTACTGTGGTTGTACGTGTTCAACGTACATGTGCACAACAGCGACAGAAGCTACATGTTCCCGTTTTTGGAAGGCCGCGTGAAGAAAGGTTCCAATACCGTTGCCAATTGTCTGCTGTACATTATAGAGCTCGAAAGGTCAGAGACTTGTTATAACAAAATCTACCTGTTTTCGGACGCGTGCGGCGGCCAAAATAGGAATTACACGCTACTCGTTTTGTTATCCATGTTATCAGCGAAACTGCAAATTGAGATTACCCACGTGTACCCTGTACGCGGTCATTCGTACTGTCAGTGTGACAGGAACTTTGGTTTGTACGGGCAGAAAAAAAAGAAAGTTGAAACATTTGAGACGGCTGAAGAGTACATTGATATGATAAAGACGGCGAAAGATCCGAATTTCATCATTGTAACGGAGGAAGATCTGGCGTTGAAAGATTTGGAAGTTGCTATTGCGAAAAAATATGCGATTCCAAAAAATTTCAAAATAAGCAAAGCAGCAAAGATTGTTTATTGTCCAAATGGGACGATCGATGTTTATGACAACTACACAGGAAAGCCTTTGAGCTATAAAATTGCGATTACTGCGTCCGAGGATGATTTAAAATCCGCGCCGATTCCGACGCCTCCAGGAATCACTTCTGCGAAGTTGAAGGATGTTGAATCTTTGGTGCATTATTTGTCCCCTCGAGGACAGGAGTTTTTCAAAAACTTCTTCCATGATATTGCGATAAAAAACACGTAGATTTAGACCACATATTCGACCCAAGTTTTGTACACATATTTATAATATTTATAAATTACAGATATTATTAAACAGAATCGAACATCAACTTTTTACATAATAATTGCTTACCTATTAACCTTGAATTATTGTTTTGGTGGCCCGGGCCTTCGTAGAACGGACGCGCCCGGCGCGCCGTGCGCGCCGCCCCGTGCGCGCCGGGCGCGTCCGTAAATAAATGCTCATAACTTCCAAAGTTTTCATTTGTTTAATCTGAAACTTTGCCAAAATAATCTCCATGCAATACTGAGCAACTTTGTCGCTGGAAGTTTGTTGACAGACAACTTTCGTCGCACACTTTTTTCAGTGAAAGAAAAAAAAACATGGATTAAAACACTTTTAACTTCACATTCAATTTGTATTAACAAATTAGACATTGCTATCAAGTTTGCGCAGATATTTCGCATCGCTGAAGTGTCCTCTGTAAGGTTGTCGAAGAATAAATGGATTCTGTTAATATTTGTCGGAGATATCGCGAGTTTAGTTTATAAAAACACGGGATTTCTATCGAAAAAACGTGCTCTCAGAAAGTCAGTTTTTATTTTTTTTTCTTCGAATTGAAACGTCAGAAAAATACCAAAAAAATATAGAAACATAGATAATTTTATGCTCTATCGACTGGTATTTTTTTCGACAAGATTTGACGAACTTTGGAAAAATCACTTTTTCCCTCGGTCTCGAGTAACGGCCGGGCGGGTTTCGAGCGCATGTCCGGTTCTTCGATCCGGCCCTTCAATTGTTGTATCAATGTCATTATTTTTTATAAAATCATATTACTTTCTCTTCATTATTTTAACTTAGAGAAACGTAAAGTGTTAAGTGTGAACATTAATAAATTTAGAATTTTACTCTCTACAAAAAAGTAAAATATATTTTGTCTCTAAAATAAATAGGTTAGCCAATATTTGAACACTTTAAAATTAACATGCGATTTCCTATGTTGCGTCCGCCAAGTCAACACCCGGTATAACTTAAAATTGCACTTGACCCCCTATTCACTTAAATGTATATATATATATATTAAGTTTATTGATTTAGAAAAATGTAAGATATATTAAATAAGAACTATAGTAATATTATAGATTTATTTATATATATTTTACAAAATATGATTTAACAAAATATAATGAATACAAAAAATACAGTAATACATAAGATAAATTTACAATACTAAGTTAAATAACAAACATTTTTGCGCTTAAGTTTGGTAATAAATTGTGAGGGTAAGAAGCAATTATTAAAGAATTGTAGATATTTTACGTATAAATTATATAATTTTTTTTATAATATATATATATATATATATATATATATATATATATATATATATAAGTCTTCTACGTCAAGCGGGACGCCTTTCAGACATCATATTTTCCAATTTCTCTGATTATTTTTTTACAGATTCTACGGCAAAAGTAAATAGGGGAAACATTTTTTTAAATTTGTTATCTTCAATATTTTAAACGTTGCATTTTTTTAAGAAATACGTAAAATAGCAAAAAATAGGAAAATTGCTCTCATATAAATATTCTTATCATCAGTTGCATTTATCATACAAACCCCATAAATTACTCATTGTAAAACTTATGAAACATAGATTAATTATGCAATAAATTAATGTTTGTAATAACTAATATTATAATTGTTATAAACAATTATATTATTTAAACTAATGTTACATCATGAAAACCGCACTTTAAAATTTTGAAAAAAAAACACGATCATTTTCCTTGTTGAATTCTCTACAAAAGTGTAAAGTTTCAAGGTGGTGCTTTGGCGGCTTCTATTTATAAAATGCAATATATTGATAAGTGACGGCGCGGCGAATGGTGTATACCAGTGCGAATAAATAAAATTGTAACTTATTGATTTGAGTAAATGTGCGGTTTTCATGATGAAAAATAAATATAAATAACGTAATTGTGATGTATCAAAGGAATGTACTCTTCCAAATAATAATATTCATAGTTTTTTTGCAACACCAGTAACTGAAGACGAAATAAAAAGCATTATTCTGGGTTTAAAAAATAAAACATGCACCGGTACAATCGATATTTCTGTAAAAATTATTAAATACATCGAACCGGGGATTCGGGCACCACTAACATCTCTCACGAATTTAATTATTGAACATGGCATTTTTCCAACAATTTTTAAGAAAGCAATGGTAATTCCCATTAATAAAAAAATGATAAACTTGATACATGCAATTATAGGCCCATATCTATTTTAAATGGGATTCTCAAAAATAATCGAATAAATTATTTGCAATAAGATGTGGCATTTTCTAAATAAATATAAATTAGTGTGTAACGCACAAGATGGTTTTAGAGAAATCAAATCAACTGAAAGTGCAAGTTATTCATTCATTACCACTGTATACGAAAATTTAGATAAAGGAAAACAAGTCTGCGCGCTATTGTTTGACCTGTCCCAGGTTTTTGATAGTGTAGACATTAATTTTATCCTATCCAAACTTCATCGTATCGGTTTTCGAGGAAATTTCCTGAGGGTATTGGAATTATTTCTTGAAAATAGACAAATTTGTGTAAATGTAAACGGGTATAAATCTTCTTTTTATAATATGAACGATGGGGTACCTCAAGGCTCGGTAATAGGACCCTTGATTTTTTACCATATATTAACGATCTTCCACTTAATATAGAGTCAGATAATATTACATTATACGCCGACAATCCTACCATCTTAGTAACGGCCGATAGCACCAAACACCTTCATTCTAAGATTGCCAAAGTCGTTACTGAAATGCAAGCATGGCCTCAGTTAATGGTAAATCTTTCCAAAACAGTATGTTTATACTTTAAAAATTCATACTCAAATCAGCAACTCAAGTTAAATATAAATGGCAATGAAATTTCATTACAAACAGATTCAAAACTCTTGGGTTTAAATGTCGACGAAAGACTTAACTGGAAATCGCATATTGGTTACAGCTAAAGACAACATTACATGTCGATGCGTTACTAAATGTGTACTATGCTCTTATATACTAACATATGTTTATGAGGCTCGAGTGGAGAGGCACGGAGATTATTTATCTGTCAGAAAAGAATAATACGATGTATGTTTAATGTAAACCCCACCGAGTCATGTATGTCATATTTCAAACAATACAAAATCCTTACCCTACCATGTATATTTATATACAAAACATTACTACTTGTTAAAAATAATTTGAGAAACTTTACTAAGAATTCAGATAATTTCTCGAAACGGCACTTGTTTGTTAGTCGTCGCGCATAGATCGGCCAAATTTGAAAAGTCACCCCAATACATTGGAGCAAAATTATTTAACAAACTACCGACACAAATCAAAGAATTTAAAGGGAATTCATTTAAAAAACAAATCAAAACTATTCTCAATTACAATTGTTATTATAGTGTCCTAGATTATTTGACGGATACTGATCTTACATTGTAATGTCCTTTTATTTTTAAACTGTGCCTTGTTTAGAACAATTTTGCGTAATTATATATAGTATGTTAATTGTAATATTTTAAACTGACGTGTACATCCATTCATGTAATGGCGTAGTATGAATAAATATTATTACTATTATTATTATGATAACAATTATAATATTAGCCATTATAAAATTCAATTTATTGCATAATAAATCTATGTTTCATAAGCTTTACAATGAGTATTTTATGAGGTTAGGACAAATGCAAACGACGGTATGTATATTTATATGAGATCAATTTTTCCATTTTTCGAACTTTTAGGTAATTTAAAAAAATGAAAAGATTAAAATTTTAAAGATAATTTTTTTTTTAAATGTTTCGCTCTGCTATTTTTGTCGTAGAATTTGTAAAAAATTACAGGAAAATTAGAAACAGTTAGTGATATATTCAATTAATTTCGTCCCGCTTAACGTAGAATGGGTCACATGTAAATTTATATCCTTAAAAATAGCGACATTTATCTATTTATTTACACTCGATTTTCTCCAGATATTTTATACTATTTCTAAGATATTACATTTATATTATATGATTTGGTTTGCTGAGTTAAATTATCAGAAGTAGTTATTTATTAAAATAATGTAAGAAATTGAACTTGCATGTATTAAAACAAAATACATCATTTGTTTCGCGAATTCGATACTGACTATAGATTTTCATTTCGTCTTAATAAAACATTGTCAAATTCTTCATTAAATTACTAGTCATAAGAAAACAAAAAGGACAAAAAGAATAGAATTACAGTATGAAACATTTTTTTGTTTTAGGAAATTAATAAAGATTACAGAGTTGCGTTATACATTTCAGAATAAATGAGATCAGTTCTATCTTATCTGAACAACAGGGTTGCAGAATTATTTTTTAATTTATGAATTTCTAAAAGTTTGTGTAGTTCAAATTTGAGGCACTTTTTTAGAGGTTTTGTTCTGACATATGTACTTTAACGAAAAAAATCGACAATGTATTACTAGTCATTATCCAATCAATATCGAATATCGTGAAATACTTCAACATATTTTTTAAAAATAAGTAATATTCGAAATATTTAAATAACCTATTTACATCAAGTCAAATAGCACAATATATCAAGGTAAATTATTTTGTTAGTAATTTTTTAAAAAATTATAATGGATCATTATTGCATCGGGTCTGAGACTTTTGGGATTTAAGTTTATTAGTTATAACATTTTCCATGATTATCATCAATTTACGTAATTTTTTTGTTAATTTCGTCAATGTGATAAGTCATCGATTTCCAATATTTAGAGATTTATCAATTTTAAACATTTTTTTTAATGTTGTAAGATTTCATTGTTGATTTTTTGCCATTTTTGTCAATTTTCAATTGAATGAAAACATTAATCGATTAAACAATTTTTAAGAGGGAAAAAAACACCCCTCATAAAGTATGAATGAAATTACCAATACTTTCTTGCAGAAAATTAATTCGCGATCTACAACACATTGGTCTTACAAAGACTATAGGATTATACAATAAGTGTTTGCTGTTACATACAATAACCTACTGTAAATGTAACAATTCTGTTTAAATTTTATAGGCCATCTATAAACGGGTTTCGAGATTTATCTCTCGTCAGTAACTTTGCCTTTTAATATAAACAAGTTGACAAGTTAGTGTAGAATAGTAGAATAATTTTACCCAAGATGTTACATTTACAGAAGATTACTGTATGTAACAGCAAACACTTATTATATAACTCAATATCCGCCGGAGTGTTAACTCGGGAGATAGTTGTATCAATTAGTGTTTGAACCAGTCTTTATAAGACAAATTAGATGTAGATTGTGAAAAGAATCGCATTTTTTATATTATTAAAATTATGTGCCTACAATTTAACTTTATATAGGTATCAAGTAAAAATTATAAAAGTTATTTCAAAATGCAAGGATAGAACTTTTGAAAATAATTGATATTATTTTCACATATTCATTGCGAACAAAGGTATCTGATTCTATTGTGTGGCAGAGAGCATGATGCCGACAGTGAAAAAGCTCATTTATTCCGTTAGTATAGGTCGCTAGCTATGAATAGATCCGTTTTTGAACTGAAATCCATGAATATTCTGTGAATAAATTAGAACAATTAACAAAAGGCTGTAATAACATCAAGTTCGTTTTATACGAAACCGAAAACATTGCCGTTTATTAATTGTCGCTTGTTATTTTCAATAAATTCGTGTTCGGTCGTAAATCGAGTACAGCTATGTTGGCCTGTATTAAACAACACGTAATTTCGAATCCAACAGTAATGTAATTTATAGTTACTTCAATAATTATTAATTAGAGTGAGAGATTATACACCCATTTTAATAGAGTTAAAAGGTTCTGATGAAAAGACAGTTTCTAATATTGGCAAAACGTAAATTATTGATATTTTAATAAATATTTATAATATTGAAAAACCTTTCGAATAAATCTCCTAGTAAGTAAGAAAAGTACATCAACCATATAAATATTAATATTGAAAAAAACAATAATTCATTTGTTTCAATATAATATGTCGGCCATTCCATAAATAAGTGCAGACTTTTTGGGGATACATCAGGGATTTTAGCGAATATCACATGTTTTATAAAGGCTATCAAGACATGGCTTTTGGTTGTTACTAAAGGTTCAAAAAATTATTGTTTAAAAAGTTATTAGTACACTTTTATTTTGAACTTAAAAATATCGTAAACCGTTACCGACACGAAAAAAATGTATTCTATACCTTTTTCTGCTTAAATGTTTATGATAATTTTTTTTCCAAAACACAAAAACTTTATTGTGTGTGTGTGTGTGTGTGTGTGTGTGTGTGTGTGTGTGTGTGTGTCTGTGTGTGTATGTGTGCGTGTGTTTGTAAAACACATTAAAACATACAATTAATGTTAAATGATATAAAGCAGGGATGCTCAATCCATCCATCGCGATCGACCGGTCGATCGCTGGACCATTTTTGGTTTCAACCTCCGATGAGATTTTGAGAAAAATAATTTGTTTTTCAGTATGACTGGTAAAAAATGTTGTTGTTTAATCTGCAATTAGTCTATTACTATTTCGAAAAAAGACAACATTGAGCGAAATTTTCGATCGTTGCACGAACAATAGGACGAGGATATTAAAAAAACCGATATATATATATATATATATATATATATATATATATATATATATATATATATATAGATATATTTTGTTAGAATTTCTGTCTAACAAAATTAGTAAACAAACTAAAATCAGTCGTTATTGCTTCATTAATTCTTTCAGAAAAACCAGATAAGATTTTCAATTCCAACTTAAGGATCTTAAAACGTGTTTATATCTTAACAATATAAGTGCCTTTAGAGTTGATTTAATAATTCATGATTTATTTATAATTTTCCAAACAAGATTACTTTAAAATAATACGATAATTTTACTAAACCTCAACTTTGACACGATTTTCAGAAAAACAGTTAAGGTATTTAAATTTCGACTTTAGGATCTGAAAACGTGTTTATTTTTAAGAAAATAATCAATGTTTTTTATATGTAATTTTCCCACAAAAAAAATCATTAGATTTTGAGGTAATCTGATGACTTTTTTTTACTCAAATCACAACTTTGACAGGATTTTCAAGAAAAATCAGTTGAGATATTGCAATCCCAACTTCAGGTTCTTAAAGCTTGTTTATTTTAAAGTAAAAATTAGTGCTTTCAAAGTTGATTTACTAATTCATGATTGTTTTATAATTTTTCAAACTAGATTACCTTATAATCCAACGTTGTTTTCACTAGATCTCAACTCTCAACAACACGATTTTTTAGAAAAACTAGTTCAGAATATTAAAGCGTATTTATTTCTAAGCAAAATTGAAGCTTTTGACGTTGATTTGCTAACTTTTTATTTTCTTTTAATTTCCCAAACAAATTACCTCAAAATCCAACAACTATTTCTATTTTTTTTTACAGTGTTTAATTCAAAGTTTTGAACAAGTGTTTTTCACTCCCAGACTAAGCATGTGGTAAAATTTCGAGTTTAGAAAAGCCTGAGAGTTTGGAATTGCAAAAGTAGCTCGCGTATTACAAAAGGTTGAACACCCCTGGTATAAAGGCTTTCAGTCTTACCACTGGGACAAGGAACAGGCAACATCACGTCCATTTGTCATTTATTGTTATTATATCCGGCTGTCTGAAACATGACAATTCTTTTTCTTCTTCTGCTTAATTAATGGCCTTGGCAACTGGGCCCTGTTGACCAGTCACAGTAATTTTTAATAATTTAATAAATACAGTTTTGCTATCAACGAGGAAAGGAAAGGAATTTTCGGAAAATACATACGTGGTTGTAAGAATGGGTAATAAATACACGGATTTTCAGAATATAGGTGATTATAAAGAATAAAATAGATAGGATCAAAATATGACAATGTTGTAGCAAATCTTTTTTATAAAAAATGTGTTGGAGCAACTTCAAGGAATGTATTCAGATAGTAAGAAAACTATCTGCATTTCTGATGGTGCAGGATCGCAATACAAAAATAAATCAAACATTGCGAATTTATTATTCCATGAACAGGACTTCCATATTTTAGCTAAGTGGCACTTTTTTGCAACATCACATGGAAAGTTGGAGGTACTGTGAAGAAACTTGCAGTACGTGCTTGTCTTCAGAGAGCATCTGATGCACAAATAGAAAAAGCACTGCAGTTATTTGAATGGGACAAGTTACATTCAATAACATGCATTTTATATATTCAATGGTCGAAGAGTATAATCAACGTTAACAGTTTCTTGTTCCACGCTTAGGTAATATCCATAGGGTAGAGGGCGGCAGGTTGGGACATAGGCCATTTCCTGACACTTCAAATTTTCATCTTTCTGAAAGGTCTGTATATTAGGTATATAACTATGACAATTTAATTGTGTACTGCAAAGTTTTGTACTGAAATCGCAATATTTAGTAAAGTTATTACAAAAATATCACAAAGTGCTGCACAAAGTAAGTTTTGTGTTTATTAATTACTCACGTAGTAAATGTTTTTTGGAGTAGCATTTCAAATTGTTAACGAAGTACGTTAGAGAATAGATATTTGTGCACTATATTAACCATATTTTATTCACCTTGGACATTGTGCAATATAAATTCTCATTCAAATCACATGTAAACACATTTCGAATGCATGGGGCAGGTTTGGACATCGGAGATGGGGCACTTTAGGACTGCTAAATGTATATATAGTCCAAATTATTAGTTTGGCCGAATATGGGTACTTTTAAGTAAACATTTTCTGTAATTGTTTCATCCAGTTCCTATTGCAGGGACTTTACATTTGGCAAATTTAGTTTAGTTGAATGTCAAGTTTGACTCTCTAAATATTAAATACAGTTTTAAACAATAAACAAATGCTATAATAATTTTTTTTTCAATACACACATCTTCTTTCGAAAGTACTTCATCGATGTCCAAAATGTGCCCCACTCTGGGGCACATCTGGACAAGGCCAGTTCATCCATGTCTATTTTTTTACAGAAAAACTGCCTCATATTTTTTTTGGTAAACTGTAAAAGTAGTTGCTAGACATGTCAAGTTATTTTCTAAATTTATATTTGTAGGTCCTGGCTAAAGAATATAATTTTTACCGACTTAGAGTGGGAATCCTTTATAATGTTAAATTCCATACTAGCCATATTTTCGAAAATTTAGAGAAAGTTTTTTATAAACAACTAGTACATTTTTAGAAACAAAACAACTCTTATCAAATAAACAATATGGATTCAGGGGAAATCTATCCACAACAAAAGCTCTAATAGATCTTACCGGTAAAATTAATAACGTTTTCGAATCAGGTGAATACTGTATGACCACTTTCCTAGAGTTAACTAAACGTTTGATTGTGCTGTATATCTTATTCTACTACGAAAACTATATGCCGATTATGTGGACCCCAGTGCATCTGCTCTAATAATGTCCTATTTAAGCAATCGGAAGCAAGCAGTTCTTAATAATCATGTTTTGTCATCTTCATTATTCATAAAAAACGGTGTACCACAAGGTTCAATCCTCGGACCGCTATTATTTTTACTGTATATACATGTTTTGCCAGAATTCATTCAGGATTATAATATAATCCTCTATGCAGATGATACAACTCTTGTTGATACAGGTAAACATTTTAACAATGTAATGCTATTTAGCCAAGAATCTTTCTCAAAAGTAATCTCCTGGTTCAATAGTAATAGACTATGTGTAAACGAGAACAAAACTATAAAATTAATGTTTACTCTAAGACATAATCCAATCAAGACGTCTGTAGACACTGCTAATTTTCTGGGGGTTATGTTTTATAGCGAATTAAAGTGGAAAGCACACTTAGAAAAAATCTTAAAGAAACTTAGCTCTAACATCTTTCTAATGCGAAACTTGGAAAAGTCGGCATCAAGACATGTCTTAGGGAATGCTTATTTTGCTCTAATCAACTCCCATTTGCAATATGGGCTTATGTTATGCTGGAATTCGGCGCAAGCACAACATCTTTTTGGCCTCCAACGGAAAACTATCCGTATCATGGCGCAAATAAATTACCGTGCTGACTGTAAGGACTATTTTATTAAATTTAAAATACTGACTCCCTGTGTATGTGCCGGGTGTTTGATTAAGCGTGGCCACCGGCTGTATCTCAGAAACTATGTAGCGTAGCACGTTGAAAATTACAGAGTGAAAGTTACCAAAAGAAATCACTGGACATTAGTTTTAAGTCCCTACCTCCGCCGCTAGACGGCGTAACATCTATCGCCAAATACAAAAACAGCTTTTTATTAAAAAACTGTTAAATTGAGCTAGGTTAAAAATATATAAATCGTAATTTACGCTGAATTTAACTTAATTCTAACTACTCACATATTTTTTTATCTCGCACATATAAAGCAGGAGAGAGCTTGCGATTATTAAACTGCGTGTAACTTTTGTTAGGATTAACCAAAATTAATAAAGTTAGTCTTAATTAGACATTTTCGTTATCCCGTGCATCTTATGTGAGACATAAGAAAACGAAAAGATAGTTAAAATTTGGTAAAATTTACCGTAGATTAAGATTTTCATATTTATCACATCGCTTAATTTGGCATTTATTTGATAAAATGTGTTTTAATCTTTTATTATAGAGATAGCGCCCTCTTGACGAAGCTATAAACTTAAAAACAATTTACAGCGACTTCTCTTGGCCACTTTTTCATTTTTTTACCGCAACATGCTACGATGTATTGTTTCTGAGATACAGCCGATGGCCACGCTTAATCAAACACCCGATATATACTGAACTGCTTCATATTAAAGAATTTGAGAAAAATTGCGACACTGATTTGGACATTTATAAATGCGAGACCAAAAATCAAATGCTCCTCCGACCCAATAAACTGCGCCTCTAAATCACAGGTCTGAACGAATTATTATCGAATCAAATTCTTTAACCGAACGTTATCAAATATCTGGAAGTCAAAAATTTCAAAATCAAAATGAAATCGTACTTAGAGAAGAAAGCTAATTCTTACAAAACGTAAGAATTAGCTTAAAATTCTTACAAAACGATTTTAGTGACTTTGATTCATAATGTATGTAGTTTAGTTTATTTTGTAATTGGTATTGTGTTTACACAATATTTATTTTTATTTAGTTTATAACTAGTGTCCATTTTTTGTGCTATGTATTTTTCTTTCTTTTTTCATGACTTATGTAAAAGCTATGCTTAACACGTCAATAAATTATTATTATTATTGTTATAATTATAAAAAAAACTATATTAGTGACTTCATTTTAAGTTAAACAATAAATAAATATCGTTTGCTCTCGGGTAAAAAAAATATATTTCAAAAAGTTTTGAAGTGCCCATACTTTAAAAAAAATAAAAATTCTTAGTAAGGATCAGGGTTTAACATACATATTTTTTTTAAGAAAATTAAAATAATTGATAATTTTCTAAGATTTTTTTTATTTATTGAAAACAATCTATCGAAATTAACTTTGAATATTTAGGCAATAAAAAGTATAGAATAACTTTTTGTGTATTTGTAACAGTTTACGATATTTTTGAGTTTAAAATCAAATTTTCTAGAGGTTTATATTGTTATAACTTTATAATATATGTGAATTTCGCTAAAATCCCTGACGTACCCCCAAAAATTGTGCCCTTATTTATGGAATTGCCGATTTGATGGCAAAAACCATTTCTCTAGCATAAATCCAATCAATAAAGTATGGTTTTTACTAGTATTCGTCGGCCTAGTTTATTTACAAATATATAAAGTACATTAACTATATTTAGAATAAGACTCCAATATGAATCAACTGATTCGATTATTATTATATTCTAATTTTAAAAATACCTAGCTTTAAATAGTCACAAAAACAAAAAACAAACTTCCCTAATTTATGGGAGTTACAAACTTTAAGGAGAAGAGGAAATATCAATATATGGGCATATAACAAATATATTAGGATGACTTGAAATTGACCTTTCGTGCTACTAGAGGCGACATAATAGACCTTTCATCCTGGAATTTTGACTGCGTGTTTTCAGAAGGGCCTTCAAGAAGATATATTGGAGCAAGGGGCTGCCACTCCGTCACGAACTTACTCGTATAACATTATCCCCTTAAGTTTTATCATCGCTATTCTTGTAAGAAAGAAAATGTGCAGTTTTATCGTAAAATGCTCATAACATGATCAATCTACAGGGAATTTTTCTTTTAAGTATATATATCCCGATGTATACGCTGTGAATTTTTAGGCATTCATTGATTTTACAAAAGCATTCAATTTAAACATCTAGTGAATGTTTCCACTCCTTTATTAGGCATGAAGTAAAATTTAGAGTTTAGAAAAAAACATAAAATACTGATTAAAAGTGAAGTTCAAAATAGACTGCTTTAGTCGATCTCACTTTACCAAATTTTACAAATATTTATTTCGTTTAACCAAATCTTGCAGACAGTAGTCAAAATAAAAAAAGTGAAGTATATAAGCTGAAATGTGATGATTGGGATGCAATATACAGGGTGTGTCATTTTATTTATGACAGCTAAATATTTAGAGAATTATATATTATATTTTCAGATATGGTCTTAATCGACTCAAGGGAATATTTTGATTTGAATATGTTCACGCAAACAATACTTTCCCTTTGTATTCCATACGGAAAAAGTTAAAATGTCTTAAATAAACCCCCAATATTTTTGGGATGAAGTTAACCTTTTATAATAATTGCTATACCCGCCCCTAGGGAGGCTGGGTGGGAGTCAACTTTAAAAGTTAAAATAAAAACCCCTACTTTTTATTTTGAATTTGGATTGTACATCAGACCAATAATTTTTTAAACTACATAGAAAATTAAGGGAAAAAGAAAATTTTTTTTGCACGATCTACTTTTCTTAGTAGGTGCTTACCACATCTGTGTCCAGGATGGTACGTTATGCTTACTTAGTTTCTATGAATAACAAATAGGTAAGTAGAACTTAAGTATTACTTACCGTTCAGTGAACGGTAAATGGAACTTACCATTCATAACAACTGATAAAAACAACTTTATTAGAGTTGAAAGGTGTCAAATTTCAGTGATTAAATTTGATACAATGTTAGTGACATATTCATAATTATTACGAAGAAATGTTGTCCGTCTTGTCCGATCGTGCAGAAAACGTAATAAGTATCTCGAACAGCAAGTATAATACCGGCAGGAACGTGGCTAGCAGTCTTGGCGCCGTTGTGCTCATCTTATATGGGTAAATATTTAATAACCCTTGTACATGTAAAGTATTTACCACAATTAAAAAATAATTTGTAATAATAATTTTTTTAAATTTTTAACTTTGAATTAAATATACTCTGTCTAATAAAATACAAACAAATGTACTTATCATATGTCATGAAGCTGTATAATATAACATATGTATCATTAGTTGACTATTTAGCAAAAAAATAAAAACATGAGTTTAACCAAAACATTACTTATAAACTTGAAGGAAAAATTAGTTTTATTCTCATTAGAATTTTGTATCAGTGGTTGACCAAATTTCTAACTTTAATTTGTAATGAAATGAGCGGGTTGCCGGCGCGGCGCGTCGGGACGGGAAAGTTTCAACACATGAAGTTAAACGAGCACTCGCAGACGATGCGGAAAAAACGCGCGTTTGAGCGCTCGTTAACTCCATGTATAAAAACTTGTTCAACCCGTCCCGTCCCGCCCGCCCCGCCTGCAACCCGCTTGTGTGCGAAGAGACTTAAAACAAAAGTAAATACAGTAAATTAACAATAAGCACACGAACGGGTTGCCGGCGGAGCGGGTAGGGACAGGACGGGTCGGGAAAGTTTATATCAATGAAGTTAACGAGCGCTCGCACGCGCGTTTTTCTCGCATAGTCTGCGAGCGCTCATTTTTAAACTTTTCCGTCCCGGCCCGCCCCGCCGGCAACCCGCTTCGTGTGCGACGGGGCTTAGCCTCCTCGCACACGGGCGGGCTGCCGGTGGGGCGGGTCGACCCAGGACGGGCCGGGAAAGTTTTGCGAGCGCTCTATGTATTATAACTTTCCCGTCCCGACCCGCCTCGCCGGCAACCCGCTCCGTGTGCGACGGGGCTAAGAAACTCTTAAAGACATTTATGACAAAACTAAAAGAATTAAATAACATTAGCTACTAGAACAATTATTATTTTGGTGGTCAGCTACTAGTACAAAAATGTGATTGTTTAAAAATACTTTTCCTACAATCCCTATAGAAAGTAGGCTTCTACGCTAGCAAAAGTTATCCGAAAGCAGACGTTTCCTGAGCAGACGTCACTTGTTGTCAGTTTGCCGCTATAAAGCGACAAGAGTATTTAGCGCTCGCCAATTTGACGTTTTACAAATAATTTAAAAAAAATCTTTCAATAATACAGCTTAATAATACAATGTATGGTGGTCAATAATCAAGAATATGGTTAATACATGGCGGAGAAGTATAAATAAGTTAGAGTTTTCATTTATCTGAAAATATTAACATCATTTGGAAATTATTTGAATGAGTACAAAACTGAGCAATATTAAAATCAGGTCTCTGAAGAATTTTACTAGCAATATTAACTTTACTCAAAACATTATACCACAAAATTAGTAAACAGAAAACTCAAAATTTTGCATTTTTTGCCAATGATAAAGCTTAACTCTTAACATTATTTTCAAAATGTTGTTCGTCCATTTCAAACAGAGCGTCATAATTGTCTCCTAGTTCATAAACGAGCATGTGCAGTCAAACAGAGTAGTCGCGTTTTCTACCCGAGTTGCAATAGTGATTTTTCAAGCATAATCCAGAGTAAACATTAAAAGTGCGATTCTTTTCGCAATCTACAACAAGTTAGTCTTACAAAGACTATATCAAACACTCATCGAAACAACTACTTCCCGAGCTAATACCCCGACGGACATTGAATTATACAACAAGTGTTTGCTGTTACATACAGTAACCGCTCACAAAATATGCGCGTCCACGGACTGGAAACAAAAAATCTATCTCAACATCAAATCGAAAATACGGTTATTGATATATTATCATCGAAATTAAAAATAACTCTACAAGACAGTGATATTGAAGAATGCTTTGCTATGGGACCTCCGACTGCTGAGAATAGAACTGTTATGATTAAATTTCATAATCAAAAAACACGCAATATAGTTTTGTCAAAAAGAAAAAATCTCAAAGGGTCTAAAATTGTTTTCAAAGAAGACCTTACTAAACAAAGAAATGAACTCTTCAAGATGGCGCAACAAAGATATGGACCCAGGAACGTTTGGACGAAAAATGGCGAAGTTTATCAAAAATCAGGAACCAAAACGGTACGCATCAAACGCCAAGATCTCGACGAATCATATCTAGATGCCATAAATGATATCGAGGACACTTCCGATACTTCTATTAAAATCAGTAATTAACAATTTTACGGCAAATAAATCATTGTTTGTGTTTGTGATAGAATATAACTTTTTATTTTGATTTTTGACAGAAATAATGTTTACTGCTTAATTTGCTATACTCGGGTATTAATTAAGCGATATCGAAAATAATTTAATTTCTAGAATTAACTATAATTTAATTTCGTTTATTTTATCTACGGCATTTTTTTTTCATATTTAGTTTATTTCATTTTAAAACTATTCAATTAATTTTTATTTAACTTCTAGATTTACCTATAATTAATAATTTCACAGCATATTTAGTTTGTTTCATATTTTTTAAATTGAAATATTTGATTTCTTTTTCTTTTCTTCGGTAATATTGACGCTCATCGTTTTCCTTTTTCCTTTATTCTTAGTTTCTTAACTTGCTTTATTTAGCTTGTAAAATTATTCATTTTATATATTTTTATTTGGCATGATGTTCTACGGTAATGGGAAGATTTAAGTTCGCAGGCATAAATTGTCGATCATTACTTTTTATTAAAAACGCAAATAAATTCAGGTGATTATGATATAGTTGCACTATATGAAACCTGGCTTAAGGAAAATATTTCTGATGGCCAGTGTCATATTGATGGTTATAAATTGTTAAGAAGAGATAGACTCTCCAGAGGGGGGGGTGTAGCTTTTTACTTAAAAAGTAACATTAAGTATAAAGTGATGCACAGCGATCACTCGATAGAGCAACTGTGGTTCTCATTTTCACTGCACAAATTTACTTATGGAGTGTATCTAGTTTTTTGAATTCATTAGAAATATCTATTAGTAACTTAATTCCTTGCACAGATGATATTTTTTGTATTGGAGATTTAATTATTAATGTACTTGATGTTAATAATAACTCTGTTCGTTTACTCGATTCTCTGCTATCCACTCTTTCACTTAAACAGATTATTAACAAGCCCACTAGAGTAACAAACACTACATCTACACTTATTGATTTAATTATCACTAACAGTAAGCAAATACCTAATGTCAGTTGCGAGAGTCTACATAAATACTCTGACCACTGTATGATCTCCTGTGACATCCGTATAATCAAACCTAAAATTAAACCTGTTACTCTTACTTACAGACCTTTTAAGGATATTAATATAATTAATCTTAACATCGACCTTATACATTGCAATTTTAATTTCATTTACTCTTTAGCAAGTATTGACGATAAGATTTGTTATTTCTCTTCAACACTGTTGGACCTATTTGACCTCCATGCACCCCTGAAAACATCAACATTTACAAAAAATAATTGTCCTTGGCGAACTGATAATATTAACAAATTAATAGAGCTTCGAAATAATGCCCTCCGTAGATTCAAAAGAACACAGAATCCCAATCACTGGAATTATTACAAATCTCTACGTAATTTAACGACGTCAAGTATTAATAATGAAAAGAAAGCTTATTTTGAGTTTAGGCTGAGGTCCAAAGATTCTAGAGTGTTGTGGAAAGAGTTAAAAAAACTCAATATTGGCTCTAGAGAGACCTCTAATGTCGAAATCTCGAATGAGTTAGATGTAAATGTAATTAATAACTATTTCGTAAACTGCATTCCATCCACTTCTACAGATAGCTCTGAATTAAACCAATACTATAACTCGCATTTACTTTTTCCCCACAACCCTAAATTTTCCTTTGCTGAAGTAAGTGATTCTGAAGTAAATACTATAATTAATAATTTATCAGAGGGTTCAGCAGGCTCTGACGGCATCAGCGCTAAAATGCTTAAATTATGTTGTCCATTTATTACACCTTACGTAACACACATAATGAATAATTGTCTCTCTCGTGGATATTTTCCTTCGTTTTGGAAAAAATCCCACATAATCCCTATTCCGAAAAAGACCTCAGTTACTGATCCTAAGGACCTACGCCCAATTAGTTTATTATGAACGCTTTCCAAAGTTTTGGAAAAAGTAATTGAACCACAAATTAAATGTTACCTAGATCGTCACTCTATCCTCCCTGACACGCAGTCTGGCTACAGATAGTATAATTATTTCCCAGGACCAAGGCCTTCTGACATTACTTATACTACTGGACTTCTCGAAGGCCTTCGACACCTTAAATCATAATACCCTGCTTGCTATACTATCTTACATTGGCTTCGATCAGGTATCCATTCTTGTTTTCAAAGAATATCTAAGTAACCGATCACAAATAGTAAGCTGGAAAAATAATTTGTCGAATGAGCTGGAAACTCATAGAGGTGTACCACAAGGGTCTATTTTGGGGCCGTTATTATTTCTAATTTATACTTCACAAATTTTTTCAAGTATCAATTTGAATAACTACCATCTTTTTGCAGACGATACTCAATTGTTATATACTTTTGCAGAGAAGGACACTATTGTTACGTGCGCTAAAATTAACTCAGATTTAAATAGAATCGTTATAAAATTAAATAAGCACTCTCTCCTAATAAATAATTCTAAAACTGAAGTTATTCTGTTTGGTCCAAAAAAAGCGCGAGTAAGAGTATTCCCCTTACTTTCAATTACCTTGGACAATACCAATTTTATTGACATAAACAATTGTGTTAGAAGTCTAGGAGTTTATATAGATAGTGAACTAAGATTCCACAGTCATATCTCCCGTTGTATCAATAAGGCATACGTAAACCTTAGGTTAATATACTTAAATCGGCGATGTTTATCGCAGAAATTGAAAACTATATTATGTGAATCCCTGGTTTTGTCACACTTCAACTATTGTGATGTAGTATACAACTTTTGTTTAGATAAAAAAACAATTGATAAAATTCAACGTATGCGTATAAGCTTCAGGACTTAGGTTGGCTTAAAATGAGTGATCGCCGTTTACTTCATTTTGCCACTTTTTGTCACAAAATAATTAAAGACAAGACTCCACCTTATCTTTACCACAAAATTAAATTCCGCTCTGACGTTCATAGACTTAATGTACGCTTTAGAGGATTACTAACTCCACCTCAACATAAATCTATTTTTGCAGAAAGATCATTCTCAATCCAAATTTCTAAAGTGTACAATAAGGTACCACTAGAATGCAAAGCGAAATGTGTCTTAACTTTCCGTAAACATTATGCCAAACATCTTAAAGGCAGATAGATGTATATTTTGTATTTCAATATTGCCGATTTAATTATAGAATAAATTCGATTACTGATATTTGAAACGCACTGAAACAAACTTCTGCGCTTGTTTGATATTTATTTATTACTTATGATTTCAATGTTAAGTTGAAAAACACTCGCGGCGACCCAGCCAAAGACTGAACTTCGCCATTAGATTCCAAATACTCGATTATTATCTTTTGTGTAAAAATGCATGTAACTAAATAGTATTTGAAATAAAGATTATTATTATTATTATTATAAACGAGTTATCGCATCAATTGTAAAGAATAAAAACAGTTCTTCAACTAAAGAAAAGAAAATGCCGCTGACAGTATTCGACTACATATAAAAATACTATTTTAGAGATATATGCACCCCCTTGAGGGTCTTTACCGCTCCTTTGGGATTTTTCTAAATATGCTACTGATTCAGTACTTGCCTTTTCTTGTTCCATCCCACATTAGTATAGCACACACCTTCATAACAGCATAGCTGGTTATTATTTATTTTATTTTTGGAGTTTTGCGGGTGAGCATGCAGTGTAGTGGCGCTACTGCAAAAACTAAATGGAAAACCTAAATAACCCCCCCCCCCCCTCTAGTATTTCAAAATACCAATAATCAACCAGTTTCTTCTTCCATTATTATTTTTAGAGGGCCTCGTAAAGGCTCTTAGGTTTGATAAAATTTTACGCCCCCGCGTTGTGTTATGGGGTGCATTGTTGTACGACCAGTGGTGAAACTTAAACTCATTTTATAAACAATTTTACAAATAATCATAAAGCTCATTTAGGTAATTATTACAATTAAACGGTGTATTATTTATTTGTTGCTTACGATTATAGTTCCGTAAAAATATTTGATACGTTCAACGCAGGGCCCGTAGACATCTTAACTCGACTTCCCCTTTCCTAGGATTGAGGGCAGCATAATACCATATACGATACTCCGCAGCGCGCCAGGGTCCCTAATCCCGGGCCCCGGGGATAGAGCCATGCCAGTCCTCCCTTCTGGGGGCCATGGTTCAACGTCGCTAATTTATAATTATTTTACAATTATATTTTTGCGTCGTTCGGTTATGTAATGAAATTGCCCGCGCTGCTTTATTACCCGCGTGACATGGCCTGCACACAGGGATAGTCGGCGTCAACAATGTTACGTCGACAATGTCATTGTCGACGCGTCGAATTTCACGTCGATGTCGACTATTTGTAGAACGTTCCTGACGTCGACAAGATCATTTTTATTAATATAACAACTGAACTATTCAGCTTTGGGGACCTCGGTGAGTAGAGACCCTGCCCACTAACCCAGAGATCGCGGGTTCGAATCTTGTCCGGTGGAATAATTTATGAGTAATAAATGATTTCCTCCGGGTCCATGGATGTTGTGTGAATGCAATGTGGCGTCTAAATGAATTTAAGTTAAGTGTGTGAATTAGTAAAAATTAATTTGATAAAACAAATAATTCAATATGGCGAAAGCCGAGGGCAAGAAAAACAAAAGGAATGTTTGGAAGGATGCAAAAAAAATGTTTCCACTCGCCAATAGCATACAAGTGTTTGGAAAATCAAATGTGAGCCACTCCAGATTTTTTCATTGCGAAAATATTTTCTTATTATTAATGTTAATTTTAAATATTTGAATACGAAAATGATTGATAACATAAAGATATTAAAAATCTATTAATTTTTAAATATGTTTTTCTTAAATAAATCTAAAATAACAAAACGTTGAAAATTAATTTTAGAATTGTTAATTCATAATTCCGGACACGCTGGAAACCCAAAAATATATTTTTTTTGCAGTTTATAAATTTTATCATCGTACAAAAGGTGCAGACGGGATCAAATTACGCGGCGAAATAATAGCGAGCGAGGTTGTATACGCATATGTGTGCTTGTGTAGAAGGAACCGGAGTAATTTTCTCTCGGATATTCCGATGTTTACTCTATTCACAAATAGATGGACTCAGTTCCTGACCAGTCTCTTCTTTTCTATACTACAAAACTCAATTTCCAGTTCTCCCATAAGCATTGGCTACCCTTGATAACACTAAATTATTAATGCGGCATTTTCTCTCTCCAAAGGTAAAGAGGACGCATACCTTACTGGCAGTTATTTAATGTAATCATTAGATTGAGTATTCCCTTCTTTAAGCGAGCGCCGTGGTCCTACCCTTCAAGATGTCAATGCAGTGGCGGGAGGGAGAGTGGGTAATCAATACTACAAATTATACAGGATTTATTTAAAATATACTTATCTTGATGCGTACGTTGTAAATGCTCAAGCATTCGTTGTTTTAAAAAGCATGAAGTAAAATTTTTAGTTTAGACAAGTCTAAATATTTGGAATAGTCGCGAAGCAAAATTTTAATAAACTCATACGTTTAGGCTTTTCTAAACTTGAAATTTTACTATACGCGCTACGTGTATAAAACACTGACTTCGAGTGAAGTTCTAAATATACTGCTAAAGCAATATACCAAAGCAACGTATTTTTTACTTCAGGTTTAATCAGTGTTTAATGCACCTGGCGTATTAAGTAAAATTTGGTTCGGCCGCGTAGAGAAGCAGAACTCAAAATGTTACTTCTTGCTTAACCAGGGAGTGGAAATGCTCGTTAGAAGTTTTAAATTGAACGCTTTTCACGATTTATAGTACGTAAATTACTATTTGCTCGAAGTTGCAGAATATTTCAATTAATATTAAAAGTGCCCTACTTTAAATACTTATATACAGTTGGAGAATATATTAATGAATATTAAAAATTATACAGTGTTTTATACGCGTGGCGCATGAAGTAAAATTTCGAGTTTAGAAAAGCTTGAAAATTTGGTTTGATGGCTTCGCTTCGCAGAGCGACCAATCCAAATTTTCAGGCTTTTCTAAACTCGAAATTTTACTTCAAACTAACCAAGGAGTGAAAACACTCGTTCATAACTTCAAATCGAACACTTTTAAGAAAACAATGAATGCTTGAAATTTACAGCATATGCGTACATCGGAAAATGTATACTTAAAAAGATGTGTTGACTGAATTGGAATATGAGATGCACTGAGTGATGGTGGATAAATAGCATGATGGAGGATAATGATAAATTAATAAAATGATTAATAAAAATGTGCAACAATCGCATCGGAATGTATTTTTATAAAGGTTTTGTGGTGGGCTAGAATGACTCGTTTTTCTTGTTATTTAACAGAGTTCGACATTCACAAAAATGATTTTTTTTCTAGAAAACAGTACGTTCTGTGTGATTTATTACTAAACGCGTTGATCAACACAAGTTTAACGCCTAAAATATTCTAAAATTTATCTATTTTCTAGCTAACATCTTCAAGAACTTTTGAGAATCCTCAAAACAAATTCTCAAGGATTACGCTTACACAAAACTAGCTTAGGGTCAAAACATACTTACGCGAGAAAAGAGGCAAGCGGCGAGGCTATAGGCTTGCATGTGGACCAGCGGGGAGCGGATAAGGATCCCTCAGCTCCCCGCTAGCTCTCATCTAAATATCTGGTCTCGCCGCTAGAGGTTAGGCGCTAACATCCAAGGATTTTGAATGCGCAAGATTTGGTTAGAACTTCACTTTAAATCAGTGTTTTATACGAGTGGCGCATGAACAAAAATTCGAATTTAGAAAAGCTTAAATTTTCAGGCTTTTCTACGCAACAAAGCCAAATTTTCAGGCTTCTCTAAACTAGAAATTTTACTTCATGATTAATCAAGAAGTGGAAATACTCGCCAGAAGCTTTAAATTGGACGCTTTTATAAAATCTATCAATACCTGACTATATACAGCCTATACATCCGATATGTATATATTAGCGTCAATTCAGAGGACAGAAAAGAAAGCAGGACAACGGCGCAGAAATACAAAGAACGGCAACCCCTCCCCTGGCGGAGCTGCACACAATAACCGATTATTGCTGTCGGACTGGGAGCACGCCAGCGATCATGTTGTGCGCCCGTATACCAATGAAGTTGTACTCAACCATGGCCAGGGTTGCCAAATCAGTGATTTTTTCTCATCAAATCTGGTGCTTTCCACTTTTGTATTCAGACAAATTGTTTGTGATTCAAACGTGGCTAAATTCTGGTGTTTGTTAGAAGTTTTAAGTCATCAGAAAGTGATTAAAGTTAAAACAGCCGAACGTGGCAAATAACGTCAAAACTATCAATAATTCGAAAATATTCATAATTCATAAAATTGTCCATGTCAAAATAGTCGAACATTGGCAATAGAATCATTTTTGATCAATTTTGTATGACTCAGTTGTAAGGAGTATGTTTTAAACGTCATTTGAATTCAGTGTGTTGTACGCGTGGCGCATGAAGTCAAATTTCGAGTTTAGAAAAGCCCCGTAAAAATTAGTCCGGGGTCGCTGGCCCGACCCTCGACTAATTTTCTACGCGGGGCTTTTCTAAACTCGTAATTTTACTTCATATTTAGTCTGGGAGGGGAAAGTAATAAAATAAAAAATTAAAATTAGTCTAATACTGATGTTAGGTTTGAATTTTGTTGGTATTTAAATTAACTTTAGTACATGTTGTCTAATCAAAATTACCATTTAACCTTAACAAATGCTGGCTAACCTAATTTCAACTCACGTTTATCTAAGTTTAAATGTTCATAGTTGTTGGTCTAAGACATTGAGCTCTATATCGTTTTTGATCTAACGAAGGTCTTTGATTGCCTTGAATTAAATTTTAAAATTTAAAAAGTCCAGTTATTAGGTTTTAGAGGGAAAATATGTAATTTGTTGACTTTTTTTAAGCAATACAGAAGATTATGTTTGAAAGTTTCCGAAAAAAGTTCTTCTTTTTATAACATATTATGAGGTGTTCCTCGGGGTTCAACTTTAGGACCACTTTTATTGTGCATCTTTAGTTATTCTAGAGTTTTTATGTATTTTGCGTTAATAAATAAAAACTATTTTTTGTTGTTTTGTTAATATGTATTTATATTATTCATGTTATAGCAAAACATACAATCTGGTGATTTCTGGAGATTTTTTAAGCGACATTTTAAGACATGTGGTAGTCAGAGTTGGTAACACTGGCTATGGCGGCCATTATTAAAAAAGCATAGTCATGTAAACACGGTGTTATTATTTCATACAATAAGCTTCAGATCTAACATATACATAAAAGAAACATTGCCTGTAATATGCATTTACTATTTCAATATATCTTGAATACTAATAATTATTGCTTTGTTAAATTAGGTTTTTTAAATTTCATTTATAATTTTTTCTGAGAAATATTTTAAAGTGCAAAATCATTTCATAGGCCTTTACCAGTTGTGCTTCTTAATTTCTAAGTCCTACCTTATCTTTTGCAAAATGATAAATATATTCCCACTTTTGAGGTTAATTTACTACTAGTATAACAGAACCTTTTTTTTTAATTTAATACGATTATGATATTATTTTTATTTTGTGAGTTATAGTTTGGTTAAATTCAGAAATTATATCATTATTATTTTTAAAATCAATTTTGACGATTTGTTTGTGGGTTGACTTGGTCGTTTATTTGCAGGGTTCGGAAATATCATCATATTTATAATAATATCAAATATATGAATAATTATCCAACATATATAAACTCTTTTATAATCATTCTTGTTCATAAATATTAATATTTTTATTATTTAATAGTTATATAATACACACATTTTATATACTTTATTTTCATTTATTGCAAAAAAACACTATTGGTTACAAAATAGTAAAAAACATGATGATTTAGAGCATGTGTAAGAAAATCATATCTTGTTCAGGGGCTCATTTGAAGGTCATTGACGATGCTACTATAGAGTATTAGAAGGCGTAGCTATCGAACATTTTTAATAGTTTTTACATATTGGCTTGAAATAGTCAGAAATGTTCAGTATTCTTCAGCACTGGGTCGGGGCCACACTGACGAGGACCTTTAAGTCTGAAACGCGTCTGAGGGTATTCGGTGCCGGAATACTGAACACAAATTCTATTTTATATAAACAAAGGTTACATTTTCATTATTTACAAAACTACACCTAATTTAAAGTTTGAAAAATAAAACAATATTATTCAATACAGTTTAAGAACACAAACAAAGCACGAAATAAACATTTATAATATTTATTTACGTAGGATCAAACGTGAACAGTATTTTCTGAACTTTACTTTATATTAGTGTTTTATAAAAGAGTGGCGTATGAAAAACTGATTTAAGTGTTTTTTTAAATTTAAATCAGCTGCAGTTCTGGAAATAATGAAAATCGAACCTATATTTATTTAACCCATTGCCTTCAAATGAGCCCTTAAACAAGATGTGGATTTTATTTTTAAAATGCTTTTAAATTAAAAAATCTTATCAATCCTCGCATATCAGGTTAATCATGGCTCATCGTGGGGAAAATTGATTAAGTTTGACTCAGTAATAGTTTATCTTATAACTATCTATGATATACCGGGTGTCGCATTATTGCGTTCTCCGAGGCTTACGTTAAATATAAAGAACAGATTTTTTCACCAAAGTTGCTTGGTTTTACGAGCTGCATAACCTACAAATATTTGTATGTATACAGGGTAGGTAATAAAGACAGTAGCGGATGCAACTTGCTTATTTTAAAAGGATCACCCTGCATATTATTAAGTGTTGGAATTCCTCATTAAAATTGCGTGTTCAGTCTAAGTCGTTCCGTTTCGGAGTTATTTGACATTTATCTACAAAAATTACGTTTGCAGTGGTTTCGTAAACCTAAAATATCTAAATAAGATAAAGAGTTGCCGGTTTCGCGATTCTCTTGAGGATAGAGGGCGCCATCGGTTGCACTATAAAGTTGTGCTTAACTTATTTGGTTACAAAATAAAAATAGTTGAATTTATAAATTTTAAATCATTGGTAACTTGATTTTTTTAAATAGAACCATATAATTTTTTAACATCAATCGACTTAAAATTTAATTTTCTGACGATTAAGTTCATCATTTTTATCTGTAACTTTATAAGTACTTAAAATAGTTATATGAAATCTACAGATAAACCATTATTATTAAAATTGAAAGAAAATTTAGTTTTTACTCAATTGATGCAAACAAATTGTATGGCTCTATTTAAAAAAATCAAGTTAAACTTGATTGAAAATTTATCATTTTAACTATTTATCTTTCGTAGCCAATCAACTTACGCGCTACAACTTTATAGTGCACCTTACAGCGCCCTCTATTCTCAAGAGAATGAGAACTGTAACAATCTATCTCATTTATTTGTCGGTGAATTTCAGCCGCGCTTACATGTTTTGACTACACAAATCGATTAACTAAAAGGATTTCTTCGCGAGACCAGTTTTTAAAACGCGTCGCCATTTCTGTTAGCCTTCAACTAGCACTGTAGGTCGCAAGTAGCTGAAACTTTCCACCGTTAGCGACCGCATGTATTAGAAGTACCGCACACTACTACTTTCTGTATAACAAACTAAACTCCAACAATATCGGCCTTGTAATCTTACTTTTTGATCACCCCTTGTATTGTGTGTTTTACACAGACCCATTCCGAAATTTATTGAAACAACTACTTTTTATTATTATACAGGGTGTCCCATTAGTGCGTTCTCGGAGGATATCTCGCCACATTAAAGATAGAAACAATGTTTCATTACCAAAGTTGCTTAGTTTTAGGACCTCAATAACCTAAACATATGTTTGTATAGAGGGTGCGCCATGCAGTAGCGTAGTTATTGAATTTCTCATAAAAATTGCGTATTATTTATTGAAAACATTTGGTCTAAATCGTACTGTTTCGGAGTTATCAGAGATTTACCGATGAAAATGACAGTAGTTTCGTAATAGTATATTATTCAACAAGCGCATAATGAAAGCTATTAATCATGAGAATGAGGTTTACGGAACGAGCCGCAGGCGAGTGGAGTAAATCATTCGAATGATTAATAGCCATTATGCGCGAGTAGAATACTATACTTTATCCACAACCACAAAATGTATATTCATTCTTGCTTACTGCAACTTTTCAAGAATAAGAACATAATTCATTAAATCATTTACTTTTAATTATAACTAAGAAATACATATAATAATACTATTTATTAGGATTAATGTTAATAGCAACGTTAGAACAGTTATTAAACACAATAGGGGGCATTGAAGTGGGTACACCAAGATTTACTGTTTGATCCAAAATATCGAAATTAACGGAATTTGTGCTGGAAGATGCAGCTGTTACATTATTTGCTGTCGATTCTATTGACGATGCAATTTTTCTGGCCGTTTCCTTTTTGTTTTCCAAAGAATCGTTAATATAGCCTTCTGCAACCCCAGTTGACTTCCATCCTCCATGACGTTTTAACGCAGTGATGTCTCCACCAGCATCAACCAAAATGGTGGCTGAGGTTCTTCTAAAGCTATGGCCTGTATATTGCTCAGGATTGGGTAATTTCAAAAAACTGGCGATATCCCTTCCCATTTTTGTAAATTTATTAATACCAATTCGCTGTTTAGTACACTTTCCATTTTGAAAATTTTGAAAGAAATAATCACTGTTTATCTGCTTTCGGAGGCACAAATATTTTTTTACAATGTGTTAAAAATTACCAGATACTGTAAATTTCCTACAAATTTTAGTTTTTGTGGTTGGCACCTTAATCATATAGCAGGAATTAAGGTCTTCTTTATCTTTAATTTTCATGTTATACAGCTCATTTGAACGACAGGCGCCCATTAAACCCATAATTAATGCAACCTGAAGAATAAATTACTGCAATTTTTAAAAAATATTAACATAATTTAAAACTTACTTTTGTTGCAAGAAATTTGTCATCCGGTGCATTTGCAATGAAACTGTTAACATTTTCTGGGGAGAAAGTGTTGGCTTTTTTCGGAGTAAACCCTTCATTTTTTCTTTTCAAAAAAGCTAGAAGTTTGCCATAGTTTCCAATATTGATGTTTTCAAAGATTTTCAATGTACTTTTTAGCATCAAATACTTCTGCCACAACGATGAGGTGTTGTATTTTTTTGATAATTTAGTAAAATACACCAAAACTACCGACTCAGTTGAAGAATGTGCTTTTTTCTCCTTTTTCCATTCACAAAACGTGTTGTATGTACTTTGGTATATGTTGCGAGACTTTTTAGGCAACAAATTGATGGAAGCGATTTCTGCCGCGTCCCTTATTTCCGGGGGTGTCAACAAGTCAGGATCGGATTCCATGTTGCTTCTTTCACCTTCGATAAACTATTAACCACACTATCACAACACAATTAACACAATTTGCTTTCAATTTATAAATTGTTTTTGTTTATGTCAAAATTGATTAACATGAGGTATCCTGATTTTGTAGTGATTTCTTATTATTCACAGTTGAGCAGTGATAAGTCAAAATATTACTCACAGGTTTCATAACCTATTTATAATAAACGTCATTATTATTGACTCTTAGCATGTATAATTATAATATTATAGAGTGGTTGTGGATAATCATATTTTACTAACTAAATAAGATAAAGAGTTGCATTTTCACCATTATCTTAAGAGAACCTAATTAAAAGAGAATTGAAGTTTCAGTCAATTGGTGTTAAAATATATTATATGATTCCATTTAAAAAAATAAAGTAACCCTTGATTGAAAACTTATAAATTCGACTACTTATATTTCGTAGCTACATTACTTAAGTGCAATAACTTTAACTGTAACTCGTTGTCTTGTTTAGTTTCAGAGATATTTTAGGTTTACGAAACCACTGCTAAAGTCATTTTTGTCTATAAATGTCAAATAACTCCAAAATAGTTCGACTTACACTGAATATTTTTAATATGTAGCATTTTTTAATCTTTAACGTGAGTCGTGATATCTTGCGAGAACGCACTAATGGGACACCCTGTATACTTCTAATCTCGTTAATATATGTAACTGTATAACAGATTTAACAATCATTTAAATTATTAATTTATCCAATTATTTTTCATATAATTCCAATTATGCGTTGCTGATTATTGATTGGTAATATGCTTAATAATATGTAAAATCTAATTCTCAATAATTTCACACAAAGTTATAATAATAATAATAATCTTTATTACTATGAATCAAGTTACACTAGATTGTTTTTTTTGTCAATTTATCAGTCACCTTACTCGAGCGTAGCAACGTTCTAGTGCAAGTGATAGCGCTCTATGCTCAAGATAATTAGCAATTCTTTATATCTTATTTAATTTCGGAAGTATTTTAGATTTTAGAAACCACTGCAAATGTGATTTTTTTGCAAAAATGTCGAAAATGATATATCCCATACGATCTGAATGTAATTTAATAAAATGACCCTTATTTCTATATTAATAAAAAACTTAATATTATCCATTTAAAATAAACAAGTTAAAGCCGCTGCTATTATTATGAGACACCCTGTATATATAAAAATATTTTTAAGTTATGTACTTCATAAAGTCAAACAATATTGGCAAACTATATTGTAAATTGACTTCGAGTGCGCTATTTACACCGGAAAAAAAATATTTTTTATAGTTCTGGATAGTTCTTATTAATTTTACATTTAGTTTATGAAACATTGTGTGTGAATTACTTGTAAATATTTTTTATAAAACCAATACTTTCTGAGAAATTTGAGTTTTTAAATATGAATTATTCAAATTTAATTTCTCGTATTTCGTAAATTTCATGTATATTGTGAAACTATATAACTTTATTTTTTAGTAAATGTCCATTTATCATCTGGGTATTTCCCTGAAATTGGAATTGGAAAAGATTATATATTATACCTATTTTCAAGAATGGCAATATGCATGAAGTCTCAAACTATAGGCCTATTTCAATTCAATCTATTATCTCAAAAATATTTGACGATGTAAGGAGTAAATTATTTTTAAATAGTTTTAAACATATTATTGTTAACCAACAGCATGGTTTTTCCCCAAGAAAATCGACTGTGTAAAATTTATTTCTGTGCAGTACCTGTATTAGTGAATCTCTAGACAACAACTTAGAAGTAGATTCAATCTATACCGATTTTTGTAAGGGGTTTGATTGGTTAAACCACAAACGGCTAATGTTAGAGCTAAGGGAGCATGAACTTGGTGGCTAATTAGCACTCTGTACAAAATCTTACATCGCGCAACGTTTACAGTTCGTTAAATTAAAAGGTGCTTTATTACAGCCTATTTTCGCAAAAACATGGGCACCACAAGGGTCACACCTTGGGGCTTTACGCTGTTTGTAAATTACATTGGGTTTCATCTGAAACCGCCCCACTTACTTTTTGCCAACGATCTAAAAATGTACCGGAATATTAATTCAATAAATAATAGCTTGATTCTTAAAAATGACAAGTTTATTAAATTTACCAAAAAACGGCTAAATCAATTGATTCCAAATATTCATTAAATGATTGTCTTTGCGATTTTTGATCAAAAATTTCAATTTCATTTACACATCGATAAAATTATCAACAGATCATTATAAACATTAGGAATTATCAAAAGGGTAATTCGTAACTTCAAAGAATTGCGCTGCTTAACAAACTTAATTATATCACTCATTAGACCATCACTCGATTATTGCTCCATTATTTGGTCACCTGGTTATACAAATTTATGCGATCGCATCGAATGGGTTCAACAAAATTTTATAAAGCATTTATGCTACAAATGTTCAATACTCTGGTGATAATTACGACCAATTGCTACAATATTTCGGCTTACAGAATATGTCTGCACGTAGACAATTTTTTGAAATTTGTCTTTGCTATAAAGTATGCCATGCAACTATTGACTGCATACCTCTTACAAATATGTTATGTGTCTTCACGTACCAAGCCAGTTTCATAAGCAGGAAATGCTACTAGCGCACTTATTTCGACGAATGAACTGTACACAAAACGATGTACATAATAGAATAGTACGCCACACCAACAGTATCTGAGGTGATATTGACCTTTTTGATCTGTCTCTGAGGCGCTATAATCACAATTTGAGATTATTGATATTTCAATTTATTATGTATGATATGATATGATGTCTAGAAAGTATCAGAAACTCCTTGTCTGATCCTAATCTATAAAAAAACATGATTGCAACTCATCAATTCAAATATTGGGGTGCGACATCAAGTAAACACCCCATTTTTCAAAATATTATACAAACTGTAATTTTGCAGAACACTTCCTTAAAACTTCAGAACTCTATTTAGAACTATTGGAACTTTTTATTAGGGTGCTAACCTGACACATCCGGGTGATGGACAGAAAATCGGGGGATTGGGAGATGAGATGAATTTAGGGATTTAATTAGCTATTCAATCACGACAGATTTCATATTTACATAATTTCATTTTAATGGATACTACAGAGTGCGGCAAAACAGACAGTGCAGTTTTGAAGGGCTACTAAGAAAAACGTCGCAATTTAAAGAAATGGGGTTTATTTTATCGTAATCGGTACATCATGCTGTTTTATGCATTAAGTCCTGAAGATGATATCAGAAAGATGATGACCCCCAGCAGCGATACATTGATGAAGGCGATTTCTGAAATTTCGGCCGCATTTTGGCACATCTCGATGGGTATAGCGGCGATTTCCTCCCGAATTCGATCCCTGAGTTCTTCTAAGGTGCGAGGTCGATGCCTAAAAACCCTTTCCTTCAAGTAGCCTCACAGGAACAAGTCGCAAATGCTCAGATCAGGGGAGCGTGCGGGCCACTCCATATCACCTCTCAGAGAAACAAGGCGCCCAGGGAACACCTGTCGCAGTTTCGTCATTGAAACTCAAGCAGTATGAGCCGTAGCCCCGTCCTGCTGAAACCAGATGTGTCCCAGATCTGCTTCCTCCATTAGTTCTTCCAACGAGGTTGAAAAAAATTCCAACATGAAAGTAAAACGTTGAGCAGTGACAGTTACGGTTCGTCCGTCCTCTTTAAACAATAAGGCCCAATCACCGCAAATTTGGAAATCGCACACCACACGGTGACTTTTAGGGAGTGAAGTGGTCTCTCGTGAAGTTGCCTTGGGTTATTTACAGCCCAGTATCGATAATTTGGGCCTCGTCACTACTGAAAAAAGTTGAACTCGCATGGGTCCGGTTCAACATTTCTTGGGAGCGATTCATGCGGTTTTCATAATCAGGGGGCATTACCTTTTGAACAAGCATCATCTTGTAGGGGTGGAATGAGTCTTCATGCAATGTCCATCTTAGAGACCGATCAGCAATGGCCATTGCACTTCCGGGCAGAGCGCGTAGGTGACCGTTCGATAGCTTCTCTTACTCTTGCTACATTTTCGGGTGTTCTTACCGTTCTGGGTCTTCCTAAACCCCTACGTCTTTATGTGGAACCAGTTTCTTCTAATGTACGCACCCAACTCGCGATTAAATTACGATGAGGGACGGGATGACGACGCGTAAGATTGAAATGCAGCCGGAAGGGTGGCGACGGCAGAACGGTCATTTTCAAGAAACGTGCGGACTGCGAAGCCCCGATGTTCTCCAGACCAAGCCATGGTAACGACTAAAAACGGCACGACCCCCCCGACACAATGATATCCCTTCCAGGTAGGTACCCCCACCACACCCCCCTCGAATATGGTTGGGGCCTTGACGTGGTGAGGGGGCTCCTCGCCTCCAGGAGTAGAGTACCTTATCGCTGTTCCTGGAGGCGAGGCTAAATACCAACCCCACGTGTTTGTGCCGTGCGTGGCGACCCGTGTCGACGGATGAAGGAATCCTGGTGGTTGAGAGGAAACGTCACCTGCGGGGGCGTGGATTCGACACACCACTTTGGCCTGGATTTCGTCTAGACGGGCGGTTGGAGTTACCCAACTTCAATCAATCGGCTGCGTTGTCCCGTCAGAGGGCCGACAGGGTAGACCCTGGGCTGTGGTAGGCGCAAAGAGGACCGTACTATGCGCTTTGGTGTGGTAGCCGAAGTTCTGTGGTGGGGATCCCTCTCATGCTGCAGACCGCTTCCTAGGGACTATATCGGACCGGCAATCCTGGATGTCAAGCTGACATTCCCCTTGTGGACTCCGTGGTGGGTGGGAACCGGAAAGATGAAAAAAATGGTCACTGTATGGAGAAGCCATCTAAACCAAACGAAGTGGACGAGCCATCTGGTACGCAACAAATTATGCCAGCTCTGGCACAAAGCACCCCCACTAGAGGAGTGGCAGGGCCCTCGGGCATGCCGCTCCCACAGGTGGGTGGGTCCTCAGGTGCTCCTGCAAGTGGTCAACCTGTGGCTGGTCCCCTAGGACCACCACAGGATGACCTGGCAGGTTTCACCCGGGTACACAGAAGGAAAAGAGGCCGAATATGTGGAGCTGAGGCCAAACGGAGGAAGAAGAAGAGGGAAGAAGAGGCTCGTGCGAACCCAGTCATTACGACTAAGGGAGCCGCCTCTGGCTCGCCTCATAAGAAGGGAAAAAAACCCCAAAAGATTGAACCCGGACCAAGTCGACCGGCCCGGGTCAAAACGAACCCATCGAAGCAGCCAGTTGCGACTGCAACTAAAGCTAAAGGTGAGGGTAACAAGAGGCAGCGCTCCACTACCTCCTCTGAGCCAACCCCGAAACGCCATCAAGGCCAACGGGTAGGGGCAACAGCGGAGCAAGGAAGGAGTTCACCTCGCTTATCCTACAAAGAAGCAGCGGAGAGTCACCTTAGACTGGTGATCACAGATGGATCCAATCCCTTTGGCAGGCTTTCGCCGGAGAGGGCCACCTTGATAAGGCAGGCCCTCTTCAGAGAGCTTGACTCGGTGGTGCTGGGTCCACAAATCGCCACAAATACTCCGCCGAGGTTCAGGGCTTGGTCTTACGCAGGCGAGTTTGTAAAAATTTACTGCGAGGACCAGGACACTGTGAATTTGGCTTGTGAGGATAGTGGCGAGGATCAAACCATGGCCTGAGGCAAGGCTCTTCGCGCTTACTGAGGACCGCCTCCCCAGGATCGAAAGATCCACCCTTTGGGTTCCGAGGGAGGATTTCGAGACCCCTGAAGGGGAGGAAGTCATCGTTAGACGACTGGCCAGACAGAACCCAGAACTGAAGGTAAGTGAATGGCCCATCCTTCACCGGACTGAGTCTGCAGACCCACCCGGGCAGCTGCTCGTTTTCGGAGTCGGCGAGGAGGATCGGAAAATTATATGTACAAGGGGAAACCGCCTCAGTTATAGGTTTACCTCCTTGTATCTGAAGGTAAAGTCTACCAAGAAGGAAGAAGAGGAAAAGGGTAGGGTAAGTCAGGAAGTGACTGAGATCACACCTGAGGAATCTAACTCGCCTCTTCTTAAAAATCGCACCCCTCAGCAGGCTGAGCAGGTGGCTGCTACGACTAATTCGGAGCAGCCACCAGGCTCGCCAGCAAGGGAAGGGCCTGTCCCAGAGGATGTCCTTATGGAATCACCACTGGCCGAAGAAAGGTCCGACGCCACACCTCCTGAGTCGCTCGAGTCCACGCTCGTCGGATCGGAGGGAGATTGGTGGAACGGGACCGGCCGCACATCACTGGGGTAATGGCTATCAAGGTAATTAGATTTATCCAAGGTAATCTGAGTCATTTGAGAGCGGCCACGGCAAAATTATGCCGCCGCCTCGATTTAACTACAGATACTGTAGCCCTAATACAGGAACCCTGGATTGTAAAATCCAGGATATGTGGTATGGGGAGATTAACCGGTACTTCATTCCACAGACCGAGCACGAAACCTAGGACTGCCATCTACGCACCTAGGCAAATAGAAGCCCACCTGCTGCCACAACTTTCCGATGGTGATACTACTGTGGTGAGAATTTGTGGAGCGATGGGCAAAGGGAAAGACGCAGTTCTGGCGGCGGTCTACCTACCTGGAGACTCCACCCTTCCGCCCCCTACAAGGGAAATGGAAGGGCTTGTTGAGTATTGCAGGAAGGAGGGACTACCACTGATCATGGGCTGCGACTCAAATGCACACCATATCTCATGGGGGAGCAGAGCTTCTGATAGAAGAGGTAAGTCTTTACATGACTATTTAGTTAGTAATAATTTAGAAATACTCAATCGTGGGACGGAACCCACTTTCGTGAACACGCGTGGCCAGACAGTGATTGATATCACACTGGCTACTATTGGTATCTCTAACATTATAGATCCATGTCTGACCACAGATGGATCACTTTTCAACTGGGCCTAAAAATGAGTCCGAGCAAACCTTACCGGAATCCGAGACTTACGGATAAGGATGCATACCGTATGCACCTTGGTGAGGGTTTGCAGGATATAAAGAAGCAATGCCCTAAGGACTGTGCCAGCCTAGACCTCCTAGCGGAGGAAGTGCAGGCAAAGATTCTTAGGGCATATAAACTGTCCTGCACACTTAAGAGGAGGCCTGAGACAGAGACGGCCACCCCATGGTGGTGCCCAGATCTCGACTCCTTAAAAGATGAGGCTAGGAAAGCATTCAATAGAGCACAACGCTCCAAAGAGGCCTCCGACTGGACCATCTACAAGGTCTGCCTTAGAGAGTACAAAAAGCTCATAAGGCAATGTCAAAGAGCGTCATGGCGTGCCTTTTGCGAAGGAATTGAAAGCACTCAAGAAGTTAGCAGACTTAAGAAGACTCTATCACAGGACCAACATCAATCTGTGGGAGTCCTGAAGAAGGAGGACGGCACCATGACTGACGACCTCCATGAAAGTCTGCAACTATTGCTCAAGACTCACTTCCCTGGATGCACTCTACTATCTACGCAATCTAGGGATGTGGTTGAAATCACTTCGGCAATACCAGAAGACTGGGAACTGGCTCATGAAGTGATAAATTAAGAAAACACCCTTAGAGCAAATGCAAGCTTTTCCGCCTTTACAACACCCGGACCCGACGGCATCTTTCCCGCCCTGCTACAGTGGGGACGGGATAAACTAGCTAAGTTTGTAATGATGCTGTTTCGGTCCAGTTTGGCGCTGGGATATGTCCCTAAGATCTGGAAATGAGCCAGGGTTGTTTTCATACCGAAGCCCGGTAGAGCAGACTATACTGCTCCCAAGGCATACAGACCAATCACACTTTCCTCGTTTCTCCTTAAAACACAGGAAAGGATTTGTGAATGGCACATAAGAACATCAGCTCTAGTCAGACAGCCGCTGATGGCGACACAACATGCATACACACGGGGGCGGTCCACTGATTCAGCCCTGCATAGTGTAGTGAGCAGAATCGAGAGAACATTGGATGTTAAAGAATCCACCGTAGGTATTTTTGTTGACATAGAAGGTGAGTTTGATAAAACGACCATACCGAAGATAGGAAACGCGCTAAGCAAGCGCGGAGTACCATCTAAAATGTGTGAATGGATTGGCAATGCACTGGCCAATCGTATAGTCACAGTGGAACAGGGAAGGGAACGTATAACCTGTAAAATTGACAGAGGCTGTCCTCAGGGAGGTGTTTTATCACCACTATTATGGAACATGGTTCTGGACAGCCTACTAGACGAATCTCAGCAACTAGGCTTGTTTGTGACAGCCTATGCTGATGATCTGGCCATATTAGTATGTGGTAAGTTTGAAGACGCCCTATGCGACCAGATGCAAGGAGCTCTAAACATAGTTTCTAGGTGGTGCAATGATCACTCCCTATCAGTAAACCCTGCCAAAACGAAGATGATCCTGTTCACCAAGAAAAGGAAGGTGTCGAAAAAAGCACCAAAATTATTGAATACGATGTTGCAGTACAGCGACGAGGTGAAATACCTGGGCATCACTCTCGACAGGAAACTGAGCTGGAAAGCGCACATCGACATCAAAACAGACAAAGCTATAAGGGCCTTCTGGCAATGTCGTCGGGCAGTGGGGAAAACCTGGGGTTTGAAACCACGCACGACTCTGTGGTTGTACACAGTTGTCATAAGGCCCATGCTGACTTACGGAGCTTCAGTTTGGTGGCCCAGAACCAAACAGAAGACCACGAGGAAGCAACTCTCGTAAGTGCAGCGGACAGTCTGTCTTAGTGTAACAGGCGCCATGCACACTACTCCGACGATGGCGATGGAAGTCATGCTATGCCTTCCACCACTTGATATCCACGTGGAGAAGGAGGCCATGGCGACTATACTTCGCCTTCAGTGCAGTGGGATTTGGAACAGTAACAGCTGTGGGGAAGTTAGAGGACACCTCTGGAGGAATGTCTGTAGAGATATACCTCTTTTAGAGGCTGTTAATGACTGCTGTGTACCAACACTAATACGGAACACACCATACAACGTAACTGTTCAACCCACTAAGCGGATGAGAGAGTCTGCTATAAGGATCTACACAGATGGATCTTAAAGGAGAGAAGGATCGGGCCTCGGAGTTTTCTCTAAAACCCTAAAAATCCAAGCAAAGGTTCCGATGGGAATTCATGGAACCATCACGCAACTGGAGCTGATGGGAGTAACACTTGCGGCTGAGTACATCATAAGCCGCAAGGTGACAAATGTAGCCATACTAATCTTAACGGATAGCAGGCAAGCGATTCTGTCTCTGCAGAAAGCCTATGCTTCGTCAGAGACCGAAATAGAGTGCCATAGAAGTCTGCTGGGTAAAAGGGCATGATACAGACACAGGTAACGGGAGAGCTGACGCGCTGGCAAGAGCTGCGGCTGGGATGAATCTACTCTCACCGGAGCCGCTAGTGCGGTTAGCTCCTCTCTCCCTGTGTAACATGTTACAAACCAATGCCCTGGAGAAATTCAGGATGCGTTGGGATGATATCGAGGGCTGCAAGCTCTCTAAGGAAACACTTGTGTATCCCAATGAGAGATCAGCGAAACGGTACCTGCAGCTGGCTAGAGGGAATCTCAGGCGCTTAACTGCCATCCTTACTGGTCACTGTGGACTAAACGGGCACCTCTATAGGATGGGGATAGTTGACTCCCCATCTTGTAGAGGTTGCAGCATGGAAGACGATACTGCATGGCATTTTCTTTGTGAATGCCCCGCACTATCGTCAAACAGGGAATCCATATTCGGTGATAGATGGCCTACAATGGCCTACATAAGAGATCTACCCACCTCAGCTATGCTAGAATACCTAAACAAGGTGGGCTGGCTAAACTGAGGATGGGTGATCTACGGGAGGTGGCACAATGGGTCTAATGAGGCCTAAGTGCAGTGCAGAACTGCACACTCCCCTTTGAACCAGAACCAACCCCCACCACACGGGATGTACTGGGCGGTTCAAACTGCACTGTCTGTTTTGCCGCACCCTGTACAAATATCATGTCAGGCATAAATAAGTGCACACTTTTTGGGGGTACATCAGGGATTTTAGCGAATTTCACATATAATATAAAGGCTATCAAAGTATGGTGTTTGGTTGTTACTAGAGGTTAAACAAATTATTGTATCAAAAGTTATAACAATATAAACTTTTAGTACACTTTTATTTTGAACTAAAAAATATCGTAAACCGTTACCTATACTAAAAAAGTTATTCCGTACTTTTTTGTGCATAAATGTTCAAAATTTAAAATATACTTTTTTCCAATACGAAAAAACTTTATTTACATAGATTTTTTTTAATAAATAAAACATATCTCAAAAACTTATGAAATACTCATGTTTTAGTTTTCTTAAAAAAATATATGTTATACTCTGATCCTTCCTAAGAATTTTTCCGTTTTCAAAAGTATTTGCTCTTTAAAACTTTTTGAGATATGATTTTTTTACCCGAGCGCTGCATTGACATGACTCGCTCCCGCCAATGGTGTAATGGCTCGGATCGCGGTGTGCGCTGCGAGTCCCGCTTAATAAATCAAGAGAACTTTATTTATTGATTGTTTTGCCCAAAATGAAGTCACTAATAGAGTTTATTTAACATTATAAAGGATTTGCACTTTTAGCTATCAAAATTATATACCGATAAGGTCAGTGAAAAATTTTAACTTACTCTACAATAATTCGCTTTTTTGCGAATTGCAACAAAATCTTAATGAACTCATACTGATTTAATTTTCTATAATTACTCAATATATATCATTGACTTGTTTCTCATTGATCACTTGGTAAAGCATTTCTCTTAATATATAGGTTTTTAATTGAATTAGTTTGTTTTACTAATAAATTATTTTATTTTCAACTAGTTTCGGTATAATGTCATTTTCAAGAATAATGTAAATACAACATAAAAAAAATGTTGTATGAGCCTTTCGTGTTGAAAGTGACTTTACTCTATTTCTCAATTTATTGTTGTTGACTGAAATAATCTAAATAATTTGAGGTTTTCTGACATAAATAAAAGTTTCTGGTTAAGTTTATTCAAAATATATAATATATATTGTGAATATACACAACCAAAAATTGTTTTTATGACAGAAAACCTAAAATTATAAAGGTTATTAGAGTCAACAACAAAAAATTGAGAAATGGCGTTAAGCCACTTTCAAAATAAACGGCTCATGTATTTAGTACCAATTTTTGTCGGCATTTCAGGTATCGGGGAATTTCAAAGGTTCTTTCTGTCGTTTTTATATAATTATCTTTGTATTCCCTGTAGTGTTCAACCATTACCTCTACCCTCGCCCACTCCTTTTTCCAATTTATTTTCTAAGATTCAAGTGATTTCCATGAAGCTATTAAAAAAAACTTATATTGCGAGAAGATCAGTAAAAATGCTACCTTTACATACAGTATTTTTCACTGACCCTATCACTATATAATTTTTACGGATAAGAGTGGAAATGCTTTATAAAATTAAATAAACTATATTAGTGACCTAATTTCAAGTTAAACAATGAATAAATAAAGTTTTTTGTGTTTATTAAGCGGGACTCGCAGCGCACACCGCGATCTGGGCCATTACACCAATGGCGGGAGCGCCTCGCGTCAATGCAGCGCTCGGGTAAAAAAATCATATCTCAAAAAGTTTTAAAGTGAAAATCTTTTTGAAAACGAAAGTATTATTAGGAAGGATTGGGGTATAACATATATTTCTTTCCAGAAAATGAGAACATAAGTATTTAATTATTTTTTTAGATTTGTTTTATTTATTAAAAAAAATCTATCTAAATAAAGTTTTTTCGTTTTGGAAAAAAAATGTATTTTAAACTTTGAAAATGTAGGCATAAAAAAGTCAGGTATAACTTTTTTGTATCAGTAACGGTTTACGATATTTTTGAGTTCAAAATAAATGTGTACTAAAAGTTTATATTGTTATAACCTTTGACACAATAATTTGTTTAACCTCTAGTAGCAATTAAAAACCATGTCTTGATAGCCTTTATAATATATTTGAAATTCGCTAAAATCCTTGATGTACCCACAAAAAGTGTGTACTTATTTTTGGAATGGCCGATCCATAACATTTACAAGTATTTTTCGTTAAAAAATTTACTCGCCACTAGATTTGAACTCGCTCTTACCGGCAGCCACAGTGTAGTCAAACATGTATCCGCCTCGCCAATTAAATATCTAAATATTAGTAATTCTTTCCTGCAAGACAATAATATCAATTTGCAGTGGTATTCGTTGAAGATTGTCCAGAGTTTGTCCGGTATATTCCCCATTTAATAAAATATTTATATATACACTTGTTATTAGTTAAGAAATGCTTCGAGAATGTCATATAATATACGGAATGTTTTACTATTGTGTACTCTAGAACTTGTGCGGGATATAAAATCAGTTTTATTCGAGTCTAGGCTATCCGAACTTCAATAATATGTACATATGAAGAGAGTTTTATGTAATACCGAACATTTTCATCCAATACAATTAGACACCTTTAATTTTTAAGTTATGTGTAAATTGGATTGCCTATATAACCATTACAAATTGTAGCAAATCAATCGCAATTAATGCCTCAACTTGTACGCACAGGGAGTTTTTCTTTCAAGTATACATGCCCCAATTACAGCGTATATGCCGTAAATCTTCAGATAACCGTTGTTTTTTTTTAAATGAGTTCAATTTGAAACTTGAAATGAGTGTGTTCCACTCCCAGACTAAGCATGAAGTAAAATTTCGAGTTTAGAAAAGCCTGAAAATTTGGTTTGGTCGCGTAGCGCGAAGTGCGGAGCGGCCAATCCAAATTTTCAGGCTTTTCTAAACTCGAAATTTTACTTCATGCGCCACAGGTACAAAACATTGACATATTACGAAGTTTAAAACATACCGCTAAGCTTTACATTGCATCGGTGTTTTGTACCGGTGGCGCATGAAGTAAAATTTCGAGTTTAGTAAAATACATAATGAATTATTTTTAATTTTCGCTGCAATGTATCAATATCTGAGTAATCCTAGTTTTGTATTATTTGGTACCTCAGATATATTAGCTCTGATATTTGGGGGTTTACTCTATTAATAATTAGTAAGATTAGTACGATTGCAATAAAGCAAAAACTCCTAGTAGATTATTGCAGTGTGTGATTATGCTATTTGAAACATTTTCGTTTTAAAAGTAATTATGATAGTAATTGGGCTGAAACTAAATCAAACAAACCTGCAGTCGATATCACCTGATACAAGAGAGTCAAGGAACCCGTCAAATTAAACCGGCGAGACAAGCACATCACCAGAGGAGAGCGCCATTACCACCAGTTGTACCTGACAAGCCAATCATTAATTTAAGTTCTTTTTTATAACGGCTGGTTTTATAATGTACTGATTCTTAACATATTTTTTTCCATTCACTAAATTCATATTTACTTCATAAATACTGAATATAAGGCTGACTAATATATTGTTGTAAGGTTGATTTGTGTTAATGGTTAATTTTGTGAACCAATCTCAGTAGTTCTTTCCCCCTTTCTGCTACTCTTTATCTGTACCCTAACGAGTTCAGCAAAACAATACCTGCAGATGACCAGAATGAACCTCAGGCGGATAACTGCCGTTCTAACTAGTCACTGCGGGCTCAATGGGCACTTATGCAAGTTTGGAATAGTTGACAAGACTGCCAGACACGTCCTTAGCGAATACCCGGCACTCTCTTCAACGAGAGGATCCATACTGGGTGATCGAAGGCCGACAATGGTCATCATCAGGGATTTGCCCACCTTAGTAGTACTAGACTACCTAGATAAGGTAGGATGGTTGAACTGAGGCTGGGCGACCCATTGTGTTAGCACAAGGAACCTAATAAGGCCTAAGTGCAGTGCAGCAATGCGCACTTCCCTCTAAGCCAGATAAAAGTTGGTTGGTCATTGGTTCAATAAGTGTTTGATTTAGTATTTATAAGACAAATAAGTTATAGATTTGTCGCAGAACCAAGAGGAAATTATTGTGATTGAAAACGGTTATTTTCTTGAATTTTATGACCACTCCAAAAATAAGCACATTGTTAATATCCAATTTAACAGACGTTTACTATTTTTTTTTAATACTGTCGGAGTCGAATCCTTGTACAATACACACATATTTACTCGTTATTACTTCTACATTCTCCATAATCAAACTGAACATTTAGCAATTTAGTTCAAAAAGATATTTATGTGTTAGATAATATCTTAATACAGCGGTTCTCAATCTTTTTTGGTGACGAAACCCTTTTGGAAACCGAAATACTTGACGGAACAATAGTGTATTTTTTATTAATAAGCATAATAAAAGTACTATGTAACAGTTACTTGTTACTTACTTACATAACAAGTATAATAATATAAGATATTAAAAAAAACAAACCTAACTAATGGAAGGTATGAAACAATTTTTTAATTTTTAATCAATTGGTTGACATCAGGTTTGATAGAGGACAGTTGAAGTTTCACATGTTTCGCACAAATACGTTGTTGGAAACGGGAGAAGAATATTCAGAGCCATTTTGTCAAGCATTGGATATTCATCACGGATTCTGCACCAAAAATCGCTGAAAGGCGTCGTTTTGAACAGTGACTCCATACTTGTGTCTGATGACATTTCTAAAAGAGATTCATATATCTCGTTTGACATACTTTCGGGCTTTTGTAAGTTGGGTAAAAAAGGATTATGAATCCATGAATTCAGTTTCATTTTTGTGTTCTGTTCTTCGTGAAAATACTTCTCAAAAGATGCGCACATCGAAGTGAGATATTGGACCTATTCTTCAAATACATCATCTTGAAACATTTCTGAGTAGTTATCGCTAACAAACTCACTGAGTGACGTAAAGCCTTCTATTTCTCTCTTTCCAACGCAAATAATCCAAAAATCTAATTTTCTTTTGAAGGCAGTTTGTTACAGGCCTGGAACACTGTTATCTGTTTACTTTGCAATGATAAATTTAATTCGTTCAGTTTTTGAAACATATCCGCCATAAAAGACAGTCGGAACAACCAAGTTTTATCATACAAACGGTCTTTTAAATTAAAAGAAGTATCTGAAAGAAAATTTGTTACTCGGCTCTAAGTTCAAATAGCCTTATTAAAGTTTTACCTGGAGGCAGCCATCGCGCTTCTGTATGGAGCAGCAGTGTTTTATGTTTGCTGCCATAATCTTCACACAATAATGAGAACAATCGGGATTGTAGTGGTCGTGATTTGATAAAATGAATTATTTTTACTGCTTCATCCATAACTAATTTTAGATTTGACGGCATTTGCTTCATCGCCAGTGCTTGTCTATGCAGAATACAATGGCTGGAACTACAATTATACGCTTTATTTTTTATACGTGACACTACTCCTGCTGTCATACCCGTCATCGGCTTTGCCCCATCTGTACAAATGTCAATGCAATCGTTCCAACTGAGATTATTTTCCTCAAAAAAATTCTTCTCCGATAGTGTTTGTGGGCAGCGGTGAACACATAAGCATGTTTTCTTCAGAAGAACTTTCATATGGATATCTCACGATAACCAGCAAGATAGCCAGACCAGCGACATCAGTCGACTCATCTATTTGTAAGACGAATTGGTTGTTCATCTATTTGCAAGTCGAATCGTGTTTTTTGTAGACGTGTAACTAGTTCTTGTTTGACGTAGCTTGCCAGATCATGAATTCGCCGTGAAACAGTATCGTTTGATAGCGGCACAGCAGAAAGATGCTTTGCAGATTTTTCATCGAGCATATATTTTGTTATGTCTAAAACACATGGTTTTATTAAATTCTCAGCGATAGTGTGCGCTTCACCTGCTTGTGCAATGCGATAGCTAACTAAATGTGTTGCCTCCGTGGCCTTTTGATTGATAGTATGGGTTACATGCTAGTTTTTTGACTTTACAATAACTGTTCTCTTTACGTACAAATAATTCTTTATTCTTGTCTTTAGACTCTGGGTGTGCAGTTTCTAAATGTCGGCGCAGCTTGGCTCCATGGAACTATTAGGAAGCAGTTTACTAAATAACATGCAGAGAGGTGAGCCGTTGGAATCAACAAATCCGAAACTAATATATGATTCATCATACTTCCGTTTTTCGCCGTTTTTGAAACCGTGGAACTTGACGTCGTTGCATCATCGTCTGGATCGGTAATTGCTGTATACTCCGCGCGTACTGCTTTTGAACATTCGGCTTCGTTAGAAGATGTTGTTGCAACACGTTCAACGCCTTTAAGTCAACGATCCATTCTTCTTTATTAATAATGTTACATGTCAGGATGGTGGGGTCAAAATAATGCACGATCATTACTGCGTAGAAGAGTTTAGTCCAAAGAATAAATGTACAAAACTATTACAATCAGAATGCAGCAGTAAAACAATAAACACTTTGTTTCTAGCAGGTAGGTACTTATCGCTGCGAACGCCAATCGTCGACTGACTAAGTGTCTTTTTTTTTTTTTTTTTTCGGGAGAGAGGAGGAAAATGCATTATGCATACCTTCTGTTATCCCACCCACGTGTGGGAAGGATAACAGTAGGTTATGTCCGACTCTCACGGACTAAAAACCCCCTCTTATAGATCAAATTCGAAATGGAATTTTTACTACTTTGTAGTGATGTTGGTGTGTTTGGTGACTTTGGATAAGTGACTGTTATTGTTACTCAAAATGAGTAGCATTTATTGGTGGCGAGTGGGTGGGGTATACTTTTTAAAAAAGGGTCAGAATCATTACTGAAACATTTTTAAAAAAATTAATTGGTAACGTCCAGTTGTAGTGGCCGTTTTTTCCTAGTTCTGAAGTTTTCAGGAACTTCGAGAGTATCTTTTAAAAGGGAGACGTCGAATTTAGAGGAATGTGCAATTGCCAATTGACGGTTAAAATCCTGTAATTTCGGTACTTTCGTTTCGTTTCGGATTTGGTCGTTACTGACGAACCACGGAGCGCCTACGATCCTGGGGATCATGCGGCTCTGCGTGGTTTCCAGTCTGTTCATCTGCGTTTTCGAGATGTGTATCCATGACGGACAACCATAGGTCATTTTTGACCTAATCATTGCCTTGTAAATGTGAATTTTACTGGCGAGGAAAAGGGTGCTTTTTGTTAAAAGCAATGATTTTAGAGTCCCGAAGGCGGAATTAGCTTTAGTGATCGCAGATTGAACATGTTTTGCCCAGTTAAGGTGGTTATCCATTTGTAAACCAAGATATTTCACTTGTTTTACCCATGGAATTGGTGTGCCTCCAAAGGTGAGGTTTTCTTGTGGGGATCTATTAGATGGGGTGAAGTAAATTGCTTGGCTTTTTTCAGCATTTATAGCAATACACCAGTCGTTTGTCCACTCTTCCAGTTGGTTAAGTGCGGTCTGGAGTTTCGGAATCATAAAGGGCAGATGTTTGCCTCGATATAGATAAGCAGTATCATCTGCATATTGGGCCGTAATTACATTGTTTAATCTTGGCAGGTCATAAACATATATATTGAAAAGGAGCTGGGAAAGTTCGGACCCCTGTGGGACGCCAGCAGTCATTTTGCGTGGCGGAGATGTGGCGTTTTCGAAACGAACCGAAAAGGTGCGGTCTTGTATGAATTCCTTGATCAGATGGATTAGATATGTGGGGTAATTAAGTGACATGAGTTTATATAACAAGCCTTCGTGCCACACTCGATCGAATGCTTTCGCAACATCGAGGAAGATGGCTAACGTGCTCTGCTTTCTGTTAAAGCATTCGATTATGTAATCGCTGGTTCTAACAAGTTGGTGGTTGCATGAGAGGCCTTTTATGAAGCCGTGTTGCGTTTTTGGGATGACCATGTGATCATTCGACCATTCACTGAGGCGGACATGGATAATTTTTTCGAATAGTTTTCCCAGTGTGCACAGAAGGGAAATAGGCCGGTGATTTTGTGGAAATTTCATGTCTTTTCCAGGCTTTGGGATTAAAATCACTATTGCGTGTTTCCACGCTTTTGGAAAATAGCCTATCCTTAGGCATGCATTGAACAAGGTAGTTAGGAAAACTATTCCTTTGTTGGGGAGGTTTTTTAAGCATGTGTAGCTTATACTATCGTGGCCTGGCGCCTTTTTACTTGGCGCATATTTGATAATTTTGCGGATCTCTGCAGGAGATGTTGGTTTCGGAGTATGGGTTGGGGTTCGCTCAAGGCGATCCAATGCTTCCTCAACTTCGTCGAGTAATTCGTCACATGTTGTGAGCGGATTCGGGGAGAACTGTGACTCTAGGCTTTCCGCGAAGGATTCGGCCTTGTCCTCCGGAAGGAAGGCAAGTCCGTTTCTTCCGTGAATAACCGGAGTGGTCGTTCGATGTCTGGCTGTGAATCTCTTAGTGAGTTTCCACATTTGAGGTTTGTGCAGTGATGCATCCTCGATTACTCGATTCCAGTTGGAATTTGAAAATGCCTTGATTTCTTTCTGAATTTCTGCTTGGAGTTTATTGAGGTTTGTTTTAATTTGCGGGCAACGGGTGTGTTGCCATTGTCTGCGGATGCGGTTTTTCTCTCGAATTTTACCGAGGATGTTATTTGGAAGTGGGCGGCTGTTTTTCGGGACAGGTTTGATTTTCGAAACCGTCTCGACCGCATCCGTGATTGAGTTGGTAAGGAAAGTAATGGCCTCATCTATCTCCTCCTTATTCCTTATTTTCGGAATAGCAGTGAGTTTTTCGAGCACTAAGTGTCGAGGCGCGATCATCGCTTTTATAGTCCTAGCCTCGATCTCGAACATTTTCAAAAATACTCGAGCCGGCGCCTTTGATAAATAAAAAGCCGAAATAAAAATAGAAATACAAAAAATGCGGTGTAAACAATCTCGACTTTACGTTTTGAAGTTAGATCCGAAAGTCGCTTGTTCACAATTATAGCGTCTAATCTCAAGGGACTTCGCGCTTTCAAGTAGATATTGGCGGTGGCGGCATAGTAAAATTGTACGAGGCGACTAAGTTCGGCTGCGCCTCGTGAATTGTGATACGCGGAATCAAAACGGCCGACCAGAGAGAGGTGTTTTGAATTTTTTTCTAAATTCTTGCGGAACCCTAGGGTTCTGCGGACACACTTAGAGTATGGCTGCCTTAATAGAATGAAACTAGTCAGAATAATGTGAATAAGAGTACGATATCACAACGGGGTATTAGTGTAGTTCGATTAGTGTTTTAATATGTATCATTAAGTAATTACTTTAAAAATCGATCTCATTAATATAATTTATTACAATTACTGCATTTTAAGTAAATTATTGTTTCACGGCAATTAAAAAATGTCAGGTGTGTACCAAGCATATGTGGATTGCGAACGGTGTCGATACCCTGTATGTATACTGTGAAACATAACTGTACTTTTTATTGGTGTTAGTTGGTTTGTCATAAATGTATTGTATCTTAAACTCGCTAAACTCGCCAATAATGCGCTATGTAGAACAACCGACATTTGTTTTTCCACTCGAATTGTTCTTGACCGAAAAAGCTGAACTCCAGTTGTATAAAAACGCAATGGATCGAAATAATAAGAAATTAAAAAGTTTAAAGAGGAACAGTTAATATGTACTCAATAACAAACAAATTTAGCAGACTTCTACGTTCGTAGCATATGAATTACATATTGTACATACCGGTTGTCTGAGACAACGAGATAGATATGGATTTAAAAAATATTTACCAATTCTATAAATTATCTTACATAGTTTAGTAGTAAATAATGGTGATATATTAATTTACATACTAAGAATTTAAAAAATGTTGTAAATTTGAAAAATCAATTTATTCACAGCTATTTTATTCGGCGTTTTTACCATTCCGCAAGGTTTTATCAATTCGAACGACTTGATAGATTTTTGGCCAAAATTGATTTTGTAAAAGAGAGAACGTCGAAGCGCCACGGTGGAAGAAAATAACATTTTGATGTCAACATTCTATAAAATCAAGAAAAAAATAGAAAAGCTTGAAAATGTTATTTGGTCGCGTAGCGAAGCGGAGCGACTAAATCATATTTTCAGGCTTTTCTAAACTGGACATTTTTCTTCATGCACCACGAGTAATAAACACTGACAACACTGAAATATTGTGAACAAGTGAACTTCACTTGAAATCAGTGTCAGCTTGGCGCATGACCAAAAATAACAAATTTTTAGGATTTTCTAAACTCGAAATTTTACCTTATGCTTAATCTGGAAGTGGAAAATACTCGTTTAATGCTTTTAATTATATACCAAAAAGAAAAGCTCCATGTATGCTCAAAATACCTAATAAATCGAAAATACCTAAAAGAGCAATTTTGAACAAAAACTTTTATTAATGTCAGAAATTGCAAGTTCAGTTAACGAGAATGAACGAGATATGATTTTTTTAAATCATGTTCAAATTTATACTTTTTAAGAGATATGAGAACAAGGTAAGTCAATATTCCAAAAATGTAGTAATTACACATACCTTTATCTAATTTTGAAATTAAAAATTTATTATAAATACAAATAACAATGTTTTTTGGTTTTAATGCGGTTGTATTTATAGGTTAACTGAACAGCGGTAAATAAACAGCTCTTCATTTTTTATTTATACACAAAAATTTGAACTTCGATGTTGTATTTTTAAAGAAGCATCTGAAATCATGTTTCTTTACAATCAATAAAATATTTTGACTAGAATCAGAAACTTGTGATTTTTAATTATTGCAGTCTAGTTTACGCAATTCGCACCCCTGTAAACACCACCTATCTGACATTGTGATGCATTCATAAAAATTTGAATCTGAAAAGGCACGTAATTATGAAGATGGTTTTATAATAAAATTGCTTTTTCATTAAAAAGCAAGTGAATACTGAGCATTTCAAAAACGTCCGGTTCCCGGTCACCCTGTATTTAACTTGGTAGCAAAATAAATTAAATAAATAACTTGTTTTAATACTATGAAAAGTAAACTTCATGCATGGCTCTGTTCTATTGAACCTTATTCCGTGGCAAAGTTTTATGCGTCGCACTAAACATAATATTTGGTTATATTTAGGATCTATGTATTAATGTAACATACTATATTATATATTTCTTGTTCACTGAAACTGACAATTTTCTCGCTACAATGTAACAGTTATGTAAATTTGTATTGAGCTGTATAATTTGCTAAATCCGAATTCTTGCAATAGCAGATAGTACAATTAAATACCGCTCGAGAAATCACCGTCGTTGTGAAAAAGGACATTTCATTTATTCACTCACACAAAATTTGTTTTTAAAATCCGTTAAGAAACACGTAAAAGAACGCACCGAAAACAATAAAATCTTCATAAGTGCACATTCCATAGTCATAGTTTTGTCCAAAACATGGCCTCCTCTCTGTCTAGTTATGTTGGTGTCAGGGTCGTTAAAAAAAAACGTTTTTGTCACTTTAATTAAAACACAGTTTTTTTTACAAAACGTGTTTTTTTATCGAAACCGCTTTTGAAACATTAACAATTAAAAACATGTTTAAAGCGAGTTTAAAATATGTTAAAACACGTTTTAAACGTGTTTAAAACAGAACATATTTAAAACACGTTTTAAATCGCATTTATGCACACATAATTGTGATATTTCATTGTAACAAAATGTTCTGTTTAATAATGTAATTTGAAATATCTTGTAACAATTTATCTAAAATTTAAAAACGTAAACAAAAAATCTCAATAAAGTAGTAGGTATAAAACAGAGATGTTCCGATCCCAAAAAAGTATCGATATTGTATATCGATTAATTCGTATATTCAAAATATCGATTCTTTTCGATACTAGATATTTTTAGATTTAATATTTATAATTATTTAATATTGCGCAAATTATTTTTAAAAGACCTTTACTTAACATAAATAATATTGCCGAAAATAATGACGGTTACAAAATTATCAAAATTTCGAGTTTAGAAAAGCCTGAAAATTGAAATTTTCCAGGGCGCGACTCGCTTTATTTTAAAATTGAAAGTAAAAGTTTTTTTTATAGAATTTCAGTCTTTAGTTTGATAAATTCTAAATATTTTTGTTTGTGAATTTTGTAGTAAAATAAATTTGGTAAATATGTTTTAACTGTGAATATTAATAAAATCTGCAGTTTCATTCATTAGAAAAATGTTTCTTTGTAGTTTTTTTTAAATGTGTCTATGCTTTTAAATAATTTTAGTTAAATTTGAGTGTTTGCAATTTTATTTCTAGTAAAATAAAATTTTAGTCAATATTGCTAAGTATAAATTTAGCTGCATCTGCTAACAATAATGTCAAAAATGGTCAAAATATTGAACATGTAGTCAGTATAGTCAACGTTGTCAAAAAACTATCAGCATAGTCAGAAAAACCACATTCTAACTTGTAGTCAAACGACAGTCAATATTATTATTATTAGGCAATATGATTATCAGTATAGTTTTAACAAAATTGATAAGGATCATAAATCAAGAAAAAAATTGACGGAAATAATTAAATCTATTTAATATTTAAAAAATTTGCAAAGGATAGTTAAAATTAAAAAAAATAAAATAAAAACATCAAAAATCAACGAAAAGCCGAACTTTCATAAAATCAAGAAGGTTTATTTTTTAAAATAAACAAATTTTGTTCTGACGTTTGAAAAAAAAATCGATCGCTGGAAATGAAGTTACAGACGTTGAAACTTGATTAAGTTATTTCTAACTTAATTGTGATGATTGTAACAAAATCAATGTTTTTTTATTTAATTATAAAAAATCAATCAAGCGGTGGATCGTAATATTAAATGTGAGCAGATTTTTTTTTGTTTTGCGCATTGGAAAATAAGGAATGGGTATTTTTAAGTCATTTCTGTGAGTTTTAAATAATTTCATAACTAAACAAATGATTGGTGATTATCGCCTCGTAATTTAAAATTTCGACAGAATTGTTTATTTTTTTCTGTTAGAAAATTGAGAATGGTAATTTCCCAGTGAATTCCGTATGTTTCAAATAAACAATTAAGTATCAATACAGTCTTAAAAATTGATACGTAAAATGCTGAAGTTTTTTTTGTTTCAATTTTAATGACTTTCCTACTTGTAATATTGATAAAAAAAACAACTTTCATGTATTTCGGCTTAAATTTAAACAACGTTTAAGTAAACAATAAACAATTTTCATGCTGTAATTTTGTTTCTAGCTACTTGGTTTTGTTTTTTTAGCGAAACAAAGACTGATCTTTTGTGAATGTATCTTGTGAAACTCGTAAACTCTGATTTTTTTCTTAGTATTTTATCAATGCATCAATAAACACACTTTTTCTATGAAAATATCTTGAAAACAAAAGAAGATAAGTATAGAATTAAATTTAGGAGAAATATTGGGGCTTCGTACTAGACAGAGGTGATTAAGGATGTCATGGATGTGTGGTTAGATGCGAATTTTTGGGACAGTTGGAATTATTTCTGTTTTTTCATACAGTAGGGTATAGGAGGGGTTGTGAAAAGTGGGTTATTAGGATGTCGGATTTTTGTGAGGATTCTGAGGGCTGATCGTTCTGCTACTTCGATATTATTTAATGTTGAGGGACGCGGGTTAAGGAAGAGGATTGAAGCATATTCTAATATATGTAGACTGCTGTTTTTGTCGTAATTCCTTTATTCTGGAAGGTTAACGATCTGAAATGCTGCGCCCAATTTTGAATTTTTATTTTCATGGATTGGGAATGGAGTTTGAAGGATAGTTTGGGGTCGAAAGTGATACCAAGGTATTTACAAGCAAGGGGTGGGCTGATTACCGTGTTTGATATGTTTATGCTAAATGGGGAATTGAGCGGTCTGTGGAAGGGTATGAATAAATAGGATTTATTGGGATTAATGGATATTCTTCATTTAGCAAACCAAAGAGATAGGTAATCTATTAGCCCTTGGAGAGTCGAGAGAGCTTTAGGAAGGGTGGGTTGGTGTGTTATAAGGGCAGTGTCGTCAGCAAAGAAAAGAAAATATGCAGAGGGATTAAGGTACTGTGGGTTAGGGTCGTATATATCATGAACATAGATGTTGTACAGGAGGGGAGATAATGGAGAGCCTTGAGGAACATCTTGTTGGGGGATAAAATGCCGGGAGATGGTATTTTGGACGCGGACATTAAGGAGTCGATTGTTTAGGAAATTATCAATAAGATAAATTAAGTGTAATGGGATATTAAGGGAGTTGCACTTAAACAGCAAACCTCGATGCCAGCAAGAATCAAAGGCCTTTTTTCTATCTAAGAATAATATAGCTAATTTTTTGTTTTCGAGGTGTGCTGTTTGACAGTTGGAGGTTATGATAGTGATGGGAGAGTGGTTGACCTATTTTAGAGGAATCCGAATGGATAGGGAGGAATGTGTTGGGAGATATGAGCTAGGAGTTTATTTTTGAGGATGGATTCAAATATTTTTCCCAGAACTGGGAGCAGGGTAATTGGTCTATAGCTAGAGACTTCTAGCGCATCGCTATCATGTTTTAATTTGCACGTAATTATACCCTGGTTCAATTCCTGGGGGATGGTTTGGGTTTGGTAAATGAAATTGAGGATTTTGATAATATATTTATGGATGTTTTCCTGGGAGGGATTTGAGGATTAATCTAGGAATGTTATCATAACCAGGCGCGCTGTTTTAGCCTCTATGTAGCACACTAAATTTTATTTCATGCGCCACGCGTATAAAACACTGATTTTAAGTGAAGTTTAAAATATACTGTTTATCAATTTTTATTCAAAAATCTATCAATTTGCTTTATGTGTAGGGGAGGGTAGTACACAGTGAGGCGGATTTTGATAAAATACATTTTGACGAGTTATTAATTTTGTTATACTAAACAGATCCGTACAATACGTAAACGCACACAGTATATGAACATAATACACACAGTATGAAAACATAATTTGTACATAAATCAAAAGAATCCTCGTTTAAAATAAAACCAAAATTGTCTCATTGTGTACTAGGTATGGTACGCACTAAGACAGTGCGTGATACATTCTGAACGAACTACTCTTAACGTACGTTGTAAGTATGGAATGAGAGTAGGAAATTGGTAAATTCTGATGAGAGCCTTTTTAAACTGATCGTTTTTAGTTCTGGAAGAATGAACTCGATATCTTGTTTGTTAACACTATGTAGATCGGGGACAACTAGGAATTTGAAACATCCGCCAAGTTTTTCACTTTTTCTCATTTATGATATTTCATTATCTCCGTCTTCATCCTTATCACTCAATAATTTGCCAATGTATAAACCTTGTTCGGGAACTTCACCAGCGCGTAGTCGTCTTTCGTTCAAATTCTTGAGAAATTTGGTTGATATTTATCATAAAGATCTAATTCTTCGCTATCTGAAGAATCTTCATGCATGGTGAATTCGGTATCATCATCGCTTGAATCACTGACATGTGCTTGATCGCGCATTTTAGCATTAGCATGTTTAGTTTTTCTTACTTTCATGACAATTTTCTTGTGGTTTTTATTTCAGTTGCCGTTTCACTGATATTGTAGATATGTTCAATTTTTTCTCTAATGCGTTTTTACAGGTAAATTAGATATGATAGTACTATAGCCTTTATTTCTAGGTTTCCTATTTGTTTTTCTATGTGCGGCTTTTGGATTGCCTGGTATGGCTTCAGGAGTGATTATAGAAGTAAGGATTTTAGAAGCGCTTGCTTTTTTATTTATTGACGATGGAGTTCGAAAATGCTGCCTATTAGTGGGTGATTCATCAGAAGCAGATTCAAGAACTACTTCAGGCTGATGCTGCTGATGTTGTTGCATTGGTCTGTCAGTAACAGCAGATGTTATGAAGTTAACATCGCTGAAAATTGTATCATTGAATGGTCATATACCAGATTTTTAAACCTGCCATGATGTTACTGGGAGAAAATGCTTTAGAATGAGCTACACCGAAGCATTCTGCAAATTGTTATTAGGATTCCTGGATCCAAGAGGCAATGGCAGCTTTGAATTGCCCAAACATTGTCAAGTCCAAAAGTTGCATTTTGTTGCTGCAATGGGATGGTAACGTTAAGATCGTAACTCTATTATCCCTGGCCATATTAACAACGCCAACAGAAACGTGACTCTCGTGATTATTGTGAATTAGGAGCGCGGGATTATTTTTTGAGCTTAAAGTATGCTTTATACACATCCATAAATAATTCAACGGTCATTCAGCTGCTAATTCGGGGGTTCCTATGTCATTCGAGGAGCACCACTAGTCATGTGTGTTCTGTGACGCCGAGATTATTACGCAAGTTGTCACAAGCACTCACCACTTGTGCACTGGTTGAAGGGGCGGTTCTAGCAACGATTTTTTCCGGTTTTTTGAACAGTCGTCGTGCTGGTTTCATCTAAATTGAAAATCCGGGATGGATCCTTTAATTTATCGTTTCTGTATGTATAGAATTTAGTAACATTAAACTTATTGAATGAAGTAAGGCAACTAAGGCTCTAGTTACCGAATAGTTAAATTTCCGCGTCGTTTGCGGAAAGATCGCAGCCATTCATTTCCTGCAGCAAATCCATAGACCACTTTTATTACACCATCTGTTGTCAGTCCATATGCCATTTTCGTTTGTTTGTTTGTTGTTCATCCCAAAAGATTTTCCTGTTGGAATAGGGCTTAAATCGCACATCTCCAGTTTCTATATTCTTGCCTTTTTTGAGATATCATACCAACGTTTGGCATTTTATGTCAAAAATTCCACTGGCCCCCCTTATGGAATGGTTTTCTTCTAAAACAAGCCGTACAGCACGTTTCATAGCCTCCTTCGACGTAGTGCCTATTTTCCGAGACTTTTTTATTCGAACCATGACGGGAATAAGAAGATTAAGACGATTCAGTGGCAAAATATGACTAAAACAACAAGTAGTACACACTGAGACATGCAGTGATGGTGTCTCACTGTGTACTACTAGGAATGTCTCAGTGTGTACTACTGGTGAATGGATTGGTAACCAGCGAATTATTAAAAAAACGGATTTAAAACTTGAATCCTCATTACTTTGAGATTAAACAGTGAAGTTACAGGTATTTCGTGAAATAACACACATTTTTGAAACAGTGCAGTATTTAAAATGCAAGCGATTAAATAAGTCAAGAAAAAAAGTGCGAACCGTTCGTCCCTCGACGCCGCGCGTATTTAGGTAGAGGTTATGTGAGCACCTGACAGCTCTCTGACCGTTTTAAAACCCGTCAAATTTGAATTTATCAACACTGTCCCACTGTGTACTACTCTCCCCTAAGTATACTTAAATGAAAAAAAATCTCTGTATAATTTTTACTTTTACTATTCTGCAAGTTTTAACTTAAATATTTTTGTATTTCTTTCTTAATACAAATAGTTAAGTTTAATACTAGTATCGTATGCAACATGCCGACCATATTGTATCGATACTAGCGATACATCGGAAAATTAAATATCGATACAAATTCGATTATTTTTCACCAAAATATCGATATTCTAAGAAATCGATTTATATTGAACATCCCTAGTATAAAATATAGTTAAGCAAATTAACGATAATAAAATTAAACGTTTTAAACAAATTTAACTTTTAAAATAGTCTAAAACGAGTTTAAAACAAAACCGTTTAAAACACGACGGCTGTTTTTAAACATGCTTAAAACACTGTTTTAAAAAAAAGTGTTTTGAACATAACAACCCTGGTTGGTGCAGTGATTCTCTCTCTATGCTCGATCTATTATGGTATAGTCGGTATGTTAGTAGATCACTGGGTTGAGACGATTTTTAAAAACAAACACTGTATGTGTTCCGAATAGGGAAATTCTTACATGTTACGATGTCGGCTAACTTGAAGCGAAGAAAATCAGAGTGGTTTTTTAGTAATTTGGGATTTGTTTTGACAGGTTGTACTGAAAATTCGTGTTTTGATTGAAATAGATAAATCCGAGCGGAGTAAGAGTGCGCTTTTCTTTGGAGTTCGCATTACGAGTTAATTTCATATAATTCTGGTGGTAAAATAGACCGATGTCACTTTGTATACGTCACTTAGCGGTTAGTGGAGCTTTCGTTAATTGCTGTCGGGGGGTCTTGCGGCGGTTGTAGGGCGGCTGGAGGGTGCTGGGCCGAGGAGAACACCTTTCAGCGGGGCTGATTAGCGGAGCGGGGGTTGTGGGGACAGTGGGGGTGTGTATTCCGCCGCCGGTTGTGGGCATGCGCCAAACTCGGTCCTGGCTGACTCACCCTCAGTATCCTTCGATACTAGTCGCGAGATCGCGCGTGTTCCGCAACGCCCTTGAATATACCGGAAAACCGAAAAATATTGCTGTCGCTTGCATGTCAGCTTAAACCGAGAGTGTTGTTTTCACTAAAACTCTTTGGGAAGCTTGGAAACGGAAATACGCGCAGGTATGCAACGCATTTTTCTTCAATTTTTGTATTTCCCGCGGAAAAAAACATGATTTAATTAATCTTTCATTCATATTCAGATTACCCGCCATAAAAGACTAAGCGTGCATGTAATTACATTACATATGCCAGAAAATTTGAATAATATCACAGGAGCTGTCGTAGCTGAAGCCACAATAACACAATATTCCCGTTCAAAGAAAAGTGGAAAAACCAAACAAACACGCCGGATTAGTCAATATTTTTCTTTCCGTGATTTAAACTCTATAATTCCGTGGTAAGTCGAGCAAGCACACGGAATGTAAACTCTTAATAATTCACATCAAATTTCGCACCATGTGCAGATGTAAATCTATTCCACGGCGAGCACCCTCGGGTCGAATATCTTGTTTATAGCACGCTTCCCACTTTTCAAGTTGCGACGTTGAAAAAAATTGCTCAATCCAACACCGCCACTTCCCGGTTGAAACATTTTAATTTATTATTCGCCTTCTAGTGTCGCCACATTGAAAACATGATTAATGAAGCCCGTGCCTTTGGCGGTCGCAATACGTATGATAAGATACGGGTGTAAGTTTCAATTTTTCACATGAATTCTAACATGTGCCGCACGACAAATAAAAACGCCAAAATCCGCTATTCGTTCATGTTTATATTATTGTCGCAACCATGAAATCCCCGAATCCCATCATATTTTGCTATCACACGAGCCGCCACTCAGAACTGTTCTATATATAATATAATAAATCAGTTTATATATATATATATATATATATACATATTTGTTTGTGTGTATGTATATACACACATATATATATATATATATGTATAAACAGATTTAAAGTTGCGTGCTTTATCTGTTTTGTGACAACTTTCTACCGATCGCTGGTGCGAGATTCCAATTTCAATTTCGCAAATAAGAGTAGCGAATACTTCTAACCCGTTTCCTCTTATCATCTGACAGAATGTTTGCGTTTTATCTCCTTCCCAATTAAGTTTGATTTTGTAACATAAACTTTATTATGAAGTATTGTTTTTAAAGTGTTGAAATTGAGTTGATTTCCATTTCAGTATATGTATTACGTTTTAATTAAAAAAACTAAAATGTATAGATTTCCAGCAAAGATTATTAACGTTTATAAATTAATTTAAAACAATTTATATTATTGTCGTTTGAGAATTCTTCTATTAAATGATTTTGCATGTTCATTTTTATACAGGGAATTTTTCTTTTATGTAAATATATTCATAAGCTTTAAATTTTTCGACAATCGTTGTTTTTTAAAAGAGTTCAATTTGATCTTTAAACGAGTGTTTTCCACTCCCAGACCAAGCATGAAGTAAAATTTCGAGTTTAGAAAAGCCCCGTGTTTAGAAAAGCCCAGAAAAAGAGACATATTTTCACGGAGCTCGAATGTTTACCTCATGCTCAGTCTAGGAGTGGAAAACACTCGTTTAAAGTTTCAAATTGAACAACAAAAAAGCAAGGAATATCTAAAGATTTACAGAAATTTCACGGGGCTTTTCTAAACTCGAAATTCTACTTCATGCTTAGCCTGGGAGTGGAAAACACTCGTTTAAAGCTTCAAATTAAACTATTAAAAATCACAAGGAATATCTAAAGATTTATAGAAATTAGGCTCAATTTGGAATATGTATACTTTAAAAAAACTCTCTGTATTTTTCCTTGGCTATTATTAACCATTAATGTATATGTTATTCCCCAACTTAATATTCTAAGTATACATATAGAACGTGAAGTTTAGAATAACACAACGTTAAATTTAATATTTTGCATACAGCATCGGCCTGAAAATCATACTACTCTTCTGAGACGGCACAACACATTCACACACATCCATATAATTTTTTAAATAAAGTGACCCCACCCGGCCGGGATTCGAACCCGTGACTCATAGATTTGTAGACAGGGTCTCTACCCACTAGGCGACCGGATCAACAGAAATGAATATATGTAACCAATTTCAAGCGTGTTCTGCTCTTCTTACCCCCACCCGACCGGGACTCGAACCCGTGACGCCTGGGTTTGTAGACGGGGCCTCTACCCACTAGCCCGCCTTATTGTATACAGTGATTTATATACAGAGAGTTTTATACAACACCGAACATTTTCATCCAATACAATTTGACACCTTTAATTTTTAAGTTAAGTGTAAATTGAGAAGCCTATATGACCATTAAAAATTGTTGCTAATCAATCGCAATTAATGCCTCAACTTGTACATACAGGGAGTTTTTCTTTAAATATGTCCCAATTACAGCGTATTGTACTTGAAATGAGTGTGTTCCACTCCCAGACTAAGCATGAAGTAAAATTTCGAGTTTAGAAAAGCCTGAAAATTTGGTTTGGTCGCGTAGCGATGATAATAACTTGAAATAAAACACTTTTAACCTTTCTTCACAAATGTATTCTTTACCAGAAGTACATTTCGGACACAAAGTGTCCATTATCAATGGTTTGATACTTTTATTTAAAAACATTACCATTATCAAATCTTAAATTAACCAGGGCGCTCAAAAATTAAGAAAACCAAAACGTATGATAAGATAGAAGTACCTCTAATTAAATTTTTAGGGGAAAATGTTATTAGAAAAAGTAATTTCTAATCTAGAGTTTAGTCTAAATACAAAATTTTAACATAATAGAAATAATATAATTTTTTAAAAAATATTTATTTTGTCAATGTTGTTTCGTATATTTTTTAAAATTTATTTATTCAAAATGATTTCATTTATTTTAAAGTACCTCTTTTTAATCAAGTTATGGTATATACCATGTGTCCCCGGATAACTGCCCAAATAGGTATACGTTTTTTATTATCAATTTTTCAACAAAGCGTCAATCTTTATCACACGTTTTGCCTCTTAAAAATAAGCATTATTTTAAAGACATTTCAAATTTGATGTAAGGGTCTTTACAATAAATAATTTTATTTTAGGTATCCGCTGTCAATTTTCCGACATTCGTTGTTTTTATTAAGTTTAATTTGAAGCTTTAAATGTGTGTTTTCCGCTACCAGACTAAGCATGAAGTAAAATTTCGAGTTTAGTAAAGCCTGAAAATTTGGTTTGGTCGCGTTGCCACACGTATAAAACACTAGTCTTAAGTGAAGTTAAAAATGTACGTCTGTAAAATACAGCTTTAGTAGCATATTACTTACTTCACAATATTTGCGCGTGGCGCATGAAGTAACATTTCAAGTTTAGAAACGCCTGAACATTTGTTTTGGTCACTCTGCTTCGCGGAGCGACAAACTAAATTTTATGGCTTTTTTAAACTCGAAATTTTACTTTATGCTTAGTCTAGGAGTGGAAAACACTCTTTAAATTAAACTAAACTAAACTCTTAAAAAAACAACGAATGTGTAAAGATTAACAGAACAATTGGGATATGTATACTTAGAAAAACTCCCTGTATAATTTTAGTTTGATATGAGTAACTTAAGTTTATCTAAGATATTTACAAATGATTTAATTTTTATGATATGGTAAGTTTTATTAACTAAATGTTGCCAAACTAGAGTAAAAATTGATAATTTATAAAGTATTCATAAGTAAGTATACAGAGAGTTTTATGTTACACCGAACATTTTTATCCAATACAATTTGACACCTTTCATTTTTAAATTATGTGTAAATTGGGTTGCCTATACGACCATTAAAAATTGTAGCTAATCAATTGCAATTAATGCCTAAACATGTATATATAGGCAGTTTTTCTTTTAAGTATACATGTCCCAATGCGTATATGCCGTATATCTTCAGATATTCGTTGTTTTTTTTCAAAAGAGTTTAATTTGAAACTTGAAATGAGTGTGTTCCTCTCCCAGACTAAGCATGAAGTAAAATTTGGTTTGGCCGCTCCGCGCTTCGCGCTACGCGACCAAACCAAATTTTCAGGCTTTTCTAAACTCGAAATTTTACTTCATGCGCCACCGGTACAAAACACTGACATATTACGAAGTTTAAAACACACCGCTAAACTTTACTTTGCATCAGTGTTTTATACCGGTGGCGCATGAAGTAAAATTTCGAGTTTAGAAAAGCCTGAAAATTTGGTTTGGCCGCTCCGCGCTTCGCGCTGCGCGACCAAACCAAGTTTTCAGGCTTCTCTAAACTCGAAATTTTACTTCATGCTTAGCGTGGGAGAGGAAAACACTCGTTTAAAGCTTCAAATGAAATTCTTTTCATAAACCGAGCGTCGGCAAATGTACAACGTATACTTATATATACTTAAAAGAAAAAATCTCGGTATGAAAATGTTCGGTGTTATATAAAAGTCTCTGTACATAGAAAATTTACGAAAAACAGAATTGGTTCTATTAAGTTCATATTTTGTATGTGAACATAATTCTCGATTACAAATTAGTTTTTTAAATAACATCTTTCTCTAAAATTATAATTAGAGGTACTTTTCTCTTATGTTAATTTTAGTTTTTCTTAATTTTTTAACGCCCTCTATATTAAATTTCAGATTTGACCAAGAAAATAGTGTTTTCAAGTCATCAGAAACTTTTTGTATTAAATGACTTTTTGTCGAGAAATGGGCAATAAAAAAGTGTTTCTTATCACACTGTATAAACACTAATAAAAATGGTGAAAAACCAGTTACCAGTTTTTATAAAACATGCTAAATCTAATAATTTGTTATCGAAACTGAAAATCGTTAGTAGATAATTAAATAATTATCTGATTTCAATTTTTTATTATTTCAGACTAACTAAGGTATTACAAAGAACTACCGTTATATTTGAATATTAAAGATAGAAAAAAAAACTGTAAACAATGGACATTTAAATGTATACTTATGTCATATTTAAAAGGAAAGACATTTAAATGTATACTTATGTAATAGTTCTTTAATTTTAAGCCACTTAAATTGATTGAAGCATATGCTAAACTAGTATTTTTTATAATATTACGGTATGAGTTACGTGAAGATGATATTAAATTAAATAAAACTAGTAATCCTTTTTCTTCACTGGTTTATTTGTAACACTAAATGTACATTTCGTTCACCAAGTGAACATTTTCAATAGCTGTACTAAACTAAATTTCAAAACAAAGGGGCGGCATATATATACAAGTGTATGTTAATTGTTTCTTAATAATCAAAATGAATCTCGCGGTACGGTTACAGGTAGGTTTAGGCTAATCTTCTTACTTGCTAATGAAATTGGCGGAAAAACAAATTAAGTGGTATTTATTTATCGGTTACAGGTGTAGGGATTAAATCTAACAATACATTACTAAGTGGGGTTAAATCAAAATTGAGTAATTTATTTTTGTGTTTTTTCATTTGGATTGCTTCTAACATGTTTAGGTTATGGCTGCTTGAATTTTGTCGTAATTTTAATTTATCTATTGAAAATGTATGTCCTGTGGTGTGGTGGTGGTCTGCGACTGCTGATTTTTCTGGGTTGATAGATTTGAGATGGTACATGTGTTCTTTAAATCGGACTTCTATGTTTCTTTTTGTTTGTCCTATGTATAATTGGTCGCAATTTGTACATTCAATGGAGTATATACCAGACTGCTGAAGGTCATTTTCCTTATCGAATGTATTTCCCAAATGGTTTTTTAGTTTTGAATTTGTGTAATAAGCTGGCTTCAGATTAAATTGTTTGTAAAGCTTGTTTAGGTGTTGTTCAAATTTGGGGACATACAGAAGTCTGGTATATATTTCATTCTCTATTTTTGTTTCTGGCGGTACTAATGTTGTGGTTGTATTGAGTTTATGTTTGTATTTGTGTTTGTTTATAAGTTTTTGTATGGTTTTCTGTTCGTAGCCTAGTGAACATGCTAGTTCAGTTATGAACTTTAGTTCTTGTGCCCTGATTGTTTCAGATAACGAAATTATTAGAGCCCTATTAGTCATACAGTTAAACGCCGACAGTTTATATTTCATTGGGGTGATTGATTTGGCTTGAATATAATTTAAAGTGTGTGTAGATTTTCTATATATTTCAAAATTTAATTTATTTTTAAAACTGCACTGCCTATTAACCCATTTTTCTATCTCTTATAGTTTTCGAGATCATCCCTATAAAGAACATGAAAAAAAAGTCACCGTGTATATACATAATAATAATTTTTTTAATTGCTTTTAAGTTACAATTTAAACGTTCGAAAACGTGAAAAAATTATAACAGGTGCTAAACAGTAAAGCGGGTCTAAGGGAAATATATGTATAATTTGAAATGTTTAAGTATTGGCTCCCCTAATTATTTGACAATATCGGTTTTCTTACATTATTTTTTAATTTTATTTGGTACTTTACTTATTGGTTTCTGTAAAGTATTTACGAGAAAACTGCAAAGAAAAACATTACAATTATTTTGAATTGAAAAAAAGGTTTGCCATGGTGTCATAATAAAAGATATTCCATTTTTAAGAAGACCGATACTGCCAAATTATTAGCGGAGCCAATACTTTACAACTCAACACCCAGTATAATTGTATAAGAACACGTTGATGAATTTGAGTATGCGAATGTAATTCAATTTATTAAAACAAAGATAAAGCAATCGTAAAAAATTGTATTTTATCACGATAAAATATTTTTAATAATTCCTAGAAATAACTGGCTTTTTAATCAACCTATTCTAATTATTAAAAATATTTTATCGTGATAAAATACAATTTTTTACGATTGCTTTCTTTTAGTTTTAATAAATTGAATTACATTCACATACCTTTTGAACACACCTAAATATTTTCACACACTTAATTAATTAATTAAATTCCATTTTCCAGGATAAGTAATGAAAGTTCAAATATTGTGTTTTCCTTTATTTATAATAATGTTGTACGGTACAGAATAATGGATTTTGACGAGTGGATTTAAACGTTTTAAATACGGAAACTTATATATACAGAATGTCCCAGGATAGGTGGAACCCTCTATAAACTTTTTTATTATCGATTTTACGATAAAATGTTACTCTTAATAAAATCGTCCGGATGGTTCAAAAACACGATGTAGTCAGTTTTCCGAAGTCTAAAATACACATGGTGTTCATAAATGACAATAATCTAAAAGAATGTTAATAAAATTTGTGATGACTCAAATGTAAAAATAATCATTTTAAAATAAAATTATTACAACGGCGAAAAAACAAATAATTATCGCGTTTAAGAGATACCAACAAAATAAGATTAAAAAAATCAACACTTAATATTGTGCATCAGAATTAAAATAATTATACTATTGTTGACACAATAAATTTATATAAATTTGCAAAAAATTCAATTTATCTGTTAATTTTTTTATAAAGTTATATATTAAAAACAAAGAAATTGTAACTTATTTGTTGAAAATGTTAATGTGGTTTCCACTTTTTTAAAACTTTCTGTCAATATTTCTACAGCGCGATGTTTAATTTTTGTTCTGCGTTCACCATTAAAATAAGCATATGATTTACTACTAATGACTATAATATTTCTGTTTATATTATAACACTTTTAAAAACGGTTTTCTAGATTTTGTGAACACCCTGTATACGTTAGGCTCCTGAAAAGGGGTTAGATCTTACTGTAAAAGTATTACGATTTTATAAAGAGTGACGCTTTTTCGTAAAATATAAAATAAAAAAAGTGTCCACAGCGTTTCGCTTATCCTGGGACATTCTGTATAATTCAGTATGTAAATTAGTTTTGATTACCCATAATTATTTATTTTTATAGACATTTGAATAATATAAAAATATTTGAAAAAGTCAAGGGTAACTACATATTTTGAATAAAGTAAAATGTGTCCATTTTTTGAAATCAATATATCTCTATTATTATCATAGATAGAAAAAAAAACTGTAAGGGACAAAGTTGTAGAAAATTTTACACAGATTAATAACAAAAAATAAAAATAAAAAAAAATCCCCCATATTTTGGGAGATATGACACAAACTTTTTTAAATGGAAACAATAGTTGGCTATGACTTTATTAAAAGGGCTATTTTTTTCCCTTCAATTCGATATAACATATGCCATAGTTGTTTTTAAAATAAAGTAAGTTATAGTCGTTTTTAATTTTACCATACACCAAAAAATAGTTAGCCATGAAAAAGACAAAAGTAAAACAATTGCAGTTGTTTATGCTAAACACATATTAATTCATTTCCATATTTGGTTTGTTTCGATAAGTTTGTTTTGTATTTATTTGGTGTTGAAAGTTTTTTAAAGTGATAATGAATTTTTCCAACGAAGAAAAGCGTGATATGCTTGTTTGTTACATTCAGTGTAATAAAAACGCTGCGGATGCTGCAGAACAATATTATAAACAATATATCGATCGTCGGCAGCCATCTTTACTAACATTCAGAAGAATTTACCACAATTTGGGTGAGTACGGATCCTTTACAAAGCCGAAACTTGAAATAAACGAAATTAATGAAGTTTCGGAAATAAACGTATTAGCATTGGCGATGATAGATCCATCCACATCGACCAGACAAATTGCAACAGAAGCAAGCATATCTCAACGGACTGTAGTACGAGTTTTGAAAAAACAGAAATATCACCCATATAAGGTATCAATTTCACAAAATTTACATGACGGTGATACCAATAAGAGAATGGTCTTCTGTATGTGGTACAAAACATGTGCCAAGAGGATAATACGTTCCCTACAAAAATAATTTGGACAGATGAAACGCGATTTACTAATTGTGGGATTGGGCACAATGAACATGTTTGGAGTCAGGAGAATCCACGAGAAGTTGCACAACGTAGACCACAAATTAAATTTGGATTTAATGTATGGTGCGGTGTGTTCGGATCGAGAATTCTCGGCCCATATATTTTTGATAACACATTGAATGGAAATGATTACCTTCGTTTTCTTCAAGAAACATTTGAAGATATGCTCGATGATTTAAATTTATCAGTACGGGCAAGATTGAAGTGGTTTCAACACGACGGAGCTCCACCTCATAGCAAGTTGGCTGTGCGAAACTATTTAAATGATGCTTTTCCTAATTCATGGGTGGGAAGAAATGGACCAATCCTATGGCCATCTAGATCACCCGACCTATCCGTTTTAGACTTTTTTCTGTGGGGTTATGTGAAGAACAAAGTGTATCAACAATCATATCAATCCGTGGAGGGTCTTAGACTAGCTGTACTTGAAACATTTAATTCTATTGACAGAAGAAAAGTTAAAAAAGCCACAAATTCGATTTTAAAAAGATGTACTTTATGCCATAATAATAATGGTGGACTTTTTGAGCATCTTATGAAATATTTAAAATTTTCTTCTATTATTATTTTGATAATTTTGGAATTATTTTACTTTAATTTGCTTTTAACAAATCTAAAGAAAGATAATAAATTAAATATTGATTTCGTTGCTATAAAAAACCGCAATTGTTTTACTTTTGTCTTTTTCATGGCTAACTATTTTTTGGTGTATGGAAAAATTAAAACGACTATAACTTATTTTATTTTAAAAATAACTATGGCATATGTTATATCGGATTAAAGGGAAAAAAATAACCTTTCCGATGAGGCCATAGCCAACTATTGTTTCCATTTAAAAAAAAGATAAGTTTGTGTCATATCTCCCAAAATATGGGCGAATTTTTTTTTTAAATTTTTGTTATTAATCTGTGTAAAATTTTCTACAACTTTGTCCTTTACAGTTTTTTCTATCTATGATAATAATAGAGATATATTGATTTCAAAAAATTGACACATTTTACTTTATTCAAAATATCTAGTTACCCTTGACTTTTTCAAATATTTTGAAAGTGTCATTTTATTCGTGCTATAAAACTACACTTCTTTCCCCATTTAACCGTTTTTCTATCCTTTATAGTTTCCGATATCCCCATAGAGAACATCGAAAAAAACTCACCCTGTATATATACCGGGTGTTGACTTGGCAGACGCAACATAGAAAATCCCATGTAAATTTTGAAATGTTCAAATTTTGGCTCCCCTATTTATTTTTATTGGCTAAATATCATCAAATTTGATAAAAAATTTATAATTTATTAGAAATACAATTATTTTGAATGAATATACATCAAAACTATACGATACATAATTATAAAAATAAATAAATTTAAGAAAAATAACATTGTTTCTATTAAGATCATATTTTGTATGTAAACCTAATTCTCGATTACAAATTACTTTTTCAAATAACATCTTTCTGTAAAATTATAATTAGAAGTACTTTTCTCTTATGAGAATTTAGGTTTTTCTTAATTTTTGAGCGCCCTCTATACTAAATTTAAGATTTGACAATGACAATAGTGTATTCAAGACATTCATTTTTTTTGTAAATAATGACCTGTTGTCGAAAAATGGACAAACACAAAAAGTGTTTCCTATCCGGGCAGTAATCCGGGGACACGCGGTACGTTTAATTTAACATTTCGCTTACAGAATAGGCTCCATTGTAATTATTAAAATGAAAAGAGCTATGGTTATAACCTTTTTAATTGCATTTTTATATAAGTTCAACAATAACGTACAGTTTTTTGTAATATCTTATTAAGCTGACCACAGTATTCTCCGCATTTCAAGCGGTTCTGTAATTAAAAGTTTGATTAAAATGGAATTTATTTTTGTGAATATAGTTTATGGGTTCACTAATTTTAACCATATTTATTATATCAGTTGCTAGCAATGCTAGTGCTTCTTTTTACTATTAGAAAATTAAAACAGTATTCACTTACTGAAGACGTTGTATTATTGCACGAAAGTCCTAAGTACTAAAGTTTACTTTCGTTTACTTTTATGTGGTGATAAGGATTTCGCGAAAGTGAAGCCTTTGCGAATAGACTTTTGTATTTATAAGTTTCTTTACGTTTACAACCGGATTTAAGACTATTTAAAAACATACATTAGCTAACTTACAAAGTGTAGGTAATTGAAATTGAAGGCACTGTTTAAATATTGCAAAGATTCCTTTTAGTTGCATAATGTATTTTTATTTTTATCTATTATAATAGAAAATATAGTCAGTTCTAAAAAATCAAGAGGTAAAACGTAATTAAGTTTTACCTCTTGATTTATTCACGTAGTAATGCGTGTGATAAGATTACAAAACAATCACAGCGATTTAAATCTTAAACATTGTAAAAACAACAAATAAAGAGGTGTTTTATTATTGTAAGTATTCCTAGTTTGGTTGATACTGTAATATCGTAATTTGTTTTTTGGTATATTTATCAGAAGTACCACAATCGGTATTTTATATTTTAATAAGAAATACTTCATATAAATTAAGTATTAAATCTTACTAATCAAATAAAGAATTAGGTTTAACACTATAAAACACATTTACCGCATTGGAGATATCCTGGCTCTACGTTATTTTGTAATCTCTTATGGCGACAAAAACAATGATGATTGTAATTTTAAATATAATAGAAATTATTAAAATCTTAAAAAAAGACAAGAATACTACACACGATGTTTTTTCCATTGAGGCATAAGAAATGTAGTCGATTGTTGTTTTATGTCGATGTTTCAAACTTTAGTAGATTTTTAATATTTTATTCTTCTGTAATCCTACATTTTATAGTCCAAAAAATCAATTTTTTGCTTATTTTATTTAACAGTGCATATTCTTAAATAGACAGCATGGTCATTTACACACCGTAGTAAACACGCGAATTTCTTTCCTAAAATGTATACATTTCTTGCGTTTATTGGCACGTGGTGCTCGCAAATATTTAATATTGTATGTCGCAAGTGTAGCATCACGTAAAAATGGAAACGCCATATTTACAGACGGTTTTCAGTAACGATACAAGGTATAAACCGTAAATAATATATTTAAGATAAAATGTCTGTAGCTTTTACCGTAGATGTTCGTGTTCGTTGAAAGTTAGTATAAAAATAAATTTAGAAGACGACTTAGGGTGCAGACAAAGACAGGTTGCAAGCAAACAGAGACACTCAGTTTTACTCATAGATTGCAAATGTGTTTTATGAAAGTAACAATATTGTGGTTATACTTATTATACAGTATCTATTAAAATGTTATACAGTTCTTTTACATTTATATACATTTCTTCTTTTAAAATATTGTAATACTCATTTTTAATTGAAAAATAACACAGCGCGACAAATTTAATCGTGTCTCTTCTGAATTAAAATCTGAAAACAAAAATGAAAAATTTGTGTGAAAGAAAAAATACATTTAACTGTTTTGCGATATAAGATCATTTAAGGATTTTATCGAGGTCTGAAGTTTCGAAAATTAGAAGAGAAGTTTTTCATAAAAAAATTAACTTAAAATGGCCTATATAAAGATCAGATTTGCAATAAGACACGTAATTTTAGGTGAAATAAATTAAATACTTTTAGTTCAATTATTTTTTCAATTTTTAATAAAAAAAGTCTAAAAAAAGAACGCATGAAACACAACATTTTGCGACAAACACGTTCACACTAAATTGAAATCTTTGTTTCTAACAAAGTTTTAAATTTGTATATTGCTAGGACTCAAAAGATGGCGCTGTTCTAAAGTCACATTGTCATGCCGTGGTCTTGTCATACTGTTATTTGATTAACATTTGCTATTTTATGATTTATAAATTTTGTTGAAATTGTGCTGTGTAATAGTTGTGTTTCATGCGGGTTTTTTTTAACTTTTTTCATCCAAAATTGAAAAACTAATCGAATTAAAATTATTTAACTTGTTTCACTTAAAATTACGTGTCTTATAATTTTGGAGAATCGATATTTTCATGCAAAATAATCGATAATTAAATAGATATTTTTTTTTCGATATATATTAGCGATATATCGAAAAAAAATATCATATAGTCGATATCGTTACTTTCTATATTATTTATTGGACGCCATCCATTGTATTAGGAAAGAAATGAAAAAATATATTCTAGTTAAAACTTAGCAAAACAAAGAGGTAAAAAAATACAGAGAAAAATCCCTCTATACATGTTTTAGTGTTTCGTTTGCTTTTCTGCACATCCCAAAGCAAGTTAATTGAGATCATCAAGTTTTGAAAGATTTGATCAGCAGTATATTTTGAATTTCACTTGAAATCAGTGTTTTATACGGGTGGCGCATGAAGTAAAATTTTGAGTTTGAAACGCTTAGGCTTTTCTAAACTAAAAATTTTACTTTATGCTTAGTCTGGGAGTGGAATACACTCGTTAGAAGTGAATTTCAATTAAAAATTTAACATTTTCCCGAACATTAACAAAAACAGTATAACGTAAAGTATTTAACCATACACGACCGTACACGACCATACACGACCATACACGACCATACCCGACCATACAGGAACGTTAGTGCATGCTGTCGAACTTCACGCTATAACAGTGTCTTGTGCGCGTGGCGCATGGAGTAAAGTTTCGAGTTTAGAAAAGCCTCAGTTTGGATTTGGACGCTACGCGCTCACGCTTTTCTAAACTCGAAATTTTACTTCATGCTGGGAGTGGAACATACTCGTTGGAAGCTTCAAATTAAACGAAACTCATTAAATAATTTTTTACAAAACAAAAAAATTCAATACCTACTAATAACAAATAACTCATAAATCTGTTGCTTCAATAACTCTTCAGGTTTTTAATAAATAAACAATTTAATTCAAATTTTCGTCCAAAACTCACAATTTTGCAATTTCACGGATATTTTTAATTTTTACAAATATTGAAATTTTGATAACAGATTATGCAATAAATATTTTCTGTAATCAAATAAAGTGTTAAAATTATTTGAATGACATTTTCAAATAATGTTTGGTAATTTTCTATGAATTTAATTGATTTCCTCAATTTTGACGATTATTTCCGAATTTCCTAAAATTTCGATTATCATTTTATGGTTTTTATCAATTTTATTAAAACTGTACTGATAATACTGACTAACAATAATAATATTGACTGTTATATCACTAAATAGACCACATTCTGAGAATAATGATTGTTATTTAACTTTATTAACGGAATCTATTTAATTAGATAAAACAACTTAAGAATAAAATATAAAACACTATTATTTAACAACATTTACTATACTGACTACAACTTTACCATTTTCGACATCTTTATAAGTTGAGGCAGTTAAACATTCTGTTACTTTCCTTTAAGTATTGACTAAAATTATATCTTACTGAACATAAAATCGCAAACACTCAAATTTAAGTAGAATATGTATAATATTTAAAAGTAAGGAAACAGTTTTTTGTTAAAATAGTTAGGTACAACTTCTTGGTCAAGTATTTATATATATATATATATATATATATAAATAATCTTTATTGCCGATTTTATATAAAAAAAATAGATTTAAAAGAAATACAATAAGAAGAATAGCGCAAATATTACTGGCAATCGGCTATCGGCCAGCAGCCTTTCTGCCTAGTTTTATTTTTAAAGGGGATATATTTAGGTTATGATGTAAATGAAATTTGGATATTAATGTTGGTTATGGTATGTAATGAATTAAAAGACTGTTTGTGAGGAATTTTTGAATTTAGGAAAAATGTTGTCATTTCTGGGGATGCAAAGTTGTGAAAGGATTTGAAAATTGGATGGTTTTTTTGGAGAATTTTTTAGATAAATCAAGGAGACGTTCGGTAATTGGGATAACTTTTGTTTGGTTGTAAAGGAGTATATTAGATGGGTTATGAAATGGATTGAGTGGATAACGAATTTTTGTAAGGGATCTCAGGGACGAGCGTTCGCTGACTTGGATGTTGTGAAGTGTGGAATTGGGAGAAGTAGAAAATAGGATGGATCCGTAGTCTAACAGGGGCCCATCTTGTAAATTTTTGTTGCATCTGTTGTTGTAATGCCAAGATTTCTGTATGTTAGACTACGGAAGTGTCTTGCTCTAGCAGTAATTTTGTTTTTAATAATGGCTGTATTTTTTTTAAATTGAGTTTTGGGTCGAGTGATTCCAAGGTATTTTATATGGAGAGCTGAGGAGATGGGCTTATGACAAATGGAGATGTTGACAGGAGTATTGTTGCGGCGGAAAGGAATAAGGAGTTGGGATTTGTTGGGATTTATTTGTATTCTCCATTTAGCAAACCAAAGCTCAAGGTAATCTATAAGTTGCTGCAGTGTTTGTAGTGCTTTGGGTAGGTTCTTTTCATGATTTATTAGGGCTGTGTCATCGGCGTATTACAGGACATAGGAGGTGGGATTAAAACACATGGGATTAGAGTTGTATAAATCAATACAGAAAATGTTGTATAGGAGTGGAGAGAGAGGTGATATTTGCGGATCACCTTGCTCAGGAGTGGAGGTTTGGAATGTGGTACTTTGGATTATGACTTTTAGTGATCTATATATTAGGAAAGTATTTAGGATATTAGGTGTTTAGGTATGTTGAGGGAGTGACATTTCTACAGCAAACCTCGGTGCCATACCGAATCGAAAGCCTTTTGAATATCTAGAAAGACAGCGCCGGATGAACGTCCTTCGAGGTGTGCAGTTTGTATGTTGGAAGTTGGGATAGAAAGTGGGAGAGTTATGGATCTGTGGGGAAGAAATGCGAATTGGTAGTTTGGAATAAGATGTGATATATGGGAAATTATTTTTTCTTTTAGAAGGGATTCATAGAGTTTGCCAATGACAGGAAGAAGGGTGATTGGTCGGTAGCTGGATACGAGGGATGGATATTGTTCTCTTTTGGGAATGCACCAGTTCTCCAGTCAGGAGGAAAGTATGTGGATTGGTAGCAGAAGTTTAGCATTATAAGGATATTTTGGTGAATTTCAAATAGAGAGATCAAAATTCGATATATTGGTTTGAATTTTTAAGTAGATACGAATTTTCTGTGTCTGTTTATTTTTATTTTATGTTTCGCTGAATTTTTTGCCCAATTATAATCTTAAACTATAAATTTCATTAAAATTCGATTTATTTTTTATTTCAAGTAGAAATGAATTGTCTGTGTTTGATTTCTTATTTCCACATGTTCAACTATTTTTTTTAACAGTTTTACAAAGTTCATTTTTCAATAAAATTTGTAAATTTCATGAAAATTTGTTCCGGTCATTTTTTACAACATTATAATCTTAAAAGCTACCAAATTCAATTTACTATAAAATTCAGGTAAAAATATTAAAATAAATTAATAAAATGTCTTTCAATTATAGATTCTGAACATTGATTTGCGGTTATTGTAATATTGAACACATAGAGCTAATATATTTCTATAAAACAAATTATCCACTCTATTTGTTTTCACTCATAATTTTACAATTAAGAAAACTACAAAATAGGAGTTCGATTATTGTCTAAAAAGTATTTTCACTCCCAGACTTAGCATGAACTAAAATTTCGAGTTTAGAAAAGCCTGAAAATTTTAAGTTTCCGGGGCGCGCGTGCGAAGCGAGGCGCGTTAAATCCAAATTTTCAGGCTTTTCTAAACTCGAAATTTTACTTCATGCGTCACGAATCTACAACATTGATTTAAAGTGAAGTTTAAATGAATGTATCCATTTTTTATTATTATTTTTTATAACACAGCTGATTGTAATTAATTTTGTAACTGTCATTAAAAATTTCGTGGCAATATTATCTATATTGCCTTCACTCGAGATAGATAATATTGCCACGAAAATTTTATGGACAGTTACAAAAATACAATTTGCAGTATTTTATAAATATAAATACTAAATGTAAAATATCTGGTATCGAAAATCATCGAAATTTTGAATATCGATACTTTTCATTACGATATTTTACAGTATCGATACTTTGCTAAACGATATAATCGATACTTAATACCGATACTTTTTTTTTTAGAGCGAAACATCCCTACTTTGGTATATATCTAACTTTTGAAACTTCAGACCTCGATAAAATCCTTAAATTACCTAATATCGCAAAAAACAGTTAGATGTATTTTTTGTTTTCACACAAATGTTTCAATTTTGTTTTGAAATTTTAATTAAGAATTTTAGTGTCGCACTGGGTAGTTAATACCATGTTGTTATTTTAGAAATTAGTGTTTAATGCTAAAACTGAAACCATACAAAGTATTTAATTAATTATGTAAACGTACGTGAAAGCAGTACGTTTGTTCCTTAATGTAGATATTATTAATAATTAACAATAACAGCAATATTGCGTTGGTTAACCCTGAAATTTATAAGAGTTAATTCTCTTTAAACTAAACTAAATTTAATCGTGATTTCTTAAATTGAAAGTGCAGTGCTTGTAGGAAACAAATAGTTTGAATTTCACATCAGCGCCAATTTAATTTCCCTGTTTGTTCACTGATTTTCTGGTTTTCAGTTGTGGTGTTTCTAGTACAACCGCTGGAATGTTTTCCTTTTGATTCAAAGAGATTAAAAATTTCATTTGTGGGAATTAGTATGAAATTTATTACAGGTCACAGGTCAACTCCAAACAACATAAATTTGAGTAATGGTGTTATAAAATATGCGCCGAGGGCAATATTTACTTACGAAAATCAATTCTGTAAAGTTGTAATTATGTAACATCATTCGACCGCGTGTTTGTTACAGAAACATCTAGATGTGTTCATCATAAACTTTTCCTGTCGTAAATTATTTGATATATTCACATTCAATTATTTGATATATTGTGTCCCCGGATAACTGCTCGGATAGAAATAACTTCTTTAATAACCATTTTTCAACAAAAAGTAATTCTTTAGAATGACTAAGCATGACTTAAGAGCAACATTTTCATTATCAAATCCTAACCACCACAGAGGGCGCTCAAAAATTAATAAAAACAAAAAGTATAAAAGTATAATTATATGTATCGAGAATTAAGTATAAATACAAAATTTTAAGGGGGCCTCGGTGGCCGAGTGGGTAGAGACCCTGCCCACAGACCCAGAGGTCGCGATTTCGAGTCCCGTCCGGTGGAATCATTTATGAATAATAAATGATTCCATCCGGGTCCATGGTTGTAGTGTGAATGTGTTGTGGCGTCCTATAGTCTGTTTAAAAACTAGAAGGAGTAAGTGCCAAAGCCCAATTTACACTATAAAAAGTTACCAGTAATATCACTAGATAAATTTGGCGGCAATTTTAAATAATTTCATAATTACTCTTTAAATAAAATCACATATCCATTTTGTACTCTTAGTTGTGGTTAAGTATTTTCTTTTCCAACGTACGATATCGTTAGTTCAATTAAAATGCTTATACGGCATCTCGCCATATATCTGTGAAATAAATCATATTTATATTATGTTTATAATATAATATGGAATTTATATAATAATGTGTCTCTATCAGAGCTGGGACGAATCCTCGTAAAAAGGATTCGAATAACGAATCCGAATCACCTAATTTGATTCAAATCACGAATACTCGAATAAAGGATTCGTAAGAGATAAATATGATTTGAATCGAAGATTCGAATCCAGTTTTTTTGAATCACGAATACAAATCCTTTAAGAATAGATTTGATTTTATTAATATATAAATATCGTTACCAGTTGTTTTAACAAAAATATTCAAAACCTAATTATTTATTATTACCACTGAACATCGTTGATAACAGACTAAATATCTGACTCCCTGTTATTCTGGTTAAAGATGTATTTGTGTGTTTCTGAACTCCACTTCAAATCAGTGTTTTGTACGCGTGGCGCATGAAGTAAAATTTCGAGTTTATAAAAGCCCGAAAATTTGCCTCGGGTCGTTGCGCGACCCTCGACAAATTTTCACGGGGCTTTTCTAAACTCGAAATTTTACTTCATGCTTAGCCTGGGAGTGGAAACACTCGTTCAAAACTTATATTGAACTCTATTTTAAAATCGACTAATGCCTGAAATTTTCGTAAATAAAAAATTCACTGAATATCATTAAAACCGGGAAAGTCAGAGAAAAGTCATGGAATTATATTCAAATTGACCAAAACACTAACAAAAACGCCATATGATATTATTACATTTGTCAAAATCAGCAGGCAAATTACAAAGCACGTAAAAATTTATACAATTAACTTAAATATTGGCAAAAACAATGAAAACTATTAAACAGAATGGGGGTTTCCCACAGAAGAAAGTTATATTAAAAGGCCAGGGAAAAAATATTTAGTCAGGGAAATGTCGGAAAAATTTAACAATTCAGATTGTGGCTACCATGTCAGTTTTACTTTAAACAATATTAAACAATATTTTGAAAACTAGATTATCTTTAAAAACATTTTCAATCATATATTGTTAATATCAAAGCATTCACTTTGAAGTTTCTTACGAGCGTTTCCACTCCCAGACTAAGCATGAAGTAAAATTTCGAGTTTAGAAAAGCCCCGTGAAAATTTGTCGAGGGTCGCGCAGCGACCCGAGACAAATTTTCTGGGCTTTTCTAAACTCGAAATTTTACTTCATGCGTCACGCGTATAAATCACTAAAATATTGTGAAATTTACTTCTTTTAAAACTTTATTCAAAGTTGGCAGTTCATTTTTATAGAAGAAACTATGCACTGATCTCTTCACTACGTCATCAAAACTTGTAATTATGTCCTCCAAGCTGTTAAGGGCTACAAATCTCTTCGGATTTTTTATATTCGCTAATGGTATGATAGACAGTGGAATTTACAACTCCTAAAAATTAAACATTTTATTATTTGATGCATATTCTTACGCTATTTGGTATCTCACCTACTGCACCAACAATGTCTGATACAACAGCAGTAATTTTCATATGTGGATCATCAGTTATCATCTGCTAATACATATTTATTATGCACTGTTTTTCAGACAGATATAAATGACCCAAATCCAACTTCTTACGCTTTTTTTGGAGGTGAAGGTGATATTATCACCGAGCTTGTACTGGGCCCATAATCCATCACAACAATATAAACAAAACTAACTTTTAACTATGCTAAAGAAACAACGCACAAAAGGTTATTACGAAATAAACAAAGTTGCAACTCGGTAACGCTTAGAATTAAGGTTATGTCAGCTGTTGCGTCTAATAATGACGTAATTAGCATAGTGTAAAATGGGCGCGCTTTCGGCCAATCAGAGTTATAGGTTTTGGCGCGTGAAATTTAAAACGCTCCTCCTAGTTATTTAACAGATTATAGATGTAATTTCGATATAGAATTAGTTAAAACAATAAAATATAGATTGATGGCTAATGGTCATAGTTACCAAGGCCAATAAAACAAACAAAACAAAATTTTTAACTCAATTGAACCAATTTCATTTTGTCAATGTTTTTTCGTATATTTTTTTAACATTTATTCAAAATAATTGCATTTCTATTAAATTACTTCTTTTCAATTAAGTTATGGTATATACCATTAGTCCCTAGATAACTGCACAGGTAGGTATACGTTTTTTGTTATCAATTTTTAAACAAAAAGTCATTCTTCATAAACGTTTTGCCTCTTTTAAAAATATTATTACCATTAATAACGTAATTAATTTGAATACACAAAACATTTTTTTTAAGTATACAACAGCCAATTTTTTAGTATACATAATTTTCCGACATTCGTTAGTTTTCTAAAAAAGTTCAATTTTAAGCTTTAAACGAGTGTTTTCCACTCCCAGATTAAGCATGAAGTAACATTTTGAGTTTAGAAAAGCCTGAAACCAAATGTTTAGGCTTTTCTAAACTGGAAATTTAACTTCATGCGACACGCGTATAAAACGCTGGAATTATCTGAAGTTAAAACTATACTGCTTTAGCATACTGATTTAAAAAGTATATTTTAAACTTCACTTGAAATCAGTGTTTTTTACCAAACCACATTTTTAAGCTTTTCTAAACACGAAATTTTAGTTTATGCTTAATCTGGGAGTGGAAAACACTCGTTTAATGCTTCAAATTGAACTCTTAAAAAATAAACAACTAAAATTTGAAGATTTACAGAATAATTGGGATATGTATACTTAAAAAAAACTCGCTGGATAATTTCAGTTTGATATGAGTAACTTAAGTTTATCTAAGATATTAACAAGAGATTACATTTTTATGATATGTTATCTTTTATTGGCTGTATATCTCCAAATTTCATAAAAAAATTATAATTTATTAGAAATACAGTTATTTTGAGAAGTTACACGTTAAAAATATACGATAAAAATAAATAAATTTAATAAAATATTTTGTATGTAAACATAATTCTTGATTACAAATATTTTGTATGTAAACATAATTCTTGATTACAAATTACTTTTTCAAATAATATCTTTCTCTAAAATTATAACCTGTAATTATAATTTTAGAGAAAGATATTATTTGAAAAAGTAATTTGTAAGTAAGTAATTTTTCTCTTATGGCAATTTTAATTTTTTTTAATTTTTGAGCGTCCTCTATAGTAAATTTAAGGTTTGACAATGAAAATAGTGTTTTTAAGTCATCCAAAACTTTTTGTAAAGAATGATTCTTTGCCGGAACCGACTCTCTATCTCTTCAAATAACTGAGATCCCCTTACATTCTGTCGAAATACGGACACCTTGTAGAGAGCTTTCACTGATACTGTTTGTTGGGTTTAATATAACTAAAAATGAATGTCTCAGTTTTTTTTTTTTTAGTCATATTAATGTTTTATATTTTAATTATATTTGAAGAAGATTATTTGCACATGAATTGCTTTAATTTAAAACCAAATATTTGCTGCAATAATTCGAAATATTTTAAATCTGCATACTTGTTTTGTTTTTCCTGAAAAAATTAAAAAATAATAAAAAAGACAATTTGAAACCTCTTATTATTTTCACTAATTTTATTTAAATGAAAATATCTTGAAATCAAAAGAAAATGGTAGTGGTGTTCCATTAAAATAATGAAAATTTATTGGTTTAAAGTTGACTAAATGTCGTATGAAATTTTTAACATTCTGTATGTCGTTTGTCCAAAAATAAATCACCATTAGGTACTTTCAGGTATAGTCTTTTTACAGTTAACGTTACTCCGCTTCGGTTTATTTTATTTCGAGATAAGTATTCTTAAAATAAATTATGAAAATGCAATCAATTTCGAAAAATGACAAATATCTTAAAAATTGTTATGTTACTGAATATTTTTTTGTGCATTCGTGTCACTGACGATGCCACTATGAAGCATTAGATGGCGTTAGCTATCGAAATCATTAATGAATATTTTTTGTCGCAGAATTGTATACAGATGCAATAAAAAATATAGCGCTCCATTTAAAATATAGAAGTTGACGTAGACTATCGGTATAACCAGAAATCAAATGGTCTTGAAAAGAGCACACTCGATTACATAATTTCTGAAAACCTCAATACATTAATTAGAAGTTTGCATACTTTTAATGTGAGGTTTCGAAAGGACATCCTAGAGAAATGTAAGTAGTATATATATTTATTTTTGTATGTAAGTATGTAATAATATATTTATTTATTTTTGTATGTATTTTTTTGATCTGTTAAAGATTTGTTGTTAAATAAATACTTCATTTGCCTTTATTTAAAATAAATCTCTATTTTAAAGTATAGGTGTATACAGTATTAAATGAAACAAGCAATCCTTTTTTCTTTTAATCACTAATAATTGGGTTTTTTGGTTTTAGCGGCGGAAATTAATTCAAAAAATAAAATGGAGACCGAGACTTTATCGTAGAATGTGTATGTAATTTATTTTTTATTTGAATTTTTTTTTGTTTAAATATGTATGTGCCTATATTTCGCCAACATTTTGTTGGCTTCGTCAGGGCAAAAATTAAGGTCAGACAGTGTAAAAAGGTGTCAAGTTGTAGAAATTATGTAAATATTCAAATTGTTTATTTATTATTTTCATAATTTCTACAAATTGACATCTTTTTACACTGCCTGATCTTAATTTTTGCCCTGACGAAGCCACAAAAATGTTAGCGAAATATAGGCACATATTAAAAAAATATATACAAATATACATATGTGTGTAAATTACAAATTGTAGCCAATTAATCGCAATTAATGCCTCAACTTGTACATACAGGGAGTTTTTCTTTCAAGTATACATGTCCCGTTACAGCGTATATGCCGTAAATCTTTAGATACTCGTTGTTTTTTAACAGAGTTCAATTTGAAACTTAAAGTGAGTGTGTTCCACTCCCAGACTAAGCATGAAGTAAAATTTCGAGTTTAGAAAAGCCTGAAATTTGGTTTGGCCGCGCAGCGCGAAGCGCGGAGCGGCCAAACCAAATTTTCAGGCTTTTCTAAACTCGAAATTTTACTTCATGCGCCACCGGTACAAAACACTGACATACTACGAAGTTTAAACACCGCTAAACTTTACATTGCATCAGTGTTTTGTACCGGTGGCGCATGAAGTAAAATTTCGAGTTTAGAAAAACCTGAAAATTTGGTTTGGCCGCTCCGCGCTTCGCGCTACGCGACCAAACCAAATTTTCAGGCTTTTCTAAACTCGAAATTTTACTTCATGCTTAGCCTGGGAGTGGAAAACACTCGTTTAAAGCTTCAAATCTTTTGATAAACCGAGCGTCGGAGCATGCACAACGTATGCTTATCTTTACTTAAAAAATTCTCGTTATAAAAATGTTCGGTGTTACATAAAACTCTCTGTACATATATTTTTTTAAATAAAAAATAAAATACATACACATTCCATGATACAGTCTCCGTTTCCATTTTATTCTTTGAATTAATTTCCTCCGCTAAAACCAAAATACCTAATTAATATTGTCAACTTGACGGCAAAAAAAGAAAAATGCCATATTTTAATCACTAGATGTACATTTTGTTCGCCAAGCGAACATTTTTAATAGTTGCACTCACCTATTGAGTTTAGTACAACTATTAAAAATGTTTACTTGCTAAAGAAATATACATCTAGTGATTAAAATAAACCAGTGGAGAAAAAGGATCACTTGTTTCATTTAATATTCAATTCATGTTCACGTAACTCATACCGAAACATATAGGTAAATAGGTTATTGACAAAAAAAATATATTAGTTTCTTGTAGATTGGCTATAATTCAATAATAGATTTTTACCGACAGTAAGGAAGGTATTTTAAGCGATCTAAATTTGTGTATCCAAATGTTGAACGAACATCTGTATTGTTTATCAGAAAATAATTTAAGAATCAGGAAGGCAACTTAAAGTTGTAACTTCTTTGACAATAAAATAAAAAACTATACTTTGTAGATTATGTCATAAAAAAAACCCGTCAATTCAAATGAAGAAAGGAAAACTACAAAATATAATATAATAATAATAATAATAATAATAATGCTTTATTTCTCAACATAATTACTTCCAATTACAGAGAAATGTATAACATCTAAAATATATTGTAACTATTACTAATAATAATACATATAAAGAAAACATGGAAAAATTTGAGTGTATAAATCTTGAAGTATGGATATATATATAAGGTTGTGCGCTATAGATAATTACTTATAAAAATGCATTCCTGATTAGCTGGGGTGTTACATTGAATATATCAATATTTGGGTTGTCATTGCAATCTCGAATAATTCGAACTAAAGGGGAGTAATAAAGAGCATTTGTTCTAGATGTAGGATACGCAAAGGTGTGGGAACACCTTGAGTTTAACCTAGGGACATAGAAGTTAAGTTTAGAAAGTAAGTTTATATCATCAATGCGATTATGTAATAATTTAAATAGAAATAATAAAGAAGATAGTTGCCTGCGCGATTCTAAAGTTAAGATCCGAATAGTCAATTTGACTAGACCAACCAGAGATCCTGTTCATCCCCTTTCGGTTGGTTTATCCAAAAGCTGAGTTGAGGAATACATTTGCCTTAATTTAATTAAAAGAGAAACCATAAATTATCATCTTGATTGCTATATAATATAAAGATATATGAGATTTTTTAATTGCATAATTATATCGTATTTTCAACTATACTTTGTGTAAATACAATAATTATAAAAGTATTTTTAACGTACACTTTTTATTTATGCTTTTAATTAGCGTGCTAATAACTATAAAAGTATTTTTAACGTAGACTTTTTAAACCGATTGTTTCACACATTTTTGCGTATATGCTTAACGTTTACATTTTAATTAACTTACATTACAATTATTGTGAACGGCTGCATCAACACAAATAACGTTTTTATCTAGATTTTCAAACAAATACGATGTTGAAGGTGTAATCGAACGCAGTTTTCAATGTCTTTTCTGCGATTTTAATTGTGTAAATTATGCGAACAGGTTCATCTCATATTCACTCTATTTTAGTGAATAATGTTTTAAATAGTATCATTTAACATTTAATGTGCAGAAGTAATAATTAGTACGTTTTGGCATTCTGATATTAATTTATTACCCTATGGTAACATAGCAAGCGTATCAGTATTGTGAAACAACTATGAGGCTGTTAATAAATATAGAGTACAATTTAAATTATCGGCAAACATAAAAGTGATATGTGTTTATATAAATTAGATTGATTGTTTCAATAACTTTTGTTAATTTAGTTCGTTTATTCAAGCAGACAAATGCATTGAATGTTATTCAGGTGATAACATAAAATGTTACATTTTTATACAGGGTGTTAAGAAATAAATATTGTACAAAACAAAATTAATCACTACATTATAAAAACTAGTTACACACATATCATTAAAATGCATAAAAAAAAGTACCTGGATAATGTAAAAATATTATCCTATTATCATTAATAATAACCAAGTTATACACGAAAATATTTTTTTTTCGCAGTGTACTCCAAACCTTCAACTTTTTAATTAGTTGTACACCGGATATAGATAGTACTCATTGTCCTGCATATTTAACCGATTGATCATTTTTTACATTTCACTCATGCAGGGTAAGCTGCTTAAACGGGACACCCTATATACTTATTATGCAATTATGTTTTCATAAATGGATTACATAATTAAATATTAAATTAAGTAATTTATACATTTGAAAAGTGTTCGTGCTGCAAATTTGTGTGAATATTCAAAATAAAGGTAAATGAAAAAAGAAGTAAAGGTAAAAGTAAAAGACATCACAAAAATCATAGAAATATTATTGCGAAGCATTAAAATACAATTAGTTTGGTTTGTGAAAACATTGTAATTATAAATTTAGATATAAAGCAATTAAGTTTCTTTGCTGAACAAAGCTCGATGAATTCATCTTTGACACTAATTGGCTTAGCAGTAATCTACCCTTACGAGGTAATTGTACAACGAGATTAAAAACCGACCGACTCAAAACATGTCGGCGTTATAAAAATATCTGTTACAATTGCATTATCTATCTCCTTATAAAATTGCTGTCTAGCAATAAATGAAATTGTAAAATTCTTATATAATAAATAGACGTCGAATATACAATCATACATAATTATTTGTTTAATTAAATTTACATTTTTTTTCTACTTTGTATTACATTCTTATACGGCTATAGATATTCGCCTATCGTAGGCGTGTTCATGTCCAAAAACATTATTGGGAATTGACATTGAAACAGTTCTTTTTTGGAAGGTTGTAGAATTATCCATTAGTTCCTGAGAAAATGCTCTCTAAAGCAGCGCTTTCCAAAGTGTGAACTGCGGATCGATGCTGGTCCGCAGGACATATTCTGCCGGTCTATTGCAAAATTTGATGTCGAATTTGTATAAATTTAGAAAATATATATTGTTATCTGAATATTGTCCGTTTCTATTAGTTTACAAAATGTAACTCGAAATCTACATAAAATATCGCAGAATAATGAAAGTCATGAAGAATCAAAATCAAATAATGTTAAAATTGGTTTTCTTAAACTTATTTGTACATACATATTGATAATTTAGTGTTCATTAATGTTCATTACTTTCATCAGTTCCAAATTTGAATCAAACAAGAAAAATGAACAAAATAAATCTTTATGTTATCTTGTATTATTTGCTATAGATAAGGTACGTTTATGAACTTCAGTTTAAATCATTGTGTTATACTCGTGGCGCATGAAGTAAAATTTAGTGATTCGAAAAGCCTGAAAGTGTTCAGGCTTTTCTAAACTTGAAATTTTACTTCATGCTTAATCTAGGATTAAAAACATTTTTTTATAAATACGCATACTTTAATAAAAACACTACATTCTTAAAAATAGGAAAATAAACTTGCTTTACTTTCAATGATTACTACTTTACCTGATGATTGTATAAACAAATTTAGTTCAATTGTTTTAGTAAAAGTTTTAAAATAATACCAACTATTCTGATGCATTCTACATAATCGAAAACTAAGAAACTCTACCTTATTATGTAAGTCTATTTCATAGATATGTCTAATCTGAAGTCTTAGATTTTGATTTTTTTAATGACTTTTCAAATTACATACATTCCATTCAAAATCCTGTAGTTATATTTATTGTGATAATAGATTTTTAGGAACCTCATAACTTCGATTTTTGTGAAATTATTTAATACAAAAAATTGTATTATAATAATGGTTAATTCTTGATAAATTATAATAATTTGAACTAGTTTTGATAACATATCCCAAAAGCCAATGATTTTTAAGAAATTGAATTTAAAGACTCTAAGAAAACTAAAATTTTAAACAAAATGTTTAAGTTTTTTGTACAATAATATCAAATATAGTTATCTCTTGATAAAATTAATCTGAGATTTTGAACGAATTTTTCGTTGTATAATTTTTTAATAGTTTGGACAACAAAATTCAATGATTTTTATAAAGTTCTTTACTTTTAACCCTTATATTTAGACGGGTATTTTACTTTTCTGTACAAGTTGGTGCATTTTGGAGGTGCCACAGATGAAAAACTTTTATATTTGAAGAGATATTAAAATACCGTTTTCGCGAGCTAGGGTCACTTTTTTTATGCTTTAATTAATGGCGAAAAGAAAATTGATCTATCTCTAACCGTTTCCGCTCTATAACCGGAAGTTGATAGAATGTCATTTTTATGAGGTTACAGTGACTCATTTGTTGTGAAAGTTATAACCAAACTGTAAAAACTGTAAATACCAAATCAAAAGTAGTCATATTATTAAATAAACTCCAAGCATCACCTAGTAACGAAATTGTTTACTGGTTGTCATGGCAACTTTGCCAATAACTTTTTTTACAAAAGTATGCATGTGGCACATCATTTAAATCACGGTTTAAAATGCTGTTCAATGATAAGCATATCTTTATTAGAAAAATGTCATTTTGATACAAGAAAGCAAAAACGGAACATCCTTAAAATAAAACAGGTACGTCATCTTAATGAGCGCAAAAAGTTGCCATAAGAAAGTTATTACAGTTTGGTTATAACTTTAAAAACGAATGAGTTACAGTAACTTCAGAAAAACGATATCTTACCAACTTCCGGTTAGAGAGCGGAAACAGTTAAAGATAGATCAATTTTGTTTTCGCCATTGATTGAAAGACAAAAAAGTTACCCTTGATTGCGAAAACGGTATTTAAATATCCCTTCAAATAAAAAAGATTTCTATACGTGGCACCTCCAAAATGCACCACCCTGTACAACAATATGAAACATAATTTTTTCATTATACATTTTTATAAAACTGTGACAATATGTGATATTTTAAAATAAATTTTATAGACATATTCATTAAAACTAATATTACTTTAAATTGTTCAATTTTCTATAAAAAGCCAAAACGAAACTGCACATATAAACTTTATTTAAATATCATAATGATAAATTATTGAATATAAATGTAGAAAAAAAGTAATTTTATATATTTTGAATAAAAAAAAAAAAATCCTAAACGTTGAGTTTTGTGTTTATTTGAATGTTGATGATTTTTGTTAGTTTTAGTTATTTTTCAATGTTGATAGTCAATATTTATAAAAGACATTAATTTGTAACACACATTATAGATATTTTCCCGATATTTATGATTTTTATGTTTTTCTTTTCGACTAAATATTAGTTGATGTTCATAGTTTTTCTCAACTAACACAGTAATAGATATTTTCGATTTTTAACAATCTATTAAATATTGATTACATTGCGTCAGTTTTCATTAATGTACGCACATTTTGGTGATTTTAGTCAATGTCATTAGTTATTCGTTTTCAGTGTTTACAGATTTGTCAATTTCAAAGATTTTATTCAATGTTGTCAACGTTAATTATTTATTTTTGTAATATTTTATCAAATTTCAATAAAATGAATAAATAATGTAATAGAGACGTAAATTATTTTAATATGCAAAAGTCGATTTTGATGTGTCGCAGACGTCACAAATATCGCTCGAGATTTATGTAGTTTATAAATTAAGTTTTTGAAATAAAATTCCATGTTTTTGTCAAAATAGAAAAATTAATTAACAATTTTATGATAAAAGCAACGTTTCTATTATTTATACATATCTCAATTCATCACTGTAAGTTTTTAGAAATTCGTTGTTTTAATAAAAGCTCACAATTTGAAGCTTCTAACGAGTGATTCCACTCCTAGACTAAGCATAAAGTAAAATTTCGAGTTTAGAAAAGCCTTAAAATTTGGATTTGCCGGGGCGTGTGAACGAAGCGAGTCACGCCGCGGGAAATCCAAATATTCAGGCTTTTCTAAACTCGAAATTTTACTTCATGCGCCACGCGAGTAAAACTCTAAAATATTGTGAAGTTCAAAATATACTGTTTGTGTCTGATCTCATGGTAATCAAGTTAATACATTTTTATATAAATTATTTTAACGTCTGGAGCAATTTATTTTGGAATATGTAAAGTATATTTTAAAGATAAAATAACCGTATGTATCATTTTAAATGTAACTTTAAATCGTAAGTTAAGGAGTTAAACTTTTTTTCTGGAAAACCTGATTGTATGAACAATTGATAAGTAGGTACTGAAGACTAAAAAAAGTTAACCCAAAGAAAATATTTTTTGGAATTCTAAAATAACATAGTAAAATGACAAAATATCAGTCACATCTTTAGAAATGTATGATTTTTTGCTGTCCAGGGGGCCAAAGGCCCCTACCCTTTTTCCTTTTTGCTAAGTCAGTGGACAAACTGGGATAAAAAATACCGGTCCGCCACATAAAATAGTTTGGGAAGCGCTACTCTAAAGAACCAATCCTTAACAATTAGGTAAAAATGTAAAGTTTATTTTTAATAATGTGTTAGTTTCAAATGACACCTTCAACTGTTTAATGTTATCAAGGTATCTATGGGAACAGCTCCTGCGAACAATCATTAAAAACTTACAAAAATAAAACATTGCATTGTTGCCTAATTTCTGAATATTAGTTCTTTCGAGAGCATTTTTTCACGGAGTAATGGATAGATTAGAAAAATTAAAACACATCTGGAAAGAAAGTTCGATAACTTTCCAAAAAAGAACTGTTTCAACACCCATTTCCATTTAAATTTTTGAATCTATAGACGGTCGCCATTTTGTGGTTGACAAGCACACCCTGTATGTAGTACGAGTATATATAACTACTAAAACTTAAATTAACGTGTATATGTAATTATGGCTTGCCACAGAGACAATGTAATTCAACGCAGTTATGATGGGATCAATCTGTTCGTTGAACTATAAGAGAGGTGAAACATTAAAGATGATAATGCTGCTTTGATGTATTGGCATTTGCATTCAGGCGGATATCTGGTAATCCATATTAGTTAATGACTGAGGAGTATTTCTTCGGTTTTATTCCACTTTATTTTTACTTTACATGACGAGAATTTCGACGTATACAATGTCATTTTCAAGTGTGACAAATTTAAAATGATTACACGATTAAATAATATTAAAAAGTAGCGAATATAAGACATTCGTTTGTTCGTAAATTAGTTTAACACAGGGATTACGGAATTGTTTGAAAACGCACGTATTTTAGTAATTGGACAAAAGGTTGGTCGTAATATGTTTTTCAATATGCCAAGCAAATATAAAAATTCAGACAGTATTATTACTCTTGCGTTTATTGATTTCTTTTACATTGAGTATATGATATATTAAATTTTCAGCATCGAAACTGAAGTGATATAAGTTGCTTTTTTAAGTTCCTACACAGACGAAGGATTTGTATTCATTATACTGTATTCGATGATAAATAACGTAACCAGTCATGTGCAAGAAGTGTATGCTGAAATTAAGAGGAGGTTGAACGCTATCTAACCGCAGAAAACTCGGCGTATTGTTGTCTTAACTACATCTTTATTTAAGAATGATATATTTTGAAAAAAATATGTATAATTTAAGGAAAGTAAAAACTTTGTGTTTGTCTCATAAAATAATCTCTACTTATACCATTATTTTATAAAAAAATACGATACAAAAGTAAACTAGCGTAATCACGTCTTCAACTTAATTTCTTTCTGCAATATCTATAGAATATATTGTAACACGAATGCGTAAATCAAATGTACCTTTGCAAAGATTTGTAATTTTTAACATTTATTTTTATCCTAGATTAAACTCACTGGGATATCGCACGAGAATTAATTTTGCGTTAATATGTACCTATTCGTTTTTCATTATATTTTGTATATTGCAAAAAAATGTAATTAAAGATCTTATCATGCTATTTTAACAAACAACCATAAGAGAGACATTTTAATTAGACTATTAAGAAGTTTTTACTTTTTCTAAATTGTACCTATTTTTTCGAAATATATAATCCCAAAATTGGGAAGTAGTTAAGACAACAATCCCAGCAAACACAGTTATGTTTAAGAATATGAATTTGGGTACAGTACTCATTCATTCACCGGATAACTCAACGTTTCAGGCTTCAACGCTATCATCAGTATAGTCCCGAACCAGTGTTTGAAGAATACTGAACATCTTTGACCATTTATTATGGCCTGTGTAATTTACATATGTTCGAAAGCGTAAACGCCATCTAATGCTCATTAGCTTAAGTAGCATTGTCAATAGCTGGCAAACTAAACGTTTGTATACAGCAATTATTCGTCCACAATAGGGCTTTATTTTATAGAATACAAATATCAAGAATAACAAGTTATTCGACGATGCTATTTAAGCTAATGGGCATTAGATGGCTTTACGGTTTCCAACAAATGTACAGTTATGTTTCATTGATGTACAATTTATGTAACGCCGGTTACATGGGAAGTAGCATCTGAGTTCTAGAGGGATACCAATCATGTACCTACGCCAGCTAACACAACACATACTCGGTACATATTTTGGTACATCCTATTGTTATGTAGCAGTTAGGAACAATAGTATATTCAGGGGTGTTTAACCTTTTGTAATGCGCGAGCTACTTTTGCATACCAAGTTATTCGGCGATGGACAGGTTATAGGTAACAAAAACAAATAAAAATGTATATAAGGAGATTTTTTCTTTAGCGAGATTTGGTTAATATTTATTAAACATTAACAGTATATTTTCAACTTTACAATATGTTCAGTGTTTTATACCCCTGACGCATGAAGTAAAATTTCGAGTTTAGAAAAGTCTTAAAATTTGGTTTGGTCGCTTTGCGACCACTTCATGCTTAACCTGGGACTGGAAACACTCGTTCCAAACTTCAAATTGAACACTGTTCAGAAACGATGAATGCCTAAAAAATTTAATCATAATATACGAATAGTCGTTAGATTTTAGGGTAATCTTGTTTGGGAAATTATAAGAAAATATAAGTTATTAAATCAACATCAAAAACTTCAATAAACACGCTCTAAGATTCTGAAAGTGGGGTTAAAATATCTCAACTAGTTTTTCTGAAAAATGTCAAAGTTGAGATTTAGTGAAAACAACGTTAGATTATGAGGTTATATAAACTATTGATTGTGATTTACGAAATGCACTTGATAATTTTTACCTTTTAAACGGCGTTTACTTAGATCTATTGTACATAATTCAAATTAGTTACAGTTTCTAATACATTTGCAATTTTATTGTATATTTTATGGAATATGTAAATATAATATTACGTTTCCTGAAACTTTGGTGAAAATACAAATTAGCTGTTTTTAAAATTTTGAACAACAATCGAAAAAGATTATACAAAATTATTGCCTATTGGAAATTTACTCAAAATCTTGGCAATGAATGAATTTTAATTCGTGAAACTAATCGTTAAAATTGGTGATACTAACAAATTGTTTTAATTCGAATTATGTTTATCAAATGAATTTTAATTTTGCACCCATTAGATAAAATACTAAATATTTTTTATAAATTTTAATCAAAAATGTTAAAATTATATTATCAACGTATATTTCAACTTCACATTAAATCAGTGTTTATACGCGCGGCGCATGAAGTAAAATTTCGAGTTTAGAAAAACCTAAAAATTTGGTTTGTTCGCGTAGCGCTACGCGACCAAACCAAATTTTCAGGTTTTTCTAAACTCGAAATTTTACTTCATACTTAGTCTGGGAGTGGAAGCATGCGTTAAAAAATAAAATTATTCACTAATATAGTTTAGAATTTTTTTTTATACTTAATTTTGGAGTAATCTTGTTTGGGAAGTTATAAGAAAATTATAAATTATTGAATCAACGTCAAAAACTTCAATTTTACTTAGAAACAAACAAGCTTGAAGATTCTGAAAGTGTCAAAGTTAAGATTTAGTGAAAATAATGTGAGATTATAAGGTAATTTTATTTGAAAGATACAATCATGAATTATTGAATCAACTTTGAAAGCACTAATTTTTACTTTAAAATAAACAAGCTTTAAGAACCTGAAGTTGGGGTTACAATATCTGAACTGGTTTTTCTAATAAACCCTGTTAAAGTTGAGATTTTAGTGAAAAAAATGGATCTCAAAACTTGTTTATTTTTAAGGAAATAATTAATGTTTTATTATTCTTTATAATTTTCCAAACAGGAAAAATCATTAGATTTGTGGTAATCTGATGATTTTCCTTGTTCAAAAAATTGTACAAAAAAAATACATTATTTATTTTCTTAAAAATAATCAAGTTTTGAGATCCTGAAGTCGGAGTTGAAATAACTCAATTGTTTTTTTTTTTCGAAAAATCAAAGTTAACATTTAGTAAAAATATAGTAACATATTAAGGTAAACTTGTTTGGATAATTATAAATAAATCATGAATTATTAAATCAGCTTTACAAGCACTAATTTTGCTTAGATATAAACACTTTTTAAGATCCTGAAGTTGTAATTAAAAGATCTTAGCTAGTTTTTCTGAAAGAATTAACACAGTAATCACGGCCGATATTGGTTTGTTTACTAATTTTATTACGCTTTCTCTAAACGCATTATCATTTATTTGCGTATATCGGTTTTTTTTTTTGTAAAAATCTAGTCTTATCGTTCGTGCAACGATAGAAAATTTCGCTCAATGTTGCCTTTTTTTGGAACAGCAATAGACGAATTGCAGATTAAAGATCAATCATACTGAAAAATAAATTATTTTTTGCAAAATCTCACCGGACGTTGAAACTGGTAAGTGGTCGACCAAAAATGGTCCAGGAATCGACTGGTTGAGCACCCCTGGTATATACTATGTATGTAATATTTAATGTGTAATGTAAAATAGCAGGAATGTATATATAAATACATAAGGTATAATACAGTAAATAAAATATAAATAAATGATTTATTGCAAAGATAAATAATAATAAATAAACTATAAATAAATATATAAAAACGTACTACATACAAGAATGAGTAACGTATAATGACAATTTCTATTGTACGAAAAAGTTATTCTTCCCGTTTTAAGAGGGTTCTAGAGGCCCCCCGCCAGTCCATATGAAGCCTCTAGCCTCAAAGCTTGCCTCCTCACTATGTTTTGCGCGATTAAACGGAACCACGCTGAAGTATATTAAAACCCATCAAGCTGTCAGATAATTTTACCTGCAAAATAAAATATTCATAAGTTTATTTAAATAAATTTATTAAAAATTATAATATACATTCTAATTCCTTAATTACAGCTAAATATTTAATTTTTAAGTTGTTACTCAGACCCATGAACAAATTTTAGCTAACTTATTAGAAGAACTAAGCTTTAAGCAACGTGTGATGTTTTCCGTCGCATTTTTTTTCCAATGTGGTATAAATATTCTTGCTGAAAAGATAGTACATTTATTATTAGTAAAAAGTATACTATATTGTAACTATTTTCAGGAAAGTATATTTTAGGAATAAAAAATTGTTTTTACACCTAATCTAAATCTATTGTGCTGTTAAACGAAGAACTTAAACTTATACTTACATGATGTACCGTAAAACTTCGATTATGTTGCGAACCTCTGATCTACCAAATTAATAAATTGGTTAAAGCAATTGTCTAAGAGTGCAATGTCTTGATCTAACCGAGCAGCACGAGAACACAAACTAGAACTAATGGCAGACAGACAACGACGGAAACGCTTTGCACTGTGGGTAATCCGGCATTTAATATACAGCGTCTTAATTTCAAAAGGAGCCCCTCCGAATAACTTCGGATCTGAAGTAGATAGAGTTTTAAAAAAACACGTCAATTTTGTTTTCAATGGAGAACACGGTTTTTTGAATTTTAACATTCACCCCCTTACCCCCAGCCACTTCAACTTTATAATTTTATATGGCATCCCCATCGTGTGAACCCTCATTTTAAATTAACGTCTCTTTCTCAAACAAATGAACTGATTTCAATTATTTTTTGTTTGCTGGGTAGTAGTTGTATGCCCTTTAAAATGAGATATCACACGATGGGGGGTGCTATTTAAAATTATAAAGTTGGGGTGGCTGGGAGTGAACGGGTGAAAGTTAAAATGCGAAAAACAGTGTTTTTTAAGTTTCTCCTTGAAAACAAAATTGACGAGTTTTTTCTTAAAACCCTATCTACGTCAGATTCAGAGTTATTCAGGGTGGTTCCTTTTGAAATGAAGACCCTGTATGACTACTATGTAGCATGTATAATAAACCTATTATATAAATATTGTGATATAATATTATTAATATATACTATTTACATCACATTGTATCATATACATCTCAAATATGTAACCATGTCACATATTTAATATATAAACAAATTAAATACCACTTACATCAATTTACATCAATTTACAATATTACACATTACATCAATTTACAATATAATATGTGTGACCAGTTTAAGATGTACCAGATAAGTAATTGGTACATGCAATAAGCATGGAATTATGCTCATTTCCCACGAATATGAAACTTGCAATTTATGCGAGTGAGAAATGGTCATTCCATGCGAATTGTACACTGTACTTTGTCTACGACTATACTCATATTAAAAAAATTGTTTGATTTATTATCAAACTGTCACAACGCACTCACTCAACTGACTTTTAACAGATGCGGGCGCGACTAGTTTCCGCCATTTTAATTTTTTAACGCACAAGGCACTCACTGCTCAAGGCGTGTAGAGTATATGTTAATAAGGTGGCCTATTATACTCTCCCAATGTTAACTCAAAATTATAGGAATGGAAATGATTTTCTACTTCACGAGTAGTTAGCGCTTGGCGTGCGGTTTCGCCAAACGGCCATGTGTCCTTTCAGAACCTTCTCAATTATTTTTATATTTTGAGAAAACCACAATATTTATACCATTCGAATTAACTAAATATACAATGAAAGAGGACATTAAAATGAATGATGTCACCTCTTGCTGCAGCGCACTTTTACGATCACATCGTTGATCATTATATTTATGTTTTAATCGAGAATATAACAAATGCAATTTCGTACCCACAATATTTCATAGTTTTCCAAATTGTCTATATTTACATGTACCACTTTATATTTGTTTGGTCTATAAAGCTGTATTTTTAGTTTATTGAAATGGCATAACAACAATATTTTCTTTAAACAAAAACAGTTCATGTTTTTTTGCTGTATGGGAAAACACAATACATATCAATAATGCATTAATAAATGTGCATGTTTTTTAAAATAAAATTGTAAAGTGTGTACTCAAACATATTGAACAGTGTACGCAGATTCACATACTTATTCATTCCAAGCGCAGTGTGTGGAGGAGCAACGTTACATCTTGAAGAACTAAATTAGTCTCACAAGTTCATTTTAAGCAAATAGCAAAACATTATACAGGTTCTTTATTGTTAACTAGAATTTATTTAAATTATATTTTCATTCGGACCATCGATTTGGGCTTTGTTAGTTTGAATTACTAACTGTTCGGATTAAAGAGCCGTTAAACTCCATGCAAGTTAGTAGTTATGTAACTCATTTAATAATAATTTACATTGTTAGTAAACATTATTATAACGAATAGTTTTAATACAATATCCAATCGTAACCTAAAACGTATTCTATAATTATTTAACACAAACATTATGTTTTTCAAAACAAATATGAACATGGAGAGAAAGAACTACCCTACCTGTTAAATTGAGTACTTGATTAATTTCCAATTAAATTATTGATGGGACAGATAAACTAGACATGCCTGGTGTATATGCCTTATCTTGCAATGATTGCCGAGCGATATATATTGGTGAGACAGAAAGAAAATTATCCATCGAAAAAAAGAACACCTAAAGTCAACAAACAATGAACGACACCTACACATACACAGCCACACGCTTAAAGCTACTAACAATATCAAATTTCTCCATAATTTAAAAAAAGGGTAAATTAATGTCAATCTTAGAATCACACTTAAATCCAGATCTACAATGTCTTTACGGCTAAATAGTAACTAACTAAACTAACTAACACAACCCTATACAAATACAACATCCTCACAAAACTAAATAAATAACACATACTAACGCGCATACATCATCATAACAATACCATACACAAAAATACAGAGAGTTTTATATAACACCGAACATTTTCATAAAATACGATTTGACACTAGTAATTATTAGGTTATGTGTAAATTGGGTTGCCTATATGACCATTAAAAATTGTAGCTAATCAATTGCAATTAATCCCTCAACTTGTACATATAGGGAGTTTTTCTTTCAAGTATACATGTCAAAATTACAGCGTATATGCTGTAAATCTGTAGATAATCGTTGTTTTTTTAAAAGGAGTTCAATTTGAAACTTAAAATGAGTGTGTTCCACTCCCAGACTAAGCATGAAGTAAAATTTCGAGTTTAGAAAAGCCTGCAAATTTGGTTTGGTCGCGTAGCGTGAAGCGCGGAGCGGCCAAACCAAATTTTCAGGCTTTTCTAAACTCGAAATTTTACTTCATGCTTAGCCTGGGAGTGGAAAACACTCGTTTAAAGCTTCTAATTGTATTCTTTTAATAAACCGAGTGTAGTAAAATGCACAACGTCTGTGTATATATACTTAAAAGAAAAATTCTTGTTATGAAAATGTTCGGTGTTAAATAAAACTCTCTTTATACATAAACCTCATATACTTAAAACACTTACATTAGATCAACCATACATTTTACATTTTTTTAAACGTTTACACTTTTAAATTCTCCCGCTCATGCTTTAACCACAAAACTGATACTAACTCAAATACACATAAACATTGTTAACGCTAAAATTCATTTTTAAAATAACCACCACTTTAATAGTGCAAAACAGTAAATAACACGAACAACTTTTAAAATTCTCCGAACATAAGAAAATCGAAGAGATGTAATGTTGGCTATAAAAAGGTATTACTCAATGGTACCCAATGGTGAATTATTTTTAGAATAATAATATACAGTGCTCAACATTTTTCACCACATTTAGTCAACTTTTTAAAACATTAACTTTCGATTTTTTTAAACGGAACACCCTTTAAACTTTAATATATTCTGATGCAGAATTTATTCCTGCATTTATCTATACTAGTATTCCCTATACCAGTGGTGGGGAAACTTTTTTTAAGACGGGCCATTTGTAATAACCAGACAATCGTAGCGGGCTAAAGAATAATGCTTAATCGTAGGTAGGTAGTTTTTATGCGGGTCGTCACATTACGAAGTAAGAACGCGTTCAAACATTCTCACGACGGCACTCTTAAACGGGCCGGATTATACCTTTCCGCAGGCCGGACTTGGCCCGCGGGCCGTAGTTTCCCCATCACTGCCCTATACCTATCTTCTTTTTTATTTCTTAAAAACGAAAGAAGATAGGAAATATTAGTATAGATAAATGCAGAATTTAATTCTGCATAAAAATATGTAAAAATATACGGGATGTTTCATTTAAAAAAATCGAGATTTGACCAAATATAGTAAACAATTTTGAACACTGTTTATATTATTATTCGAAAAATTAATCACCATTAGATACTTTCGGGCATTGGCTTTCTATAGGCAACATTCCATTCCTTTCATTTTCTTTTGTTCAGAGATACGAATTTTTAAATGAATGACGAAAAAGCACTACATTTTTTTAAAATATCAAATATCTCGAAAACGTTTAAATTTGGAGAGTATGTTACATTATGATTTTTTTCACAGAATTGTATATAGAATCCAAATTCGAAATATAAAAATACAGCATTCCATTTAAAATAAGGAAGTTGGTCTTAACTACTGATATAACCGGAAGTGAAATAATCTTGAAAATATTTTCATTGAAAAGAACACACTCGATTACATAGATGTTGAAAATTTCATTACAATGTAATTTCAATGTGTGGTTTCGGTGAGAATATGAATGATATCTACATATTTAATTTTTTTCAAGTTAGAGTAAAAATGTTTAATTTTGAGCTCTAGTAAAACCCTCTTAAATAGAGTTATTCTTATATAATAATTATCCGGGAACCAGCCAAAATTTGTAATACTATTCATGGTATGGTATTCCATTCTCCAGCAGTGTAGATAATTACAGAATTCTCCTAAATGGTTTTATTTGTCTTTATAATTATCAGGAGCACCAGAGAGTAAGCTCGGCAAGCATATACTTTAGTGTGCGAGAAAATCGATAGTTGTTATAAAACATAGAAATGTGTTTTAACTGGTTTTCGTCATGCATAACAACCAAATAGTATTATATTAATTTATTGTTTTTACGAGTAATACTTTTTACATTATTATATAGATAAAGTCAAACAATGTGCATGTTTCATTGATGAAATAAACTATATTTGAGGTGACTACAGACTCTAGATATGAAATAATTTTTAAATTTAAAAATACGATTATGCTGAGGAGTAAATAAACCCTACAAGTTATCTGAAAAGTGCGATACTTTTACTAAACTGCAATTAATTTGTCTATTATAGATTTTAATTCAGATATTTATTGAATGTTACAATAAAATATGTGCTGCTATAATACAGCAACTGCTGCTAAATGTAACATTTATTTAAGGTTAATCATACGTGCCCTTGAGTAATAGTTACAGTTCGATAAAGTTATATTCATTACCCATCATACTGTCAAAATAATATCTATGCAATTAAAATACGAAGGTACAAGTAACGTCTCGTAACGTCAAGTAACGTCTTGTTTATAATCCTCTAAATGATGTTTTATAAACTGTATTTTTTATGCAGTGTAATAAACATAACACACACATAAGTTCTCTTCTAATTATTGAAGTTAACGAATACATTCAATACATGTATAATAAGTGATATCACACTTGAACATGATCTCTAAAGGTAGTATTCTTAAACGACGACTGAAACGACTCAAGCAGCGCGACTCGAGTCTCATCTTGCCTTACATACAAAGCAGGCCGCTTTGCATGTAAGGCAAGATAAGACGCAGGTGAGCCGCAGGTCGTCACGCAAGAAAAAGTCGCGCAAGTACCGAACGCAAATTGGGACGCAGTTTTTGACAAACGCAGCTTGTCTAAAATTATCTTACAAGTATATGGCTAGTCGTATTATAGATGCCCGTTTGATTAAATTGGAATTAAGCTTCGAATTAGATTCAGACTATGAGTTAGAAGAAGAAATGATAGACTTCGTTAGTTTATTAAATAAAAAGTGGTACTTCTTCCCATTTGTCATTCTTCAGCTTAGGGCCAGTCGCAAGAAAACTGGTTCATCTCTGAACTCGAGTTAAAACTAACATTATAACATCACAAACTGTCATTTTAAATAATGGGTAATTAGGATTGTATGTATCATACAAAATATACCTTATTTGCACAGCCTCAATAAAATGTTCTTAAATTATTTTTTTTCAACTGCTCGCGGGAAACTGTAGCATGCGAACTGCGTCATTCAGACTCACCACTTGCAGAAACTGCGTCACGTCACCCTGCGATTCATTTTGCGCTGTTGTATTTAAATATACTTGTTACAGAAAACTGCGTTGCATTTCCTGCTTGACAAAACTCATCTGCGCCTCATATTGCACTCTTCCTAAATCTATAGCACCCTTTCCTACGACGCGACTGTGGCCGCGCGACTGAAACGAGTCTAGTGAGCCGACTCGAGCAGTAACATACATTTAGTTTATTTCATCATTTTAAAGTAAGTTAATACGTTGATAATAAATAAAGTCAGGGAATAAATTTTCTTTTTTATTAAATTCGTCTCTCATCTCTCATTTGTAAAATATTTAATATCATAATAATTTTATCACCAGAAATATTTTTTCTTATAATATTTGTCTCTAAAGAAAGTGTATTATCTATAATGATCTCGTAAAAATTAAAGTAATCGTCGTTGCATATGAATTTGACCAAGTGATTTGGGCCGCGCGCGACTACAGTTGTTTCAGTCATGACTTAGGAATCCCACCTTTAAGGTAGGATTCCTAAGCGAGGACTAGATTAGATTAATTTCATCATTAAAAATATTTTTTCTTATAATATTCTTTTCTAAAGAAATTGTATTGTCCATAACAATCTCGTAGAAATTGAAATAATAGTCGTTGCATAGGAATTCGACTAAGTGATTTGGGTCGCGCGGCCGCAGTCGCGCGACTATAGTCGTTTCAGTCGCCGATTAGGGTACGTGCACACTAACGGCGTCACCGGGCATGTCGTAAAGTGTGTACGTACAACGCGTGTTGCTTCTAGCTGATCTATCGCCAATTTGTATGTTGTTATTGGAAAGTTCACCAATTTCATGAACATTTAAAAACAAAAGGAGAGAGTGGCGTCATAACATTAATGACAGAGATTTAAACTTGTAGAATCCATACAGATTTTATAGATAGTTTAGGATAAGTGAAAATACATTTAATTATAATAATTGAAAATATAGGTAGTCATATACAAAAACAATATATACATTTTCTATGAGCTATTACTCCAGTAAATTTCTTTTTTCACTTTATTATTATTATTATAAAAAAAACACAAGTCAGTCTGTCTTTACTCGGTCGGGTCGGAAACGCCTCGCTCGGTGGTGTGCACGTACACTTAGGAATTAGAGATGGGCGAAATGGCTCTTTTTAGTCAGCTGGTTCACAAGACTCACGGTGAGTCAGCTTTAAAGAGCTGGTTCAGTGAGCCAGCTCGAAAGAGTAATATGACTCAGTTACGAGCTAGCGATCCGCCGTCAGTTCTGACTCTTAGAGATCCATCTGATTCGCCAACTCATTGAACTGAGCGACGCGCTGAATAGTTATTTCGATTATACAATGATTTCAATAATTTAATTATCATTTATATAATACGTAAGAGTAAATATTTAATCAAGTGTGTTTAAATATATTAAATACGTGTGCGCGTCTATGAAAACACACATACATTCAGTACGGAAACATCGCGATCCGAATCCGAACCTCGGAGTTGGATTCAAGAGCTCCGTAAAACAAACTGGTTCAGTTGGATTCGAGAGCCGTCATGAATCATCGCGATCCAATTCCGAACCACGGAGTTGGATCTCGATAAGTGAGTCGGATTTAAGAGACGCCGTGACTCCTTTAGAGTCGATTCGCCTACTCAATGGGTTTATACAACTCCATTCGCGCGCGTCGTAATTCGAATCGAAGATTCTGCAATAATAAGATTAAAATATAACGACAGCTATTTTCACACTACAATAACAAACACTTCTTAGTGAATTTATTATTTTGGTTACAAAAAGGTAATGAAAGAAAAATTACACTTGTAATGTTTACTAGATAGTAAACAACGGTGTTTGCTTATGATATTTTAAGTTGTAGTATCTGTGAACTAAGAAGAGGCATGTTTCTATCTAAATAAACGAACAACAGGTTTAGAAATTGTTGTGAAAAATATCCAGTTTTTATAAATTAATTGAGTAGTGTACAAATGCAAAAAGTAAAAAGTGCATGTTCAGCAAGGCAGAGAGAAGCCGGCCTGTCGATCCACGAGCCGCGCGAAAACTAAGATCTTTTAATATATTGCGAATTTACATTCACTCTAGAAGAGCGGGCGAATCAAAATGAGTCATGGCTCAAAGAAAGATGCATATTTTGAACTGAGTCACTTGGCTCATCAGCGTACTGATCTGATCTGACTCTTTAAGTCGACTCGCTCAAGAGTTTTTTTTTTTTTTTTAGAAAAAGAACCATTCACTGCAAATTAATTAATGGTCCTTGAACTAACGTTCATATTAACCAGCCTCATTTTATTAGCGCTACTATTTGGACAAACACACGCATTCATACTACACCCAGGGTCACGACGAGAAATTATTTATTAAAATCTCGCTGTGCACTGGAATCGAACCCGAATTGTGGTTCGCCAAGCGATACAGCCTGGCGACGTTACCGCTCGGCCAGCACCTGCCCCGCTCAGGAGTTACCCATCTCTATTAGGAAACCCACGTTTAGACCGAAAAACTTTGTTCAGAATCATTACTTGTATGTTCATTGCTCTAAAAATCACTAATATCAATGTGAAAGCAGCGTATTGAAATTTTAAATGCATCAAATTTCTTTAATTTTTTTATTTGACAATTATTAACTGATAACAATACCTTCCTTAATACTGTGTTGACAAAGTATAGATTACAATTCTAACAGTTGTAGATAATGTTCAGTATTCGATTTGCGAATAATGGCCATTACCCACTTAGATAATTACACCATCAATCGAAAGACAGCTTTCATTTTCGTAGGCAAAAGCTAATATTATTCGCCCAATAAACAATATACCTACTATTATCGGTTAAACAATCATCATAATGCATTTACTAGATTTTTTATTAACCTTCAAAGTGTTGAGTTTGTCAACTAAACTAAACTAATAACCAAAAGTGGGTTATTGTGGAAATTATATACTAGAAGATTGTCCATCAATATGTGTAATTATTTAGCCAAGGGTGCATTGAACTATTTTAACTATTCCATAAAGTTGAAGTCTATAATGGATAACACACTAGTTGTGTTTAGAATAGTTAGAAATTCAGCCAGCACATTTCCTAACAATATTTTAGTATTTAACACTTGGCATGATAATTGTTTACACCCAATAGTACCTTACAATTCGATAAAATTAATCAGTAATTACGCTTATTTATTCAAATAATATAAATTATTTAATAGCCAAGCCGAACAAAGTAAACATGCACTGTGCATTATTTCACGTTATGTGCAGGCATAATTAATGAGCACTATTCTGAACATGTCTGACAATGCAAACGTCGGAATGAATTGTTGTGTGATATTATTGTATAAATCAACGAATATTTTATTGATAAATTGCTAAGAATAATTTAAAATCTTTTTGTAACACCTAATTTAAGAAGATTAGCGTATCGTTGGAATGGGTGATTTTTATGGTAATGTGCAACCCTAAACCTCTCGCATAACAAATACTCATTATAGGCAATATCATAATAACCCCGGTGAAAAGTTTTGTGGAGACGATCAACAAGAGATATACGCGGACACAGCCTTTGCATACGTAATTTTATAGGGCGTTTTTTACCCATTATATTTTCCTTCTGAAATTAATGGCATGCGGTTGAGTTTAATTGGCATGTTCTTATATGTTATGAAAATTTCAAGTGGATTTGTGATCTGAGAACGACAAGAGCGCGAATATTGCATAAAAGGTAGAGATGGGGTAATTCGATACGGAAGTGAGAATTTCCATGGAATAAACAGGTAAGAAACTGTCACCGCGCACTTATATTAATTTTCACGGGATAATTCTCTCATAAAAAAAAAATATATTAAAATTGTTTCGAATTGTTCTTGTCGAGTCATAAATGACTTTAAAAACGTAACCATTTAAGAATTAAGTTCCCAATCTATGGATAAGTATTATTCTCATAACTGTTATTAATTAAGCTGTTTAATATTTACAATTATTAATTATTTTGAGTTTTTTAATTTAAATATTTAACTATTTGGCCTCGGAAACTAGTCCACATGATTAACTCAATAAATATTTAACTATAAACATTGAAAATTGGGCCATATGAAACTTATGTACACATTTCCAGAATTATTATAATGTTATACTTTGACTTAATAATATATTATGTTAGTAATGATTTTAAGCTATTCAGTATTAATTAAAATGCCTAGAGTCTTAAGGCTGCGCTCAACCCGTACTGTCTTTTCTTTTTACAATCGTTCAATAAAATATGAACGCACAAATGTTCACGGGGCTTTGTCCCGGGTCGCTGCGCGACCCTCGACTAATTTTTTACGCGGGGCTTTTCTAAACTCGAAATGTTACTTCATGCTCAGTCTGAGAGTGGAAACATTCGTTCGAAACTTCAAAATAATTGTTTTAACAAAATCGACGAATGCCTGAACGAATGCAGCGTATTCGTCGATTTTTTTAAAACAATTATTTTCAAGTTTTGCACGAGTGTGTCCACTCCCAGACTAAGCATGAAGTAAAATTTCGAGATTAGAAAAGCCCCGCGTATAAAATTTTTCAAGGGTCGCGCAGCATACTAAAGAGGTATATTTTTAACTTCACTTAAAACCAGTGTTTTATACGCGTGGCGCATGAAGTAAAATTTCGAGTTTAGAAAAGCCCCGTGAAAATTTGTCTCGGGTCGCTGCGCGACCCTCGACAATTTTTCTACGTGGGGCATTTCTAAGCTCGAAATTTTACTTCATGCTTAGTCTGGGAGTGGAAACACTGGTTCGAAACTTCAAAATAAATGTTTTAACAAAATCGACTAATGCCTGAAAATTTGTAGCGTATTCGGCGATTTTGTTAAAGCAATTATTTTGAAGTTTCAAACGAGTGTCTTTCACTCCCAGACTAAGCATGAAGTAAAATTTCGAGTTTAGAAAAGCCCCGCGTAGAAAATTTGTCGAGGGTCGCGCAGCCTCTTTAGTATACTTTTAACTTCACTTAAAACCAGTGTTTTATACGCGTGGTGCATTAAGTAAAATTTCGAGTTTAGAAAATCCCCGTGAAAGTTTGTCCCGGGTCGCTGGGCGACCCTTGACTAATTTTTCACTCGGGGCTTTTCTAAACTCGAAATTTTACTTCATACTTAGTCTGGGAGTGGAAACATTCGTTCGAAACTTCAAAATAATTGTTTTAACAAAATCGACGAATGTCTGAAACTTTGCAGCGTATTCGTCGATTTTTTTAAATCAATTATTTTTAAGTTTTGCACGAGTGTTTCCACTCCCAGACTAAGCATGTAGTAAAATTTCGAGTTTAGAAAAGCCCCGCGTAGAAAATTTGTCGAGGGTCGCGCAGCGACCCGAAACAAATTTTCACGGGGATTTTCTAAACTCAAAATTTTATTTCATGCGCCACGCGTATTACCCACTGAAATATTGCGAAGACAGAAATACATTTAAAAACACTTTTTCAAAGTGAGTAGTGATCAAAATATTAAAATATCAAAATATTTACATTTTTGTTCACGCATTCTCAAGTCAAGTCTGGCGACTAATGGCATAAGGTATATAAAGCCATTAATTGTAAAATCAACTAATAGTTCAAATATTTAAGCATTAATAAATGATAACAAAATACACTGTTTGAATTAATCTAGCGTCTAGGGTAAATAAAAAAAATTCTAAATCTCAACGCAAATATTTACCACAAACACAATTTTACTAACTACCATACCTTCAAAAATAATTTCTTTAAATAATAATAAACAACAACTACCATGTTATGTAATTATGTCCACAAACATTTATAAAATACTCTAATTAATAATACAGTTATTAGTAATATACTATTGCATGCGTTCCTAAAAAAAACATAAATAAATACCGGGTGATGGTAAATGGTTTGGAACATTGTAAAGCGGCTTCACCGATGTAGAAATTTTAGGAAATGTCTTTATCATTGTTGTCTCATTCTCCTTTACAAAATACTGAAATATTTATCTGAAGTTTGTTTAACTTATCGAGGAGATTTAAAGCTGAGCGTATCGGGTCATTAAAAGTGAAATGTGGTTTTGTACAGTTTTCTCCATGTATGAAATAATAGTACAAGGTATCCACAAATGGTAAGGGGTATTTGTAAATTGAATTTAAAAAAAGTCAGAAAAAAATAAGTTTTTTATTAATTTTTAGACAAAGTTTTAGAAAATTAAGCACCAAAGATCACGTTGTCTAAATATTGACCTTTACACTGCTGGCACTTCTCTAACCAAAAAGAGAAGGTTTAAACATATATATTTTGGTACAATCGTGTGCACTCTTGCTAGTCAAAATGTAATTATTTAATAAAAGGGTCTGTATTGATATTATGAACGATTCTTTTTCCAAAGGACAAAGTAGATTTTTTGATAACTATACATTTTATGAGAAAATTATATAAGAATTATATAATCACAAAATTATTGTAGAGGGCATAATGAAATCACACTTTAGAGTTTTTTTAATTTTTCAATTTTATTTTTACCTATAATTAAATAAAAAACAAAATCATCATGCCCTCTGCAATTCAATTTTAGATAGATGTGTGAAGAAAGAATTAAAAAACTCAAGATAATAACAAAAAAATCAGTATTCTTAGTTTCCATAGCTACATCACTGACGTCTATAAGGTAATAACAACTTTACTAATAGACATTTATGAAACCAACAAATATTTCTTTTTTGTTAATGTCGTTGTTGTTGACAAAATAATTCAAGATCGTAAAACATTTATACAAAGCAATTTGTCAATGACAAGCTAACCTCAAATTTATTATTATATTATACTATTAAATACATATAAAAGCTGCCTACGCTTTTATCTTTTTTGAAATATTATTCATAATATACTTTGGGGTTAAAAAAATAATTTTATAGGCGAATAGAAGGTATAATAAGAGCATGACGCTTTAAGATACAGGAATAAATAAATTATTTAACTAAATATTTATGTAAATTCGGAACATGATACAAAGAAGTGAAAGTAAATCGAAATGTATTGTTTTTTGTATTTACATACATGTGGTCGATCCTAAAAAAATAAAGGAAATACCCGGATAGATACCTGCGAACAACGCCCTGCGCTTTAGGAATTATATCCGCATTTTTGGGATTTAAAAGATTTTGCGGGCACGCATATACTGTATATATTTTGATAAATTTTTACCGAACAGCCGATAAAGCATCGCTTTATACTTGGGAAAAGATATAGATAGCACAGCCGATAAAAATTCAACCGCACAACGCGCAGTGGCAACTAGAGTGCAATATTTAAAAAAACAACCGTACGTCTGATAATCTTCAAAATATTTGTATTTGTACAGAAACATGATTTTAGAGATTTCTTCTTTAATGAAAGGTTTTAACCAAAGAGGAGCCAATGCTTATGGGAGAACTAGAAATCGAGTAGAAAGGGAGATACTATGGCCAGGAAGTAAGATAAGAGTAAGATACTCGTAATATGCACCAATCAATCACCAGACTCGCATCCAGCAACAGCATCCAAATACGGTTTCCAAATGTTATATAGAGGTTGTCTAACTGGAATATACATGAACTGTGTTTAAACGCAATATTTTCATCTACCTAGTTTCTAAACAAACTTAATTTATCGCTGTTCAGGTAACCTGTAAGCACAGTAGTTGTAAAAACATGTTTTTGTATTTATAACTAATTTTAATTTTAGAATGAGTTATTGCTATATAATTACTACATATTAGGGGTATTGTTTTATTTTAATTCATTACGTTTCATAAAAAAAGCAATTATATAAACATCTTTTAAAAAATATACATTTCAAATTTTGCTTTAATGAAATTCATAATTCCTTCATTATTGGCAACTAAACTTACAATTTTTGACAACTTAATATGTATACTTTCTTATAACAATTAAAATGTTTGCTCAACATTGCTCTAGTATCAGTTCTTTTTGTTTAGGTATCGCTATCATTCATTATGTATCAAATATTTAAAGTTGGGACAAACGGAGGAAATATTTCTAAAAAAATATAGGAGCATTTACTTATGTTCTATGAAAATAAAGATTACAGAGTAATAATAGAAAACTTTGAAATATTATTAAAGACAAAAGCTGTATAACAATGTAAACAACGTTCATATACACGGAATTTTACTTTTAAGTATACATATACATACGCTTTTTCTAAAAGAATTCAATTTGAAGCTATAAACGAGTGTTTTCCACTTCCAGATTAAGTGAAGCGGAGCGACCAAACCAAATTTTCAGGCTTTTCTGAACTCGAAATTTTACTTCATGCGCCCCGCGTATTAAACACTGAAAGCATTAAAATATTGTTAACAGATGAACTTCACTTGAAATCAGTGTCTTATACGCGTGGCGCATGATATAAGCACTCGTTTAGCGCTTGCAATTAAACTTTAAAAAAAATCATCGAATATATGACAATTTACAGCATATAATTGGGATATGTATACCGAAAAGAAAAACGCCTATGTATGTTCAAAATACCTAATAAATCTAAAATACCCTACAAAAGCAATTTTAAGCAGAAACTTCAATCGGTCTGATAAAGATACGTATTAAGTTATCAGAAATTACAAGATGTTCATTTATCGAGAATGAACGAGATATGATTTTTTTAATCATGTTCAAATTTAAACTTTACAAAAGATAGTTTTGAAATCGTATTCTCTTTGGAAATATATAAGAACAAGGTAAGTAAATATTCCAAAAATGTAGTAATTACATACCCTCATCTAATTCTGAAATTAAAAATTTGTTATAAAAACAAATAACAATGTTTATAGAACTTTTATTGCGGTTGTATTTATAGGTCAACTAATCAGCGGTAAATATACAGCTCGTAATTTTTGGCACAAAGTTATAGACAAAAACTTCGATGTTGCATTTTTCGAGAAGAAGCATCTGAAGTCATGTTTCTTTTCAAATAAATATTTGTGACGAGAATTAGAAACTTATGATTTTTAATTATTGCAGTCTAATTTACGCAATTCGCTCACTGTGCGATGGCACATTTATTTTTAAAATTTCATTTATTCATCAATAAGCACCTAGATTGAATGTTTTTCAGCGAATTGAATTTTAAATTGCCCAACAGAAAAGTTGCATATCTAAGGCAGTTTTAATTTAATGTATTCAGGGTTTGCTAAATGTAACGGAAATGAAATGTAAATACCACCGTTTTTACAAAACAGCAAATAAACGAACACATCTGTTATTTGCATATTTCTGGTTTATGCCGCGGATAAATGGTTACGTAACTAACTCGATCATAAGCAGAAATTAAATTTTCTACTTCCTTGGCAGGTTAAAATGAAACAAATATTATTCATAAAATATACATTTTTATTTTTCACATTTAATGCAAACGGAGTATTGTTTTTCTGAGACAATTTAAATAAAATATATTAGTGGAACTATTCATTTTGAATATGACTCTGTGTTTAGATGTCGCCAAGCACGTTTTAAGGCCAGCCTGTACACATATGATAATCAAGCACGAACGAACATGTACAAATATCCGCGAATGCAAATAAACCACTAAAAATGCCAAATGTATATATGGAAATAGCAGGAATACATTCGTTTAAACATTTACAACATTAATACTTTTAATAAATATACCTACTTATTAAAATTATTTCACAAACATATTTGTCTAAGATAAACATATAAATGACGTTAACAAAGGCTTACATTATTTTTAAATTCTAAATCGTTCTCAAGTTATTTCATTCTGAACATCAAGACAGGTTGCACACGAAAACTTGTATCACTTTTGAAGATCTGTGAAACTCATCGATAGCACAGTGCTACAAAATGACGCTTCAAAAAAGGTACTTAATGGGATAAGTAATTCTTAGTTAATTTCGATAAGCTGATCAAGAATGTGGTCTCTGTTTTTCCTCTACATGTCAAGATTTTCCGCTATACGCGATCAAAGTTGGAAGTGGCACCTTCACGTGCGAGGACAAAAATGTCAGACGTTCAAAAATAGGGGGGGTTAGTCTTACAACCCAACCCCCTAAAACCCACCCCTGTTGAAATAAAGCGCAGAAAAGTGGTTCCAAGTGTATTAAAAGGAAAGACATGGAATGCAAGTGCAAAGCCGATTAAAATTGAGACGAATGGGTGATAAATTAAGTGATAATATAAAAACTGTTTAATTTTGCATAAAGTTTTCTGATTTGCTCAAGCGACACTGGTTTTGCCCTATACATACTGCCATACTGTCTGATTTCATCTTCAAGCTGACTAATTCGCTGCTTTTTTTCGTTCAATAACAGAACGAGTTTGGCCAAGTGTGTGCGCTTAGTCAACTGTTGGTCGTCTACGCATTTCCTATAATCTTCCTTCATTTATCGCTGCATTGCTTGTGCATGCGTTCTTTTATAATAAATAAATTCAAAACGTTACGCCAACAGATGCCGCTCTCTACTTCTGCCAAATGAGTGGCCTTATATGGAAGAGAGTACCGCACATTGGCATCCATTTTGATGTGCTGTAAGCGCCAAATTCAAACTAAATCATTGTACACTAAATAAAATATAATTTTAACTACCGTGGTAATGGGGTAGATGAATAATGTGTGAAAAGAACCTCTAAATTGCCAAACACAACTATATAAACAAATAAAACGCACGCGTTATTTTCGGCGAAATGACGTTTCTAACTTCTTATCAACTTTGATCGCGTATAGCTAAAAATCCTGATGTCTGGAGAAAAAACGGAGGCCATATTCATGATCAGCGTACCGAAGTTACTTAACAATGTCCTATCCCATCAAAGTACTTTTTTGGTGTTGCACAGTGTAATGAATAATTATTTTACATATCTTTAATTTGGTTCTCATTAATCACTTCATGAAACATGTTTACAATATTGATAATTGAATAAAAGTCACTTGGTTTGTTTTACTACTGTTTTTATTCTCTCCGACTTGGGATGTTCGATATATATCGATATTTAATTGTTAAAGCAGATACATGATGAAACTCCATAATACTATTTGAAATACAACAACACAGTTGGGAGGGTTATACTTTTATTGTTGAACACTGCAACATGTTTCAACACACAGTGGCTATACTAATGTAATTACGGCTATGATGACCGTAGGGGGATTAATTAAGAAGGTAATGAGGCTGAAACTAATAGAAATAATTTTTGAGCGTAACTAAATATTAATTAGAGGAGAATTGTTAACTTCTATTCGATCATTTATAGAATACCTATTTTGTTATATTTATTTATTTATAATTCTTATAACAAATTTAGTTAACGAATTTTGTTACATTCGTGCAACATTTTAAATTTAGGGTTAAAGTTATGCTGATATTCGATTAAAAGATTGGCAAAGGTTAAGGAAGTTTTCTTGAATTAAAAGCATTTCTTATGTTCAGAAATACGGTCTGGAAGTTACGTCCACTTTTTTCAACGTATACCTTCTGGCAACCTCCACATTCTAATAAATACACGCCAGAATTCGTGGTTTTATTAAATTTGTCTTTTCAATTATTGATGAATTTATTGAGTGAATTGTTCGTTTTGAAGAAAGGAGTTAAATTAAATGACTTAAGTTCTTTGCTGATGACAATCGAATGGGGGCCGTTAAATGTTAATAAGCATTTTAATAAAATACTCGTATAAGTGTATAATATAGCTTTAATATTTTTAGTAGTTATACAAAAGTGTGATGCCAACAAAATGGTTTTCATTTGTTCCTAATTTGTATGTATCTAATTAAAACCATGCCATTTACTTGGCTGGTAAATATTATTACATCAAAACAATAGTAAAATATATTTGGTCGCATGCACATATTGCCTTACTTACTCAGGAATACGTGAGCAATTCGTTGATTTGCTGCAATTTTAAGGGAAACACACATTGTTGTGATGCACCCAGCTGAATATTGCAGCGGCATTATTTTATAGTGAAATTCGCATGCAAACTTTAAGACAATAACGTTTGTGCTTATTTAAAGACGGAAAATCTGTTTATGTTCGAAGGGAAATTGAAAGGAGCGGTCTAATTGTAAAAAGAAGAACAATTGCAAAGTATCACATTTTATTGCGGATTTGCGGATCCAAAACCATTTCCGCGTCTTATCCCCGGAATCCTATCGGAGAAACTATAAAAATAAAGTGTCGCCTGTATGTTTAATGTGTTAAATTCGGAGCAGTTTGTTACTCCTAATCTGGGTGCACCGGTGCAGAACATGATTCCATAATTTTCCCGGAAATTATGTTTCAATACTGCTCCGGGAAATTTTAATATGGACGGAATTACATTTTTAGTTCCTTCTTTACTACCTGCGACTAAATTGCTGGCTAGTTGCTTTCCTGGTGCAGCGTTTCACCAGAAATTACATCACCGTTAGCTCGACAGTAATTGTAATATAGAATACGAATTCCATCCAAAAGGAATAACATTATCAAACACTAAATTGCGACACTATTTAACATCCTAAGAGAGCTAAAATATTTGCAAGCCGCATTGTCTAGATTCTTTTATTTTACGTTTATTAAAAAATGGTGATGAATAAAGGAATTAGTTAAGCAGCCACATAATCCGGGAATATAGACGACACGCCGTAATTATTTATTATTTATTTATTTATTTTGAAATATGTCCTGTATGTACCATTGTATGATATACATGACATATCTCGCGAAGCGACCAAACCAAATTTTCAGGCTTTTCTAAACTCGAAATTTTACTTCATGCGCCACGCTTATATAACACTGATATGATGTGAAGTTCAGTATATACGTCTTAAACATACTGCTTAAGTAGTATATTTTAAACTTTACTTGAAATCACTATTTTATACGCGTGGCGCATGAAGTAAATTTTCTAGTATAGAAAAGCCTAAAAATTTGGTTTGGTCGCGTAGCGCTACGCGACCAACTACGCGACCAACCCAAATTTTCAGGCTTTTCTAAACTAGAAATTTTACTTCATGCCTAACCTGAGAGTCGAAAACACTCTTTTAAAGCTTTAATGTGAACCTTTTGTAACGACAACGAATCTAAAGATTTACAGGATATACAGTATATTGGGGTATTTATACTAAAAAGTTGCATTAAGAACATGTTTATTTAAATTACTTCAAATTGTGTTATCAATAAATATAAGTTGAGTTGGTAAGATAACTGCAAGTACTGAAAAATATTTTTAGTAGTCTTTAAAAAATATACGAAACAAATAAAGTGATTTCATTTCTGCCAACGTTTAATAATTACGAAATATGTTACTTCCTAAAATTGAATTTCTATAAATATCAAACAGTATGGACAAGTTTCTAGAGCTGAGACTATGTTCTTAATGCAGATGTAGACCTTTCTTGTCACATCTCTAGAGGAAGTGCAAGAATTTCGTTTGTAAGCTTGTTTTGTCTGGATGTCGGGTTTACTTGTCATTTAATTGTTTCCTATGTATAATTCCAGGTTCTTTTAATATTTTGAATACATCTATGCACAGTTCTTTGTAAAGTTTGGCAACTTTTTGCAAGAGTCGAAGTTGAAGGATTTTCAGTCCACTTACGTACATTTTTTTTACGAACCTTATGTTCATGTGAAGTTATATTTTTATTTTGATATTTTACAATTGGTCAACCTTTGTCAGTAGCATAAAAGCCTAGGCTTCCATGCATTAAAATCCCTCACAACTTATTGGTAACTAGGAATACTGCCTAGTTTCATTTATCCCAGTACATGAAAGCGACAATTTAATCGTAAACACCCTTTATATCGTATTGTTTCAAGGGCATTCTATAGAAAAAACAAAACGATTTAATTTTGCACATCAAATGTTAAAGAAATTATGAGTGTTAGACATCAATGAAATTCTAGAAAATGGAAATCCAAAATGGCGCCCATAAGAACAAAAGTATACTACAATATTTCTTATTAAAAATTGCCTATATAATGTTAAAGTTATAAGTGTATAGATTTAATGGTTATCAAATAAAAAAATAAATATTTCGAAAGCAAAAGTACATACTTTAAATCTCTCTATCTTTTCAAATAACTGATATAACCATGTATTTTCACGAAATACGGACACCCTGTAAACACAACACTAAAATTAAAAAGATTAACATTTACATACAATACTAATATAAGTTACAGTAGTGAACACCAATAATCTTTATTTAGTGGCTTACCAGTGGATTTATTAACCCATTCGAGCCCTGTACAAACTAAAATTGTATATATAATATGTGTATGAACATAAATTATTTACACTAGATATGTTTACGAAATCATACAATATGCATATGCAAAACTTCTTCATACAGTTGTTTATAAAATATCAATATTTACACATTAGAAGGTAATTTAAAAATATTAAGCCAGGAAACATTTTATTTTTATTTTTATAAGTAATTATAACAGAAAGATATTTGTTAAATAAATAAGGATTATAATCTTCGTGCTTGTAACCACATTAAAAACCAGGAAAATTAAATATTGTCTGAACCTAGTTTAAATGTGCTATGACTTTAAACTCAAACCGTCAGTAAATCGGACAGTAATAAAAATTCTTTAACTACCATAAAAGTTTGATGGCTGCCACATAATGGGCTGTAAATTTTATGTGCCGGCTAAGACTTTAATATCTGCTAACAAAAATTATGCTGATGACTTCTAATACTTAACATAATATGACTTTAATGAGAATATAGGGTATATTATTGCTTACTAACTTTTATAATACGTAAAGACAGTTAAAAATATTGTAATATTTCCGAAGACGATAGTGATTGACGATTGTGCAGCAAACTGAAACGTATATGTACTATTGAGATTTACTACTTCAGATTTTTGAGTATCATTGAAAACATTGATTTTATTAATTTAAAAAAATATATCTAAGCGTGCTTAATTGTCTAAATAATTGTGTGTATATTAGCTAATTACTATAGATAATATTAGGCTTAAAAATTATTTACAGCGATACATTTCGCATTCTACAAATAATTTGTGTAACAAAGTCGAATTCAAGCATCCATTAAAACAACTACTTCCCTGACTAATATCCTAACGGCTATTGGCTAATACAATGAACTGTTTTATATACAGTAACATACTGTAAAATGTGTAGCTGCGCAGTCCTAACTGAATCTGGCTTTTACGTTAATTTCAAGGATGATGAAGTATCCTGCTGTGCTGTGATACACGAACCGCAAAACGTAATATTTCTCAGGAATACTATTAGCAGTAAACCAACTATTCGCAAATACTCAATTCTGTCTCATGTATTATATATATATTGTATTTCTATGTATTTATGTGAGAGAAAATAAACTATTACTATTACTATTACTCATAAACTAACTAAATTTTCATTGAGCATGGTCAACGGGATTCTAGTTCCCACTTACGGCTTGCCAAATTGTCAATCGAAGTTTTACTTAACGTAACCTTTACCTGGCATTTCGTCCTGGCACTGGTAAATCGCTCGATATTAGGCGCTCACTCTCCGCCAATTCCGTGTTACTGCAGACATGTTTAACAACCGTTTAGTATGAGGTCCAGCTAGTTGTTTTCCTCCTAACATGCAACAACTTTCAATCAATTCGATAATACCAAGTGACTAAAGTCCAGCATACGTAAAATGGTATGTCAGTTTCTTGACCTTATAAAACCATTTCATCTCACCTCACCCGCCGGTTTTCAGTAAACCTAGGAGTTTGGCCCCAGACAAACTTAAACTTGCCAAAAAGAAATTTGACAACTTACCCAAGTTCGGATTTAGCAGGCCTTCTTCGAGTTTCTGATCATCACCGTTATACTTAGTACCTAAAGCTGACGATTCGTGGAGACCTTGTGGGGCTACCGTGCCTTAAACAAAGTAACCAGTTTAGATAGATATATTTTACCCATTTTACACGATTTTACCTATAACTGCTGTGATTGCTATTATTTTTCAAAAATCGATTTAGTCAAAGCTGATCATCAAATTCCTATTTATTCTAAGGATATTTCCAAAACAACAATCACAACACTTTTTGGTCTATATGCGTATACACGCATGAGTTTTGGTTTGAGCAACACCGCCAAGACTTTTCAAAGGTAAATGGATTCAGTTTTGCGCAGCATTTAATTTCTCTTACCTGGACAATTTGTTGATCTTTAGTAAGAATGTACAAAAACATTTTTAACATTTACGCATTATTTTTCGACATTTAACATCATTTGGAATAAAAATTAATAATTCTAAATGCATTTTTGGGGCAACTAAATTAGAGTTCTTGGGACATACCATTACAAACTCAGGTATTAGTCCTTTATCAAGTAACGTTTACGCTATTGTCTTATTTCCAATGCCTACTACTCACAAAGCTCTTCAAAGATTCCTCGGTATGATACATTTCTATCACCTTTTTATAAAGTCTTGTTAAAAATGTCAACGGCCCTAACTCGTCTAGTCGTTGCCACTTCAGCAAACAAACAAGTTATTTAATCACCACAGAAGTTGCCCGCTTTTTCAACAATTAAATCTGCCTGACAGTACCGCGGGGCTAAGCATTATGGTAGACGCCTTAGATTCCGCTGCTGGTGCAGTTTTGCAGCAAACGGAATCTTCTGGATTTTTTCGATCAATTTCTTTCTTTTCCAAAAGTTAGAATATAGAACGTTAGGCGGAAGTTATTGGCGGTTTAATTAGCAGTAAAAAAATTACTACCTTGAAGGACGTGATATTATTGTTTTCACAGATCACAAACCTCTGATTTCCGCAATCATTTCTAATTGCAATCTCAAGCAGAGAGCATAGGCACAATGCATTTATAATGCAATTTACTAAAAACATAAGGTTCATTCCAGGTACAGAGAACAGCGTTATTGATACCTTATCCAAAGTCGAAATTAATTCTTTCGATGTACTTGGTATTAAAAAAAATGCATCAACTACAATTGCAAGATGACGAACTCAAAATTATTTTAGACAAAAATATCACCTTTCTTAAATTAGAACAATTCATTTCCCCCCGGCCTATCTATAACTATTTATACTGACGTTAGTTTTGCAACAATGCGTCCATATATACCCAAAGTGTGAAAAACCTAAATCTTAGAGTAGATCCACAGTTTGACGCACCCAGGAGTAAGAGCAACCCAATGTATTAACGCTGTTATTGTGTGTATCGGCCTGTTGATCCAAAATTTTACTGCAAAAGGAAATGTCACATCAGGAATCGTCTCGTCTCTTTTTTATGTGGGTCGATGGAGTTCTTGTGTCGGGGTTACCAGTTGTAGCGGCGCAGTTCTAACTGGATCTCTCTTCTACGTTAATCTAGAACTGCAAATATAGAACTGCAAAATGGAATATTTCTCAGGAATACTATCGTTAATTTGAGTAGATTATTTTAAATGATACGTACAATAATTTTGGTTGTTATTCTAAAAAAATCCAAAATGTATACATCATATTCCATCTTCATGGAAGTTTTCCTCTTGTATTGATTATCCTAATTTTCTTAATTTCTACGCTTAAGCATCGATAAGGTGATACCACAAATGCAACAAAGCAGGTAAAATTATTTGCAGGCCATTCGACTTTTACCGGTTTAAAACCTGAACAAAACATAAAATATATTAAAATGACAATACTTGGTCGTACAATATTTCAAAAATATTAGTGCAATACGCGATACATGTGGCAATGTACCACTAATTAGCTTTAAGTGCATTTTTTGTAATGAATATGAGATATATGAAATAAAAAATTATGTAAAGGGTGCAGTGTTTTTGGTGGTTTCTTTAAGTAAACTAATATATGCTTACAGTGATCCTTTTTAGAGCTAACTTCTTGTACCCAAACAAAATCTGTGCATCCTCAATTTAGCAATTTTAAAATATTGAAATTTCTTCTTTATCTATTGGCATGCGGTAAAAACTTTCTTTCTGCACTTTTTAAGGTAGAATTCCATGACCACATCAGATTTTGTTTAATCGATATAGGATATGACATAAAGTTGTATTATTTTAAATACAAATTATAGTTGGCCATGAATTCATTTGATCACATTTTTTATAAACTTTCCAAAAATGTATCATTTGTAATATTTCACTTGAATTATTTAGTTGAAGTTTATTTAATTTTTAATTAATTTATCAAGAAAGTCATAATAAAAATAAATAAATAGTAAATAGCAACAATATAAAACGTCAAATGTCTTCATTACCTTATTACTTTCACTTTATTTGTATATTAAAACAATAGATACAAATGTTGATTAGTTACATGAAATATGCTTTAAAAAAAGAGCTCTGAAGTATATATTAGTTTTTGTCTATCATTCATATTAATGGTACTTTACTTAAAAAACCATCGAAAATACTGCACCCTGTACATATCTATTCAAAGGTAATTAATATGATAAGTAAAATAACAAATATAATTAGTATTAACTTGGTAAATCAGTAAGAGAAATATGTATAATGAAAGAAAATTCTTTAAAAGGACTGTCAGCAGGGGCGGTATGGGTCTCTATAAGTTACCAGGGAATGAGAAGCCGGCCACCATATGTATGCGGACCCCAAATAATTTTCCACCGATGATAGGTTGAATAGCAAACGAAAACTGGTCCCTATACGTATACGGTCTCCAAGTTTCCACCGATGATTGGTTAAAGAGCAAAAAAAGGAAAACGAGCCCCCATATGTATGTGGCCCCCAAATTTTCACCGATAATAGGCGGAGAGCAGAAAAAAGGTCCTACATCGCTACTTATATTTATAATAATATATTTTGAAAATCCACCGGCCCACACAGGCCACGGCCCACTAGAGTAATGTCAGTAGCTCTTATGGCCAGTCCCCCTATGACTGTGAGTGTCAGAGTATTCAATTCTTGAAGATATAATTTTTTAACTGGGGAGCGCCGACAATTTCATGTATTTTGCCGCATATGCGGAACGCATGGAAGGCATCTATCACGCTCGGGCATTGAACAAGCGTGTATAATACGTAAAATTCAGAGCGTTCATCGGATAAAATAAATCATTTCTATAAGAATCGAATCGAATTGGAGATTATTTGTATATGTTCGTCAAATTTTGACTGAGTTTACCAAACACTTTTACGGACTTTCCAATGTTAAAGAAATAGTTTTAAATGTTGTGCATTTTTAATCATTCTTCGGATGATTATTTCAATATATAATATTTATGGATATTAATGCAAAGCGATTTTCTACAAAAATTTACTCATTGAAACTGTTCAACTTTATGAATTAATTACGGGATAGTGAATTATCTAAAATCAACGATGATTTATATTCCTACGTGATGATGCATGTAGAATACGATGGCATAAATTAGTAATGGGCAAAATCGAGTATCTTAAGCATCGATCAAGCAATGATCGAATCATTTGAAGTATCGAGCCAATCGATCAGAAGATTAGTGATAGGAATAATCGATGTATTTTAATGATCGATTAAATTAGTGATGGAATTAATCAAGATGTTTTATAAACGATAATTAGAAAAAATGTCTGGTGATCAAAGGTGAAATGCAAAAAAAAGTCTCACGCGACATTTTTCAAATATATTATCGTTTCTCTATTACTCCAACAACTACTGATAATCGCTTCTATTAGTACATACTAATTTTTTATTACTAATTAATAAATCGATTATTTCCATCATTACAAAAGATCGAGCTGATCAAGAAGATCGAGCCGATCGAAAAGATCGAGCCGATCAAAAAGATCGAGCATCTCGATTACTTCCACGGATCGAGAAATCGATCATTTTTTAACAATTTACTATCATCAGCGTAACAATAATACATACATCAATAATGATCATGTCGCTATATTCTGCTATTAGAAACACTAAAGTTTTTATTAATAAAATAATAACAAAACGACTAACAAACTAACATAAATCACCATTCACGCACTATTAAATTGACTTTGATCAAGACCATAATAAAATCAAAATTTGAACATTCTATTATGCTAATAGAATGTTTAAATTTTGACAATTACTTTGGCAATGGTTTTATTTACTGAAAATGGGGATTTCAAAATTTAAATTTTTAAAAATTTATAGTTTTTACAACAGAATCTCAGTAAGCACATAAAATTGCACAACTTTACCCACTTAACTGACTTCCTATCAGTAATAATAACAAAGTTATCCATAATAAACTTTATCGTTTATTTTAAAATTTGCTGTTTCACATATTGCAGCAATTTGAGAATTTTTGCTTAAAACGGGATTAAGAAAAACACTTTATTTTTTAACTTTAGTCCAATGTATTTTATACACAAAATTGAACATATAGGTAAAATGCTTTGTTTAAGAATCGTATCATTAATTTTGATTTTAGTACTGAAATAAGTATCGAAGAACAATATATGTAATTTATAAAATACATATGATGTTGATTGTTATAAAAAATATTTGGATTATTCTTCAATTTGTTTTCGGGAGAAAGAATTGTTCAGCAATGCGAAAAGCAATGTTCGTATATTCTTGAGTTCAAACAAGTAATAGGTTTCCTGGTTTTATTTTAAATACATTTAATGTTCTGCATTAAAAAATATTTTTCTAAACTAATGATTAGAAATAAAAATAAACCTTTAAGAAAACCTGGGTTATATTGTTGTTTTTAAGGAGGTTTGAAAAATAACACGATTGTTTATTTTTCTGAACAAAACATAAACCTAACTCAATAATCCTATTACAACATATGTTATTATTAATATAATAGACATTAACAATGTGTGTTATATTAATTTATTTTTGACAAAAAAATGATACGAGTGTGTAAAAGTTAATCTTGTTTAAATAGTTTACGCATAAAAATACTTTTCTAAACTCGAAATTTGACTATATGCGCCACGCGTATAGAACACTATAATATTGTCAAATTTATGTATATTCGAACTTCACTTAAAATCTGTGTTTTATACGCGTGGCGCATGAAGTAAAATTTCGAGTTTAGAAAATCCCAGAAAATTTGTCTCAGGTCGCTGCGCGACCCTCGACAAATTTTCACGGGGCTTTTCTAAACTCGAAATTTTACTTCATGCTTAGTCTGGAACTGGAAAACACTCTTTTAAAGCTTCAAACTGAACTCTTTTAAAAATCAACAAATGTTAGAAAATTAACAGCTGAAATAATTAAGAAAAAGTAATGTGATTTTATAAAAATAATGACATACCATGGAATTAATACAATTGCGGATATTCTCTGTTTTTTTTTTTTGTAAAGTTCAATTTAAAACTTTAAACAAGTGTTTTCCACTCCCAGACTAAGCATGAAGTAAAATTTCGAGTTTAGAAAAGCCCCGTGACAAATTTTCTGGGCTTTTCTAAACTCGAAATTTTACTTCATTCGCCACGCGTATAAAAGACTATAATATTGTCAAATTTATGTATATTTGAACTTCACTTAAAATCTGTGTTTTACACGCGTGGCGCATGAAGTAAAATTTCGAGTTTAGAAAATCCCAGAAAATTTGTCAAATTTTCACGGGACTTTTCTAAACTCGAAATTTTACTTCATGTTTAGTCTGGGAGTGGAAAACACTCGTTTAAAGCTTCAAATTGAACTCTTTTAAAAATCAACAAATGGCATGCGCCACACGTATAAAACACTATAATATTGTCAAATTTATGTATATCCGAACTTCACTTAAAATCTGTCTTTTATACGTGTGGCGCATGAAGTAAAATTTCGAGTTTAGAAAAGCCCAGAAAATTTGTCTCGGGTCGCTACGCGACCCTCGACAAATTTTCACGGGGCTTTTCTAAACTCGAAATGTTACTTCATGCTTAGCCTGGGAGTGAAAAACACTCGTTTAAAGCTTCAAATTGAACTCTTTTAAAAACCAACGAATGTCAGAAAACTAACAGCTAAAATATTTGAGAAAAAGTAATGTGATGTTATAAAAATAATGACATTTTTCTTGTATAGTGTAAATCATTTCGAAAACATTTACTTTAATCAAGTGACTACGATATCTGCCATTTTGGCATCCGCAGTTGTTGTTTTAATTCCATGGCATGTCAATATTTTTATAAAATCACATTATTTTTTCTTAATTATTTTAACTTAGAGAAACGTAAAGTGATAAACGTTAACACAAATGAATTCACATTTTTTCCCTCTACAAAATAGGTAAATACATTTTGTTTTTAAAATAAATAGGGTAGCCAAAATTTGAACATTTCAAAATTTACATGGGATTTCCTATGTTGCGTCCGCCAAGTCAACACGAGGTATATATAACCAAATTTTCCGGATTTTTTAAACTCGAAATTTTACTTTATGCATCTCGCGTATAAAACACTGTGTGATTGTGTGTGTGATTGTGAAATTGAAAATTGACTGCTAAATTAGTATTATAAGTAAACTGCTAAACCAGTATTAAAAATATACTGCTAAACGAAAATAATTTGAATTCCACAATATTTTAGTGTTTAATAACTAAATGTTTCATGTTTAATGTTTGTTTAAAGAAATTCCATTTAAAAGTATATAATGCCTAATACTAACAATAAAGTAAAAGTAATAAATAGATTAAAATATAAAATCACAAACAATATAAAAATAAAACAAATAAAACAGATAATCAGGCTATTCTAAATTTTAATTCTGGCTATTTAAAACGCTTGGTTTGTTTCACTAGTTTATATTTTCTCCGACTAGTTTCGACCATTGGTTATCTTCAAGGAGGAATGTGGAATGAGGGTTAAGTGAAAAATTAATTAAGCATATCTAAATTTTAGTTCGTTTCAGTGTTTTATACGCGTGGCGCATGAAGTAAGATTTCGAGTTTACAGAAGCCTGAAAATGTTCAGGCTTTTCTAAACTCAAAATTTTACTTCATTCTTAACCTAGGAGTAGAAACACTCGTTAGAAACTTCAAATTATACCAAACACTTATCATCGGCATATGTATACCTAAAAAAAATGCCCTGTATACTTACATTAGTATTACTATTATTAAGGAAAAATAGTTTGTTTAAAATAATTGGATTTGTTACAAATTCCAATGTTTAGCTAGTTATATCATACTTTAATATCATTATTTCCGCCTTATGTCTTCATATTTCCTCCGTTCTTGTATATGTGGGTAGGATAAACTACATAATTTTACAAAGCCTGCCCTGCGACAGTGTTCCACAAGATGACAAACGTATATCATTCTTTTTTCAGTGTGTCTCACATTGTGCCCATATCAACGAAATAAAGTCGACATTTCAATCCGCCATTGCCACCAACAACATTACCATAACACATCCTAAACTGAATATTGAATTTCCGGTATAGTCATGTTGCTTATTTTTCTAATGAAATCATATGAATGTGTTCTCTTTTAATAAAGCGTTTAATTCCGTCAAATGTGTTTTGTATCTCGCCCGTTTATATCACGGGGGGTTATAAGTGCAATAATAAATTAGATTAAATACCTTCAAATTCTAGCAATCGTACGACTGACCAAGTTAGGTTCAATAAGGAAAGCTATAAAGCCATTTCCGAATGCATTCAATTTATCTTTTTATTAAGGGCAGCTATATTTTTTTCCTGTGCGCAGATTGTAATTGGAACAGTTCCCCCTTATCTGAATTGCACGTTCCATCACGTGCCGTAAGTAAAACTTTCAACTTCCCACCAAAGGTAATAATGGATGTGAATTTGAGGACAGTACTGGATTTCTGAATCCCTACACGCACGCAAACTGGCAAGTGGTTCTAATGCGTTTCACTTATCGATTCGGGACGTTTGCCCATAATTTCCAGACACGCTTTTTTCGGCAGATAACGATTTCCCAAATGGGACACTAATTGATAGTTTAAGATGTATACCTTATATTGTCATTTTTCTATAATTCTTACATTAGGAACATGAAAATTTAGAAAACGATTAGCATCTTTAATCATTTTGTTATTATTAAATGCACTAATAACCAATTGTAATAAATATTTTAAAACTAGACGTAGTTGTTTACAAAAATCAACATTTTCATTTCATAAATTTCAATGTTCAACGATATAGCAGATTTAATTTGTAGAATTTGGTATTTACAAATAAATTTCTGTTTTGGCACGCATTTAATCGTAATCAGACAGTCCATAGTAAAAGAAAGAGCACGTTCGATAGATTGTAATTTATAAGAAGTAAATATGCGCATTGCACACTTTCATCCATACTATCTTCCTCCATACTTGACTTCTTAGCTTAGTTAACAAGCCATTTTAATTGAACTGGCAAGTGGTTCTAATGCGTTTCACTTATCGATTCGGGACGTTTGCCCATAATTTCCAGACACGCTTTTTTCGGCAGATAACGATTTCCCAAATGGGACACTAATTGATAGTTTAAGATGTATACCTTATATTGTCATTTTTCTATAATTCTTACATTAGGAACATGAAAATTTAGAAAACGATTAGCATCTTTAATCATTTTGTTATTATTAAATGCACTAATAACCAATTGTAATAAATATTTTAAAACTAGACGTAGTTGTTTACAAAAATCAACATTTTCATTTCATAAATTTCAATGTTCAACGATATAGCAGATTTAATTTGTAGAATTTGGTATTTACAAATAAATTTCTGTTTTGGCACGCATTTAATCGTAATCAGACAGTCCATAGTAAAAGAAAGAGCACGTTCGATAGATTGTAATTTATAAGAAGTAAATATGCGCATTGCACACTTTCATCCATACTTTCTTCCTCCATACTTGACTTCTTAGCTTAGTTAACAAGCCATTTTAATTGAAATAATGTCTTCTTGAAGTTTAATAATTGTAACAAAAATAATGTATGTTTGGTGTTCTTGCCAGGCGCGTGCCAGACTTTAAGAGCCTCCTCAGTGCAGTTTCGATCCAATGCTTAGGAATACTCTACATTTCAGACTATATCAAGCCTATATGTATATCTATTGATCTCTGGCCGTGGCGGAACACTGACACATTCAATTTTGATATTTGTTTCCTTTTATCACAGATTACTGCTCGCAAAGACTGCCTATTAATTAGATAAAACAAAATAGTTTCCACATGGAAAACTGACATACACATTTTTGATTTATTACATTCCAAACTAGTAAGTAACATTCATACTTTCTGTGAAAATCCCTTCAGTTAATTTGAAAAACTTATAGCAATATTATTCCCAGAGGCTCCTCTGGCTGGTTTCTTTTGATGTCGTAATCTAATTCTCTGTGTACCGCCACAAGAGGGATTATCGTTATCATAAGGAACTTAATCAAATTAGTTGTTATGTCGCAACTATGCAATTTACTTAATGAATGTTAAGGTCCAAACTATTTTAAATTGAATAATTCAGTTGAAATTTCTGACATATTCAAACTTGAAAAAGCAACATTAATAATTATCTACTTACTTTAAATAATACAATTGTACTATTCTTCCGATCTTAGTTAATCTATTTAAACACATTTTTTTATAAATACAATTAATCGGGCCGATTCTGTAAGCGAAATCTTAAATGTAACGTATATGTTATGCTTTAACCTTAAATATGTTTTAATTTGAAAATAAAAAATATCACGATACTTCGGCGGATTTCGGGTACAGCTGTCTAGCAGGAGCACCGCGAACGTACGGTGTGCAATGCATATAATATTCAATGATCAATCTGTTTAATTGGGATTTCTTCTTACATAAAAATATTGTTTCAATTTCAACTCACAAACAAAACAAGAAGCCCAAACGTAGGTAACTAAACCTAACCACACACACGAGGTAAACAACAGAAGAATGACAGAACCGTTGGTGCACTGTACGACATACATTCGGATTTTAAGTAAAGTTGGCTGGCCTGAGAACGGTCAACTGTACCAGAAATCCACCGAAGTGCCGCATATTTACATTTACAATTTATAAAATATTTCCATCATTTACAGCAAATGTGTTCGTTCTAGACATTAGATAATGCATTATATTTAGCAAATCAGAGCAATTAAATTCTTAAATATGTAAAACTACGGTACAGTAAGCCTCCAAACATAGCCTATTATATTCTCGCCCTTATGTACGCTGTTAAAACTGCCAATATTTTGACAGTTTTTTCAAAGTATGACTCACGTTTGAATTTTCCACTCATTTTTTGAAGTCATCACTTTCCGACCCTATTGATGGGTAAGCCATTTTACGCTCGAAATGACCCTTCTACGGCTGGCATACGCCCCCAGGGTGCCGCGAAATTCGCTCAAAATTTTGATAATTCTGAACGTCTTATCACATTTTCGTCCAACATAATCGTCCATCTATTTATTCCAAGCACCTAATATTACAAAAAATAGAATAGTTAGAAAACTATTAAAGCTACAGAAAAGTATAATGTCTGGATTTCAAGTATTTCGATTTACAACGTATTATTTGAAACATTTTTCGATATTGTCAAAATTTACCGAGATGAATCAAAAATTAACTTAACTTTTTTAAAGTGAGTAAGAACGAAGAGTTCTACGACAAAAATTGTATTTAAAATAAATGTTCATTTTGATTATCTACAATTTTCAATTTAAGCATTTTTAGATATGATCAATATTTAAGAAAATATTAAGAACACTAAGAGTAGAGTACCACTTTCTGTTTCCGCATTTTTATCAAAAGCTTTTCGAATCCGACGTCTGTAATAAAAAGCTTAAGTTTATCTTTAGCCGTTTTTGGTGTACAGCTTCCACAGAGACACAGGTAGACAGACAATTTTCAGATATGAACTTAATCACCTCAGGGGATCTCAAAACGGATATTTCCGCTAAAAAGTTCACAAAAACAATACTTTCCCAGTGTGTTACATACGGGGAATGTAAAAAATACCGATTATTTGCTGATTTTTACCAACAATTTGACACTACCCACTAAAATAAGAAACCAATTTTCCTATATACATAAAAACTTTAAAATACATTCTCTTCAAATTAAAAATTCATTTTGAACTCGCCGCCTCAAAAGTGAGCTTTCGAACACCGTTTTGACAACTCGAAAGTCGCATTTCCGGCATCACATTTACGACACGTGTCATGTAAAATTAATATCACGCACGCTAAACCTAAGTTGACAGCACTGATAAAGTTGACAGCTGAACTGTCAGTTTTAGTTGAATTATCATTTGATTATGGAATGTAGAAGTTGTAGATTTTTAGGAATGACAAATAATTATGTATTTGAAGAAGTTTGCGAAAAGTGTTATTGGTTTGAAGAAAACAAGTAAAGTATATTAGGTGCTGAATGAGTTTGTCATGAGGAAGAATGACAAAAAGTAATGTACACTTTTAGTTAATAACGTACTTGGTTAAGATTTCAGTGTTTATTGATTGACACTGCAAGAATTGTTTCGCCACACAGTGGCTTCATCAGGCAGATAAATAATGAACAAAAAGTAATGTATTTAAAGAAGTTTGCAAAAAGTGTTGTTGGTTTGAAGACAACAAGTAAAGTATACTAGGTGCTGACTTTGTAAGCTACGATACAGAGAGACAACTCTAACGGATTAGAAGAATATTTGCCGTAAGGTGTCTACGTAGGGAAGTGTGCCTAGGAAGAGAGAACATGATTATGGAGGTATGATACCTGTTTGCACTAATCTCCATTAAACTACCTACAACATAACCTATTCGGTGAATTGCAGTATGCTCATTTAGCGTAAGTGTGTGATGCTACCTAGGGAAATGTGCCTGAGAAGAGAGAACATGATTAAAGGTATGATAGATGGGTTACTCATACAATTAAATTGCGCAACTATTAAGCGTATTTTTAAGCAAATCTATTTTTCAAGTTTAAAAATAAAACTTGAAAAATTGCAAAAAAGAACAAATATTCACAACTTTCTTAATCAGCATTTTTGAGCATCGTTTTGTCGGTCGTGTCTCGGAACATCGGAATTGGCCTATTTAAATTAAATGTAGATTTGTACATGAGTGTATTAACCATTATTACTTCGCATAAGCATTTTCAGAATTCATTTTGAATATTGGAGCGTTTACATATCTATTATAATCAAATGTGTATTAATTTTGAAATGAAGAGAATTATTCAAAAAATGTATTTCTTACCTGAATCTTTTATTTATCCCCACTTCATTGTACTTAAACTGTTTAATTTTATTAAATTTATTTAGTGTTACACTTACCTCGAGAGTGTTAATATGGATTGTAAAGTCGACGAAGCATGATATGAAAAACAATTAACAAAAAATCATTTGAAATATTTGCCAATTTATTATTTAAATCGAGTGGAAGGTATCAATTTTTAAGAATTTGGGATTCATTACCCGAAGAATACCAACAGCACAGAGAAAGCAGGCTACCGTGTCTCAAGCACTTTAGTAGCGGTGGTCAAGTGGACGGTCCTCCGAAACCGAAGATCCGTTGTTTGAAGTGTATTTTGAAGTAATTGAAGGAATCATTTCAATTGATTAATCCCCTTACTATAAATACACTCCAAACAGGGAATATTTGGTTTCGGAGGACCGTCCACTTGATCACTGCTACTAAAGTGCTTGAGACACGGCCGCCTTCTGCGTGTTGTTGGTATTCTTCGGGTAATAAATCCCAAATTCTTAAAACTTGAATACCTTCCACTCGATTTTAATAAAGAATTGGCAAATATTTCAAACGATTTCCTAATAATTGCTTTTTATAAAATGCTTCTAAAGCCTCGTCCACTTTACAATCCATATTAACTCTCTCGAAGTAAGTGTAACACTATATGAATTTAATAAAAACAGATTAAGTACAAAGATGTGGGGATAAATAAAAGATTCAGATAAGAAATACATTACATTGAAGGAACCATTTCAACTGATTTACTCCCTTACTATAATAAAATACACTCATCAATAGAGCAACGCTAGGCCATAATGATTTAGAGCAACTTGTATATGAATTATGGATTCCATATTAGGCAATAATATTTGTAATATTATTTAGTATAATTAGTACCATTTGTATCTTATGCAGATAGAAAATAAAACATTTAGTATGATTTAGCGTGTTTTTTAAATAATCTCTCACGAATGCTTCCGCTCCCTTAACAGTAGAATTGTTGACCAACGCGCAACAATAATATACACTAAATATGCAGGATGTATATAAACGAATGATTTTTAAATTTCCCGCCTTTAATAACGAATCAATTGTATAGGCAACCATTTTTACATTTACCGTCATCAAATTGGCAGCCATTGTGTTTTAAACATAAATCATCCTGTGTTTTTTCTGGAATTTTCTTAATCTTATCAACATCTTGTCCTTATCTACATCCGGCCCTTATCTAACCGGAAACCGCAATCTTATCTACATCCAGCCCTTATCTACATCCGGTCTAACTAAAAACTGCAATCTTATATTATCTACACCGGAAGTCCTTGTCTTATCTATACCAGAAGTCCTTATCTTATCTACTTCCAGGAGCAACTACCTGCCCCAGAACCAGCTATTTCCCTCTACTACCAGTAATTGAAAAAGTCGGCAAATTTACAATTCCTACATCAAATGTAATTCACCTTATATATTCCATTTCGAGTTCAAATGATAAATCAGTTCTTCCGAGGACCTTAAAACTAGTAACATACCTTCCTTTATACATAATAATTTATTGTATAACATTCATTATTGATGCAAAAGGTATATGAGATATACGTAACAATTCTATGGTGAGATGCTACATATGAATTGCAAACAGGTTGTTGCTTATCAAATAGATGTTTAATATAACAATAAATATTCATATATAGTCAGATACAGTTATTTGCAAATGGGAAAGATTAATAAAATAAAACTAAATATAGTAATTAATCTAAAAGAAAAAGTTACTGAAAACTAAAAATATTCATTAAATTATTCAGGTACAGAATTATATTTCTTACCCTTATTTCTCAAGGAGGAATATACAGAGAGTTTTATGTAACATCGAACATGTTCAATGTTAATTTTCATACAAAGAATTTTACTTTTAAGTATACATATGCATACGTTGTACATTTTCCGACACTTGGTTTATTAAAAGAAATTAATTTGAAGCTTTAAACGAGTGTTTTCCACTCCCAGGTTAAGCATGAAGTAAAATTTCGAGTTTAGAAAAGCCTGAAAATTTGGCTTGGGCGCGTAGCGAAGCGGAGCGAAGCGGAGCGAAGCGGAGCGAAGCGGAGCGAAGCGGAGCGAAGCGGAGCGACCGAGCCAAATTAGGCTCTTCTAAACTCGAAATTTTACTTCATGCGCCACCGGTACAAAATATTGTCTCAATGTGAAGTTTGCGGTGTGTTTTAAACTTCGTAATATGTCAGTGTTTTGTACCGGTGGCGCATGAAGTGAAATTTCGAGTTTAGAAAAGCCTGTAAATTTGGTTTGGTCGCTCCGCGCTTCGCGCTAATAAGTTATTATTATTATTAAATTGAATTCTTAAAAAAAAATAAACAAGGATTATCTAAAGATTTACGACACACACGCTATAATTAGGACTTGAAAGAAAAACTGCCTGTATATATAATTTGTAGTGAAATAAGTTGAGGCGCTGACTGCAATTGATTGGCTACAATTTGTAATGATCATGTAGGCAACCCAATTTACAAATAACCTAAAAATTAAAGGTGTCAAATCGTATTGAATGCTTGGGTTTGACAAATCGAACATATGAAAATAAAGATTGAAAATGTTCGGTGTTACATAAAATTCTCTGTATACTTACTATATATTTACCATAATTAGATTAAAAATATTTCACAAGTTAAGTGAGGAATTAAATAATTATATACTGATTTATCATTGAAAATGTATAATAATGACAATTCATTTTTAAATTTTGTCCCCAATTTTTTTTACAAAAATAGTTTTTTTTTAAGAGTCAATTTCAATTTGTTTGAAATCAAGCAATCAACAAATTGACAAAAGACAAAAATGTAGGGGTATTTGAACATGTAGTGAAAAGTTTCAACACAAATAAAGATAAAGTAAATTCGAAATATTTAAAATCTCAAGTAGAAAAAAAAATAGTATCTCAATGAGTACATGTAAACAACATAGTTAGGTGAAACTAACCGTTTGGTAAACTATATGAAGTTTCTAAAAAAAAAAAAACAGTAAGTGAAACCTTTAGTTATAAATTATTCACAAAATGAATCATCTCTTAAATTTCAATTGAGTTTAAGTTGATTTGGATATCGTCATGATGCTATAGCTATAAAATATTTTCATATTAGAGAAAATTTAGATATATTAATTATTCGTTTAATCACACATTTAAAGTGTGCTTTATTTGTTATTATATAACATATGACAGATAATATGAAAATGTAGTCATATATTTACAAATAAAATTATTTCTACCGAACTAAAATCCCACTTAAAAAAATGCGGTAAAAATCTTCCAAAACAAATCTTCTAAATTACTTAAACACCTTGATATATTTTCGGATTTTTTAAAAATTATACTTACAAATCCTAAAGCAAATTGCTCGAATTTTAAAACCACACGATCTGGTTAGGCGAACTAAACATTTTAAAAATTACATATGTTCGAAAGCGTAAACGCCATCGAATGCCCATTAGCTTAAGTAGAATTGCGTTCAGTACTTATTCATTCACCGGATAACTATATACGCGTTTTAGACTTCAACGCCATCATCAGTATAGTCCCTACCCAATCCTTGAAGAGTACTGAGCATCTTTGACCATTTATTATGGCCCGTGCAATTTACATATGTTCGAAAGTGTAAACGCCATCTAATGCTCATTAGCTTCAGTAGCAATAGCTGGCAAACTAAATGTTTGTATACAGCAACTGTTCGTCCACAACAGGGCTTTATTTTATAGAATACAAATATCAGGAATATGAATTTGTGTTCAATACTCATTCATTCACCAGATAACTATATATACACGTTTCAGGCTCCAACGCCATCATCGGTATAGTCCCGAACCAGTGCTTGAAGAATACTGAATATCGTTAATCATTTATTATGGCCTGTGCAATTTACATATGTTCAAAAGCGTAAACGTCACCTAATGCCCATTAGCGTAAGTAGCATCGTCAATAGCTGGCAAACTAACCTTTTGTATACAGCCCTGTTACGGAAGAACAATTGCTGTATACAAATGTTTAGTTTGCCAGCTATTGACGATGCTACTTAAGCGAATGGGCATTAGATGGCGTTTACGCTTTCGAACATACGTAGATTAAACAGGCCATAATAAATGGTCAAAGAAGTTCAGTATTTTTTACGCACTGATTCGGGACTATACTGATGATGGCGTTGAAGCCTGAAACGCGTATACGGTTATCCGATTAATAAATTAGTACTGAACACAAATTTATATTCTTCATATTTTAAAAATGTATTAGGGTAAGATCAAACTTAGGCAGTATATTTTAAACACTCTCGTTAGAAGCTTTAAATTGAACGCTTTTATAAAAACGAATTCCTGCAAATTTACCAAATGCTGTAATTATCGGGATATGTATACTTAAAAAAACATTGTATGTATTATATGTTGTAGATTACAACGTTTCAGATTAAAGCGTAACTTAAACTTGACCTTAAAAAGTATAGAAAGTGAGTGTGGCCTATACAAAAAAACAGTGTTTTATACAGGAGTCGTCCACGAAGTAAAATTTCGAGTTTAGAAAAGCCTGAAAATTTGGATTGGTAGCTCTGCTTCGCTATGCGATCAAGCCAAATTGTATGGCTTTTCTAAACTAGAAATTTTACTTCATGATTAATCAAGGAGTAGAACCACTTTATCTAGCTTTAAATTGAACCCTTTAATAACATTAAGGAATTCCTGATAATGTACAGCGTATACATCGGGATATTCATACTTAACAGAAACATTCTTGTGTTACGTAGAATAAATGTATTTCTACGAAATGTATCAACACATGTTTTATGCAATACAGTATACAAAAACTGCATGCATATAACATAAATTCCATATGTAGGTCGGTAATATCGATTATATTTTTTATGTAAATAAAAATAGAAAAATGTGTAGGCGCAATATAATATTTTTGGATTCATATGAGAATCATTATAATATACATAGAGAGAATTTTTCTTCTATGTATACGTTTGCATAACTTTTTTTTTTATAGTTCAATTTAAAGCTATAAACGAGTGTTTTCCACTCCCAGATTAAGCATGAAGTAAAATTTTGAGTTTATAAAAGCCTGAAAATTTGGTTTGGTCGCGTAGCGCTACGCGACCAATCCAAATTTTCTGGCTTTTCTAAACTCGAAATTTTACTTCATGCGCCACGCGTATTCAACACTATTAACACTGAATTATTGTTAACAAGTGAACTTCAATTAAAATCAGTGTCTTATACGCGTGGCGCATGAAGTATAATTTAGAGTTTAGAAAAGCCTGAAAAACCAAAAGAACAAATTTTCAAGCTTTCCAAAACTCGAAATGTTACTTCATGTTTAGCCTGGTTGTGGAAAACGAACCTTTAAAGCTTCAAATTGAACTCTTAAAAAATAGCGAATATCTAAAGATTTACAATATATAATTAGAGTATGTATACTTAAAAAAACTCCCTGTATATGTAAAAGAAAAAAAAACAACATAAATGTTGATTTTAACGTGTTTTATTATAGAAAAATACAGGGCATGTTGAAATAAAAATATGAAAAATGTGTAGCTACAATATATTATTTTTGATTCGTATGAAAATCATTTTAATATACATACAGGGAATTTTTCTTTTAAGTATACATATGCATACGTTTTTTTTAATTGTTCAATTTTATGCTATTAACGATTGTTTTTTTCACTCCCAAACTAAGCATAAAGTAAAATTTCAAGTATAGAAAAGCCTGAAAATTTGGTTTTTTGTTTTTCAGTCTTTTCTAAACTCGAAATTTTACTTCATGCGCCACGCGTAGTAAACACTATTAACACTGAAATATTGTTAATAAGTGAACTTCAATTGAAATTAGTGTCTTATACGCGTAGCGCATAAAGTCAAATTTCGAGTTTAGGAAAGCTAGAAAATTTGGTTTGGACGCTCCGCATCGCGGAGCGTCCAAACCAAATTTTCTAGCTTTCCTAAACTAAATGATTTTACTTCATGCTTAGCCTGGGAGTGGAAAACACTTGTTTATACCTTCAATTTGAACTCTTAAAAAATAACGAATATCTAAAGATTTACAAAATATAATTAGGGTATGTATACTTAAACGAAAAACTCCCTGTGTATGTAAAAGAAAAATACAACATAAATGTTGATTTCAACGTGTTTTATCATATAAAAATACAGGGCATGTTAAAATAAAAATAGAAAAATGTGTAGGTACAATATATTATTTTTTGATTCTTATGAAACCTTTATAATATACATACAGGGAATTTTTCTTTTAAGTATACATATGCACACGTTTTTTAAAATAGTTCAATTTGATGCTATAAACGAGTGTTTTCCTTTCCCAGATTAATCATAAAGTAAAATTTCGAGTTTAGATAAGCCTGAAAATTTGGTTTAGTCGCGTAGCGAAGCGGACCGTCCAAACCAAATTTTCATTAAACACTGAATTATTGTGTCATTTGAAATCAATGTTTTATACGCGTGGCGCATGAAGTAAACTTTCGAGTTTAGGAAAGCCTGAAAATTTGGTTTGGACGCTCTGCTTCGCGAAAATTTTCAGGCTGTCCTAAACTCTAAATTTTACTTCATGCTTAGCCTGGGAGTAGAAAACACTCCTTTAAAGCTTTAAATTGAACTCTTAAAAAATAACGAACATCTAAAGATTTACAAAAATATAATTAGGGTATGTATACATAAAAGAAAAACTCCCTGTATATGTAAAAGAAAAGAACAACATACATGTTGATTTCAACGTGTTTTATTATATAAAAATACAGGGCATGTTAAAATTTAAGGAAAAAATATTTTGCATAAATATTGAAAACAACACAACATACATATTTTTAAACGTTCCACAACAAAAGATAATGATCGCGTTCAGGGAATATTTCGACTTCAGCGGTGTAGCATAAAGCGCTTCGACTTCACAGAACGAACAATATATTAACGGCGCCATTTAAACCGCTGTAAAGCTTGAACAGTGCTCCAGCAAAAAAAATATATTCTTCACCGCTTGAGAAAAGCGCTGCAGCGCCACAGATAAAGTGGGAACGTTCAATAATTCCACTTTAATAATGCGCCGCATTTAATACTTAAACAATCATATAAAGTAGAATACAAAGCAATCAAACTAAAGAATTATATTGGTGTAAAAATTCAGAATTGTCGTTTTGAGATAATTGAAACGTATTTAATGCCTAGTTTCGAAATGTTAATAAATTGAACACTTCGTCAATTGAATCTAATATTTGTTGTATATTAACCAACAAAATCGATATTTGAAACTAACGAATAAGACAGTATCTGTTTTATTCTACGCATAAATTGAATCGCTTAATGTACACGTAATATGTAGACAAGCCTACCTTTCTAGACACATATTTTTAATGTTTAATTAATTTCTCACTTAACCCGTGGTGACACATGTTTGAATCTAATACTGGATATTTAATTAAAACACTTGGTGTGTTTCACTGATTTATATTTTCTCTGACTAGTTTCGACTATTGGTCATCTTTCACATTCCTCCTTGAAAAAATATTTTTAATTTTTATGTAAGAGCGAATTAGTGTATTAATGCAGTATTTGTCGATTAGGGGTATATATTTCGTTTAAGATTAAAGCGAGTAAGAAAAAAATTCCGGGCATAACGTTAAACAAGTGTTTAAAATAACAAAAACAAAATCGATATTATTTTCCGTCGCTATCTGTAAAACGCCCTGTGTAAGTATATTTCCATAATTACTTTAATCTGCTTGCCTTATTCCAATTGGGTTCTTTATCGCTTTAACATCAAGTGCCGATGATTTTGCTTTTATTGCTTTCTACGAAGTGCTGCATGAGGTTTACGGTCGCAGGAAGCATTGTCGGGGTAGAATCTGATAAGCAAATCAATCAACGTTTTCACTTTGTAATCGAAAACAGGAAGGGCGCCAATATTTGTATTTTATGGTTGTCAGTAGATTGAAAGCATGCAAATTGCGAAGAATATTAACATTATACAAAATATGGACATATCTTTAAACAGATATAGTCAATAAATAAGTATATTTTCGTAACAATAAAACATGATTTCAAACTTTAATTAAAATATTCAGGATGGGTATATACATAACAATGACAAAACCAAGATTGAAAAAAATTATAATAATTGATATTTCTGCAAAACGTTTGCAATATTGATATCAATGAATACCAATAATTCCAATGACTGAATATTTAAATGGAACATCTCGATGTTCGTAAACGTGTTATTGTTATGTCTTCAGACATATAGTTTTATAACAGTACTAACGTTTTCCGAGTTTAATAATATGGTTTATAAAACTAGTGTCACTAAAATCCTTATCCTAACTCTATCGTTTATTTAGGAAATAGTGCAGTAATACGGTTTTAATTTCAGATATAATTGCACGAACACTATTTCCCAACTAGCATTAAAACGTACTATTATTGACCTTCGATTAACTCATAAAATACTATTTCACCAAATAGGTCAGGGGTCGGAAACCTTTTACATATTAAGAGCACGTCTTAATATTTTAAATAATCTTAGGACGCAGTTTATATTATTATTATTATTAATATTGATATATTAAACATTTTTGTTCAGGCATTTTACCAGAAAATTAACTAGAGATATTCGAAATTTAAACATGTAACAAGTATAACTTTTTACAAGACTCTATCTTTTAAAATGGTATATGGTATACAGAGTGTCAGATTAGTGCGTTCTCGGAGGACAGCTCGACTCACATTAATCATAGCAAAAACGTTTCTTCATCCAAGTTGCTTGGTTTTAAGAGCTACATAACCTAAAAATATGTTTATACATACAGGATGCTCCATAATGACAGTAGCGGGTGCAACTTACTTATTTTAAATCGATCACCCTATATATATTATTTGGTTTTGAATTCCTCATAAAAATTGCATGTCATTTATTAAAAACATTTGGTCTAAGTGATACTGTTTTGGAGTTATTTGAAATGTATCGACAAAAATGACGTTTGCAGTGGTTTCATGAACCTAAAATATCTCTAAAACTAGATGAGATAAAGAGTTGCAATTTTCATCATTCTTTTGAAAATAGAGGGCGAGTTGTTGCGCTTAAGTTATTTAGCTACGAAATAAAAATATTCGAATTTCTAGATTATTAATCAAGAGTAACTTGATTTTTTTAAATGGAAGCATATACTTTTTTTTCATACCAATCGACTCAAAATGAATTTCTGTTTTGATTAGGTTTATCGCTTTTATCCGTAACTTTAACGTTTTTAATATAAATATATATCATCTACAGATAAAACAATATAAAAACGAATTAGAATTAAAATCGACTTTCTGCAAAAATTTAGTCTCGCTGAGACTTCTCCAAATATTCATTGAAACAATTACTTGCAGAAGTCTTAACGAGACTACATTGCAGAAAGTCAATATTTATTTTAATTAGTTTTTATATTTTGTAAATATTCTGCAAACTATTAGCAAATTCAATTTTTCTTTAGGATATAAAACATCATCAAAATCGAAAGAACATTTCATTTTGAGTCAATTAATGTATAAGAAATGATATAGTTACATTTAAAATAATCAAGTTACTATTGATAAAAAATTTTAAATTCAACTATTTTTATTTCGTAGCTAAATAACTTGAGCGCTACAACTTTACAGCTAATGGCAAAAACTGCTACATAATAGCTTATTTAGTTTCAGAGATATTTTACGTTTATGACATTGATAAATGTCAAATAACTGAAACGATAAGACTTAGGCCGAATATTTTTAATAAAAACCAAATAATATACAAGGTGATCCATTCAAAATAAGCGAGTTGCATCCTCTACTGTCTTTATGGTGCACCCTGTATATACAAAATATGGTTAGGTTGCAGCTCTAAAAACCAAGCAACTCGGGTGACGAAACTTTTTCACTATCTAACTAACGTGAGCAGAGATATCCTCCGAGAACGCATTAATGGGTGTCCTGTATATCATATCTATTTCAATATCCACAACATAGTCTATTTAAATATCTTGCCTTTATTTGGTCGTCGTTTTCCCTTCGATCATCCTTTTATTTGAATATCTACATTTTAGTTGTTTTTTGACTAAATATTATTTTAAAGGATAAAGGAATCTAAGTTGGGTCATACATTTGTGTTTTATAATTGTTAATTAATAGAATGTTAAATTTCAAATATCTGAAATTATGTATATTTAAATTATAAAAATCATATATTCCATTATGTTTCATTTGATATTTAAAACAGATTTAAGTGCCAAATAACACTTTCAAGCTAAATGATTTATATTTATATTACCTTTGTCTAAGTTAGAGACTAATAAAAAAATGTACAGTAATGAAAACTAACAACGTTCATTAACTACTTCTAGTAATTGCAATAATTATGCGTAATGTTTTCTATTACAAGATATGAAAATTAATATTTTAAAACGTTTTGACAATTTCGAGGTTTAAATCGTGTCTGACTGCTTTTTGAGATATTCTAAGTTAAATACTGCATTTTTTCCATTTGTAAGCAATATAAAAAACTCGAGGTTTTATGTTTTAATCTAATTTTAAAGTAATACAAATAACAGTGTACAATGCGTTCACAACGTCAGTGAAATTAAATCTTAATTTTATTGTTTTGTCCTTAAACTACTTATATTATAGTTCACCATAGTTTATTATATTATTATTTAAAACCTTAGAATATTACACAAATAGTTAGTTATTATTGCCCTACATAAAAACATAATTTTGCATATTGTAATTTTCGGACTGGACATGGATATATTTTTCAATTTAAAAAGGTTGATAAAATCTTCCAGTAAAATAATATTTTATTTCTACGTAATTGCGTAACTCATTGCTGAATATATATTCAGATTAGTCGGTTGTTGGTTGCGTTTAATTACAAAAATGTATGACGTCATTAAATGGGCACAGCGGTAACGGCTCCATTTTCATGTCTGAAATAAAAATGTACAAAAAACGCAATTAGGACAAAGTGAACAACGGAGCACTAATTATTATTTTTTGTTGACTTTGCTTAGCTTTGTAATTGGTAATAATTATACGCATAATGAATTCGTAATTAAATCTTTTGTGGAGAAATCTGTGCAAAATCTTATTTAGTCCTAGACAAACGTGCCAAAGAAATGTTCTCATTAATTTGATAATAAATAAAATATGTATTTTTACTTTTCCCTGTATCTAAAACAAAGTATTGTTTTCGCGAAAATGTTCAAATCAAACATTTTAGTGGATATATTTTTTTATTGTTTATTATTATGTATTTGCTCTCTGTTGTTTATCAATATGACTTGGAACACTGCTGATGTTATTTTTTAGGAAATGAAGTTAAGTTTCAATACTCGATTCTTCCTTGTGGAAAAATAGCTGGTAAATTCATTAGTTATTTTAGATGTAAGACGTGCCATTTCAATTGACATGTGCCTTAATAACTCTTTGCTGGTAATACCGTCCATTATAAGGATAAATTAAATGGCAAGAAAATGATCAAACAATTAGGGATAAAGGATACTATACTCATACGAGTATGTAGTAGTTTTCGGTTTCATTAAATTGGACCAATTTGAGGAAAGAAGAGAAACTGTTCTTTATAATGTAATTCTAATCCTTAAATGAGCATTACGCAATGGTCAGAAAGCTTTTATTACATCGAGAAATGAACGAATAAACCAGTCGTAAGAATCAAAATAATATAATATGAGTTTGTATACACAACAATTATAACGTAATCTTAAATGATATAAGCACCTTAAATTTACCTATTTTGGATACGAAATAGGCTCAAATAATTGAGCCAACTATTTCGGCTGATTATGTTAAATGTAGTTGGAATATACTAACAACAACGTTGAAGTGTGTAAGAATAAATAGATTTTACGTAAAAAGGCGAATAAATATTGAATCCGGTATGATACATGCAGCTTAAATCTACATCATTGAAAAGACACCTGACAAACAAATGCACAACAAAAGCAATAATCTGTTGCAGAATTTGCAAAAGCTTTGTCATATCTGGAGCTGTGTTCTCTCGGCGAAGTCCCTTTATATAATGTGAATAATAAATATCCAATAATTTGATTCCGTTTTAAATACATTCAGTTTATTTTATGTTTAACGTTTAGTTTTATTGTTTCTCATTAGCATACTACGAGGGTCATTTCATTAATAATGCTGCGGAGTTAAGGACGCTCCGATAGTGATTGTTACGGAAGTTGTAGTTTAAGGCTTGAGGAAAGATCCAGTGTTTGTTTTATCGATAGGGTCTTTTGTTTTTTAATAACGCGAGTTAGAAATGAAGCCCGCGCCGGTCTTGGGTACTGTAACTATTGAGGATCAAAGTTTAAAGTGCTGAAACGAAGATTTTAAGTTGAAGGTCAAGCTTTGTTGCATTAAATTATCACTATTGATGAAATTTGGGTTTGAGACTTTAAATCAAAGGTAAAGTCACAGTCAAACAAGTGAAGAGTCCAATCATCTCCACGTCTAAACGCATTTCTGTGAGTTCAATCTAAGGTCAATTAAATGATGATCTTTGCTTATGATTATTATGGACTTATCATGACAGACAGAGTTTCATGTGGATGAAGTGGCACAGCAGTATATTATTGCATTTCATTCAATACAGAAACCGACCTCAGTTGCTCGAGGCTGGGCCACTCATTCTCCACATCAACTCACGCCCGCACATTGCCAATGTCGTAAATGAATAGCTGTGCTATTACAGTTGGCAAGTGTTACCTTATATTTCTGAGACGAATAACGATGTCCTCGTATAGGTTGTTGTTTGTCAAGTCAAAGTCTAGTTGACTTATGTCAAGACTGTAACATAAGTCAACTACACTTTGACTTGATACACAACTTTTACGAGGACATCGTTATTCGTCTCAAAAATAGCTTTCTTTCGCTCGAGCCCATCGTCAGATGAAGAAAGATGGCGTATTAGATAGTATTGTAAAGCTTTCCATACGTTAAGACTCGCTCATTGAGAATCAGGGATATTATGTTGAAGGATTATAAAGAGATTACATTAAAAAAATAAACATGTACAAAAATACAAAATTATGTGCATTATTTATGGAATGACCCTCGTATAAGATAACACTGTTAGTGCAAGGGTGGTGTATATATAAAGCTAGTTTATAAAGTACAACTTGGAAAATTAATTTCGAACATTTTCAATATAATAAAGATAGCTTGGCATTTATACGGTACGATAAATGCTAACTCACAATATATGACTGATTGTAATAAATTTAGTGGCAATCAACAGTATACTGTGAGTTATCAAATTGTAATAAATTTAATAGACATGCCATTATTTCCCTCTTTAAAATTATTATCGTATGTTTATTTTATTTAAATAAATGAAACCTATTTTTGCAGGAATTCAAAAAATAGACAACAAACTTGTAATCCGTAAAGAACTAATTTAAATATGATTTTCAGCCCGTTTTACTGGCTTATTCCTTTTTAAACAGTATTTCTGAAAATAGACTTATATTTATTAATCAATTTAATTCAGTTTGGCGGATGCTTTGTTTATGAAATATATTTTTCTAAAACGACGATTTGTTACTCGAATGTAAACTAATATATACCTTCAAAATAAAACCGCCTCAAGCTAACATTTTGCAAATAGACTTGATGACAAATTATTTTTTCGAATTACATTTTTCTTTAAAATTAAAATTAGATGTACTTCTCTTTTATAATATACCATTTGTTTTTCTTTATTTTTTAACACCCTCTATAATTAAATTAAGTTTTCATAATACTAATAACATTTTTAAGTCTAGTAAAACTTTTTTTAAAAAATTACTTCTGGTCAAAAAATAGAAAACATACAAGTTTTATTTACCGAAATCTAAAATAAAACCGTTTCTGAAACAATTTTATTGAAACGTTTTTTTCAATCCAATTCGCTTAATATAATATCAACTAAAAAAGTGTTATTGGTCAGTAATAAAAAAACTACAGCATCTATTTTACCGAATTTATGGATTTCAACATAATACAACAAATACAGATTTATTTCTTTTTAGTTAATGCCGGTTTTACAATAGATGGATAAATGTCTATACACCATACCTGCCGAATTAAAATAGCGCAAGTTCAAAATCTATTGTAAACATAGAATTGAGTTCTAAATAAAACTGCGAACATAAATAAATGGATTCGCGCTGTTTAATACTTTATTATTAACAAATTGAAGAAAAACCTTTTTAAAATGTAAGTTCCAACTTCACCCAATTAACTATAGTAATGGTTTATTAGACGATGCGCTTATTAGTTTTGTTGATTTCTATGTTATTATGTCTTAAATGTAAATACAAATAACCGCTCCGGTCTTGCCTAAGTATCGTTGAATTCGTAGTGTTGTATATTTAATTTTAAGCCTTTCGGTCCCTGACGGCATTTGCCACCATTAAAATTTGGTAAACATACTGAGAATTTTTCTTTTAAATATACATACATCTATGCATGAGCTGTAACTTTTTCGATAATCGTTTGTTTTTTAAAAATAGTTTAATTTGAAGTCTTAATCGAATGTTTTCCACTCCTAGATTAAGCATAAAGTAAAATTTACGTCACGTAGCACGTAGCGCTACGCTATTAAACCAAGGCTTCACATAACTCGAAATTCTACTTCATGCGCCAAGCGTATAAAACACTGATTTTAGGTGAAGTTCAAAATATTCTACCAAAGCAGGATACTAAAAACGTGTATTCTGAACATCACATCATATCAGTGTTTAGTACGCGTGGCGCATGAATTTTTCTTTATGCTTAATCTGTTAGTGGAAAACACTCGTTTTAAAGTTCAATTCGAAATATTTGTAAAAACAACTACCATCTGAAGATTTACAGCGTATACAGTAAATTGAGATATATATACTTAATAGAAACATTTTCTGTATATCTGAGACAGTAATAAATAATAAGCAGTGATCAAAACATTTGTCTGTCACCAGACAAATTCCAGGGGTTAATTTTGCTTTAAATATAAAGCTTTTTAAATAGACATTTATTAGCATTTAATTAGAGAGAACGACTTCTTTACTTTAAAATGTTTTTAGCTCTTGATACATCCCCACACAACGTGTCGCACAATAAATTATTTAAAGAATAAATTGAATAAAGAAACACACTCACAGCCCTATTTGCATGGATTGATCAGCTATGTGATTTTTTAGCGACCTTAATTTAACTGCATGCCATTATAAAACTTCCGAAAAATGGAAAATTTGGCATACCAAAGGACTGAGCATTCATAGGGGTCTGTTTTTTATTGCTGAGCGTATATTTAAAATTACATATGTGCCACCCATTAAACCTGTGGTATCTAGATTATACACGTTTATATCCCGGACACACATATGCCATAGAGAACAGAACATATTAAAATCGCCAACACCCACACCGACCCCTGGCCCTGGAATGTTGTTTTTATCTCCAACTTCTACAAATAACTACTTTATTCTTCGGCTCACCAGCACTATGCAATTTATCAATGTCCCAATGGTCACTGACTAATTTATGAGGATACGGTTTGGGAATAAGTCTGTGTTCTCGGGCACATAATAGATGTATTATGTCGAATTAACCGCCTTATAAGTTTGCTGCAGGATTTCTTTTAATACTAAAACCCTATTGGTGATGTTCACTCTTGTAAACAGTATAGTACCTTAATAGATTATACTATTATAGTAACAACTTATTACTTTCATGGTTTTAAGTGTTATGGTTAATTAATATTGATGTCTAAAGCATAGCTCTCTGAAGAAAATTTGCCAGATCCCCTCAGGACTGTTTCATTTCAATATACATACCGAAGAATTTCCGAAGAAATCTATTGATTTTTGTAAACTTTTCAGCATTCCATTGTTGTAAAGAGTAATAAGAAATTAAAGAAATACATTTTTCTTGCTGTAAAAATGTATACATTATATTTGCAACCTGTATTTAGATATGTATCAATTTAACTATTTTGGGTGTTTGAACTTAATTAAAAAGAAACAAAGTTATAAATGTTTCTTTTCAATTAAGTTCAAACACCCAAAATAGTTAAATTGATACATATCTAAATACAGGTTGCAAATATAATGTATACATTTTTTTAGCAAGAAAAATGTATTTCTTTAATTTCTTATTACTCTTTATTGAACAATCTTGTGCTTACTCTCCCCCATATGCAAAACAAAGGGAAAGTATTGTTTTAAATCAAACATTTTAGTGGATATATCCATTTTGTGGTCCCCCGAGTTGATTAAGACCATTTTTGAAAAAATGTCTATCTGTAATTCTGTCCTTCTGTAATTCTGTCGCCACGATAAAGTCTAAACCGATGAGCTGTTAAGGGGACTTCACCGCCTATATGATACTATAAACTTAAGCTTTTTCTTACAATAATAGTATTCGATCAACTTTTGTTAAACATGCGGAAACCGGAAGTAGTGATCATATAAAAAAATGTTAAGAAAAGTTGTAGATAATCGAATAATTAGCATTTTATACACTTTTGTCGTAGCTCTTCTAGTTTTTTGTTTAATATTTTTGTAAATATCTGTTTTTTTTTTTATTATTTGAATTAATTGTTATAACTCAGTTAGCAGTGATAATTGTGTCGGTAGTTTGACATTGACATGATTAATATTTTGTGGAAAAGGAAACCCATAAGTGAGGTGTACGAACAATGTTTTACAGAAATAAGAAGAATACGTTCAAATAAACTAAGGTAGGTGAACTTCTGAAAGGTATTGGTTTCAAGTATCTAACCAAATTTTATCAAACCCTGCTAGTTGTGATTCAACATTTAATGTGTGCAATCTGCCACTGCACAGTGGTCCCAAATGCGGAAAATATTGCCAAAATATGAAAGACTTATCCAAAGTGAATGAAAATTAGTATACCGGGCTTTTTGAGGTCACTGATTAAGAATCTGAAGTTAAAAATTTGAAAAACAAAATGGCGGATTCAATATGGCGTACAAAAATTATAAAAGTTGTCATATTTTCATGAACATTCGAATAGAAGGCTAAAGATCGCTTATTAAAAACATGTAATTACAAATTTGAATAACAAAATGGTGGATCCAAAATAGCGGTCAAAAATGATAAAAATTGTCATACTTTCATGATATTTTGGATATAGGGTTTTTCGTGGTCGTTGACTAAGAATCTGAAATTTATAATTTAAAAAAAAAAATGGCTAAAAAATTATAATCACCATAATTGTTTAATGACATTTCGGATATAGGGTTTTTGAGGTCACTGAGTGAGCATCTAAAAATGCACAAAACAAAAATGACAGATCCAATATAATAAAGTCATTTTTTAAAGAGACACTTATTGTTAATATTATTTAATATAAAATATATAACCATATTTATAAAAAAATACATAAAAATTCTTCATCTGAAGAATGAGAGGATTTTGTGGTAGTCCAATAAGACGCGCAGTGGTTTCGTGCCCTAAGTAAGGCGGCCTTAATTGGCAAATATTGTGATATGCCTTCAAACTCATTATTTTTAAGTTAAATATATGTGTATAGATCATGTGAAGTACTTTTTAAAAAAAAATCAACTGCAAAAAATAATTCATAAATTATTAAAATATAATAAATAGTAAAATAATAATATCAAAAATCTAATGTTCAGCACTACTTAATAAATTAAACATTTAATAAATGTATGACATCCTTAGATAACTTCTTACAAGACAGTTTTATAAAACCAGTAATATATGGGTCTGAGTTAAGAAGAAGTCTAAAAGATCGATATTAGTCACGAGGCGTGACATTTTTAATAATTTAATATTTTTATTTGTCACTCCCCAGTGTCTTCAGATAACTCGCCTATAAGTAGGAATACATGACCCTCAGGCCCATGAATAAGTACTAAAGCAGGAAGATTGTACCAGGGATATTTCCTAAATTTATCCTTATTTATGCTATAGCTTAATGACAAGTAATTGAGCAAGGTGCTCCATAAATCAATGATATTTTATAAGTTATACAGAAAGGTAGGATTGGCGTAAGGTTTCCTAGCAGTATTTCCATCACTTGATGTCCCACTTCCACAACATTGTGGTTTGTAGAAAATCAAGACTAATTTATCTCTATACTGACCTTAGATACCTTTTTTCTTTGTGCAAAAACTGCTTTATCTTTATCTGATCTAATTTGCCATTCTTGTTATTGCGAAGCTATACGAATCTTCTAGTACGTTTAACCAATTTAAATACATTTTTGTAAACCTCGACTTTCGACGGTAGCTCATTTTCCCATATTCCACCAGTTTTTTGCAAATATAGCAAATTTTGAACATTTACATTTTCGATGTTGGAAAAGGACTCCATCATCATATGTAACATGTGGCGAGCATTATCTGCCTTAGGATTCCCAGCTTTAGACAGCTAAATCTCACACAAATACTTCCTCGTAAAGGAACATTTGTAAAAAGTAGATAAGAAAAAATAAATAGAGATGTAAGACAAATATTTTATAATTTTGGTTTATATATTTAATTTACGTAGTATAGTGACATAAAGGCTATGCAAAAAGAGCAACTGCAGCTTGCTGCATATAAATCAAATAAATTAACGTTCTACAGGCTCTAAGTAACAAATGTTGATCAATTATTTGTAAGGGATCGTAGGAGAAAGTAGTTTAAACTTTCTAAAAGAAAAACTAAAATCTAAAATTTTAATATTATTTTGGTGGTCACCAGAATAGTCGAAATACAGTCCATAGAGCCATAATCAGACAAAATCTTACCATAGTCAAAAAAAGACAGTCAACCAAGTGATATCACAATACTCAAAATGTGAATTTATTACTATAAATCACTAGGTTGACTGACATACAGCTGTCGTGTCAGCTTGACATAAGTCGGCGCTAGCCGACATTTAGTCCATTATGTCAACTTTACATAAGCCGACATTTGGACTATAATGACAGTTGACATAAGTCGGCGCTAGCCAACATTTGGACTATAATAACAGTTTATATAATCTATCTATCTATCTATCCTTTATTGGTGCATTACCATATTATTTACACAAGTCATTACATGTAGTACTAATAGTAATAATAAAAAATTAAATAAATTAAAAACACATACACAAATATACACACTTGATTAGGGTTACTATATCGGTGTAATGATTAGTTGTCAACACAAAACTAATTGATCTTGCAAACAGAACTATTAAAATGCTATTTGTATAATTATACTCTAATACTTACAACAAAAATAAGACAGAGCAGCAAATTAAAAGGTAAATGTATAAATAAAATAATTAATAAATATAATTCAAAACAGCACAAAATAAGACAATCGACAAATTACAAGTTGAATATATAAATAAAAATAATAACTAAATATAGTTTAAAAATTTGTCAAGAAAAAATGTTTTAAATAAGCATAGATAAAAGACGAATTAAAAGTTCAATGTATAGTTAAAATAAAATAATAAATAAAAATATTACAAAAAAATTGCCAAATTGAAATACTAACAATTAAAACCAATATAAACAAACAACGAATTAAAAGCTCAATTAATTGAAATAAAATAATAAATAATATATAATTAAAAAATGATGATGAAATATAATAATGAATGCAAAAAATGTAAAAACTACCGAATTAAAAATCTATGTATTGGTAAAACATTCATCGTTCAGTTCATCAAATAAGTTATAGTTCAAATACTTTTCGCAGCTGTAAAAGGCGTTTTGTATTAGAAAATGCTTTACTTTTTGCCTAAACTCCTTAAGAGGTAAACTGCAGACATTGATAGGAAGAATATTATAATATTTAATACCAGAATATCTAACTCTCGTCTGTGAACTGCTTAATCTGCACGATGTTGGGTATATGTTATTGCCTTGCCTAGTATTATGGTTATGTATGAAAGCATGCATTTGAATGTATTTGAATGCGATTTTATATAAACAATACACTCATAAATATATAAACTTGGCAACGTTATAATTTTAATGTCCTTAAAAATATGTTGACAATCATACCGATAACCCAGACCACCTAAAATTCGGATAGCCCGCCTCTGTAATCCGAATATACGATGTCGGATTGCAGAATGGCCCCACACTAAGTCTATATAATAGATGAGACTGAAAAAGACCATAATAGGCTATGACTAAAACTTCCTTGCTAACTTCTGTCGATTACTGACGTAGTATAAAAATTGTTTTAGCCAATCTATTAGCTAAATTTTCTCCATGTACTGCCTATCTTAAGGTTATATCCAAATGTATGCCAAGAAATTTTGTATTTAGATGTTTACTAAAAGCGCCCGTAAGCGAGAAGTTTAAATTGACTAACTTATTTTTATTTAATTTCAAGCTGTTACTAATCATTTAGAGGCTAATGACTGCGCCTCTTTATTTAAGCTAACTGCAGTTTCGAGATCTTTCGCAGTACTCATAATTGTTGTGTCGTCGGCATATAAAATTATAGACTTGATAGGTAGTCAGGTTTATGAAATTATGAAATAACAAAGGCCTAAGTATTGAACTATGGGGTACCATAAGTGTAATAGGCAATTGGTCTGATATCTTATTTTCACTCATAACACGTTGATATCTTCCAGATAAGTATGATACAATTAAAGCACAGCTGTTTGGACGAAAACTGTAGAAATAAAAAAATTTGAGCAGTATTTCATGAGAGACGCAGTCGAAGGCCTTTAATTAGTCAAGAAAAGACGCCGATAGTACTTCACCATTTTCAAAGGAATCCACTACAAATTCGGTGAAGTTTAAAACTGCATATGTCGTTGAATAACCCTTTCTATAACCAAATTGCCGAGAACAGATAATATTGTTCAGTTCCAGATAGTCCGCTAACTGACTATATAGAACTTTTAGAAATTTTTTTGTAAATATGGGTTCGAGCGATATTGGTCTAAATCAGTGGTGGGGAAACTTTTTTTAAGACGGGCCATTTGTAATAACCAGACAATCGTAGCGGGCCAAAGAATAATGCTTAATCGTAGGTAGGTAGTTTTTATGCGGGTCGTCACATTACGAAGTAAGAACGCGTTCAAACATTCTCACGACGGCACTCTTAAACGGGCCGGATTAAACCTTTCCGCGGGCCGGACTTGGCCCGCGGGCCGTAGTTTCCCCATCACTGGTCTAAATTATCAGGAATACTTGCACTACCTCTTTTATAAATAGGTATTTCCTTAGATATTTTAGGAGCATCCAGAAAGAAGTTTGTACGGATGCTAAGGTTTATTAGAGATGTGAGGGGAGTAATAATAGTATCACAAACTGCTATCACTACATCTACTCGTATACCATATAAATATCTGCTTTTACTGACCCTAAGACTCCAAATCGCATTCCGAACTTGGCAATGTGTAACTTCAGAAAAAATAAAGTAGCCATTGCAGACGGTTGGTTTGCGTAACATGATATTTATTGGAACCTCGTCTGATATTGGCAGGCTTTTTACTATGTTTTGAGCAACATTTGTGAAAAAGTCATTAAACGTGTTTGATTATATATCCTAGCATTGGAAACAAGTATTATTTCGTTTTGTGTTAACAATATCCCACATCGTGTTTACTTTGAACAGTGCGTTGAAAATATATATGATATAAGTCGGCGGTAGCCGACATTTGAACTATAATGACAGTTGACATAAGTCGGCGTCAGCCGACAATTTGACTATTATGACAGTTGACATAAGTCGGCGCTAGCCGACATTTGGACTACAAGAATATCGGCGGTAGCCAACATTTAAACTATAATGACAGTTGGCATAAGTCGGCGCAAGCCGACATTTAACCAAGCGTGCCAACTCGACACGAGTCGAATTAAACTATAATGAGATCGCTATTTTTTTTACTTTGTGACAGTTACGATACACATTTTAACACTTGTGATATATTTTAAAGTAACGAGTGTCTTCCACTCCTACTGCACTAAGCATGAAGTAAAATTTTGAGTTTAGAAAAGCCCCGTGTAGATAATTTGTCGAGGGTTGCAACCCGAGACAAATTTTCACGGGGCTTCTCTAAACTCGAAATTTTACTTCATGCGCCACGCCACGCGTATAAAACACTGAAAAAAAATGCAAGAATAAATATAGTTTGAGCAACTTTCAGATATTGTTGATATTTATATCATTATATCCTCAATATGGCAAGTGCTATGATGACACATCACCATTTTTTATAATTACAAGTAACACTAACGCATAATTATTATCAGCATTTCGTTTATAAACAAATACATTTTTAAGCAGTGTAGTAACCTGAAGGCCGGCCCTTAAGGGTGATGTGTAAGAATTATATGGGTCCTAGGAGTTGTCAAATGAGTAAGTTACTCAACTGTTTCCAAGGCACTCTACAAAAAACAAATTATGATATAAAATTGTAAAATTTTCACTAATTTTATTATTAGATGTTCGTATTTCACATTTTTTAATTTAACTCAAGCTTTGACTCTTTCTTAGAAGTACGCAGTTACAAAGTTTTTTCGTTATCTGTACATTTGCTCACTGAATCGATATAATATCTTACCGATGTGATCTCTTATCGAAGTTCATAATAAGCCCTATATTAGTGTATTATTTCCCCTAGTGTCAAATAGGCCAGTTTATTTTCAAATAATTTAATACTACGAATTGAGTTCCTAAAACTGTCTCAAAATATTTTTCTGCACACTGTATTTAGTAAACATACTCGAGTATTATACGAGTATAATATTTATAAAAGAGAGAATACTAGAAATGCCATAAGTATTGATGAATGTCATTCAAAATGCAAGGATTTATGTTGTTAGCGTTACTTCGGCTAATTATAGGGAAATGCATACCTTATCTGTAATGCAGCAAGCACTTCATGTGCGTCTGCCATTCGTGTGATCAATCCATTAAGGCTTAATCGTTCTAATCTTGATATAAAAATGCGAAGGGCGTGCACACTGTACCATCTCTAAGGGCTCGGTCCTAATTGCAATTACGCAATGTAGCCTAAAACGCCCCATAAATCTGTTCACTATGTCTAATTAATACCGCTGAATAACTAGAAATTTTAATTCCGCACCATGCTTCCAACTTCGCGTCATGTATGACTTATTGTTTGATTTATTTAATAACTTGCGTGTTCGTAAAGTGTAGTTCCACTGATTAAGATTTATCAGTGTGGCTGTGACAAGTGACATTGATAAATCGTTAGTTATAAGGGAAAAGTTGAAGAATAAAGTGCCTAATTGTTCCTTAAAGCAGTATTCGCTTAATTGCGTATGTGAAGCAATTAATTTAGTTTTAATTTTTTAATTAGTAACACCATTCATTATAAAATCAACAAACACTAATACATATCAAAACTATTTTAAATACTGTTGGCAATTGCAGCTTTCTGTAAACGATTTTAGTTAAGTATAGATTGGGTATTTTTTAAATTTGCGTTGTATTTGTGTTAGATCTATATCAGAAAAACTCTCAACGTTTCGACACAATTACGTGTGTCAGCTTTAGGTAATATGAACTATTTGTCGAACAAAGTTTTTTTATTTCTTCGACTCAGTTTGCTCTAATTGGAACATTTTGTTGTTGTGTAATACCGCTATTATGCGGTGCGTCTATTATACTTCCTAGACCCCAATTTGATGCGGACGTCATTTGACATAATGATACTCCAGATGCAGTTGATAAGAAATTATGCAAATATTTACCGCTGTGGTTTAGCGGTGATAAGTTTAAACTCGAGTCGGCATTTCGGATGTGGTTTTTCTACAGTTTTCCCACATTCTTTGCATTGAATGATGGAAATGTAACTACAGCATGGCCCAAGATGGGCTATATTTAAAATAAGCCCTTCCCCCCATCCCCCGCACAAGTTCTGAACTTATGGGATCTGTAGAAATACAGGTTGAGATGTAGTAAGGATTATTATTATTTTACATTGTGTTTTTTTGTTCGACAATACAATATTATTATTATTACATCAAGACATTGGATTTTATACAGGGTGTCTGGATTTCGGCAGAATGTATGGATATCTCGGTTAATTAACAAGATAGAGAATCGGTTAAATTTTGGCAAAGTTCCGTACTTCAGTGCCCAATAATTAACCTAAAATAAATTTGAAATAACTTCTTTTATTTTTGAAATATTGTCAAAAGACTGATCTTTTTAAATTTTGTTTTTATTTTTTTACTCGAAAACTATAGAATCTAGATATTTACAACATGAACATTCTGCAGATCATTTTTAATAAAAAATCTAGTACGATTCTTAAATTTAAGATAACTCTAACATTTACCCAGGAATAATAGCCAACTTTTGTTTTTTTATGAGCGCCATTTTGGATATTAATATTTGAATATATATTAAGATTAATTAAATTCAAACGACAATTGTACAGGGACTTAAAACAGACCGACGACATGACTCTTAAACAAAAATGCAATAGCCTAAACAAAGATATTCACAAACTCATAAACGAATACAAAACTGACACATGGATCACAGCTTGTAAAAATATCAATTACCTTAAGGGAAAACAATACTGGCAAGAAATTAGAAAACTGTCAAAATATAGAAAACACGATTACATTCACAAAATTCAAGACCCAGCATCAAATAGAATAACAACAGATAACTCACAAATAGCCGACATTTTTTCAAAATATTTCAAGGACAGGTATACAATGACCGACAGCGACAATTTCGATACTGACTATTTCCAATTTATAAATTCATGGTATGAATCCTTCAAAAACAATCCTATCCCTTCTCCTCTTGAAGATGACATAAAAGAAGATTAATACCACGAATTCCTTTCGAAGGGAAAAAACACAGCACCCGGTTACGATAACATCCCAAGACTGATCCAGAAATCCTTACCTGATCACATAACAAATACATTATCCAAATTTATAATCATGTTTACTCAGTACTCAGGACGTTCCTTGTGAATAACATGTATTCGAAAACAAAACAACGATTCACTAGCTGTTTCTAGCTATCGTCCCATCACCCTGCTTCCAGTTATTGGAAAACTCTTTGAGTCTATAATCAAACACAAAATATTGCAACATATTTCTGATCACATCCCACCTTATCAATTTGGATTTTTTGAGCATCGCTCTACATCCCTCCCTCTATCAATCCTTACCTCAAACATTCAAACAACACACCTCGAGGGCCATAAATCCGCCGTAGTATTTCTCGACATACAAAAAGCCTTTGATTCGGTTTGGCATCGAGGTTTGTTGTTTAAATGTCACTCACTAAATATCCCTCCACATGTCATCAACCTCCTAGACAATTTTCTCTCAAATAGATCCCTTCAAGTTAAAATCCGTACATCGTTTTCTCATACCTTTATACCAGAGCAAGGTTTACCCCAAGGCTCTCCTTTATCACCTCTCCTCTACAATATATTTGTTCATGATTTGTATAATCCCAATCCAAATTACCTAAATAAAACTGCCTACCCTTTGCTATATGCCGATGACACCGCCCTAGTATCCCACGCTCCCACAATCCTTAAGGCCATGGGCACTCTGCAGGAACTGATAGACAGCATCCAATTATGGTTTGCGAAATGGAGAATAACCATAAATCCCAATAAATCCCAACTCTTTATTTCATACCACCGTCCTCTCCAATCTCCATTTAAAATATTATTAAACAATAATTACATTTCCCCGTCTAACACCTGTAAGTACCTTGGTATTACATTTGATACAAAACTTAGCTTCAAGCCCCATTCCCAAAGCCTGAAGGCAAAAGTCGTTGCGAGAGCTCGGCATTTCAGAATGTTAACTTATAAAAACCATGGAATCACAACAAAAACGGCGGTTCATATTTATAAAATGATATGCCGACCTCTTCTCGACTATGCCGCCATCCTTCTCTTCAATCCTCGCCCAGCTGCCCTACACAATCTCCAAGTAGCTGAAAGATCAGCCCTCAGAGTGCTCACTAAAATCAGACACCCTTTAAATTCTCTTCATAATCCTTCTAATACACTCCTTTACCAAAAATGCAACCTCATCCCTATCGAAGAACGTCTCCAACACCTCGCCCACAAATTCTCTAAGAATCCTTTCATCCCTGACATCATAAACCACTTATGTATTCCCCGAAATCATAACATAACCCCAAAATACAAATTTCCAGACATCACAATTTATGAATTCATTTCATCCACATTCTTCATTGACAATAATGATCATGACGTTGAAGAACTGCCGGTTGACACAGACGAATGACATACTTTCACTTTTAGACAAAGACAGTTAAACTGACATTAGTGATCATGACACTTTAATACCTATTTTTATAAACAATTAATGGACAAAGAAAGGCTGAAAGACCACCGGTCGATAGCCAATTTGCAGAGAGCTACTATCATTTTATTATTATTAATTATGAATTATTTTATTTTTGTATGTTGTCTGTAAATAAAGATTATTATTATTATTATTATTTGAATATATTGAAAGAGTATTATTTCTGAATATAGTGATGTATCACACTCATCATTTAATTTACAATTAATATGTAAAATAAATTTTCTTTGTTCTTTTGTAAAGAAAGTTTGCAACAATAAAAAACTTTTTTATTTTAAATTTTTCAGAAAATGTGATTATTTTCTAATACACGTTTACTTTTTTTTCTTAAGGATGATGATGGACGGGAAATCGGGTTGGGGGATGAGATGCAATTTAGGAAATTGACTTCGGCTTTACCCCCCATTCAGTCACGACAACTTTATTAATTAATTTTAGATTTTAATGAAAATGTGGACAAACACAACACCCATAGAATCCGGGACGAATATTTTTCGTGATAATTCGAACTTGCATTTCCGCAGTGGACGATTGATCCAGCCCAACGACTGACTCGCTCGGCCACCGCGGCCGCTCGTATACTTTTATAAAATCCTTATTTATACACGGTTTATGTGCTATAGCACGACAAAAGAAATGGAAGTAGAGTTTTATTGTATACATTTTAGTATTACTTTTAGTTTGATTTGATCTTACACACTGTGACATCTCCCATTTTACTTTGTACACGTTCCTACAAGAAGGTTTGAATATATTGTTTTTGTGAACATTGTCAAATAAACATGTTTAGTGGAAATATTAATTTCCTAATCCCAAAAGTCGATTGAGGGCGACTCTATATTGTGTTCGCAGCATAGAGTCTGGGTACGGGGCGACCAAAGAGGAAAGTAGATCATGCGCGTTAACATGTAAATAAATTACGCGTGTCCAAATTTGGGAGCCCGAGCGGCTGCTAGCTCAACTCTATGTTACGTACGCCATATCTAATCGACCTCTTACCTCGTCGCTTACCTTGATGTTGCACTTATACCTAAAAACGACAGTAGTCGCACGACTGGTGCCGCGCGGCCCCAATCGCTTGATCGAATTCCTATGAAACGACTGTTACTTCAAACACTACGTGATCGTTATGGAGAATACACTTTCTTTAGAGAAACACATATAAAAAAATATGTTTAATGATAAAATTAATCTAAATGTCAAATGACAGATGAGAGACTAACTTAAAATTATTTAATTAAAAAAAATAAGTTTTTTTTATTCTATAACTTTACTTTGCCTACATTGGACCATAAATACGCTGTATTATTCCAATTCATAAATGACTTAGATCATTGCCAAATGGCCCAAAGATTAGATTTAATGTTGCTAACGACCTTTTTAATGATATATCACCAGCAGGATAGTGCCATTTAAAGAAAATGGGCAAGGGTGGCTACAGCCTAAGGGGTTGGTTGCAGAAGATTGTTATGTGGGTCAAAATGGTTCCCCCTCCATATCCTAGAAACGGTTTTGAAATATGTTCTCTAACTGTTATGGTTCCAAAGATATTCTGGCCGGCTTGTTTTCAAATTGACACCCTGTATATCCCTGTTGGTGTGCGTCAAGATTTGTATTTGATTAGTGACAAACAGAGATCTGTAATGTGAAATTTACTCACACACAGACACTACCGCGTGTGTGTTAGCACATACACGCAGTGTGTGTGTGTGTATGTTTGTACATAAATTAGTATATTCCTTATTCTCAATAAATGAATTATTATTATTAATGACTTGACGTTGTAATTAATTTCTGAATATAAGTACACACAGGTAAAAATAAAAAAAACAAAAAAGTTGAAATTATATAAAAAAATGTATTAATAAGAAACATACGTTAACAAAAAATAGACACAACATCAGAAGAATACAATAACTGCGATTAACAATATAAAATAAATAATAAACAAAATTTTAACCATAAATCACTCTTCGAAGTTTTAGGAAAATGAAACATTTTAATTTCCTTTCCTTTGGATTTATTATTATTATTATTTTTTACAGCCTGGGATCCTTAAAAATCAACTAAATTAATTAAAATAGAGCTAACCTAATATGTATAAATTATCTATCAAATAACAGTAAATCTAACTATAGAAATTAAAAATACCTTACAGAAAATCTATCATCCACAAATTATGAAAAACTATCATCCATAAATTATGGAAAACTAAAAGACCGTGCTTCTCGGAGCAAACATTAACAAAAATTGCCGAGTGGAATACGGTTTGTAGATTAAGGCGGCCGAGGAGAAAGCGAAAAACCGGAAGAAAAACGCGCTAAATTCAAATATTCTTCAATAATCGCCGACGCTGGCGACCTCTAGATTAGTCGCCTGAACTACTACCAAAAAGACGATTTCTCATTGCAGTGACGCCGACGCCAGGGCAAGTAATGTTCGCTGTATTATACCACGGGGTGTCAACAATATATGGAATTGTGAAACCAAAATTTCATCCTTGTCTAACACATTAAAATACCTATAGCTCTACTTCACCCATGGTTTACCCAAGGGTTTAGGGCACATATGGGCAACCCCCGGCCCGGGGGCCGGATCCGGCCCGCTGTAAGATATGATCCGGCCCGCGAGACATTTTGAAAAAACCCAATTAAAAAAATATTACATTAGGTACTTATACTCACGGGAGTGACATTGAGGCGGCAAACATCAAATTGTTTGATGTTAGCCGCCTCACTCTTTGATAATCGCCGCCACTCGACTTCCTCGATGAAATTCTTTGAGGTTTGCCGCCTCACGGGCGACACATCAAAAGATTTATTGCTTCTCAATTATTCTAAACTAGTTTATTCCAGATTATTCGTTCATTTTGCCTATATAAGCGGGTGGATGGCCCGAACATTAGTTCAGTTCTATTTGAGCTAACGAGGTGATAACTTGGACAAGCGATATCCTAGCGAACTGTTTGAGCCGTCAACTTGCTTTGTGACTTTGTGTGCATCTTGAGTGGCTACTAACTATAGTTTGTTATTAAGTTTATTGAACGAAAAGTAAACAAAAATGATGTCTGGTGGAAAGAAACGAAAAGTAGATACAGAGGGTCGCCATTTTCAAGAAAAATGGACTGAAGAATTCTTTTTTATCTTGCACAATGGTAAGCCTATTTGTTTGCTGTGTAATGAATCAATTTCAGTAATGAAAGAATTCAATATAAAGAGGCATTACTCAACTAAGCATGATACGCTGCACTCACTGACAGGACAATTAAGAACAGACAAAATCCAGAAGCTTACCGCAAATTTGGAAAAACAGCAACAAATGTTTCATAAACAAAGAACACAACTTGATAATGTTGTGAAAGCTAGTTTTATAGTTAGCTCAAAATTGGCAAAGGCATTAAAACCATTTGCCGAAGGAGAATTTATCAAGGAGTGTATGTTAGAAGTTTGCGGTATTATGTGTCCTGAAAAGAAAAAAGAATTTAAAAAAATTAGTTTGTTGTTCGACGTATAGAAATGATGGCTAATGATATAAAAACAACACTGACCGTATGGCTGGTTTTGAATCATTTTCCATAGCATTAGACGAGAGCACCGATTTGTCTGACACGGCTCAACTGGCTATATTTATTCGAGGTGTTGATAAGGAGTTCACTGTTACTGAGGAATTGCTTGCTTTACAGCCGCTAAAAGGAACCACTACAGGAGAGGATATTTTTATTGAAGTTTAAAAGGTATTCACAAGTTTTGGCTTGCCATGGTCAAAATTAATTGGAGTATGCACTGATGGTGCACCTTCTATGGTCGGCTTACGTAAAGCTTTCATCGGAATTTTGAATGAAAAAGCAACAGAATTAAATGTGCAAAAAGATTGATTTCATTGCATTATCCACCAACAGAACTTGTGTTCTAAGTCCATTCGACTCCAGAATGTTATGAATGTGTTAGTAAAAACCATCAACTTTATTCGATCCCGAGGGCTTAACCATCGTCAGTTCAAGGCGTTTTTGGATGAAATATCAGCTGAATATAACGACGTAACATATTATTGTAAAGTCAGATGGCTGAGCAAATGAAAAATGTTGAAACGGTTTTACGAGCTTAGAAAGGAGATAGCAGACTTTATGAAAATAAAAGATAAACCACTATCTGAATTAAGTGACCCAAAATGGATATGTGACTTAGCATTTATGGTCGATCTTACAGGCTATTTGAATGATTTAAATTTGAAACTTCAAAAACAAGGACAGTTAAAAAATGATTTGTACAGCCATTTAAAAGCGTTTTAGATCAAACTACGCTTGTGGGAGTCACAGATGCTGACTGGTAACAGTTACCATTACAACACGCTCTCTGCGTATGAAAATATTGCTTATGCTCAATATGCTGAAGAACTCAAGTTACTCTCGGAACAATTTTCGGACAGATTTTGCGACTTCAAAAACATGGAAGACTGTTTCAGTTTATTTGCTACTCCTACAACATATATTGTACAAAATGCTCCAATACACTTACAAATGGAGTTGATCGAGATTCAAGAAATCTCACTCCTAAAATCCAAATTTGAAGACGTAGAGTTGTGCGATTTCTACAAAAAATACCTAGAAGAAGACAATTTTCCGCAGCTTAGAAAATTCGCAAGAAGATTGATTTGTGCGTTTGGCAGTACTTATAAATGCGAACAGTTCTTTTCATTGATGAAAGTTAATAAATCAACACATCGTACAAGACTGACTGACGATAATTTGTAAAATTCTTTACGTCTTTGTGTCAGTGGAATTAATCCAAATATCGATGGATTACTTTCCCAAATTCAAGCTCAATTGTCTCATTGATTTCGGTGTATTTAACTTTCGTAGTTTGTAACAATTGCAAATTTAACGATTTAATTATAATTTACCATTTTTTTAAATTTCGTTTTGTTATTTTAATAAATTGTACTATAATAACATTGTCGTATTATTTCATGTCTAATATCTATCGCAAAAAATATTATCACTACTTTAAAATGCACTAAGTACTTTTAAACGGGGCCCGCGAACGTATTTGCACGCTAAAGTTTGGCCCTCAACATGTCAAAGGTTGCCCATACCTGGTTTAGGGGCTAGAAAATCATAAAAGGAGACTGTTAAAATGGTAATATGTTTTACAAAAATGCACTAGATGTCTTTACATCTGTCTGCTTACCTCCAATTTCGTGTTATATACGCCCACGGGGTGTCAACAATATATGAAATTCTGAGACCAACATTTCTTCCTTGTCTAGCACATCAAAATGCCAATAGCTCTTTTTCATAAAACGGTTTACCCCAAAGACAATCGAGTATACAAGGACTGGATTAGAATAAGATAGAATCAGGGAGCCACATTGTCTACGTCACAGGACCGAGAACTATGTGCGCAGGGTAAGGTGGCTACTAAAAATGAAGGAGACCAGGGTTGCCAAATCAGTGATTTTGTCACTAAATCTGGTGGTTTCAACTTTCAGATTCAGAGAAATTGTTTTTGATTTAGACGTGACTTGATTCTAGTGTTTGTTGGATGTTTTTAGTAACAATCTAGTGATTTCATCAGAAAGCGATTAAAGATAAAACAATTGAGCATTCCAAAATACTGTCAAAATTATTAACATTAGGAAATATCTATCTTTACATTTATAAAAATGCCCATGTCCAAATGAATGGCCGCGTAGCGCTTCGCGCCAAACCAAACCAAACCAAACCAAATTTTCAGGCTTTTCTAAACTCGAAATTTTACTTCATGCTTAATCTGGGAGTGGAAACACTTGTTAGAAGCTTCAATTGAACACTTTTATAATCTTACCTAAGTAGTTACTTGTACTTCACCAACTTAACCTGACAAATTGAGAACCAACATAACCTAAAAAAAGATACATCTGACATAACGTAACTTACCAATCAAGCTAGTGTTAGGATCCAAGGACGGCCGAGTATACGGTAAGAAGGATCGGCAGAATCGAAGATTTTAGAGTGGGGGTAGAGATCGTTTACGTCAGAAATGCGCGTTGAATTTAAATGAGGTTACTTCATGGTAAACTTTAGGTAAACATAAGCTGAAAATTTTCTGACATTCATTGATTTTTAAAAGAGTTCAATTTGAAGCTTTAAACGAGTGTTGTCCAATCCCAGACTAAGCATGAAGTAAAATTTCGAGTTTAGAAAAGCTCCGTGAAAATTTGTTGAGGGTCGCGCAGCGACCCGACACAAATTTTCTGGGCTTTTCTAAACTCGAAATTTTACTTCATCCGCCAGGCGTATAAAACACAGATTTTAAGCGAAGTTCAAATATACATAAATTTCAAAATATTTTAGTGATTTATACGCGTGGCGCATGAAGTAAAATTTCGAGTTTAGAAAAGCCCAAAAAATTTGTCTCGGGTCGCTGCGCGACCCGAGACAAATTTTCACGGGGCTTTTCTAAACTCTGGGAGTGGAAATCACTTGTTTAAAGCTTTAAAATGAACTATCAAAAATAAACAGGGAATATCTCAAGATTTACAGAAAATAGGCTAAATTTGGAATACGTATATTTTAAAGAAAAACTCTCTGTATAATGTAAATACATATTTAAGGGTCTTTTCTACTTTTTGACCTTGACGAAATTGAGTCAGCTTTCCTTGGCGGATTATTTTGTGCATTATTTCGACTGAATTTTACATTTTAATTTGCACATGACGATATATTTCACTGAAACCGGTTGGTCGACACTTAACACTAACACAAAGTCTTATTTTAACAACATTCATTTCTAACACAAAATATTAAAAATCTATTTATGAAAGTACAGTGAAACCGAAAAGAGAGGTTATGGTAGACTCAAAAACGTAACCAAATCAACGTCATTGTTCTCCCTCGCACGAACTAGGGCCTGCGGGGAAAGGTGTAGGGGAAAACATGGAAAGATACAATTCTGTAACACATATGTGTTCATGTATTACGCCCATCAACGTTCCTTGGGTTAGATCAAATTAGTTGATGACGGATTAAGCTGATGGTTACTTAAACAACCGGCGTTCAATTTAACCTAAGGAATTGGTAATCTAACTAACCTGAAAATAGTTACGGATAACCTAAACTAATTTTTACGATGTATTATCTAAACTATGCCTAGCTCAGATGCCAATTACTTATATTGAATTAATTAGAACTGCTACAAAAGCCGAGCCGTAAGTTAACCTTACTTTTATTAATAATCTAACCTAGCCTAAACTAACTTCACAATCTTTCTTTTAACCTAACCCTAGCTCAAATGCCAACTACGTATTGTCATTTAATTAGAATTGCTACAAAAGCTCAGCCGAAAGTTAACCTAACTTTTGTAACTGTGTCCAAATCTAACTTTGGTGGTTCAGCGGCGGCTCGCGGCCTAACTTCAGGGTAAAATGTATCCGTTATTGAAAGGTGACTTTGTTGTGCAATTCGTTCTATTTATAAAGCGCGATTCTAACCTCAAATTTTGTTTGCCTTGGCGCTGTCGCCTACCCTGAAGTTGGGCCGCGAGCCCCCGCTGTGGTGGTTACATATTATGAAATCTATCTAGTAAATGCTACTTAAAATAACCTAAACAATTCTCTCTAAACTTCCCCACTGAGCAAACACATTTAAGTAATGTTTCATCAACATTAAAACGGATCCGGATGCACTGCAACCTAGGTGGCTTACTCTACGATAAACTGTTAAAAAAGTTACAATAGCTTAGATAGTGATCAGTTAACCTAACTTATGTAACTGTTATTCAATCTAACCCAACTTTTGTAACTGTTATTCAATTTAACCTAACTTTTCACCATGTGAAATAGCAAGTTAGATTAGGTTAGATATGATAACAAGAACCATACTTAAATGTTATCATTGTCAGATGAGATATTATTAGATATCAGGTTGGGTTAGATAATTTGTTATCTAACCTAACTGTAATCATTATGTTATATTTGATATTATTAGATATCATGTTGGTCAAATTTTATCTATCTCAATCTGGTTTAAGTTTATGAGTAAAAATATAGATTTTGCACCTTATGCGTACATTTTTTTAAGGGGAAATTGGGTTTGAACATTACGATCTTGTTGGTATTTCATTTGAATTTAGTACATGTTGTCAAACCTAACATAAATTGTCAATCAACCTAACCAAATGCTGTCCAACCTAATTTAAATACAGATTTGCTAAAGATAAACTAAATGTTCATAGCTGTTGAGTCGAAGACATTGTGCTATATACAGAATGTCCCATTAGTGCATTCTCGAAGGATATATCGGCTCACGTTAAAGATAGAAAAACAGTGGCTTCACTAAAGTTGCTTGGTGAAAACACTTAACCTAAAACCTGAGCTTAAAATATTTTCGTGTCTACAGGGTGCGCCATAAAGACAGTAGGTTTTTGAATCCTTTGTAAAAACTCAGGGTCCTTTTAATAAAAACATTCGGTCTAAGTCATACCATTTCGAAGTTATTAAAAGAGCTCTTAAATCTAAGTAACTTTGGTGAACAAACTTTTGCTTCTTTAACGTGAGTCAAGATATCCTCCGAAACGCACTAATGGGACATCCTAACGAGTGTCTATAAACTGTCGGCATCTCAGTAGGTTCTGATTTTAGAAACATACGTCGTAATTAGACATATAATTACATTTATTTGAAGTTTCCGAGATTCACCGAATCGTATGACTTAATCTAAGATATGTAATTTGTTTTTCAAATCAACCGAGATGCCGACAGTTTACAGACATTCGTTATTATAATTATGTTATTCATGTTATAACAAAACATAAAATCTGGTAATTTCTGGAGAGTTTTTAGACGAAAGTTTTAGACATCTAGCAGTCTAAAGTTGGCAACACTGAAGGAGACTGTGGTGAAGCATACCTTATACACATGTGTCACTCGACGTACCAGCCCAGGCTCATAATAGTTCAGCCACCTGACATTTTCAAATAGATGTATTAGCAAATTATATAATTTATTTTATCATAATAACAAATGTTTGCGAATATTGTTTCGATTACATTATCTGTACCATTGTGTTAAAGTCCAGTTGAGATGTTCGCGAGCTCATAGTAGTCTATATTTTTTTGGTTTTTTGTTAATGTTTTTTCTTTTGCCTATAGACAATTACACAAGTTGCAAGCATGTGTACACCTTATCAAAATTTAAAAATAAATACTTAATAGAAATTGTATCCTATATTTCGAATATTTCGTTGTGGTCACCGAAACTTCCTTTCCTATATATACCATAGAATAGTTAATTCTGGAGCCTTCGATCGCCGATGAGTTTTAATTATGCTACATAGATCTCGCTTATACCCTTCCGTAATTTTCGATACTCTGCCGGTTTTCTTTTTTTCTTGTACGGTGGGGCATCACACTTAGTTCCCCGATTGTAATACAGTTATTTGACATGCTAAAATACCCTTGTTATAAGCATTACTTAGTGATATGCGAAAATCTTTACTCAACAATTTTCCAGGTGACATTTTATAGTCAAATTAGAATGTATTACTTGTATTGTCAGTCATTTTGTTTATTTATATTGATTTTAAGAGACTGTTAATAAGTTGCTAAGGAAAATCGATAATTTCAAAGCTAGAATGATATTTCCAGGTCTATACTCGTAATGATAAGCGACCGAACTAATAAGATCCGTAAATTAATTCACATTTTCTATCATTATTCTGAATCATTATATAATTTAAATTATAATTTCGATTTCTTTAAGATAAAAGTGTATAATTTAATGTAATGTAAACATGATTTTCAAACATTTCTTATAATAAAATAATGTCTCTTATTTGCTATACATCTATTCGAAAATGTTAGTTGGCCGAACTATTATGAGCCTGAGCTCGTACCTTGGGTTTAAAATGTCTTAACAGAAAACTGTAAAAATAGTAATCTGTTTTAACAAAAATTGTTTTTTGGTTAGGCTACACGTTGTTTTTTCTTCATTACAAATAGTGAAAAAAATATGTTTTCTGTCCAAAGAAGGTGTAATATTGGAATACATTGGAGGTTGTACAGAAGGTGAAGTGGCAAATTGTTGTTTCTCGCGATTCGCCAAATTGTAAGTGCATGCATTAAAGAATTTACAATTAATCATTTCCTTGTTATTAATCACGAATTTGTTTATATTTATTCCAGTATTATGTTAAATGAGATATTCAATACGTATCTACGGTGAGTGATTTCTTCCGGCTGTGCTGGCAACCCGGACAACCCTATTTTGATAGGACCCGAATTTAAAAGGACATTGCTATTTTGTACATTATTTTTATAATGAAAATTTATTGACCATGTATATAGCAACTTTTATACGCCTCTGTGATTTTTAAATAATGTTCACATTAAAATTATTGCTTGCTTCACTGTAAACAATAATTTTTATTTGGACTTGGAATTTAATTCTTTAAAATCTAATAACCAATATTTTTAAATAAACCGGCATATTTTTTATTAAGCGACTGTTGCGGCTCCACCGTGGTTTGCCCAGTTGCGACCTTTTTCCCCACATAATTGTGCATCTGTTGATTTGGGTATTATACCGATCACGAATTAAAATACTCTCCACTCTGATTGCATATACAGGGTGTTTTAAATTCGAACCTTACCATGGGGATCTCGCTTATTATATGAAATAGAGGGTATATTTTAATTCGGCACTTTTGCAAAATTCTATGCTGATTAATAATCCGAAAAAAAAATTACTAAAATTCTTTTGTTTTGGAGTAAACTGAAAAAACTGTTTTTTTTTTATTATTTAAATTTTCGTTATTTCAGGCAATATTTAAAAATATAAAAAAATAAAAAGCGTGTTATGTTACGTATTTTTTATTCATTAAACAGAAATACAGAATCAGCTAGTCAAAACTATTTACATATGTAACCACAAAGAAGGCAACCGCATCGAACAATTTTTCTACAGATTGACAGAAATTTGGGAGAGTATGGATCGTTCAATCAACGCCGCAAAATAAACGAAAATAAAATTTCTCTAGAAGACTGTAATAATGTTTTGGAAATGGTAATATTAAATTTATCTTGATTATTTTATTTAAGGTGTACTACTTACAAACAATATTTTAGATACATCAAAACCCATCACTCTCATGCCGTGCAGTAACAGCTGATTTAAATTTGCCATCAGCGCAAGTATGGCGAATTTTATATAAATTCAATTACAAACCATACACAATTCATTTAAGCCAAACTCTATTGCCTGGTGACAATATAAGACGTATTACATTTTGTAATTGATTGCTGCAAAAGTGCAATGAAGATGATATTTTTATTAATAGCATTATTTGGACAGATGAATGCAAATTCACAAATAGTGGCATATTTAATAGAAATAATGAGCATTTTTGGTGAACGGAAAATCCAAGACAAGTCCGTAGTATTAGGCCACAGCATCGATTTGGGATAAATTGTTGGGCAGGAACTTATGAAGACAATTTAATAGGACCAATTATGTACGAAGAGTCTCTAAACAGTGAACTATATTTGCACCTTCTTCGTACAAATATTGCTTATTATTTGGATAATGTTCCTCTAAGTCAACATCAAAACTTCTGGTGGCAGCAAGATGGTGCACCAACGCACATTGCCAGAAATGTTCGCAACTATTTAAATGTAATGTACCCAAATCAGTGGATCGGCAACGGCGGAATCGTAGCTTGGCTAGCTAGATCGCCAGATCTGAGCGTTATGGATTATTTTTTATGGGGTTTTGTTAAAAATGAAGTTTATCGTCATACCAATGACAATGTTGCAGAACTCAGATGTGGGATTATTAATGCATTTAATGCGATACCCAGAAGAAGTGTTTATAGGGCGGTAAATAATAATTAAAAAACGCGCTCAATTATGTATCAATGAAAACGGTTTTGTGTTTGAACTCAAATTATAATTTTTAATGTTAAAAATTTCGCTATTTTTGTTATTATTTTTTTTTATTATTTTACTTATTACATTCTCTAAAATTATTGTTCATTTGCACAAACATTGTTCCATGCTATTGCCTTCTTTTATATACATTTGTAAATATTTTTGACTAGCCAATTCTGTATTTCTGTTTAATGAATAAAAAAAACGTAATATATCTCGTTTTTTTTAATTCACCGAACTTCATTTTTATTTATAAACATTATAATGTTTGGTAAACAATGAGTTATTCATATTTTTTGTTGTTTTAAATTTCATGACAAAGATGATTTTTAGTTAGCACAATAACAGACTGCTAGCAAAAACATTTTTAATGATAGTATGGTGGTTTATAAAATTAGATGTATGTTGTACTATATCGTTGTCATCACAAAAAATAAAGCAATGAGATGTGATAAAAAATAAATATGACGTCCGTAAAAAATAAGAAAGTTGATGATGGTCCAAAAGAAACGAAACATGTTATAAAGAAATAAATGAAGCCATCTGTTAGATAATAAAAAAGCGCTATAAGGTTTTTTTTTAATATTGTCCCAAATAACGAAAATATAAATAAAAAAGGAACAAACGTTTTTTCAGTTTTTTTTAACTTTACTCGAAAACAAAATAATTTAAGTACATTGTTTTAAATAGCATAAAATTCTGCAAATGTGCCGAATTTAAACCTACCCTTTATCTCCTATAATAAGCGAGATCCTCATGGTGAGGGTCGAATTTAAATCACCCTGTAAACGTATAGGGTGTCTATTCTCAAAATAAATGTTTTAATAACTCTGTTAATAACAGAGATAAATTTATTAAACAAACAAACATGACTATTGGCAGAATTACATGTACTTTCTATAAAGAAAATAAAATTGCTATGTATATTTATAGAAACATGAAAGTTGATGTCACTTCCGACTAAACCGGAAGTGCGATCTGGCTAAAAATACTAGCGATCTTTCGGTCAAGGTCTAAAACGTATCTGCAAAATTTAAGCTAGATCGTTTTTTCCCTTCGTAAGTTATCCTGTTCAAAAACGCACGCACATGCACACATGCATACGTACGATTTTTAGAAAGATTACATTACTTTCCTTACACAGTAGTGTCGGGAAGTAAAAATATAGGATTAAATAATAACTTGGAATAATCAATCGCTTATTTATTTTTAATGCTTACTGATACTAACTTATTAATCATCTATGGAGTATATATTTTTGAATGTGTAAAATTTCTGTGAAAACACAAACAATTATTTGAACACAAGGTACGGCATTGAATATAGTTAAACAAGACATAGACTATTTTTTTTAAAGAGGACCTCATTACACCTGCAAAGTGTATAATTGTCTTCCTGTAAAAATAAAAAGAGCCAAATATTCTATTATGAAAACACTACTTTTCAACGACCTTGTATCTTTGGAACCGTATATAAATTCTTCTGCAGGAATAGAACCTAATTTAATTGACATATTTATATATATATTTTTTTTATGTTATTAAGTCTATTTACATCTATCTTGACTTTTTTTCATGTAGTTGCAGAATATGTATTTTATATATTGTATTGTAATTTCACTGAGAATAAATGATTTTTTTTTTGTGGTGTGGGAGGGGAAAATCCATTTACGGACCGAATGTCGGACTCCCTCCAGGCGGAGGACTACCGACTAAAAACCCCTCCCACCTTACCGGCTTCGACTACAAGGTCATTAGCCGGTTTACTTGTTTCTTTGAAGACTTAATAATAAAACAAAAGAAACAGCTAAAACAAAAGATAAATGTAAATAATACACAAATAAACCTAAGCCTAAAATCACAGATTTTGTGGTACCAGGGTTGTAAAAGACCCTAGCACCGATTATACACATAATAGACAAACACACCTTAAACTTAATATCACAAGTAGGCCGGAGCCTATTATCACAGATAAGACGACATTGGGATTGTAAAGGACCCCAATGCCGGAACCAACACACACAAGATAATCACAACCTAAACCTAATATCACAAAGGACGACACCGGGGTTGTAAAATACCCCGATGCAGGAGCCTACACGAAACGGACAACACAACCTTATATCACAGATATACGGTATCGGGGCTGTAAAAGACCCCGATGCCGGATCCTAAACCTATATACATACAAAACGTGCTTCAGAGTTGTAAAAGACTCTGGAGCGGACAGACACAAAATTAAAAGGTGACACCGAAGTTGTAAAGAGACTTCGATGCCACTGTACATCAATCAGACAGAACAATCAATAAATTAATAATAAATTAACACAAAAGAACATATACAAATCGCTTTAAAAGACTCGTATCACGTAGAAAACTAAGACATGTTTCTACGGACCCCTTATCATTTGCCAATACGGACGCCACAGTACTACCAAGCCTCAGCTTATTTCGCTGTATTGCGTAGACTGGACAATGTAATAGTACGTGCTCCACCGTTAACCGGTCGTGACATAGATGACACTCTGGCTCTTCGTCGCCGGCAAGAAGATACGAGGAAGTTAAGTTGATATGCCCAATGCGAAGACGGCACAGGGCAACCTCCTCCCTCCTCGTAAGTGTAACCGGCGACCGCCAGGGAGTCACGGAGAGCTTAACATGTTTTAGTTTGCTCTCGGAGCCATTCCAACTCTCTTGCCAATCCTCTATAATTTTCTTTTTGATGTACCCTTTAACGTCGTCTGGACGTACGGGTACATCATCTGTGCCGTCCGCTTCCGCTGCTTGACGAGCAGTTTCGTCGGCCAGCTCATTGCCCTCGATACCCACATGTCCCGGAGTCCAGACGAAGATAATCGTCTTTCGCTTCCGAGACACTTCAAATATCGAGGCTTGTACGAGCTGGACTTGATATATTACGTACAGTTCGGCGGTGTACACGCTGGCCGACTAGTGGAGTGACTACGAATGTGGGATGCCATCGATGACGAAGGCAGAGCCCACCCCGTGATCGGATTTCGAGCCGTCTGTGTACAACCGCGGAGAGTCCGGGTATTCAGCGATAATTTGGAGGAATTGGCCCCTTAAGACGTAGGGGCACATATCGCTCTTCTTGACTGAGGTCAGATCCAGCCGACACCTTACCCTTGGCGTAAGCCAAGGAGGTACCTCCAGGAATCCGACCTCGAATACCCTTGGGAGACTAAAATTAAGACTCTCCAACAGCTCCTTAGCACGGACGCACACCGGCCTACTGACGGTAGGTCTTCTAGCGTATTTTCTCTGCTGCTCTGTAATCGAAATAAAATGCCGTCGGTTAGTGTGTCCCCTCCTCGCATGCATTGCCGCCGCGTATTGTAATACGAAGCGGTTGCGGCGTGCGGATAGTGGAGGGACACCCGACTCGCAGCAGAGACTCGGTGCAGGACTCGTCCGGAAAGCACCTGTGGCGTACCTAATTCCGGCATGGTGAACAGCATCTAGGGCTTTTAACCAGGACTTTCTTGCCGAAGAGTATACTGCGCAGCCATAGTCGACTCTAGATAAAACCAGAGCCGTGTAAAGCTGCAGCAGCACTTCTCTTCTGCGCCCCAGTTGATGCTGGCCAGACATTTGATTACGTTTACCTCTGGACTCACCAGACTCTGGACTCAGCATCGCTGTTCACCTTGTCGATGACCACTTGAAGTTGACGATTTATGGCGGGGATAGTATCTCCCGCCATGTATATTGCTAGGTCCTCGACATATAGAAATTTTTTTACAGGAGAATTTACGGATGCAGCGATTTCGTTTACGGCGATTGCAAGTAGTGTGACACTGATAGTGGAACCTTGGAGAATCCCGTTCTCCAGCACAAATTGTGCTGATTCGGTGTCTCCAATTTTCACTCTAAACGAACGATTAGACATAAAGGATTTGATAAAAAGAGGCAGACGGCCCCTAAATCCCCATTCATGTAACTTTTGGAGAACTCCGTACCACCAAGTCATGTCATATGCTTTCTCTAGGTCGAAAAACACCGCTACGAGGTGCTTTCTCTCTAGGAAGGCATCTTGGATGGAGTTCTCCAGGCAGACTAATTTGTCTACGGTACTGTGGTACTTTCTGAACCCCGCCTGGTACTTTGCCAGGAGACCATTCGTCTCCAGCATCCATAGCAGACGGTTGTTGACCATTCTCTCTAAGACTTTTCCCAAGCAGCTCGTAAGTGATATAGGCCGGTAACTGTTGACGTTTGTGGGGTCCTTACTCGGTTTAAGAAGACGCAGTACAGCGGCGACTTTCCAGCGGCTAGGGTAGATGCCCCTTTCCATATCATATTATAGATGGCCAACAAATACTTCCTCATACGTAAGGAAAGTTATCGGACCATCTGATATAGGATGCCGTCTGGACCTGGGGCTTTAGACTCGCCCATCGATCCAACTGCCTCTTCAAATTCCTCCGAAGAAAACAAAGAATTATAACATAAGGACCCCGTCGAGGAGAAATCTAGAGGGACTTCTCGATTACCCTTTTCACCCTGGAACGACGTTTTGTAGTTACGAGAGCTACTAGCGGAGCTAATGTTAAACGCTATTGCATCCGCTATTTCTAGTATGTCGACAATTTCACGCCCATCAACTTTGAGAATGGGTGCAACTGCTGGAAATTTCTTCCCAGCTATTGCACCCACCTTTTTCCACACCTCACCAATAGGTGTAGTGGGCGTGATCGCCGATACGTAGCTCTCCCGCGATAACCTTTTGCTTTCAAGAATAGTGCGGCGCGCTATAGCCCGCCGCTTCTTGAAAGCTATCAGGTTTTCCCGGATGGGGGCTCGCTTAAACTTATTTAACGCCCTCTTCTTCTCCTCTATAGCCACCTTCACTTTACGGTTCCACCAGGGAACAGGTGGACCGGCCATTATCCCACTAGACATGGGAATGTGTCTAGATGCTGCTGCTATTACCCGTTCTGTAAAGTCTTGCACGGCGATCTCGACATCGTCACTATATGACGTAGACCAAGTCTGACGATGGTTTTAACAGCGATCGGAAAATGATCGCTGCCGTACATATCATTTAGGACTTGCCACGTAAGACCAGTGGCTAAACGGGGGGAACAAAGAGAGAGATCGATCGCCGAAAACTCCGACCCTCTGGCGCTCAAATGTGTTGAGGATCCCGTGTTTAGGAGAACCGCATTTCTCTGATCGAGAAGATCCTCGATCAGGCGACCGCGGGGATCCCTTCTCTAGGAGCCCCATAGTGGACTGTGGGCATTAAAATCACCCACTAAAATATACGGCGGGAGGAGCTGATCGATTAACTCGGTGATGTCTGCCATTGTCCAATCGAATTCAGGGAGGTAAACGGTGCAGAGAGTGGTTTTCAGGGGATAAGATATGCGGACTGCCAGTGCCTGGAGCCTCGTTCTGAGATGGACCTCCTCCAAAGGGAGGTCTTCTCTTAGAAGGATGGCGACACCACCCTTGGCTCGTACGTCAGGCACGACATATTTTCTCACGACCGAAAAACCACGTAGCTGAAACATATCTTCCGGCTTAAAATGTGTCTCTTGCAGATACACGCAAAATGGCGTGTGACTTGCCAAGAGAAGTTTCAGCTCGTAATAGTGTTTTCTGCAACCGTTACAATTCCACTGAATTAGTTGTTCAGCCATTTTTATTCAAAAGTTTAGACGACACAAATAATAAGTTAGAAATAAATAACACTAAGAGAAACAAAAAACAATTGACATCAGAGTTGTAAAAGGCTCCGATGTCAGTACAAATACAATAAAAACCTAAAACTAACGATACAGATAGCGCCGAAGTTGTAAATGACTCGGGTGGCAGGACAAATACAACAAAAACCTTAAGACTAGTATCACAGTTAACATCGGAAGTGTAAATCACTCCGATGCTAAAACAACTACAACAAATGACCTTAAAACTAGTATCACAGATAGCATTGGAGTTGTAAAATGCTCCAATGCCAGACCAAAAACAGTAAAACCTAAAAACTAATATCACAGAAAAATAAAAGACTCAAGCGGCAGGTCAAAAACAACAAAAACCTTAAAACTAATATCACAAATGGCATCGGAGTTGTAAACGTCTCTGATGCCAGAAACAAGAAACACTAAAGTCATAAAAGACTTCAGTGTTAAAACCGACACAACACTAATTTTAAACCTATTATCACAGATTATACTGAAGCTGTAAAGGACTTCAGTAAGAAAACAAGCACAAGTTAATAACAAAATAGTAAAAATAAATGTGAATAAATAAATAAAGATTAAAAGCAAAAGATTGCATAGATTATTCCCAGGAATATTACTTCCTAGGAAACACCTCTCTGCCACCCAGGCTTTATTTTTCCTTTGGATTTTATTAATTTGACTTTCTCCTCAACGTTGTCATCCGCTGAGGAGAGGGAGGCGTCGGCAGCTGCCCTTTTATAGGGCAGCTCACTAGACGACATGTAGTCGTCTAGGTCGATCGGGGCTTGCTCGTTTATTGGGCTTTCCGGCAACGGTGTTGTTGCCGGCGAGGCCGAATTGGCTGATGCAGCCGCCAAAATGCTGGACAGTAGAAGTCAGTAAAACTGCCTCCTGCTGTCCAGATGAACTGGGACCAGAATTGGCCCCTTGTTATTTCGGCGTTCATGGGGCGACCGTCGAGGGTAGAGGCATCTGACTTGCCTCCTTTTGAGGAGTCAATCTATTTGCCTCCTGATGAGCCTTAAATTGACTCATTTCTTCCTTAACTGTTTTAATAATTGTTTCCCTTAACTGTGGCAGTAACTGATTTAAGAAATAGGTATACCCTGGCTTTGTTGCTGCCGCCTGGGAGTATAAACGTCCAGGCGAGGGGGTTTGTGGGATGATCTTTTTCCTTGCCTCGAAATACGTCATTTTTTCCTTGGATTTTAATTCCTGGATTGCTACTTCCAGTTTATATTTTGGACAGTTTCTTGAGCGTGCAGAATGCCCGCCTCCACAGTTTACACAGGTCAAAGGCTCTGAACAACTTATGCCTTCGTGTATGCTTTTGCCACAGATGCATACTTGTTCCTTTGAACAATCCACTGAGGTGTGGCCAAAAGCTTGGCACTTGAAGCATCTAAGTGGTGCAGGGATGTAGGCACGCACTGGTAGACTGTGAAACCCTCCTTTAACGTTTGCCGGAAGATTTGGTCGGTTGAATTTTAATATGTGGTTCGGGGTTTCTTGAACCAATCCATCGCGCTTTGTTGTTATACGGCGAACCTCAATAACACCTTGGCTTGCCAAATTTTGTTAAATTTCCTCAATAGTGCAATTGAGGAAATCTCGACAATAAACTATTCCCCTACTATGGTTTAAGGTATTATGCGAGGTGACTGTAACATTAAATTCTCCTAACTTCTTCATTTCTAACAACTTCTTAGACTGAGCGTTACTTACTGTCTCAATAAGTAAGCCATCTTTGACCTTTTTAATTTATTTTTAATTCACTTTGTCTCACCAAAGTTGCTGTATATCACTTTATCAATAATGAAAGGGCTAACTTTATCAAAGTTTCCTTCGCTTTTAGATACAAGCAAAAACCGGGGCATAAACTCCTCCGTCAGTTGCCTGTTTTGAGTTTTATTTATTTTTGGTTGAGAAATCATCTTGTTCCCACGAGTAGGGCAGAACTAAGGGTCGTCGCCGGCAGTGCTCCCTTACCGGTGAAAGGCTACATACAACCGGAGGTCGCCAGGTATCCGGAGGTCACCGTTATTAGACACACTACCGTAGTGCCATTCATCCCATCGGCACGGTATGTATAACACCGGGGATTACGGATTTTTTTATCGAGGTTTACTCCTCTAGATCTGACATGTTTGCACCTTTAGGACGCGGGTGTGGCTCGTCACCATGCATGTCGGTCTTGAGAGAGGAGAAGCTAGAGATACCTAGACGGTATCTTAACATCGCTTCACTCCCTCCTTCCATGCTGGTCCGCGGGAGGCCAATCCTCCTACCGTCAACGAGTGACGGCGTTCCCCTATCCGCCACCTGGGGACGCGCCCTGTAGGGGTAGGATCCCCCCGAGGGATGAATTATTATTATTATTATTATTATTATAGAGCAATAAAATTTAAACGGTTTCTTTAGATTCCATTTATTCCTAGCAATATGTCATCGTTCACACAACCATTCTTTTTAAATTAAAAACCGATTCTAATAATTGTTATTTAAAATCAGAAATAGCACGTAAAGAATGTCCTCCAAAACTTCATTTTATAATCTGATATTATCCTTTTGTGGTTGAATTAGTGTCACATCAGTCAACAAAATGTTACTTTTTGGTTTTATCTCAACTCTTAGTCCTACAAACAGTCTAGAAATTGTACAATCTTTAGATCAAAGAAAGTATTTGCAAATGAATCTTACTTATATTCCCTAGTACTTGCGAAGAGCCATGTGAATTGTAATTGTAAACTCCCATTGTCACGCGTAACATATTTAACCAGCCTACATGCAGAAATGCATTCATTCCTGTACATCCCGATTTTAGCAAAAATATCCTTTCTTTTCTACATTGTTCCGTTCACATTCCGCATTCTCATATTACTATTTCTCGCTCTAATTCACTCAGAGGGAATCGGTGCTGTCTCCATCCACTACTCGCTGACAGGTTTCCAATTTAGAACATCGATAATAGGGACACGTTATTGATACATCGGTTTAAAAAATAGCGCTAATCAATGCACCCGAATTATTAGTCATATATACATGTTACCAGTGGCGTGTTAAGTATGAATTGAAAAAATAATATGTAAAAAACCAAATACATTTCAATCATAAAAACGTAGCAAACAGTGAAAATGTCTAAATATGATTAATAATGTAATAGTTTCTAAGAATTAACGAAGTTTTTGTGAATTTCGATTAACTCTGAGTTGACCACCCCTCGCTTTCCCCAAATCGAATCCTGAATACGCTACTGCATGTTAGGGTAAATGTACGCAGGCTAGTATAGTGGACATTTCCTAGTAAACAAACATACACCACCTTGTAAATGTGAATTCAACTGACATTAACCCGTCGTAAATGTACATAATATGTATAATATATATATAATGTATATAAATCGAACTAATATTTATTGATTTTATTGCATTATTAATGGATCTTCAGTCGTACATATTAATAATATAGTTACTACTTATTTTCAATGTAAATTATAGAAGTCGTAGTGACAATGTATTTTTTATATTTAAAATGATGAGGCGGATACATGATGAATGAAGCTCCAAATAAACACTTGAAATAAAAACACTGATCTGCGAGGATTTCACTGTATTGTTGAACACTGCGACGTGTTTCACCGGAAAGTGGCTACATCAGGCAGGTGAATGATAATGATTATTATTATTATTTCTTCCTTGTCTTGGTTGTCTTTACCGGTGATGTTTGTGTGGACGGGTGTATGCCAAGTCCAAACAAATTTTATTTTTATTTCAGAGAGTTGCGGGTGATGTTTATGTGTGGAGTATGGTTGCTTTTTGAATTTGTGTGTGAATTTTGATAGGCAGATCTTGTTCGGATAGATGTTGTGTCATTACATGTGGTGTGACACAAGTTGTTAAAATTATGATCGGGATTATGTTTACCGTTTTTTGTTTTCAGAATCGTTCTATTTCTAGTGCCAATGGTTAATATTTGGTTTTATTTTCTGTGCATTTAGTCACTATGTTATGATCTACTGGTATGGCTGTGTCTATGATCCCGGTATAATTTGTAATATTTATTTTCAAGGACTGTTTGCAGAGTGTATTCATAGTATGGTTGGTTGTCTGTACGTAGTTTGTGTTTTAGTGCAAGTGCCTGGTGTATTATTTTTACGACAGTGTTATGTCTGTTTGTGTATTCTGTGCAAGTAATTTGCATCCTGATGTGATTTGGTCGATGGTTTCGGGGTTTTGGTGGCATTTTCTGCATTTGTCATCTTTAATTGTTGTTTCTTTTAATATGTACTTTATGTAATTTCTGGTGGCTATTACTTGATCTTATATAGCTACAATTATGCCTTCAGTCTCTAGAACAACTGCCCTTCCTGTAGGAATGTGTACGTGAGTTGTTTGTTTATATATGAATTGTTGTTGACAATGTTGTAGTGTTTCCCGTGTAGTGGCTTAGATGACCATATCGTGTTTTTTTCTTCTAAAGACTTGCCCATGGTTTCTATTAAAGCTTGTGGTGATAGGATAAGGGGGGTGTCGTTTTTGTCTTTTTTAACTTTTGATTTGTGTAGTGGGTTGTCTTTTGTTGTGAAGTACTCTCTCAAACCATGCATTTGCTTATCGAGAAGTATGTGTAGGTCTATCATCCCTCTTCCTTCTTTTCTGCTGATGTTAATTCGTTCCTTACATGATTTCGGGTGTAGTTTTCTGTTTTGTGTTAGTCTTGTTCTTGTAAGTATGTTTATATTATCTAAGTCTATTTTGGTCCAACGAAGGAATATGTTAAGATGGGTATACCATAGGTGTTACTTGCCTTGAAGAGATTCGCAGAATTTAATAGGGTTTTTAACGGTCGGTTGAGCCTTTTTTCGAATTCGGTTTGCAGGTTTGCAGCTGATTTTTGATACTTCAATAGAGCGTTGTAACAAATCAAATTAAATAAGATTTTAAATATTTCATTGTATAATTCAATATCCGGAGGAGTATTTGCACGGGAAGTAGTTATTTCGATGGATATTTATCGTCTTAAGTTGTCTTATTAATTAAGACATTGTTTGCATTTTCACGAATAACATGTTCGTAATTTTATATATTATGTTTAAAGTGTGCAAACTATAAGAAGAGTAAGCTTATTTTCTCGAATTCGAATAGTTTTGAATTTGAATTATTCTTGTTTGAACTGTACCGTAAGGTAAATAATCAGGTCTCACATTCTTCATACCTGCTAATGACATAATCCCCTTTTTTACCTATAAATACCGACCGGATTTTTCACTTAATCCATTTCTGTGTACCTGTTCATTCCACACACAACATTTTTTCGAAGTAACTTTATTTCTATTTTATTCCTACATTTTTTTTAAACGTCATATGCAAAGCTATACTGAAGAGAGTTATATCTCGAAACGCGTCTATAGATGGCCTAAGACATTAGTTTTAATCCAAATCCTTTCATTTCTAATTTCTTGTGATTTCTCTTTTCATTTTTAAATTAATAAAATTTAAAGTACAGGGGCATGCCCTATGCCGCTGAGAAGTGATTTCCAAAGTAAATTGGCATGGCCGTTAATCTGGTACCCTACTAGAAGCGCAAAAACGTCAGATGCAAATATTGTGAGTAAATTTATTTTTGAAACTATTTGATTTTGCTTCAATCTCCCCCTATTTAAACGGTTTTTTGATTGATTTTTCCACTAGAGCGACCTGTAGAAACCGATATATGAGTGATGGGAGAACTACGATAAGTGCTGCCAGGTCGAAATTGCACCTAAAAAGAACGGTAGAAAAAGGTAGATTGTATCAATTTTCCGCTTTCTACCGTTTTTTTAAATTAAATAATAAGTATGATTAATGTAATCATTTACTCAAATCGGTGTTATATAATATACTACTCTAATAATAAACGAACATTTTTAGAACATAATATAGTGAACATTTATTTAAATCAGTCTCATAAAGTAAAGAAGGAATTTCTCTTTTAAGTATACATATCTCGATGCATACGCATTCGTTCTTTTTGAAATGGTTTAACTTGAAGCTGCTAACGATAGTTTTCACTTGTTGAATAAGTATGAAGTTAAATTTTCAGTTAAGAAAAGCCTGAACATATGGATTTGCCGGTGCGTAGCGAAACGTAGTGCGCCTGCAAATGCAAACGTTAAGAAGGCCTTTCTAAACTCGACAATTAACTTCATGGGCCAGGCGTATAAAACACTGAAATATTGTGAAGTTCAAAATATACTTCGTTAGCATACTGCTTTGCAGCATATTTTTTACTTCACAATATTTCACTATTTTATACATGTGACGAAGTAAAATTTCCAGTTTAGTTTTGGTCGCTTCGTTTTTTTGTATGCCTAATTTTTAATATGTTAATTTGAGAAAATATTTTATCCACATAAATATTTCAAATTTAAAACCATTTGAATTCGAGAGAACAAGCTTCCGCATCTTTTAGTTTATGTATAAAATTACGATGTTCGCATAAACTGCAAACAATGAGTCTTAATTTAATCTAAGACCTTTTCATTTTTATTTTTCTTGTAATTACTCCTTTTACTTTTCATTTTTCTGCGATAGTTGGTTTGAAGTTAATTTGACCTAAATGCTGCATACACTATTATATAGCGTTGTAAGAAATCGAATAAGATTTTAAATATTTTTGTATAATTCAATATCCGGCCGTGTATTTACACGGGAAGTAGTTGGTTCAATGGATATTTATTGTCTTAGTAGTACTATTAATTAAGACGTATAGTTTGCAGTTTATAAGAACATTATCGTAATTTTATATATTATATTTATATACATGGTGGATATTATAACAAACTTTAGAGATGTTGATGTTAGAGATGTTTAATTGTTTGCCTATCTAATTTTTTTCATCACTGTATACAGCTCGAAACCTAATGTCAATATAAAATATCTGATAAAATTTTAATATCTATTATGAAATTATCTGAAACTTTGCCATTTATAGTTTTTTGTGTCTCTTTAATAACTGAGAAAACCCGATTTTAATAAATCGACACTTCTCACATTTTTCAAAATATCTAGTGACCCTTAACTGTTACAAACATTTTACAAGTGTATATTTTATTTAGCTCGTAAAACTACTATGCCCATTTAAACGTTTCTCTATCTCTTATAGTTTCCGAGATCGCCGTAAAATATGAAGAAAGAAGTAAGCAGAAGTGAGTGAGTATAATAACGGCTAGGGCTATAAGCAAACTCTTTTTTTCAAATCCAATATTTTGCCAACCATGTCGGATTCCTCAGGAAAACTGTAAATAAAATTTTACAGTTTCCCTATCGAAGCTGACACGATTGGAGAAATATTGGATTTGAAAAAAGAGGTTGCTTATAGCCTTAGTCGTTATTATACCCACTTCCGCTTACTTTATATATATATATATATATATATATATATATATATATATATAATATAATATAAATATATAGATATATATATATATATAATATAATATAAATATATAGATATATATATATATATAATATAATATAAATATATATATATATATATATATATATATATATAATATAATATAAATATATATATATATATATATATATATATATATATATATATATTTCATTCATATGTGTTGAGTTGATAACATCGCACCTACAAAATTCACTAAATTAGAAAATGATCATTAGTTGTCATATAAACGGAAATATTTAAGTGCTGAAAACGTCTTAATATTCATACATTTTCTAGTTCTATTAACGGGATTTCAGTTATTCTCTTGCTAGAGGAATTATAGATTAATTTTTTGCTTGAAAATCATTTAAATTTGATCTTTTATTAATTTGTTACACGTTCAACATAATATTGTTGATCGTGTTGTATATTTAAGAATATTTTCGTTTCAAGGATAAAATTTCAGTGAAATAACGTACTTTAGTAAATAACACACTATACAGCGTGTAATCGAACTAATGTACATCCTCTTAAGGGCGTATACACAAAATATTTTGACACCAATTGCAGCAAAAATAAAATGGGAAAAAAAAATGGATTTATCATAATTTTTCATGCATTTTTTACTATTTGAGAACTTCTGGTTACCTGTGTTCATGATATTTTTCGTGGATGCGTAAGTTGTTGTATTTTTTATTTACTTTTACTACTGCGAGGCGCATAAATCACTTCGCACGCACTAAACATGCACGCTGTCTCGAATGACTAGATGAAACTAGGTCACTCATTTGTGGTATTGTTTATTTACTGTTACTACTGCGAGACGTATAAATCACTTAGCACGCACTACACACACACACACACACTGTCTAAAATTACTAGATGAAACTGGGTCACGTATAAAAAAAATCACAATACGTGTTCAAATTGACGTCCGCCGCACTCAATGCACATTTGGGCTCTACGTATCCAATTTGCACGAACAGTAGCAAACATTTCACGAGGTTTTTCACGAATGGTATTAGCCGCGGCGTTTACTCGTTGTATCAGCATTTCAGCATTGTCAATTTCCGTAGTGTAGACTTCACTTTTAAAGTATCCCCAAAGAAAAAAATCTAAGGGGTTTAAATCCGGACTTCTTGGAGGCCATGGTACAGGGCCTCCACGACCAACCCAACGTCCTGGAAACTCATCATCCAAATATCTTCTAACGCGCCTTTCATAGTGAGCTGGCGCACCATCTTGTAAATACCACATTCTTCTAAGAACCGCTAAGGGTACATTTTCTAGAAGATCTAAAAGGTCATCTTGCAAAAATCGTAAATATCGTTCTCCATTCAAATTAAATGGGAACATAAATAGCCCAATTAATTGATCATTTAAAATACCTGCCCAGATATTAAGGGAGAAGCGATGCTGGAAATGAGTTCTACGCGTAACACGAGGATTTTCTATTGCATAAACATGCATATTATGGAAATTAAAACTTCCATTACGCGTAAAGCACGATTCGTCGGTCACTAAAATGTGATTGGCAAAGTTAGGATTTTGAACATTTTGTGCCAAAATCCATTGACAAAATGCAATTCTTTTGGGAAAATCATGAGGTTGAAGATGTTGTACACGCTGGTAGTGATACGGATAAAAATTATTGTCTCGTATAACACTGCTGACAAATGTGTGCGATACATTTAGCTGAGCGGCGATAATACGGGTACTTAAACCAGGATCCGCTTCCAACAGATTCAAAATTTCATCTTCCGCTCGCAAATATCGCATTGGACGGTCACCACCTCCGACGGCTCCGGCGGCGGCGACGGGCTGCAAACTTTCAGTGTCGCGTGCTCTTTGTAATAAATTTCTAAATCGGTTTGGCGGTGGTAAGTGTCGTTCAGGAAATTGCTCTTGATAAATTCTTACAGCTTCCGCGGAATTACACCGAGTTTCACCGTAAATAAGAAACATGTCTGCCAATTCAATGTTTGAATAAACGTATCGCGCCATGTTACAAAATGTAGATGTTTCATGGAATAAGTTTCACCATAGACTAAACAGAAAACTATTTTTATGTTTAAAAATCATCCACCCTCGCCGCTCTTATCTAAACATTTCAATAAAAGTGGAGATAAAGTGAAGTGTGAACCTAATAAGGAAAAATATTGAATTTCATTAACACGTTTAGAAAATATTCGAAATTTAGTCAGCAATAGGTACTTATGAAAACGATAACATAGACATAATTCTTCACAATCTGACCCACTTTTCTCTGGATGGTGTAATTCGATATCCAAATCGTTTAAAAACTACCAGTCTATGTGGAATCTCTCTTAAAATACGCAATGTGCGCGTATACCAGATACCACAAACATGTGGCCTATTATTATTAATTATTTTTAATAATTATTTGTGAGCTATCTACTAAAGGTACAGTAATTTCAAATGCAGGTATTGTTTATTTAAACGCTGCCCCTTATGTGGTAGAGAGCCTGTACAGTAGTTCGTTTACACGCTGTATAACCACGACGCAGATTTCTGCATCAATTGACGATAATCCTTTTAAAACTGTAACGCACAAGAAGAAAACCAAAGCAGCAAATAATAATGGGTACTGATGAAAACACTAAAGATAAAACGTATGTGGTCAAGAAGACGAAGAGAACCTGGATTCATGCCTCTCGATTTAAAACTGATTTCACAGAAGTCCAACGCAAAGAGTTAATCAGTCGGAAAACATCTATCAACAACATTTACTGTGAAAAAATCATTCCAAAGGGCAGCTACGTCACATATAGCTCTTTTAAAGTTGGAGTTGACGAATCCCACAGAGAAGATATCTATAAGTCGAGCAATTGGCCCGCGGGCATTGCCATTAGTCCATTTAATTTTTTTCGAGGCAATAGAAAGCAGAACACCAACTTATACAGCAATTGACCAACAAATTGAAATTAAACTTAAACTTAATATTAGTCATGTAAATGTTCAGGGAATCTTTAATAAAATAGACGTGATTGATTTATTCAACTTAAATAACAACTTGCATATGCTCTGTATTTCAGAAACGTGGGCATTGTCCTCAGCAGAGTTGGAGAATTTGGCAATTTCAAATTTTCAATTAATTTCCAATTATTGCAGAACCAAGAGTAGGCACGGTGGCGTAGCAATATTTCTGGAGAACAATAGTCGGCTAACGAATAATTTAAAAAATGTAAATGTAAACTCATTTTCAGTCGAAAACAATATCGAGATGTGTGCAACTATGGTGACACTTCAGGATAAACTTGTCAGTATTTTAACTATATACAGGCCTCCGAATGGGGACTTCGATGTGTTCTTCACCAACATGTCATTATGTTTGACATATCTTAAGAATAAATGTAACTTTATAGTAGTTTGTGGTGACCTTAACATAGACTTTTTAAAAAACTCTATGTATAAGCATCTGTTGCCTGATTTGTTCAATTCATTAAAGATTGCTGTTGTGGCAAATAAGCCAACACGAGTTTTCACAAACGTAAATAACCAAACTTCTATTTCGGCTCTCGGTTATATGGTAACCGACCTACCCCATGATATTTATACAGTCAGGATTGTAAACCCCTTGATTGCTGATCATTTTGCCCATATATTAGAAATAATCGTATCATCGCCCACAAACCTTAATCCACCAAAAAAACAATCAATCAGGAAAAGACTTATGAACAGCTCAAATTTAGAATATTTAAAATCATTGATTGAGAACGTAGATTGGAGCAGTATCTACGAATTGGATGCAGATTCTGCTTTCAGTTACTTTTTCAAAACATTCCAATATTTGTTTGTATTAGCATGTCCCGTTCAGACAAGCAATAAATACAGCAGTAGTAATATAAACTCAAAGAAGTGGATATCTCAGGAAATCATAAACAATAGTAAGGAAGTAACAAATATTTTTTGGTTATGCCGACAGTTTAAAAACGAAACTTTATGGAACGAGTACAGAAATAGGAAAAAACAATTAAATAAAACAATAAGAGAAGCAAAACGCAATTACTTTGCAAGTAAAATCAATAACGCTTCTAATAAAATAAAAGAAACTTGGTCCATTATTAACAACCAGCTAAATAGAAAAGTGGGGGGCCACGGTGATATCTCATTAAAAGTTGACGATAAACATATATACAATCAGTGCGATATCACGAATCAGTTTGCGAGCTACTTTTCATCAGTAGCTAATACACAACTGCGAAAGCATTTTTCTAAGAATATGTCAAACGCCTGCACAGTTGGTAACTTTAACAACACCAGTTTCTTCTTCAACCCAATTTCCGAGAATGAAATGTTGAAGTGTATAAATAATTTAAAAAATGTTAACTCCACCGGAGTAGACGGGATATCAGTGAAAGTTTTAAAATTCGTGGCAAGTGGTATTGTGAAACATCTAACATATATCGTGAACCTAGCCGTGTCTAATGACTATTTTCCAGATTTTCTAAAAATCGGGTCTATTGTTCCTATTCACAAAAAGGTGAATAAACTGAATGTAGTAATTATCGTCCGGTCGCATTACTCAGCATTTTTTCAAAACTTGTCGAAACCATAGTATCTAATCAAATGATTAACTACTTAACAAAATTCAATCTACTACACGAATGTCAACACGGCTTCAGACCTGGTAGATCAACAGCAACTGCCACTAGCCATTTAGTCAAACATATATATGAACACCTGGATAATGGCCTAGAAGTCATGGGTCTATTTTTCGATCTGTCCCGTGCCTTCGACACGATAAAGATTGACTTTATTATAAATAAGTTAATGTCGTTTGGTTCTCGTGGTTGTTTCTTAAAATGGCTCGACTCCTACCTGCGCAACCGAAAAATTCGGGTTAAGTTAGGCGAAACCATCTCTGATGAGTTTACAGTGGATATAGGGGTTCCACAGGGGTCAGTGCTGGGACCACTAATATTTTTGCTTCATGTCAATGATCTACCTTTATATGTATCATCAGGGAACTTGATTATGTATGCTGATGACACAGCAATAGTGGTCTCAGCGCAGACGCCCGAGGAACTTCATATACTGGTAACGAACATTACCACAGACTTTCAATCATGGTGTACCAAAAATATGCTCATACTGAACAACACCAAAACAGAATATGTATATTTCTCGAATAGGCGTACGCCATCAGTAGGTCTTGTAGGTTTTGGGTTGTCGGCAACAGTAAAATTTCTGGGCACCATAGTTGATACACATTTAAGATGGGATGACCATATTAGTTTTGTCAGCAAGAAACTTTCGAGTGCTTTTTTGCAATTAGGCAACTAAAGTCATCTCTGAACAAGGCCACTCTTTTCGCTATTTATTATTCGCTGGCGTACTCGTTTCTGAATTACAATATATTAGTATGGGGTAACGCAACTAATATTCGAAGGGTATTTGTTCTCCAGAAAAATATACTACGCCTAATTTGCGATCTAAAACCCAGAGACTCTTGCCGACATTATTTTATAAGATTCGGTTTGCTGACTTTACCATGCATATATATCCTTAATGGTATTCTACTTGTTAAAGATAATTACCATTCTTTCTCTAAGAACTCAATAAACCACTCACATAATACTAGGCATAGGATGTTGTTGAGAGTTGAAAAACATCAAACACGTTTGTTTGAGAAATCACCATACTATGTCGGCACACTAATGTATAACAAATTGCCTGATGATATTAGGTCAACCGCAAATCGTAACACTTTTCGTAAAAAATTGAAAACATTTCTTGTCGATAAATGTTTTTATTCAATTTCCGAATTTTTGAATTAGTTATGTATGTCTTTTATTTTAAGATGGTATTGTAATTGTGATAATATTTAATTTAATTTATTTCACACATAATTTTAATTATTAATTGACGTCACACATCTATTTTATTGTAAATAGCCTAAGTGAATAAAGATTTGATACTTCATACTTGATATTTAAGATTATACTATTTATTAGTTGATACTGCAACAATTGTTTCACCACACAGTGGCTTCAACTGATAAAGCCACTGTGTAGTGAAACAATTGCTGCAGTGTCAACTAATAAATAGTGAAATCTTAACTTAGTGCGTTATTTACTAAAATGTTGATATGGAATTTCACCAAGTAACAGCCTTAGCGATTGAAATAACGTAGATATTATAGTTATAAAATTAAATACATAAATTACCTAAATGTTATAATTATTTTTTAGATTTTTACTTAATATTAATCACACTTTAAATATTTACGCTATTATTTATCTTTTAATGACTTTAATATAAAAACTGTTACTGAGCTACGTATATCAAACAAGTTAAATTTTAAATACGGAATCTCACGATAGGCGATATCTATTATTTATAATTATAATATTATAAACTATTGTAATATTATCACAAATATAAGTATTCTGTAATAACTAATAAAACACAGTTTAATTTCCTTTCTTCGCTAATTTATTTTTCATTGTTAACAATGAAAAATAAATTGGTGAAGAATTTTCATATTAGTAATTTATTATTTTAGATAACTCAAAACAGATAGTAAATAATTTGTAATTATTTTTAAAAAAGTAAACTATAAGTTTTGTAAGCAAATAACAAACGGCAAAAAGCAAATAAAAATGGCAAAAAGCACGGCATATAATCTAATGTAGGGCGATATTTTATCAATAGATCTACCGCTAAAACGGGAGGTCTGGCAGCACTGACTATGATGGACACATCACCATTTTTTTTTTTTTATTTGGATTGTTTTCGTAATTTTATATTTCCTAATTAAACGTAAATAAGATTGTCTTCATCACACTAATTATTTATTCCCCGACCTGATAAGTATAAATTAGAGATAGAACACAAGTTATTTTCTCGAGTTTTCTATCTTTTCTATGAGTTTTGCAATCAGTAATACTTTGGCTTATTGGTTAGTAGAGGATCTGATATGTACCAAATATATAAATGTTTGCATTTTTTATGTAACGAACGTTATTACTGTACCGCTTTTAGGTTGGTAGAATTGAATTGGGTATGATGGTGTAAACGTTGAAAGTACCCATTAACTAATAGTAATGATCGATATACACTTAGCAATAAATGAAATTATAGTATGTGATTATTGCAGCCTCATAAACATGATTTTACATGTAATATACATACTTAACATGAAATTTCCATTAAAAGTCGCAAAATAATTCGGTTTCAAGTCCTATATTTTTAGTTCAGCCAGACAATCCATATTAAATATTATGAATCATAACAATACTCTTCTTCGTTTCGGCTGTTTAAAACTTTTTTATTTTATTGCTGTATCAATCTAAATTATTACTTGTTTTAGATAGTTTTCCAATGTAATTAAATTCAAAGTTTTATCACAATTTTATACAACTCTGTTCAAAAATAAATATAATTTAATTTAAATTTAAAAATAAACAAAGCAATGAGGGAGTTTAAATCCAATTATTTAGTAGATTTCCAAACATCAAACATTGGTCATGTAGTTTGAAAAAATAACTAATAGCTGATTTTCTTTTTGTCCACATGATTAGTATACCAGTAACCCAAGAAAAATATACAGGATGACCGATGGGAAACGCATGTTTTTGAAATGATATGAAATGACATCTTCGCAATTACATGTCATTTCTAATGCATATTATGAATGCATGATAATACATATCAGACACGTAGTGTCCACAGGGGCGCCCCGAGTTTAGTGGGCGCACAGATGCCCGCTGGTTTATTGGCGCACCCATTCATTGAAATAATAGAAATGTTGCCCTTTTTTCCACCAAGCTTGTAGATGACTTTACTACTATTGCCTGGATGCTACGCATTCGTTGCTTCATGCCGCGAACCAGCCCGGGTTGTTCACTTTCTTGAAAGCAGTTTTCAAGCCTTTACTGAAAATTGATGTATACGCTTTCCAACATCTCTCAATTAATTCGTGATTAGGATTTCCTTGCAATAAGTCACACGTGGTCAAATAAGGGTCCTTGAGGTAACGAGATGTCGCCAAAAAGTATTAGTTGCCAATTGCGCAGTGTGTCAACAAGTTTAACAGATGAGACCATTTGTGACTCTTTTCGGGGAATACTGCAAATAACGTTGTCTTTACACTCAAACCCCACACCGTGACCGATCTGAAAGTGGAAATCATTCGGCGAGTGGCAATAATTGATCGTGAGATATTAAATACGTATACAATGATTTTCAGCAAAGGCTGGAAAATTGTATTCAAGAAAGTGGACATCACCTGACCCACTTTATATTTTGTTAATAATATTTGTAAAATACGCGGTACTTCACGATTTTTTACTCAATTACTTACTATTTGTGTAAGTAAATACTTTTAACTGCCTGCGGAAAAATATATAAAAAATCAATTTTGATAATCTGTCACATTTATTAAACAACTACTGATGGCACTACCATGGCACACTTATAAAAATATAAATTGTTTATAACAAATCACAACAACATTCTATCCCCCATTGTATGCTATGCATTCAATTAATTGAGAGTTCAAACACTTTTACTGATGTGACTAAGAGGGCAAAACTTTACAGTGCGACGGACAAATGATCCAGTACTGGTTCGAACAGTTGCGCTCCTTGGAATGCGATCTATTCCAGGGTGAAATGCTTCAATTCGTCCATGCTTCCACTGTAGAGGTGATAAATTATCGTCCTTAATAATTACTAGATGTCCAGATTCTAAATAGAGTCCGTTCTGTTGCCACTTGGTTTTCTTATGCATCTCAGAAAGATATTTCTTTGGCATTGTTTCCAAATATTTTGACGTAATTTTTTCACGTACTGCCATCGTGAAAGGCGATCAGATAGAACTTCACTCAAATCATTGCATACCGGAGCAGTAATCGCATCACCTATGAGGAAATGTCCAGGTGTAAAAACTGAAAAATCATTTGGTATCCGATGATCCAACTGATTTTTCAGTTGCAAAGAGGTCGAGAATTCAATACTTCTGCAATTTGAGTATGTAATTCTGGATAAGTAAGCAGCGCTATTCCAGCTATACGATGTAAATGATGTTTGATACTTTTCACTGCCGCTTCCCAAAGTCCCCCGAAATAAGGCGCATGTGGCGGTATGAAGATCCATTTAATTTGCTGAGATGACAGTGCAGTTGTAATTTTATCATGTACTTCGTCGAGGAGTCCTAGCTCACGCAAATGATTTCTGGCTCCAATAAAGTTGATCGCATTATCAGAATAAATCACATCTACACATCCTCGGCCGGGAATAAATAAATTTGAGGCCTGCGGAGCTGGGTCGTTAATCGAAAATTTTAACTTTTATTTTACATAAAAACAAAAACAATTTCTTGTATATTATGATAATTTCACAACATGAAAATACTTGTACGCGTGAACAGCGTTTTAGTTGGATGAAGTAGGTATTGTACATGAAATCACAAGTGAGAACATGAATTACTAATGTTCATTTGTAAAACTTTTTGTTGATCGACATAGGTGCACTTAGTTCTGACAAAAAAAGTCAGAATTCCTACCACTATTGTTTTTTTTAAATTATCAAATAAATATGTTTGATTGTCAGTTGTGTTTATTATTCGTAACGATAAAAACTGTTAATTTCGATACATAAAAATAGTGAAACAAACGCAATGTTATTTTCGATTTATCCATTATTATTATTATTCATAAAAATTGCACAAATCTTCGTTATTTATTATTTGATTCAAATTCTGGATTCTATTAATTTAAGCGGGAATTTTAGTTTTTACACATTTTGAAATATTAAGTATTCTGTGTTTTTTCAGTTATAATTTAAAAAAATCTTTCCGATCACTCTGATTACGAATATATATATATATATATTCTGTTCTGATTAACTGAATCCATTGAGGTAAATGTGTGCCCATTTAAAATACCTCTAGTTATATTTTAACAGCAATGATATTAAATAATATGAATTGATCATACATAATGAATCCACTCAATTATAATATTATTAAATGCACTTTGTATTAATTCGGCCTATCGATATTGATAGTTAAACACCTTTCTGTGGTCTAGGGACAAATAATTTATTACCAAACATTATCGTAATCTCATTTTAAATCACTACTAGTTCCGTTACAAAGAAATGCAAATAGCATTTCGTTCATTTCCTTTTATTTGTTTAAATTGGAAATGTATAGTTTTGGTAATGTTGAAATCAAACGGTGCGCGGTGCGTAGCATCTGTTTCAGTCATCAATAAACAAATGACAAGTGCGGTACAGAATTTATTATCGCCGGATTTTGGATAGTCAAATGTTGCGTTGGCTTTTCTATTTATTATTATATAATGCGGAGTAAACGTGTATGCAACTGTTTTTCAAATCAATGATTAGTATGACAAAAACAATTATTGTAGACCACAGACATATACAGGGTGCCCCATTAGTGCGTTCTCAAAAGATATCTAAGGTCTCGTTAAATTTAGAGAACTGAACTCAAAACAAACTGCTATTATATAAAATAATAACCACTCTATAAAAACAAATATATCTTTAATACAAAACAAAGCCATTCACAACTTTAAAACAAGAAGGAAATCAAACATCAGAACAGAACTCTTTGGAACAAAACAATTTGCACATTTACTAACAACGGATATGATACAACAATATAACAAAATAGACAAACACACACAGACTCTGAAATACGCAGCTTTTAAACTGAAAATTAAAAATCTATTGATACACAACCAAATATAAAGTGAAGTAAAAACGAAAACGCGAAAATACACCAGGCACCCTCCAATACCAGCAGCCCAAGACGGACCAAATTTTGGACCACTTTCTTGAGGCGAAGACAGGAGGAAGAAAAAACCCATTCTTTAGAATAGTTAATTAGGTTCTATATTTATGTATATATGTACGGATGTTTAATTTGTATTTATTTATTTACGAGAATAAAGATTGATTATTTATTAAATAAACTAATTTAACCACTCAGTCAGATATTGAAGTAATATTTTAGTCAAAACGGGATGTCTGTGGGGTCAACAAATTTAAAATAAAAACAACGTGTCTATTTGTTCGATAAAGGTATGAGGTAATGATGAAAATTGCAATTTCTATTTTGTTTGTTTAGCCTGAAAATATTATTAGTTAATGCTCTTGACGAACTTTGGTAATGCATAGGACGAGAGATAACAAGAAAAACATATGTCTGTTATTCTGACTCTAAATTAGTTGTAATTATTCTTCTTTTATTTCATTTGCGTTCTGTGCTCCTGGTCAGCGTGCGAGGTGTGCGTCGCATGCGAATGGCAAATCTCAACATTAAATTAGAAGCAAACGCGCTCTGTTACTGCATAGAAAATACAGGGACGTCAAAATCAGTTTTGTGCGAAGACAATCCGGGCATGAAATATATGAAACGTTTGCGTTATTTATTGTTATAATGTTTTAATTCCCTTAAGCACAGTTATAATGAACGAGGCAAGTCATTCTTGAATGCATACGGAATGTGAAAAAATTGATATCCTTTCAAACGGAAGAAACGACCACTTAAGAACTGTCACAGACCTTTCATACTTATATTATAATATTTCAAACGGGGTCAGTATTATCTTAATTTATTGCATGTAATTATTGCTATGAAATATTATAGAATCATTCAACCGGTTCGCAAATAATTATTTCGAGCTGAGTACAATCCTATTTGCCATTTATTGACCTAACTGGGGTCTGGGATCAAACGCTCTTGCCTATATCATCACGTACAGCGATATTAACAAACATCTAATTAACAGAGTTGGCAGAACCTGCTATTGTAATCAGAATAAAGTAAATTTTCTACGTTAATTAACTCTCCGCGACCCCAATTAAGGCAGTTTTACGGTCACAAGTCCAGCTTTAAATAACCTATTCGCGCCATCAATGATTTATTATGGATATCTGACGCGTATCCACTCGCTTGGGGCGAGTAAAATGCACCTCTGAGAATTATTATGACACCGCTGGAAGATTTCTTATACTTTTTTCAAATCGCTATAAATCTACTGTAATTTATAGAGCGATACCTTATCGAACTTTGGGCGTGTCAAGTAGTTGTTAAATCTACTTAATACGCATACATATTATATTTGATGCATCTCCGCTATTGGTTGCAATAATTGAATTGATAAGAATATTAGGTGAACCCATACATACGTTTTACTGCAAAATGCTGTAATAGAAGTGCCCGTCATCGTTAACCCGTATTGTGGAAACTAACGAATTGGTGGGGGTGACGAAAACTTTATAGGATCGGAGCGACTCATTTATTTTGTAAACATCTGCATTAAGAATCTAAGCTCTAAAATCTTGTCCACACTGTTTGATATTTATAGAAATTCAATTTTAGGAAGTGACTTATTTCCTTATTAAGAGTGCGTTCTACCCTATGGAAACTAAGAATACTGATTTTTTTAATATTATTTTAAATAGTTTAATTTTTTTTTATACATTTGTCTAAAATTCAATTGCAGAGGGTATGATGATTTGATTTAATTTATTATTTTAGTATAGTAAAAATAAAATTAAAAAACTTTAATATGTGACTTCATCATGCTCTCCACAATGATTTTGTGATTATATAATTCTAATATCATAAAATGTATAGTTATCAAAAAATCCACTTTTTCCCTTAAAAAAAGAATCGTTCATAATATCAATACAGACCATTTTATTGGATAATTATTTTTTTTTCAGCAAGAGCGCATAATTAGGTACCAAAATATATATTTTTAAACCAGAACTTCATAAGCCTTCATATTATTAAACGAGCGAAAATTAAAACGACAGTACAGGTTGAGCGCAGCCTTAATAAACGTTAGCAGAAATGAAATCACTTTATTTGTTTCGTATATTTTTAAAACTCTACTAAAAATATTTCTCAGTACTTGCAATTATCTTAGCAACACAATTTAAACTAATTTAAATAATCACGTTCTTAATGCAACTGGGAAAGAAAGTCTTTATTAAAAGTATCTTCTTTTATTGAAACTTTAATGGAGTGTTTTCCACTCCCAGGTTAATTAATTTTACTTCATGCGCCACACGTATAAATCGCTGATTTCAAGTAAAGTTAAAAATATACTACTAAAGCAGTATGTTTAAGACGTATATTCTGAACTTCATATCAAATCAGTGTTTTATACGCGTGGCGCATGAAGTAAAATTTCGAGTTTTCTAAACTCGAAATTTTACTTCATGCTTAACCTGGGAGTGGAAAACACTCGTTTTAAGCTTCAATATTTGAATATTTACAGAGTCTATTTCTATAGTTAAAACAAACATTCCCTGTATGTTATTTATTAAATGAATAAATCACGAATAGTAAGTTCTAGAAATTATTAGAATTAATTATTAACTACCTAACTAATGTTCGATTTTATACCGACTTTTCTTTGACAAGCAGGTGTGGACGAAATAAGTAGGTTCTGGATCGAATGGCCTCCTCTGAACCATTAAACTTTTATTCGGAGCATTTTTTTGTACAATGCATATTTGTCGAGATATTTCAGTGGATAAATTAAAATGGGTAAAATGGGTAAGTATGTTTAAAGAGTTAAATTTCATTCAATTAATAAATGTTTTTATGAAAGCGGTTAATTATAAACTTGTAACGACTGTTTCCACTTCTTGATTAAGCATGAAGTACAATGTCGAGTTTAGAATAGAATGAAAATTTAGATTTGCCGGCGCTAAGCGTAACACGACGGCAAACTGAAATTTTCAGGCTTTTCTAGACTCGAACTTTTACTTCATGCGCCAGGCGTATTAAACACTGATGTAATTTGAAGTTCAAAATATACAGCTTGATATTATTTTATATACAATGTTAATAAATCTTATATACTTTTATATTATCTAAAAAAATGTTATTTAAAATAAGTAAATTCTATACAGATGCGCCCTTTGCGCCAAGACTATAAAACTAAAACAAATCTATATCTTTAATTAATTTCTCACTTAACCTGTGGTGAAACATTTTTGAATATAATTCTGGATATTTAATTAAAACACTTGGTTTTGTTTCACTAATTTATATTTTCTCCGACTAGTTTCGACCATTGGTCATCTTCGGGGAGGATTCCTCCCCGAAGATGACCAATGGTCGAAACTAGTCGGAGAAAATATAAATTAGTGAAACAAAACCAAGTGTTTTAATTAAATATCCAGAATTTAAACTAATCTGATTGATTTTATTTAAATTGCCCAATATATGGGGCCGCACACTTGTAAATTTTAGAAACCCAGTCCGGCCCTGCTTACAACATACATGTATGTAACCGAGCAGAAGCACCTACTATAAAAAATTCCTTCCATTATATTATATTTTCATTCGTATTATTATTGAAAATTAATCTCGTCTGACATCATTATCTGGAATTCGAGAGAAATATGTATTTTACAGTTTATAACAATCGATCAATTTATTTGATCTTTTATCTAGTGTTTTGTTGTTTTTGACGTTTCCCCGGATGATCAATTAACCCCCACGGTTGTAAGTTAACGATGAGAGTAAATAATGCTTCTATGTTTAAATGTTTGTAGAGTTTGCTTATTTTCATGATAATGCAGCGACACAAGTACTAACGCGAATTGATGCAATGCCAATAAAGTATTACCTATAAAAATAGGTATTGTGTTAGAAGCATGTATTTACAAAATAATCATATACATTAAAATCAATAGTCTATATTAAATCTATTTTTAAGAAAAACCATAATTTAAATAAGCGGTCACTTTTTATTCTGAAATACAGCAAAATTGTCCATGATTTTGTGATAAACGGCTAAATTTGTATTTATTAATATAAATACTCGCATTTGCAGTTATAGAACGATAAGTTACATATCTTACTTCTTTGTCTATAATCGGTAATTTTGTAATTAAAATACTGCTAGTATAGGGTTTTCCATTAAGAGGTCCCATTTTAAATTCCCTGGCATTTTTAATCTGTTTAATAGAGGGCCTTGATTTTTTCACACTTGCCAAGTAAAAGTGTACGATTTAAGAAAATGGAAAGATATACGCTCCAAAACATATAGAAATACTGAAAATTCATTATTAGTATGGTGCAAATTTCGGCCAGACAAATCGCAGCGTTCGTCGTGTTTTCGGTCGGTATGAATTACCTTCTCGCTGTGTCATTGTAAAACTTATCATTAAATTTGAGCGAAATGGACAAATTACTGATGTAAAGTTGCCAGTTCGTACTCGTATTGCCAGGTCAGCTTAAAACATTACCGCTGTTGCTAAAAGTGTTGCTGAAAACCCGGATTTGTCTATCCCAAGACGCTCACAGCAGTTGGGCATTTCAAAGACCAGCCTTCATCGCATTCTGCACAAGAATTTTAGCCTGCATGCTTTTAAAGTGAAGACATTTTTCTTTGGGGCCGTGAAGAAAAACGCGTCTACGCTAATGACCCACAAATAATTCAAACGCTCAAAGAAAATATTCAAGCCGTTATTGTTCAAATAGAGCCAGAGTTGTGCAAACATGTGATGTAAAATGTTATTAAAACAATATGTATTTGCAGAAGACGCCAAGGTGGTGGCTATTTACAAGATATCATTTTTCACAAGTAACTGTGGAGTTTGTAAATAATTAAATAATTCAAATGGGAGCTCTTAATGGAAAACCCTGTTCATCTACACAGGATTTTATTGACGTTTTCTTAACATAAAACGTAGTTAAACAGAAAACAAATATCTAAAATCGCATTCTTTCATAAAATGGACTTTTTATCCCAGAGTGAGATGTATTTTTACATCTGCATCGGTATGCATAATTAAATCATATATTTACTTTGATTAATATATGACTTAATTATGCATTCCGACGCAGACGTAAAAATACATTCTCTTTCTAGCATAAAAAGTCCATTTCATGATAGAATGCGATTTTAGATATTTGTAATTATAATCCCATAATTTTTTTGCATATTACCTGGAAGGCTGGAAGTAATGATATATTTCATAGGTAATATAGTGATGGAAACACATTTTTATCCAGTTGAGAAATAACACGTGTCGTGAATATTTACCACAAATATATTTTGCTTCTCCGACAATAAAATTTGAGAATCGCGCGGAAATTCTATAATTTCATATAAGGTGCATTCAGTCAAAATGTCAATATTGACAATCGCTTTTATAGAGTTTTTCGCTACTCAACGGACGGTCCCTACTTCAACATTAAAAATCTATATTTGAACGTTGAACACGATCCAACTATTCACGTCTTAAAAATCCACTGAGTATTTCAATCCATCAAATGCCCATTTGTATACCGAACACGATCTTCGGCTAAAAATAATCCTGTAAGTATATTTATCCAACACACGCAAAACAAAGCAATATTAAACGCTTTAGCTTTGAGAATCGTTTTGACAATTTCATATTTAGTATCGATATAATATAATTTAAAAAAATATATATTTATTTGCAAATTGTCGTATACCAATATTTTCGTGCAGAATTAAACAACAATCTGAAAGTTATTTGTAATTCCTAAAGTGTTGTATATACATACAGGGTGCGTTCCATAAATAATGAGACCAAACTCACAAAAAACCATTTATTGAACATATTCATATAATTAGTCAAACATTTTCAAAATAGCAGTCTTCTTCGAGTTTCCACGCGTCTTTAATGTCGCTTTGGCTACGCGCGACTTTTCTTGTGCCATCGTAGAACTTGTGATTTGGACAAGCAATTACCCCTAAAGGCCTTCTGAATTAATGGAAACATTTCGGCGGACTTTCCAGGTTTACCGCAAAATTTGATAGCGTAACGTTGTTTCACAGAACGATCCATTGTGCCGCCGTGTTAGGTAACCTCAAAACGGGGTTTAGGCGCATTTTGAAGCTAATATGTATCATCGCGTCAGGAAAAAAATGATCGCATTACTTATGGAACGCACCCTGTATATATACAGGGTGAGTTTTTGTCATGTTCTCGATAGGAATTCCGGAAACTATAAGAGATAGAGAAACGGTTGAATGGACAAAGTAGTACAGTTTTACGTGCTAATTAAAAATGAATATGTAAAATTTTCGAAAAAGTCGAGAGTATCTAGATATTTTGAAAAATGTGAAAAATGTCAATGTTTTTAAAATCGATTTTGCCAGTTATTAAAAAAGAGAAAAAAAAACTGGAAATAGCAAAGTTTTAGATACTTTTACACTGAATAATAAAATTTTACATTGACATTAGTTTTCAAGATATAACACAAACTTGGATTTTTTTTAATGGAAACTATAGTTGGCTGTATCAACATTAGAAACAGATTTTTTTCTCTTTAATCTGATATATCATTTGGCTTACTTATTTGTAAAAATGACTAAGTTGTTAACAAATTGTTATTTTTCTTACAACAAATAATTAGTTGGCCATAATAAAATGACAATTATAAAACAATTACAGTTTTTTTTTCAAATCGGAGTTTGTTAAATTTTTGTCAAATAAGTTTATTTCTAAGTTATGTGTAGAAAGAAATATAAATTGGTGTGAAATAGTGTCCATAAAATAACAGTTGTTTTTAACACTAAATTAAATTGACAAAAAAAAACAACAACATACAACAAAGAACATTTTATTAATAAATGTAAAATTATCTAAAACGTTACCATTTATAGTATTTTTATCTCTTTTAATAACGGAGAAAAATCGATTTGTAAAAATAGACACTTTTCACATTTTTCAAAATATCAAGTGACCCTTGACTTTTTATTCAGCTCGTAAAACTGCACTACTTTGACCTTTTAACCGTTTCTCTATCTCTTATAGTTTTCGACATCCCCATAAAGAACATGAAAAAAATACTCACCCTGTATAAGAAAACTATATACTGTATTTGTTTATTAAATTATTGACCGCTATCAGTAAGCAACTGAACGAAATGAATTCCATGTCCTTAACTTAACCATCTATTAATATTATGTATTCCTTATATTTCGTTGTATTTTAGTTTTTATTAAAGAAGGTCTTCATTTTATTGCTATTACATTTATATACAGAGAGTTTTATGTAACACGGAACATTTTCATAACGATAATATTTCTTTTAAGTATACATATGTATACGTTGTACATTTTCCGACGCTCGGTTTACTAAGAGAATTCAATTTGAAGCTTTAAACAAGTGTTTTCCACTCCTAGGCTAAGCATGAAGTAAAATTTCGAGTTTAGAAAAGCCTGAAAATTTGGTTTGGTCGCGTAGCGCGAAGCGCGGAGCGGCCAAACCAAATTTTCAGGCTTTTCTAAACTCGAAATTTTACTTCATGCGCCACCGGTACAAAACGCTGAATTAATGTAAAGTTTAGCGGTGTGTTTTAAGCTTCGTAATATGTCAGCGTTTTGTACCGGTGGCGCATGAAGTAAAATTTCGAGTTTAGAAAAGCCTGAAAATTTGGTTTGGCCGCTCCGCGCTTCGCGCTACGCGACCAAACCAAATTTTCAAGCTTTTCTAAACTCGAAATTTTACTTCATGCTTAGCCTGGGAGTGGAAAACACTCGTTTAAAGTTCTAATTGAATTCTCTTAATAAACCGAGCGTCGGAAAATGTACAACGAAATGCATATGTATACTTAAAATAAATATTCTCGTTACGCAAATGTTCGGTGTTACGTAAAACTCTTTGTATGTATCGCAAAATAACCGTATTTCTTACATGATTACATTTAACATAGTGCGCATGCCTTCATATTATAAATTGATATCGTGTTAAGCAGAGACATTTTATTTCATAAAATTTTTTGAGACAAAGTTTTGATATCAAATTTTAATAACCAAATTTTTGTTTCAAAAAGGGTAGTACATCTCAAATATGTTGATTTTTATTTCATAGCAAATAATGCTAGTGTGCATACTAACAAATGTGCTATCTTGGTGTTTTATTTACCCGTACAAATCCTTGCTAAACACATTTTATTAATCTTCAAAATGCAGTTTAAATTATTATTGAATATTTTTACAAGTTTTACATAATGCGGTTAGATGGTAAATTAATTCCCTCGACTTCAAAAGCCGGAGCATGCGTTCTTTACAGGATACGTCGTCGTGTACTGTAACAAGATTCTATATTTATTCAATATAAAATATGTTCAAAAAAGTAATATATGCAATTTCTTTATTACTTTCTTTATTGAAAAAATAGTGGATTATACGAAATATTTAAGAATATTCTAACATAAAATTGTAATATATTTTCATTACATTTATCTAATACAATGTTTTTCTGTAATTAGATTGTTATAAAATAATTTATTATTATAATATAATATCATATAATAATCACAATATTTAATATAGTAATTAAATATTGTGATTATTACATAACATTCTCTTATAATTATAAATTATTATATTACAATCTAAATACAGAGAAACATTGTATTAGATACATTTAAAAATGATAATAATAATAAATGACACGACTAAATGAAAATGACGATATAACAGAATTTAGTGTATTATTTTAAATATCTGACCGATATACCATGGACAAGATTCGCACACAATTATCAGAAGGGTAGGTAGAACGCATTCCATTTAGCTAGACAAGCAATTGGAATACATTTGTGCACATAAAACTAAAGGTTCTAAGTAGAGGTGGGCAAAACGGTTCACTTAAGTGAGCGGTTCTGAACCGGTTCGTTCACATTAGTGAACCGGTTCTTTAAAACGGTTCATCGGTTCTTTTAATAAAAAATTGGCTATAAATAAAACAAACGTTTGTTATATATAATTCGTATGCACAATTTATGATTTTATTTGCACAAATATCAGAGACTATATATACTGCCTTTCAAAAAAATCAGAACACCAAGTATTTATTGCACGATTTTAATAAAATTTACACAATTTGATCATGTAAACGAACTGTATCGATGATCAAAAAATCAACTTGAAAAACAAAAAAACAAATGAATAAAAATTAATAATGTGTTGGGCCTCCACGATTTCCCAAACACTCATTAACACGTCGAGGCATGCTAGAAATCAGGCTGTCAATATCGATTTGGGGTATTTCATTCCAAACTTCGATAATTTGACCTCTAAGTTCCATTACAGTGTTAGCGGGGCGCTGTAAGTTACTTATTCTAACACCTATCATATCCCAAACATGTTCTATTGGCGATAGATCTGGAGAACGAGATGGCCAAGGTAACAAATTGATTTCGGCACTATCAAAAAACTGTCTTGTAATGGCCGCTGTGTGAGGTCGAGCATTATCTTGCTGAAAAATGGGGTTCTGCAAGCCATTTACATAGGGCACTAACACTGGTCGTAAAATGTTGTCAATATACCGAATCGCGTTAAGACTTGCTTCTAAAAAAACTAGAGGAGACCGACTACCATATGCTATCGCCCCCCAAACCATAACTCCCTGTGTAAGAGCCGTATGTCTTTCAACAGCAAATTGTAAAATTCTGCGTTCACCGCGTCGACGTCTCACTCTTCTGCGACCATCATGAGCCCATAAACAGAACCGAGACTCATCGCTGAAGATAATGTTATTCCATTCATGGGTCCAATGTTGTCTTTCCCTGCACCAATCAAGTCTTGCTCTGCGATGCTGCGGAGTAAGAGGTAGACACAATTGTGGACGGTAGGATCTTATACCAAAACTGCGGATTCTTCTGTAAACAGTAGCCATGCATACTCTTTGGCCATTTAGAGCCAACCAGTCATTTCCCAATGCCCGCGACGTTGTAAATCTGTCCCTTAAAGTTGTAAGACGAAGAGCTCGATCTTCACGCTCAGTGGTGCTTCTTGGACGTCCTGATCCAAGTCTACGTCGATTCTCCCCAGCTTCGGACCATCTAGACCAGCAGCGTGCGATCACCGATACACTACGGCCTACCCTTTCAGCAATAGCACGAACCGAAAAACCCGCTTCTCGCAGAGAAGATGATGATATTGTGCACGCCGACGAACACGGGGCATCTTTTTATGTTTTACAAACTGAAACGTCAAATTACTCAGAGGCTACTTGGATATTAGAAGCAATTACATTAAAAAATCAGCAGCTCTTCAAAATGGTGAAATCAAGGAAAAATACCATTAAATAGTAACCAAAACAATTGATTTTTTGATCATCGATGCAGTTCATTTACATGATCAAATTCTGTAAATTTCATTAATATCGTCTAATAAATACTTTGTGTTCTCATTTTTCTGAAAGGCAGTATATATACAAAACGACAAAATCAGTGGAACAAACCAAGTGTCTTAATTAGTTCTATTATTAACTACAAATTAATTAATTAAATCTAAATTACAACTAACCATTAAAATTTGACTAATCTTATCAGTGGTGGGGCTACTGCGTTTATCAATACAAATTTGTCCAGCTTTTGAAAATATTCGTTCACATGGAACAGAAGTTGCTGGAATGCATAGTCTCTTTTGGGCAATATTATACAAATTAGGATATGTATTTTTACGTGAATCCCACCATATCAAGGGATCACATATTCTAGAAATATGCATTTCCGACAAGTATTTATCTAGCTCTACGACAGCCAACGTGGTGGGATCATATGTTGATTGAAGATTCATAATTTTATCATCAAATTCTTCCCATAAAGATGACGATTTCTTAACATTGGAGTTAGTTTCACCATCTACGAGTGTATCGGGAATTATCGAATGTTTCATTTGATTTATCAGACTTTGATAGGTTTCTTCAAATATTTCAGGATTACCAAATCCCTGTTTTTTGAACCTAGGGTCTAATAAAATGGATTCAGAAATAATACTGTTTCGCTCCCTTCCAGAGAATCGTTTAATGATTCCTGCTATCAAACAATTGCCAAGTTTAATTACTGTTTGTGGTAATTGGTCCGATTCTAAATTCTTTTCTAGTATCATATGAAGAATTCTTGATAAAACAGTAGTATTTGATAGTGAGACATTGTATTCTGCAGAAATTTCGTTCGTAACTTCATAAAATACTTTTAAAATATATATGCTATGCTCAATTATTTCCTAATCATCAGACTGGAATTCAGTTTTATGCTGCAATACAGCTAAGGCAGATAAAACTGCATCTTTATTAGATTGAAATCTATTGAGCATATCATATGTAGAATTCCATCGTGTTGGCACATCCTGCTTTAATTTAAGAATATTTGAATATATTTTTTTCTGCATTTCTTGAAATTTAAGTAATGCATAACTGCTTCGTTTAAAATATTGTACTATTGGTTTAGTTTTATCAATGAGGGGTTTAATAGATTTACTTATAGCTGATTGCACAATTAAATTCAAGGAATGTGCAAAACATGAAATATGTGGAATGTTTAATATTTCTACAGCAGATTTCATGTTTGCAGCATTGTCTGTAACTATTGCATATATTTTGAGTTTTAAATTATATTTATCAATTTTTTCCTGAATCCATTTTGCTATGTTTAACCCTGTGTGTTTTGCCTCAAATTCAGAGCATTCTAATAATAATGAGTTCAGTTTAGATTTATTGTCTAAATAATGTCCAGTTAAAGCGTAGAAACTAACATTATTTATATTTGTCCAGCCATCACATGTTAGACTCAAATATGACACGTGCTTCAATGACTCCTTCATTTTCTCCTCAATTTCTTTATGAATTGCAGGTAATAATGAAGATAATAACGTTTTCCTACTAGGTAATGAATACGATGGACATAAAAGTTGCACAAACTTTTTAAATTCATCGTCATCAACTATCGAAAATGGATCGTATTCTTTGCAAATCATTTTTATCAATTCATTATCAATTACCCTTGTTTTAGATGGTGGGATAGGCCCCAACACGTCTACAAATGTTGTCATGGACTGTTGTCTGGATGTTGAAGGTGCCAAATGTTGTATAGAATGAGAAATAGTTGAGGGTGTCATCTTTGAAGTAGATGGTGTTGGATGAGATTACGAGGTAGATGCTCGCGACACCATATTTGTTTCTATGTCCAAATTATTATCTTCATTTGGCGATGATACAGGTGATGCATTCGCCTTAGCACGTTCTGATGTAAACTGATCACGATGCATTGGTATAGTGGGGTGTTTAGATTTCAGATGTCTCGCAAGATTTCCTGTAGAACATCCCCCTGCCATTGCTATTAAAGATTTACAATAACGGCATCGTCCTTTTCCATCTTCTTTTGTGAAATGGTTCCATACGCTGGCCTTAGATCGAAATGGCATCCTAATAATACAAAAAAATAGTTGTACTAAAATGACTATTAGTTAAAATAGGGTTTATTTTGTTGGGTGGCATTTCCAATTCTATATTTGTGGAAAACAAAACGCAAATGAACGCACTATGATTGATTTGTAGTAGAAGTAATATTGTTAATATAATTTGGAATGATTATTTTAACATTTAGACGTTGCAGAAATAATTGTTAGATAAGATTACAATAATATATGAGTCGATGCGGTGAAGTCCATAAAACAAATATTGTGAAAATTAATGCTTTGAAATAAAAATCATTATAATGCATATTTAGAAGCTATAATAATTAACAGTTTTCCGGGCTTAACAATAGACGAAGCTACGATAAATCTATAAATAATCTAATAAAATATTAGATCTATATAAGTGGATAAAACGGAAAATAGGATTTTCAATGTTAATTTATTTATATTGTAATATTATCTTTGCTAATTGTATTAAAAAATAAAAATCATAATAGCAAATAGTATTGCTATTATTTATTTTATGCATTGATAAAAACCCGAAAAAAATATAAAATTAAATTGATAACTTTCAAAAAAATAATGGTAAATCATATACCGTGTGGTTGGGCATACATCTGAACATAGGGAAATAGCATGGGAAATCACGTTTTTGGAAATTCCTGCTCACCAAATGTATGTACAAGCATAAAAGTGGTATCAATCGAATGATAATATCATTGGGGATTTATTGATGGCAAATACATGCATATTAGTGCCTATTTCTTGGGGATAAAATACTATTTAAATAGTATTTGACATTGACGTTTCACAGCTTACATTTATTTTTACGAGTACAAATTATATTAATTAAAATACTATTTTATCCTCAAAAATGCATCAATGTGTAAGTATTTGGCATCAACAGATTCCTACTAATAGTATCTTTCGATTGATACCACTTTTATGCTTGCACGTAAATTTTGTGAGGAGGAATTTCCAAAAACGTGATTTCCCATGCTATTTCCCTATGTTCAGATGTATGCCCAACCACACGGTATAATTGATTATAATTAAAAGAAATTGAATTGCCCCTTCAAAGATTTAAAATCTTGATAATTTCATTCATAATGTACAGAAGATAAACATAATCAGTTTTCTCCTTCAAGAGCACTCAACAGAAATTACATTTTTAATCAAAAACCAGCAAACCGCAACCACAGCGGCACGAATAAATGCAGAATATTTTAATCTACAAACACTTTATTTACATGTTTGCTCTAAAATGATTAGGGAAGATAATATTTCCTATGTTCCAGAGTGTCTCGCCGAAACCGCAAATCAAAAATATATAGACTTCTAATTATTGTATTCTAATGAAATTTTCAGCATCTATGTAAATGAAGCATTGATCTACACAATGCAGAATATAATTCACCATAAGAATATGAAACAATATAAACGGTGTTAAATTTAAAAAAATCGAGATTTAATTGTTTCGTATGAAATTGTAAACACTCTGTATATTATTATTCGAAAAACAAATCACCATTCTATAGACAACATTTCCGATGTTCTTGTGTCCGGAAATACGAATTTTTCAGTAAATCATGAAAATGCACTAAATTTGTTTGAAATGATTTGTTAATCCATGACTTTTTTCACAAAATTGTATAAAAAATTCAAATTCGCAGCCAAAAATATAGCATCCCATTTAAAATAATAAAGTTAGTGTTGACTTCCGCTATAACCGGAAGTCGCATAATCTTGAAACTAGCACACTCGATTACAAAATTACTGAAAATCTCATTACAATACATAAATCAGAAGTCCATTTACTTAATGTTTCGTTCAGGCAGCCTGTAAAATATAATATTGAAAATCAAATGATCCGTTTTATCCATCACCAAGTATGAAACATATATTTATTAATTGTATTAGTTATCGAAAAATAAATATGTATAATTATTCACTTACGTTGTATTATGCATTTAGGATCCGTGGAGGTATATGTGTAAATGTCGAATAATACTTCAAATCCAAGAATTATCTGTGATACATCCAATCCAAAGAAAATTATTGTGTCTACCTAAAACCATTATTAATTTAAGTAAATATCGAATAAAGTTATTTGAATACGGCTGCTTCGTGATGTTTTTTTTTATATAAATAAATGTTTGCAAACCAAATTCCATAATTATTTGTTATTTATTTTATTAAAATATGAATTACTTTCCTTCATCGGTCCGTTTAAACGATCGTCCATTTTTATTTTATGAAAACTATTACTTTAATGTAATAATTTTGAAATTTAAGAATATTGTTTATTTTATTTTAAAATGTACAATGTAAGTACTTTTAACAATAGCATGTATGCAAATACTCGTACTGGTATACAAATTACACCAATATTGAGATGAGCAATTATCAGGTATAATTTTCAATGATAATGGCAATCACTGTCACATTCAATTATAGCTAACAATCTATTTATTAAGTACTTACATTTAACAACGTGGTTTGTTTCACTAAAGTTTAAATGATAATAATGTAAAAATTGAAACAGGTTTAAAATAAACTGATTTGTAAACTAATGTGAAACGTTGTTTTTACGTTAAGCTATTATTCTATAATATTTCACCAAGAATAAATTAAAAATATTAACTTAGTTACTTAACTTTATATTAATCAAATCCAGAACCAATTTTTGCACGAATACACTTAGAATATATCCAATTTACTAATGAAAAATAAGAGCAAAAACAATCTTTCATTGATTAAGGTCACTCAAGAACTGAATTCTATTAGATAAAATTACTAACAGCGTTGTCTCATATTTTCATAGGCCCTAAAATCGCTCAGCCTTTCCTATAGTCTCTTGTTTATTTACAATCATTAAAAGTGTAAACATAAACATGTGCGTTGAATATACATATATGTCGATAAATTATTTGCGTGAAGACGTGATAAAAGCTGTTATTTTTATTTGTGTGTGCTCGTTGTTATATTTACGCTTAATAATGCGATATGTTGTAATAATAAGGGAAGAAAATATACCTTTTCTCAGTTTGAGGTATATTATTAAAATTTCATTCACTGATGTTTCTATTGTTGCATATTAATATTTTTAACTTCAATTTAGCATATTTTCTTAGACAAAGTACATGATTTTTTATAAAGTTGTTTAATAACCTTAAGACTTTTTAATATTAATTCTGAAAATAAATTACATATTGTATACACGATTGTAAAACAAACAACGGCGCCAATAAAAAAATATGCACTGTCATCATCATTGGGCTTACGAATGTTTCCTCTAAGGAGCAAGTGAACCGCTCCGCGAACCGTTTCACTCGTGAAACGGATCGCTCACGAACCGATCCGCGAGCCGGTTCATGAGCGGATCTTAACGCGCTCACGAACCGATTCACGAGCCGGTTCAGGAGCGGATCCCAATCCGCTCACGAACCGATTCGCGAGCCGGTTCAGGAGCGGATCCCAACCCGCTCACGAACCGATTTGCGAGCCGGTTCGTGAGCGGATCCCAATCCGCTTACGAACCGATTCGCGAGCCGGTTCACTCCTGAACCGCAACTCCTTTTTTGCGAACCGGTTCAGGAGCGTTCCTTTTACTGAACCGGTTCGATTGAGCGGTTCAGGAGCGGATTGCCCATCTCTAGTTCTAAGATGCGACTTTAACTTATTTAACTTATTAAAAGTAAAGTATTATATCGATATGTTATTATTTTTAGGCATATCACTTAAAAAAGAAATGCGACATCTAGATAGGTGACAAATCCAGATGTCGCATTTCTCGCATGGAGAGAGTTCTACAACTAAAAATTATACATTAATTATGAACGGCAGTCTATATTATATGTAAACAAATTCAATTTAAATGTTACAATGTTTAATACGAGTAAATAATAATTATTTGGAAGATAGATTAAAAATGTTTTAGTTTACCATATCTTTAACTTGTTTCAAGGAAAGCACAGAATGATTATTTTACAGAGAATATACATAGATTTAAAAAAAAAGGCTCAAGTAATAAGGGTCTAGATGTCTTTGTTGTCGTTGACCACATTTTTCCTTAATTTTATGGTTGTGTTCATTTCTAAGCTTTCTCGGAAGTTGACGACACGACCTTCATTTTCTGTATAATGTATTTTGAAATTGTTTGAATTGAAAGAATGTCCGAATGTGCTGCAATGTTTGGACAGACTCGTAGATTGTTTATTATTAATTATATCTTCACGATGCTCATCAAATCCAGTTTTTAAATGTCTACCTATTTACCCAATGTATATTGTATCGCATTATCCGCATTGTAGTTCGCATATTCGTAGATTATAGGGATCGGTCATTTGAATGTTGTATTTATACCCTTTACAGCAATTTTTTAATTTCTTAATTTAATATGACTTCATTTGATTAATACATTTTATCGATCTTAGTTAATAAATGAAAGAAATAAAAACTGGTTTAACTGTTTTCTATTTCGCTTGAAATGCGGAGCACAAAAAAATGTTGAACGATATATCGATAATAATTTATATGCAAAAATGCAATGTCTCTCTAGATGCGAGGGGTTCAATCTGATAAACCGATCGCAGTTAGCCATGTATGCATATGCATACATGTATACTAGCCCACCATAATACTATTATAACTCTTCTTTCAATGTTTAAAAGCCGTGTTCTAAAAATGCTTTATTCAAACCCTCGTATTTCCAACTAGTGAATTTTGTACAAACTCAATTTACAAATACGTAGATATTGTTTAAATTTGTAACGATAACATGATATACCGAGAGTTTTATGTAACACCGAACATTTCCATCCAATTTCCATTTCCATCTTTAATTTTTAAGTTATGTGTAAATCGGGTTGAATTATGACCACTACAAATTGCAGCCAATCAATCGCAATTAATACCTAAACTTGTACATAGTTTCAAGTATATATGTCTCAATTACAGCGTTGTTTTTTTTTAATGAGTTCAATTTGAAATTCGAAAAGAGTGCGTTCCACTCCCAGACTAAGCATGAAGTAAAATTTTGAGTTTAGAAAAGCCTGAAAATTTGGTTTGGTCGCGTAGCGCGAAGCGCGGAGCGGCCAAACCAAATTTTCAGGCTTTTCTAAACTCGAAATTTTACTTCATGCGCCACCGGTACAAAACACTGACTTATTACGAAGTTTAAAACACACCGCAAGACTTTATATTGCAGCAGTGTTTTGTACCGGTGGCGCATGAAGTAAAATTTCGAGTTTAGAGAAGCCTGAAAATTTGGTTTGGCCGCTCCGCGCTTCGCGCTACGCGGCCAAACCAAATTTTCAGGCTTATCTAAACTCGAAATTTTACTTCTTGCTTAGCCTGGGAGTGGAAATCACTCGTTTAACGCTTCAAATTAAATTCTTTTAATAAATCCAGCGTTGGCAAATGTACAACGTATGCTTATCTGTACTTAAAAGAAAAATTATCGTTATGACAATGTTCGGTGTTATATAAAACTCTCTGTATATCTTTAAATTGCCGTTTAGTTTTTTTATGTCTCTACAAACGATGATTGGGTTTGTCTGATTTGAATATGTTCTTTATACAGGGAGGGGCAGAAAAAGCTATCCGATTTCAAATCTCTTTTTCTCAGAAGAGGGAACAGGTAGAGTAGTGGGGTAAAAACCGTTAGAAAGCCGGTTTTATGCCATTTGTCATTAGTCAACATGCCTTGGTCTGGTGAACATCGTGCTTTTGTTATTGAGCGGTTTATCGAAAACGGCGGTTCGATAATTGCTACACAACGTGCTTTTCGAATTCATTTCGGACTCGGGCGTCATGATCCTGTTCCACATCACGCTACGATTAAAGTGTGGGTGTCAAATTTTCGACAGACGGGTTCAGCATTGAAATAGAAGTCGCCTGGACGTCCCAGGACAGCAACAGGACCTGAAAACGTGGCCAATGTGAGAGCCGCGATTGAACGTTCCCCGCGTCGTTCGGCACGAAAACATTCGCTCGCTTTGGCGATTTCCAACCGCAGTATTCGGCGAATTTTGCACCGGGACCTCAAAATGCATCCCTACAAAATGGTTGTTGCACAGGAATTAATTGAAAGGGATTTTGAAACCCGTATGAACCTGTGTCGCTATCTCCGAGAACTCCCAATAGACGATGTTGTGCTCTTCACGGACGAAGCCCATTTTCACCTTTGTGGCGCCGTAAACAGGCAGAATTTTCGATATTGGAGTGACGAAAATTCTCGGAAAATCCATCAGAAACCCCTCCATAGCCCAAAAGTGACTGTGTGGTGTGCTCTTTCCCGCCTAGGCTTCTGGGGGCCTTACTTTTTTGAAGAAAATGGGCAAACCGTAACGGTCAACAGCGAGCGCTATTGTTTTATGCTGGAAATTTTTCTTCAACCCAAAATGGAAGAAAATGGCGTGGACAATGTGTGGTTTCAACAGGATGGTGCAACCGCCAACACATCGCGACGATCAATGGACATTCTCAGGTAAATGTTTCCCGGACGCCTCATTTCTCTGAGAGGTGTAATTGGCTGGCCGCCGCGCTCACCGGATCTCACTCCATGTGACTTCTTCCTTTGGGGTTACCTCAAATCGAAGGTATTCCAGCATCGACCAAGGACCCTTCTTGCTTTACGAAGGGAAATTGCTCGGGCAATTGAAGAAATTCCTGTGGAAATGACGGTGAAAGGCATGGAAAGCTACCGCGAGCGCCTAAATCAGTGTAATCGCTCCCAAGGACGACATTTGAGTGATGTGCTTTTCAAAACTTAAATTTAAAAATGGCATAAAATTTGCGATATGCTAATAAAAAATTTTTTTGTCAAGTTGAGTGGTTTTAATTTTATAACGTTTTGAAATCGGATATGTTTTTCTGCCCCACCCTGTATACGATGGCAATTTTTAAATATGAAAGGTCATAATAAGGAGATAGTATTCAAATTTTTAAAATATCAATATTTTATATTTACCGACCGCACTGTGTAAGGGAGATATTGTGATCGGCAAAAAATTGACCCCCATTTTTTATACCGAAATATCCGTTTTGAGGTCCCACGAATCCGAATCATGTGTCATCTCAATGATGTCGGTCCGTTGGTCTGTCTGTCTGTCTGTCGGTCTGTGGCGTGATTTCAGCGAAAATGGCTCTTGGAATTGTTATCAAATTTTGTATTTAGGTTCTATTCGATAATATTTAAGTTAGTTAAAAATGGATGAAGATCGGAAACCGAAAGTGGATGTTAACTCTTGGCGTTTTCTTCGTATCTCGTAAATCCGTTGAAATACAGAAAGTCCGCGCTAATCCGGGAATCCCTCTAATTAACGACCCGCTTGATCTAGTGACACATAATATTACATTTTTATAAATAATATTCATGAATTTAGATAATATACAGGTGTAGCTTGTTGAACTATGTCTAATACGTTGTTTCTTGAATTATAGTTCAAATATTGTTAAGGATAATATTGAATTATACTAACATTCTAATAAAACCACGTTAAAATGTGTAATTGGATTAGTCGTAAAGGAACGTAATTTTACAAATGTAATTTTTTTAATTAATTACGGCGAAGTAACAAAAAATGTCCCAGTATGTAAATTAATTAGGTTTTTACATTATACAAATGATGGGGCAGCTTAGGTTTTCAGCGTTTAATTGTTCCATGTTACACAAGTATATATACGGCAGTAGGGAGACTTGTATCGACGCCTTTGATCTTTTACGGATTGAAAAATCGCCGCGCAGTTTACTGTACCGTACATATGTGTACAATATGAAGAGAGAGAGAGAAAGAGAGATAGAGAGAGAGAAGATATTGTGATTGACAGCGAGCCGACGCGTTTATAGAAAATGCTAAAAAATGAGATCTTTTCTACATGTCTAGCTGAGTTTGGAGAATAGAAATCGTAATTAAAAAAATTGCGATTTGCCATTTTGAACCATCTTCCTGAAATTTGAATTCGTATATTTTTAAAACGCCTTGACATTTAATCCTAAAATAGGATATTTTTGCTTTTTTTTTGTACAAAAAAAATTAAAATTACAAGTGTGTTGATTTGACATAGAATTACTCAAGAACAGAATACGGATTTTAATATATTTTTTTAATTTTTGTTTATTTAAACTTCCCACGTTATATTATCACCAAAAATAAACGTTTTTTCGTAAAAATTAAAAAACTGAGCCATGTAAATGTAAACATGTTTCCGTCATTTGCAGTAAATGTGTTCGTTCCAGACATTAGGTAATGCATTATATTTAGCAAATTAGAGGCATTGAATTTTTAAATATGTAAAACTACGGTACAGTAAGCCTCTAAACATAACCTATTTTATTCTCGCCCTTATGTACGTTGTCAATACTGCCTATATTTTGACAGTTTTTGAATTTTCCACTAATTTTTGACGTCATCACTTTCCGACCCTCAGGAGTTCTGAGCGTATTGTAACTTATAGCTTTTTCGCGCGCACATCTTTGCCCGTCTTAAACGCGATGTTCATATGTTATTCTGTTTTCTCTAATCAAAGCATAATAAGCATAATATTTTATGCTTATTATAAAAAATGATATTGTTGGTAGTATATTTACTACCAACATATCATTTTTTGCTTGAACTATGATTTTTTTTTTAAACAGAATTATTGATAGACTTCTGAAAACTGGTATTATTGTATTTCAAAAGCATTCAGATTTTTTTTATAAAAAGTAATTATACAAAAAATCTGTAATGGCCCCCACTCAAGTTTTCCTACACTCTAATGGCGTAGGGGAGAAGGGGACACCTTCGAATAGTTTTCAAAAAAACATTATTTCCAAAACAACACAAATTCAAATTCAAAACTAGTTGAATTCGAGAAAACAAGCTTACGCTTCTTATAGTTTGCACACTTTAAACATAATATATAAAATTACGAAAATGTTATTCGTGAAAATGCAAACAATGTCTTAATTAATAAGACAACTTAGGACGATAAATATCCATCGAAACAACTACTTCCCGTGAAAATACACCTCCGGATATTGAATTATACAATGAAATATTTAAAATCTTATTTAATTTGATCTGTTACAACGTTCTATTAAAGTACCTTTACCTATTGTATTTTATGTTTGAACTAGAGGTGGACAGAATCACGCATTTTAATGTTTTGAAACATTCGAATCATTCTGACTCTTGAGTCGACACAGTGTTTTGACACATGACTAATTTACACTCATTAAATAATAACAACAGGAACTGTCTTTAATAAGACACATTGTATCAAGCAGATGATGTAGGTCTGATCGCAAAACAAATCACAGGTGTTTCAAGAATAAAAAAAACAATGGAAAATATTTATGAATATCTTATACGATGACAATGCTACAAAACGTTGTTAAAAATAATAAAACCTGCATTCATAAACAAAAGCAAATCGTTTTAAGAGTCCCCTGGAAAATAATAATAATATTATTACCGATGAGACTCCTAAAACGATTTGCTTTTGTTAATCATAAATATTTTCCATTGTTTGTTTTTTTATTTTGAAAGACGTGCGATCAGACCTACATCATCTGCTTGTTACAACGTGTCTGAAGTCAGAACTAAGGGAATGAAATGAAACTGACACTACCATGACTAGTGAGCGGGATCCGATCCCGAACAGCAGCCTCCCAGTCGAGTCGAGCCATATACCCTGTGTCCCCGGATTACTGCCTGGATAGTAAAAACTTTATAATAATCATTTTTCGACAAAAAGAAATTCTTTAGAAAAAAATTGGACTTAAAAGCAAAATTTTCATTATCAAACCCTAATTTGACCACAGAGGGCGCTTAAAAATTAAGAAAAACAAAAGGTATGATAAGGGAGAAGTACCTCTAATTATATTTTTAGGAGAAAATGTTATAAAAAAAAGTAATTTGTAATCGAAAATTAAGTCTAAATACAAAATTTTAACTTTATAAAACCAATTTTATTTTATCAATGTTGTTTCGTATATTTTTAAATATTTATTTATTCAAAATAATTGCATTTCTATTAAATTACCTCTTTTCAATCAAGTTATGGTAGGCTGTGTCACTGGTGGGTATACGTTTTTTTTTTTTTATCAACTTTTCAACAAAAAGTCATTCTATATAAAAAGTTTTGCCTCCCTTAAAAATGTTATTACTAGAGCTCGGATTTCTATGGAAACAGCATATGCTGAAAATTAAAAGCAGCAACATGAATTAATAAAATGTGTACGAATTATGGAAAGTTGACTCATTTGACACTAATTTTTTTTTTGCTTATTTGCTTTTTTTCGGGTTTTTTTTGGTTTTATGCTTATTTTACATTTATATATGTTTATTTGGTGCTTATTTCCTTAAATTTTGAATCTTAGACAATTACACTAGCCGACATCAATTTTTCAACATGAATCGCTGGCTGAAATATTGCATGTCCAATTTTATGAATCTTAGTATTCTAAAGAATCACAGTGTGCTGTGAAACTTTTGTTTTATTTTGTTTATTAGCAGTATTTAACGTTTCTTCTTGTATTTCAAAATAAATTAGAGGTTAAAAAAGTTTTTATTGTAAAGATGAATTTTCGTAAATGTATTCACGCCTAACAGTTTTTGTTACATATGCGAACAATTTTGTTTAGTATCTCAGCAAAGGACTATCACAAATAATATAAAACTAGCGTACCATAAATACTTTGGTTATAAAGTGGTTTCTCTACCGGGAAGAAGAAAGGCCACACAAAAGAAAAAAAAGTAGCAATGTATCTTATTAATTATATCCAAAATTTAGATAATATTGTTTCTTTGATCTTAAATTATTTATATTTGTAATTAAACGTTTTTGCTTTTTGTTAATTATTTTTATAATACTTTAAAATTTTCGTCTATTTGTATATTTTCGTTTCATTTATTTTACATTGTCGTGCAACATAACAAAAAAACTGTGGGTGATAGAAGAAATTTGCGACTATATTAGGGCATTTCTAGCTGGACTTGTTCATAAATAGCCATTTTTATCTATGTTTGAGAAAAGTTAAAATTTGGTGGCTAGTGTTATTATCTGTACGATCAAAACACGAACTATTAATTTATTTCTCTAGTTTAGTGAATTAAATCAAGTTACTGTCTCATTTGGCCAATTTAAAACGATATTTATTTTGTAAACAACCATTTAAAAACATTATTATTTTTAAACCAACTTTAAGAAATAAATATTTTTTTATTTACACTGAAAATATTATTACTAAAGAAGCACGGAATCGGACATGTTTTTAAAATTAAATGTTTTGATGTGTTTTTGAACTTCACATAAATGAGTGTTTTATACGCGTGGCGCATGAAGTAAAATTTTGAGTTTAGAAAAGCCTGAAATTTTACTTCATGCTTAGCCTGGGAGTAGAAACCCTCGTTATAGGTAAGTCAATGCTATTAAGAGTAAGATATTGTGATTCACACCGATATTGAATTACCGGTAATGGAAAAAGTCGGTAAAATTACAATCTTAAATGAGCATCTAAAAGATTTTACTAATCAAATTAAAACGTATTTAATCAATAATGAATTAAATGATTAATGATTAAACTGGAATGTGTGCTCTACCGCAGTTTACCAGCACAGTTCATTCAAATATACCTGAAAAATATATTGTGCTCCCAAGTAGAAATTCTACATTGTTACAAGATTGAGTTACATTTAAAAATCAAGATTAAAACATTATTGTATCAACTTGATTCAAACTTAAATTACAAGTTGAAATTGAAGACTGAGACAATTGTATCAACTTGACACGATCATGTGTATTAATATTTATTTTCTAGTTGTATTTCAATATTGTTACAACCTAGTGTCATGTTCACATCCCGATAAAGATTCTATATTGTATTGTATATTGTATATTGTATCAACATTGCTACAAGATGAAATTTCTACTAGGAAAGATTGTAGAAATAAAATTATATATTGTTTCAATATTGCTACAAGATGTAATTTCTATAAGAAATAAAATTGTTTCAAAACTTTATAGATCATGAAACTTTTAAAAAATATATCGATTGAGAAATGTAGACATTTATTTAAGGTATTATATTTTGAATTAAACGAACATTTATTTAAGCTCTTAGTCATTTTGCAACTTAATAATTTATTTATTTAACGGTACAACACCTGTTTACATAATAATTAACAAAAGTAGATGATTGATTAATTGCGTGCGGCAAAAGCGCCTAAAGTAAAAAATACAAAATTCCAACTGTAGGTCTTAAAATTGTTTTTTTTGGTTTGTTTGGCATAGGTATTACCATTCAGCCACTAACGTTGATTTATAATATCTATTAACATATATTTCGACTGTTTGGACGTCACAACACATTCACACACATCCATGGAACCGGAGACGAGTATTTTTCGTTAGAAAAATTACTCGCCTCCGCTGGGAATCGAACCCAGATCACCTCCGTGTCCGATTGGCGAAACAGCGGCTCCACCGCTCGGCCACGGCGGGCCCTTTAGAATTGTTTTTTGGCATTAATAGGAATTTATAAGATTCTTTAAAAATGTAACATTTTCATTCGTTAATCGTAATTTTTGTAATAAAATTCCTGAAGATAATGTTTACTAAACATGTTCACAGATATTCTTAAAATCACTAGAAACAATTTTTTTGCAGTGATTTTTTCCACACTTCACAATTTTTAAACCATGAAAAGATTAATATTTGTTTTATATTTAAACTTTGGGCTTTTATACTGTGCGTAATTTTTGAGTTCAAAAAACATTTTACAACTAAAATTGAAGCTTTTTTTATTTACTATTAATTACAAGCATTTTATTCTAAGAGTTAAAAAAAATAATGTACTCTCAAAATTGATGTTAAAAACGTTAACAATGCATTCATATTAGGAGGCCCACGAGAATATTTTAAACCCAGTCACATGGTGGCATCGATATGCTACTGTATATACATTTTGTACACGTAGTAGTCTTCTATAAATCAACACGTACAAATGAAATAATAAAACGTATGAAATACGACAAACACGCGATCTCCATTGAACAATCCTGTTCCAATTGTTTGTTGTAATTAATAATGAAAGCAAACATTCATCCCTGAATAGCACATTGTTTCGGAAGTCGTAAAATTCTTCATAAAACTGTTACTCAGAAACTTCCATAAACTCGATTGAACTTACTTGCCGAAAATCGTTCTTATTCTTGAATTTTAATCAATGTTCATCTAATGGCGATTGCTTCTATTATTTATATTTAATTGAGACAGTTGTAAACAGTTTTTGGATGTTCGAGATGCGGCTCCGGGAAAGCGAGTTAAGAGTTTGTTTCAACAACTTTTTTGTAGGGAAAATAATTAATGGGTGTCGGAATCTATCTATCTTCCTATTTAAATAATACAATTTCTAGCGAATCTTTTATTCGACGAAGTAAATTATTGCTTGACTTTTTTCATTCTACACAAACGTTTGAAAATTAAATGCACTCTAAAAGATACTATGTAGAGGATGGTGCATTACCATAAAAAAATTACACATTTGACATATGGGTCTATGTAATGTACAAAGAATAAAATTACTTTATAAGAGAAGTGGCTTAAATTTTAATTTTAGAGAAAAATGTTGTAAGAAAAAATGTATTTAAGAACAAAATTAATCTAAATATATAATTTCAGCCCGATATGAGTAACTTAAGTTTATTTAAGATATTTAAAAAAGTATTAAATGTTCATAACATGTGACAATTTGTTAAAAATACAATTATTTTGAATGAATAAACGTCAAAAATATAATATAAATAATTATAGAAATAATTTTTTTTTATAAAATTAAAATTGTTTCTATTCAGATCATATTTTGTATGTTGACTTAATTCTCGATTACAAAGTACTTTTGCTAATAACATTTTTCTCTAAAATTATAATTAGAGATAGGTACTAGATAGGTACTCTTATAGCACTTTTAGAAATTATCAATTTTTAAACGCCCTCTATAGTCAATTTATGATTTGATAATGAAAATAGTGTTTTCAAATCATCCAAAACTATTTGTAAAGAATTACTTTTTGTCAAAAAATGGACAATAAAAAGGTTTTTCTTATCCAGGCAGTAATCCAGGGACACATGGTATATTAATTTTCTTAATCTTAATTTTTATACGAGAATTCAGTCATATTTTATGATACATCGTCAATATTCATAGATTTGGTTTATTTCAATGGTTATAGGCACTTCATTAATTTTCAATATTATATACACTCACTCCATATGGCTGTGGTGAGAACCTGTGTCAGAATCAGCGAATCGAAATGTAAAAAAAAACTCACTTTAATTTAAATTGTTTAAAAAAAACAAATTTATAAGGAAGTATTGCTATTATACCCAAAACAACTAATTTAGTATTTCTTTACGTTTTAAGCTCCCCTGAGTACAATGTAATTCCGCTAATAGTCATGTTTCTTTCTTGAGTTTATCTTTGCAATTATCAGTTATTAGTCCTTTTAACTTGTGTTTGTCGATAAAAAATCATGAAATAAAACAGTACATATGAGATATGGCTATTGTGAGAACTTATGCCAGGATCATCGAATTCAAATTAAAAAAATCTGGAGTGGCCCCAACTCGACTTTCCGAACACTCTGATTGCGTATATATATATTTATTGGTGAGAAGTTAAGCATATTAAATAATGCCCGATAAAGGCTTAACCTCTACGCCAGGTATAGGCAACCTTTGCTTAGCTGAGGGCGTAATTTCAGGACTTAATCAGGTCGCGGGCTGAAGATAAGAAATAAGTAGGTAGTAGTGAATAAAACGGCGATAAAAATTCACACATTTTTTTTATATATTAGAATTATAATAGCAAAATCAAACATATTAAAAGCAAATTAACAAAAAAGATAGAAAAAAACAAATAAAAATTAATGAGAGACTTGAGTTTGAAGCTGAGAAACAAGATGATCAATATTGGGATCAATATCACTAGTACATAGGCTCAAAGTGTTTTCTAAATTAACGTCTGTAAGCCGAGTACGATGCTTATTTTTATTAATTTTTATGATTGAAAGAAGCTGCTCACATTTATACGTGCTTCCGAATGTGCCAATTATTTTTCTTGAGAAAACTCTCAGATGTGGATACTTTCCTTTGGAAAGGTATGTTCTGTAAAATTCGCTTAGTTCCACATCATCAAATTTAGAGTTCAAATAAGAGTCTTCTTGAAGCTCGATCAACTCCATTTGTTGATGAAGCGGAGCATCTTCCACATTACACTTTCACGGATTTGCAAAAATATTGAAAGTGCTTTCTATATTCTTAAAATCGGAAAACCGATCAGTGAATTGCTCTGACAGTAGTTTCAGTACTTCAGCATAGCGACCGTAATCAATATTTTCGTGACTGGATAATGTTACAAAATGAAAACAGTTTTTACTTCTCATTTGTGTTTCCCACAAGCAAATTTTGTTTTGAAAAGGTTTAAGGTGATTGTACAGCTGATTTGTTTAAGTGTCCTGTGATGTCTACCAGAAATGCCAAGTCAAAAAGCCATGTTGAATCACAACTTTGAGGCAATAGTTTCTTTTTCATTTCCATAAAATCAGCTATTTGTTTTCTAAAGTCATAAAATCTTTTTAGCATTTTGCCTTTGCTTAGCCACCTTACTTCGCAATAGTATGTCACATCATCGTGTTCTGAAGAGAGTTTATCCAAAAATGCTTTAAACTGGCTATGGTTAAGACCGCGGTATCTAATGAAATTGGTGGTATTTACTACCACATCAATAACGTTCTTCAGTCAAATTGACTTAGAGCACAAACTTTGTTGGTGGATAATGCAATGCAGAATTAGTAAATCATTCAGTTGCACATTCATAGCGGTTGCTCTTTCCTTCAGAATTCCGATAAAACCTTTTCGTGAACCGACCATTGAAGGCGCACCTCGGCAAAAATGTATTTTCCAGTAGTGGTCCCTTGTAGCGATCGTAAAGCCATTAATTCCTCTGTCACTACAAATTATTCATCAACACCTAGTATAAAAATAGCTAGCTGGGCTGTGTCAGATAAAACTGTGCTCTCATCCAAAGCAATCGAAAATGCTTGAAACCAGCCAATCTATTAGTCAATGTTTTTTTGATATCACTAGCCATCATATCTATACGTCGAATAATAGTACGTCGCGATAAGCTCACTTTCTCAAACTCCTTATTCTTTTCTGGGCACAAAAATTCTGCAACATCTACTAGGCACTCTAACAAACTCTCCCTCAGAAAATGACTCCGATGTTTTCGCTATATTGGAAATTACTATAAAACTAGCTTTAACAACACTGTCTAGATCTAATCTTTGTGAATGGAATATTTGTTGCTATTTCCCTAAATTGGTAATGAGTTTTTTAATTTTATCCTTTTTTAACTGGTCCGTAAGTAAATTATATTGAGCGAAATGCTTGCTGGAGTAATGCCGCTTCATTATGTATTCTTTTAAAACAGAAATTATTTCATTGCACAACAAACACATAGGTTTACCATTGTGCATGATAAAAAAGTGTTCATTAGTCCATTTCTTTTGGAATTGGCGACATTCTGTGTCCACTTTCCGCTTTTTTTAAACCAGACATCTTTATAGATTAATTTTCTTCTGAGCTGAATTTGCTTTAATATTTCTTGCCTCTTTTCTTATCAGTTGTTAAGAAGTAATGAGCTGACATGCGCACTGAGCGGTTTATATATTTCCCGCAATAAGCAACTAGAATACCCTCGATCGTACGCGAATATGCGATGCTAACCGTGCTATGAATAACAGTCGGGTCGGGAGCGCTTCAAGGACATCAGGCGGCTTCCCGAATGTTTATCTGTTTGTCTCTTTCCAAGCACTAATTCTGACTCGACCTCTGGCGTTCTCAGTACACTTAATAATATTATTTATCGATTTTTGTCTTTATGATTTGAATAAATACAGTTTTAGGTTCGTTGACGGTAATTACAAATAAACTATGTGTAATTAGTTAAGTTATTCCTTTATTCCTTTTACTTCACTTTTTATTTTAATTCTATATGTACATTTCGGGTACAATGTACCCTTTATCAATAGAAAAAACTAATTGACATTTTGTAAATAAATAAAAATAGAAATACAACTATTTTCACAACCAAGTGCGATTTATTTGAAATCAGATAAAGGCAGGCTAGTTTAAGGAATTAAATTTAAAAGTGGATGATATTTTCACAATTATTAAAACCAATACCGATATTCAAAATTTTACAAATCAATTAAATAAATTATTTACTAGCATAAATTTTACATATGAAATTGAGATCAATGGTCAACTTCCTTTCTTAGACCTACTAGTTATAAAAAACAATAACAAATTATCCTTTAATATTTTTAGAAAACCCACCCACACCTTTAATTACATTCACTCAAGTTCACATAGTCCTTTCAAACATAAACTATCGTCTTTTAATAGTATGATTTATAGAGCTATCCAGTTACCAATATCTGAAGAAAATAGAAAAAGTGAGTTTACATTAATTTTAGATTTAGCCAAAGCATTAAATTACGATACTAACATTATTCAGAAATTAATCAATAAACATAAAAGAACACATTCCATTCGTCTAGCATCACGTTTAGAACCAATAATAGAATCTAATACAAATAAAAATTACTGTAAAATTATTCACGAACCAAAATTAACTAATCAAATTAACAAAATTTACAAAAAATTCAATCTTAAACCTGCATACTACACAAAAAACAAAATTAAACTTTTATTGGGGAATACTTTTAAGAAAATTGATGATCATGAAAAGTCTGGGATTTATTCATCAAAATGCAGCAATTGCAACAAAATGTATATTGGACAAACTATACGAAATTTAAAAACTAGGTTTAAAGAACATATTTACCATACTAAAAACCATAACCCAGATAAATCTGCGATAGCTCATCATACATTAACCACGGGACACAAATTTATTATAAATAATTTGAAATTACTAAAAGAATCTAATCATTTTCAACTAAACATGTTAGAAGCAATTGAAATGCACAAAAATAGGGATAACCTTCTAAATTTTGATTTAAGTCCTTTAAACAACCCACTTTTAAATTTAATTCCTTAAACTAGCCTGCCTTTATCTGATTTCAAATAAATCGCACTTGGTTGTGAAAATAGTTGTATTTCTATTTTTATTTATTTACAAAATGTCAATTAGTTTTTTCTATTGATAAAGGGTACATTGTACCCGAAATGTACATATAGAATTAAAATAAAAAGTGAAGTAAAAGGAATAAAGGAATAACTTAACTAATTACCATTAAACTAACCTTCACGTAACTCAAACAAGAATATCTTAGATAAACTATGTGTGCTAAATATTTATTTTTTTTTGCGCGTTATTTGAAATTTCTCTCACAGGCCGGATCGAAGCTGGTAGAGGGCCGGAGGTCGCCCATATATGATCTACGCCATCACAGACATTATCCTCAAAATATAAAAATCCTACTCAGGGAACCAAAAACGTGTAGAAATTCCAAAATGGGATAGTCGGATTTTTGGCATAATTACAATAGTTTCCTTACACAGTAGTGTTGCAAAGTAAAAATATAGTTATTAGAAAACTTGGATAAGTGCTCCCTGTATACCGAAATACATAAAGTCGCTTTTGACCGTTGTCATATTTACATTAGGTAGAAAATGCATCACATACAATAGCGTAGAGGTTATAACGTCCGTCCTATAACCCATCAACAAGGACCATGGACTTTTATATATTTATTGCTTTAAACCTGTTTATTTATTATTTCTCATAAACAAATGCAATCAGAGTGTTGGAAAGTCGAGTGGGGTTCACTCCCGATTCGTTCTAATTTAGAGCAGAATAAAGAAAAGTGTTGATTTATTAATATTAACACAGTTCTTTACTGTGTTTAACAATCAACAAAGTGTAAAATGGGCCCGTTCATCTGAGACAACAGTTAGGAGTTTACTGCCAACAGTTTGGGAATTCTCTAATGACCGGACTGTTAATCGTAAACGTGTTTGAAATTTTTGCAATCTTACAGAACAGACCGATTGTTGTTGGCGATTGGTGGTGGCAGGTTTAAGTTTTTAAAATGACCGGGGTACCGTTAATTAGATACCAACATACATCACAAAAATATCCAAAAATGTGTTGAACATTTTGATGAACGAGTCCATTGTAGTGCGTTGAAAAATGGCACGTCGAATAATCGTATGCCAAAAAAATCCTATGTAAAAATGGTATACATTTACATTTAAGTGTAAAAACATAACTGGCTGTATGACTAATTATTAACTATTTTAAACGTTTTCCTTACCTCTTACCGCAGGCTTTCTCAGCAGGTATTCTGCGGCACATTAGTGTACGGTATAATTTTCAAAGTGTGCCGCGAAAGCTTTTAAGTTAAACATTATTGTTTGATTGTATGTACGATACTATTTAATTTATTCTTCAATGACCTCGTAGGTAGGAAGAATACACTGCCTTACTCGTCATTACGAGAAAAATTACTATAACAACTTAATTTAATTTTTAAAAATGTTTTTTTAGTTTAATTTCTCTACTTATTAAATTTAAGTGATAAAATTGTTTATATAAATTAAAATTTAAAGACACTGAAACTGATAAAATAAGAACAATTTTGAGTTCTTGTTCTTAAAGTTTTTATATAATCGCTAGTATTTGTTACAATATTTTAAATCAAATAGTCATTTAATAAAGGACATTAATTAAACAATAGTAGCTAATTACACAACACAATTCAACCAGTATCACAAGCTATTGTTTATTATCAGAATATTTTCAGGATAAATATCTAGGTAAATTTATTAATACTTCTACAACAGATAATTAAAGGAAAATCAGATAGGGAATTTATATATACACTAATCATTTATATCTCTATTATGCGAAGTAGTAACACATTGCAGTATACATTAAATACTCGTAGCCTACGTTTCACCTGAACGACGACTGTTTACTAGTAAAGAAAGAATGTCTTCATTTGTGTGTAATAATTAAAATTCCAGGTACAATTGTTTTAATGACTGAACAAGTATCATATTCTGTAAAAAATAAACATGTATGTCCATTATTCGACGTAATTATAATTGTTTCAGCATTATTGTTGACTCATATTTTTACTTAGATTGAAATTCTATTTTCCATTTTAATTTATTTAAATTAAGTGCGCCTAATATTTACCGTTTATTTTCCATAAATAAAGCGGGCTTACTGACACACTGTCCGTTGCAGGTGCTAAACCGCTTCGGGGCGGCAGAACCCATTCGCCATTGTTAATTTTAATTAAAAACATATACAGCACAGCCTCTACCCTGATGCCATTTGCAAAAATACACACCTAACTTGCTTTGAAAATATAATCATGAGTTTGGAAATTCCACCCTTTACACATGAATTGGCAGGGCAATGGTCTCGCAACCGAAAAGGGTCATTACTCCGTATCGATTCGGGTAGCTTTCAAAGGTAAATTTCTGGTTTTTACAGACAAAATATTTAAAATCTGAAAATTGAGATGGTATTTACTGGGTAATATTTAAATTAAATAATCTAAGGACGAATCCATAGTTTTCGCTCATAAAAGAGCAAACTAAAATACTCGACATGTGCAATAAATAGATAGGTTATCTTTACACATATAATGAAACGTTTTATTTGCCATTTAGTTCTTACTGCACACACGAAAACGCATTAAAAATAATAATAAAATCATGTGGGTTTTCAATTAATCGTCACATAATTGTAATAAATTTACAAACATTTACTATCCTTCCACTCACAAATCATTTACACTCTTGTACAATAGGGATTTATTGAAGAAATTGCAAACAATCGTGAACATGAATAATTTATATTTTGTCGATATGTAAAGCGTATACGACGTTTCGCCCTTTCAATATGAAGTGGAAATATTCTATTGATTTTTCATTTTTGGATCGTTTCGTTGTATAATTCGGTGCGGTGGTGGCGGTGGCGGTGGCAGTGGTGCCGGCGGCGATGGAATTGTAGTTATCTCCACCTCTTCCATCTCCCTTTTGCGCGTTTGCGAATAGTTGCTAGAGTGCATCTACGCATTTTGAGGGTTGAATTTTACCGCAGAAGTTTGTACAAACTCAATTTCTGAAACTTTATTCGCTGTTCTTCTTTGATATATAAAACGGGCCTATGTAGGGAGGTAGGGCTCCTGGATTTTTTATCTTAATGCAATCGGATAATTTCGAAATACCAAAGAACATGAACCACGTGAAAGTATCATTAATTATATTTCACTTATCCACGAGCTAAACAAAACCGACACATTTTGTCTCCTGGAATTTCACATTCATGTCCACTCTTGACTCATATTTCTATCTTTATTTTATTACGTTGGTATTAGCTTTACGACCATCGTTTTAATAATAATAACAATTTCCTAATTACTCATCCAGAAAATTGCTCACTGTTTCCATAATTTTTATGGAAATAATATTTATTCAGTAAGTGAATAAAATTTTCACTGATTAGTAAATGTAGTACGTTGTATACCAGAGGTGAATCGACCGGTCGATCGCTGGACCATTTTTTGGTCGATCACCTACCGGTTTCAACCTCCGGTGAGATTTTGTGAAAAATAATTTATTTTTCAGTATAATGGGTGAACATTAATGTTGTTTAATCTGCAATTCGTCTATTGCTATTATGAAAAACGGCAAAAATTAAAGATAACACGGTTAGAGAAAGGAATTTCTGCCTAACAGACCAATATCAGTCGTTATTGCTTCATTAATTTGTACTAGTAATGTTAGTGGTAATTTACGTCGGTAATTACCACTGTTAGTTTACCATACATGACGGTATATTACCCAGCTGTTTTGGTAACATTGGTAGCATTCTTATGTGTGCATTTCCAAGAGAGATTGAAGGTACAAAAAATACTTTGATGGAGAAAATACAATCTGATTCAATTAACTATTATCTAATGACATATGTACAATACATATGTATACCTATTGAAGTGATTTATTTAAAAATAATTAATTACAGTACATGTTGAACTTCACTTTAAATTAGTGATGTATACGCGTGGCGCATGAAATAAAATTTCGAGTTTAGAAAAGCCTGAAAAACCAAACCAAAATTTAACCCTTGTTAAAGGCAAGTCATTAAATTAAACGTCATTAATTTTGCGTGCAGTTTTAAATAATAGAGATTTTTACTATTTTTTACTATATTATGTTGTGTTTACCAATTTCACAAATTTTGTTGAAATTAAAGAAGTCGGCGATTTTTGTTAGCAGCCAACTTTGTTAAATTACAAAATTTTCCTTTTTTAAATAAATGTTGACGATTTGTATGTGAATATATTTTACGTATATTTTTAAATTTAATTAGTTACTACGAAATGTGCAATAAGAGAATTTTTATTTTTAGTCAAATTTGGCTATTTTATAATTTTTTGTGTCCAATATTTCTGTTGTTATTGTCAATTTGGACAATTTTAGAGATTTATATTAATTTTTATGATGATTGTTGGTTATGGCGATTTTGTTTTAAATATTAATAATTATTACTATTTGAAATTTTAAAATAAACTATTATTATAATTTAGAATGAGAGATTTTTGTCAACTTTTGAAAATGACAAATTGAATTTGTCGAAACTATAATCACTTAACAAAGTCTCAGTGTTAAAAAGTGTTTCATTTGTGAATATTTAAGATGTTTGTTTTTACATTTTATTGATTTCGTAATAAAGGGATTTTTGTATTTCGGTATACAAATCCCTATGTATACCCAAATAAAAAACGGATTGGAACATTCGTGTGTACTATGCTTTTTTGTGATTGTAGGCAACCAAACTTACGCATTGAAACGTCAATTAGTAATAAAGTTTGTTTCTGTTTCGTACTCGTTACCCAGTAGTAATGTATTTAATGAAAGAATGAGCTGAAATAGTTACCCGAGAGTTTAAATACAAATCTTGTACATTTTCTAACCACCAACAACTTTTTGAAGAGGATAAAGAGAAGAAATCAAAGGGTACTGAAACTTTAATTAATATTAAATATTCACGAAGATATTTTCAAAAGAATACTGTTTACGGACGAATCAACATTTACATTAAATGGAGCAGTAAATTGTCAAATTTTCCGGTATAATATTTTCTCACTTATCCAATTTATCCTTCTAACCTTTCAACTCATTATTCCTGGTCCTGTATTAACAAACATTAACGTGATGTGTTGATAGGGATAACTGGCACAAAATGTATCAGTCCATATATCATTGATAGAAATCTCACATCAAACTTTTTTTTGGAATAGAGGAGTGGAAGATTTAAATATCCATGAACCATGGATTCAAATAGACGGTGCCTCTCCGCATTCTACAGTAGCTGTAAGAAACTTGTTAAATAAATGGTTCCCAGGGCGTTAGATAGGGACATATCCCAGGGTATGGGGCCGACCCTGGTCACCGCGATGTCCCGATTTGTCTCAAACCGGTATTTTCCTTTGTAGGTACTTGAAATCGTCAATTTACGACAATAATCAATTACAAACTGTAGATTAATTAAAAAATCGTATTCGTGCTAAATGCAATGAACTTATTCCTGATTTAAGTTAGGAAGAGTAACCTAAACAGTCACGAAAAGCACCCATCGTGACTGTTTAGGTTACTCTTCCTAACTCTCTTCCTAAATTGTTTAATTTAACCCACTATTTTGTTTAATTGCGTTACAATTTTTGATTTAATTTGATTTGATTTGATTAGTTTTTCACATTTTAGTATGTGTATGAAAGTTTGGTTGCCTACAATCGAAACATATAGCAGAGTACACACCAATGTTCTAATGCATTTTTTATATGGGTAAACATAGGAAAATGTATACCGGAAATAAAAATTCTCTGTATCTTTACTACTATTAATTATTGCTCACGTTTTCTTTAGATTTTATCGAAATATTTATTTTGTTTATTTCAACAAAACATATTTTAATAATAAGTTATTTCAATTCTAACTTCAGGATCTTAAACTTGCTTATTTTTAACTAAATAATAACTTTTTTTAAATTAAATTTTGGAACAAAAAAAAATCATCAGATTTTGAGGCGATCTGATGATTTTTACACTAAAATCTCAAATTTGAAAGAATTTTTCGGTTTTTCTGAAAAATCCTGTCAAATTTGAGATTCAGATATGTAACCCCAACTTCAGGCTCTTAAAGCTTGTTTATTTTCAAGTAAAAATGATTACTTTCAAAGCTGAGTCAATAATTCATGATTGTTTTATAACTTTTCAAAGAAGATTACCTCCAAATCTAACGTTTTTACTCAATTTCAACTTTGACACGTTTTCGTAAGAAAAACTAGTAGAGATATTTTAAGCCCTTTTGCCGAATCTTAAAGCGTGATTATTACCGAGCAAAATCGAAGTTATGACGTTGATTTATAAATTTATAATTTTATTATAATTTCCCAAACAAAATTGATTACCTCAAAATCGAATGACTATTCGTATTTATATCACGATTTAATTTTTTAGGCATTTTTCGTTTCTGACTAGTGTTCAATTTGAAGTTTCGCACGAGTGTTTTCACTAACAGGTTAAGCATAAAGTAAAATTTCGAGTTTAGAAGAGCCTGAAAAATCTTTTTGGTCGCGTAGCGCTACGCGACCAAACCAAATTTTCAGGCTTTCCTAAACTCGAAATGTTACTTCATGCGCCACGCGTATAAAACACTAAACATATTGTGAACTTGAAAATATACTGCTTATGTCTAATAAATCTTAACTAAATCTGAAGGTATACTTGAAAGAAAAGATCTCTTTATATAATTTTATAATAGTTTTTATTACCTATAACCTGTCGATCGCCAAATAACTTGGTATGCAAAAGTAGCTCGCGTATTACAAAAGGTTGAACACCCCTGTTGTATATGATTTCTTAGTTCTCTCTCGTTGCCATAGAAGCTAGTGCACACATTGTGCACAGATCCAACTAAAGGCTACATACGCTACTGCAAGTTTGACAAACACGCATAATCAATTTTTAAGTATAAGCACATTTGAAAGTTACATGATCATTTTACATGATTGCTTTCACAAAATTGTTTTACAGACTAGATGTAAAGAATACACAAGTATGTTTAAGAACGTTTTATTTAATATTAAAAAAAATCGGAACTTTTTACCATTTTTCAAAAGTGTATGACATAATTTTTTTATTTTCATATTCTAATTTTAATAAATCAAAAGCGTCCTTGTAATTATCTTTAGTAATTTCCCTACCATCTAAAAAATCTGCAGCGGTTCTAATAAGAGATCGTTTTAGATAAATAAACTTTTAAGAACCTGTTATTTTTGAGTTACTGTCAATCGAGGCCGTAGCTAGAAAAAAAGGGGATACAAACATTTCGGGGGGGGGGGATTACTGGTAGAAATATTGTTTTCTTTCAGGGCCGCTGTTACATACAAAAAATCAACATTTTGAAAATGTTGAGGGGTTGAACTCCCTACACACCCCCCTCCCTGGCTACGGCCTTGCTGTCAATTAATGTATGAAATGCATCCTAAAAAGAGAACCATTTATTGTATGACCCATCGAACTGTGGAACTTCAATCGATTTGTCCCCCTTGAGCTAAGATTGATTTGCATTTTCATTTTGATCAATAATATCTTTAACCTCAGAAATTAAGTTAAAATACCTCTTTTCAAATTGTATTCTTTCAAGTGCTTGTTCTTGAGAACTATCTATTTTTTCGATTTTGAATTGAACGTTTTGAAATTCATTCCACAACTCATTGCATTTATCTAACGTTGATATTGCTCATTTCATTTAACTAGGCGAGAAATGCCAAGAAATTCAGATATATTTATATGTTTGTGGAGTTTATCTGTGTAATTAATTGATTTGCATAAAAATAATGCCATTTCGATACCGTGATTCACATTTGATTAGTTAAATAAATCACATCTTATGACTTTTGTTATTATAATTACAAATGTTCTCTAATTTCTCACGAACTTCAATGAAACGAGCAATACTATTTTATTTATATTATCTATACTCAATGACATTAGAAGCGTAACACCCAGAAGGAGTTATTATTTTAACTTGATTTTTTGCCAGTATGGTAGTCTTACATCAAGGAAAAAATGATTACATTTTCAAGAAATTTTATTAAAAAACAATCTAAAAAAAATTAATAATGTGTTTGGCGACCCCTTTGCTGTATACACTCCTGTAGACGTCTGGGCATCGACAAAATGAGATGGTCGATGTCTTCTTGAGGCATCTCGTTCCAAGCAACTTGAATTTCATCGATCAACTGTGTTAGAGTCTGTGGAGGATGGTGCAAAGAGAATATTCTTCTTTCCATGATATCCCACACATGTTCAATGGGATTTAAATCCGGCGAACGGGGCGGCCACGCCAGAACATTAACACCAGCTTCATTAAGAAAGTTCATAGTTCGACGAGCAATATGGGGACGTGCGTTATCTTGTTGAAAAAGTACGTCTGGGCGGCCATCTAAATAAGGCAACAAAGTTGGTCGTATGATGTCTTCAACATAACGCGCAGCTGTCATACTGCCTCGAATGAATACAAGAGGTGATCGACTACCATAAGCAATAGCCCCCCAAACCATTACTCCAGCAGTCCTGTGTACATGCCTCTCAATAGCAAACCTAAGATCAGGTCGTTCTCCACGGTAGCGTCGTACCCTTCTACGGCCATCATGCGTGCCTAGACAAAATCGTGATTCATCGCTGAATACGACATCGTGCCATTCTGCCTCTCAATGCTGCCGTTCTCTGCACCAGTCCAACCTTTGGCGACAGTGTCTCGCTGTTTAAGGAAGCACTAATCTTGGACGGTACGAAAGAAGCCCAAAGGATTGAATCGATATAAGGTTCGCATACTAACGGGCCTACCTTCTTCTCCAATCCATTGATCACCGATTTGACGCGTAGTAGCGAAACGGTCTCGCAGGGCTATTTGTCTTAAGCGCCGATCTTGACGTTCTGTGGTACGCCTTGGTTGACCAATTGGTCTTCTTCTTGCTCCTCTACCTTCTTCTGTCCATACCTGATACACACGTATTACAGTTGCTGCAGTGGAATCAATACGGCGGGCAATTTCACGATAGGACATACCGACCTCTTGATAAGCAACAACTCGACCCCGGTCAAAATCGCTCAAATGGTGATATTGTGGACGTCTTCGGACTCGAGGCATTTTATTTAAGCTTAACACACTCAACGGAAACACGAAAACTAAAAACATCTGTACTAAACAGCTCATATAAATAGTTTTATCAAAAAAGAAAAAGTGAAATATTTTTTTTTTCACAATAAATATAAAAGGCACAAGGTTGAAATTGTTATCAATGTATGCTTTAAATATAGTCACTCTGTCGCTAAAATATGAATTCAAAAAAATCATTCCTTCTTGGTGTTACGCTTCTAATGTCATTGAGTATATATTGAAGTCTTTAAAATAGTTATCGACTCTTGTCAGTTCTCCTTTATATAAAAACGAATTAAAATTAATATCGACTTTCTGCAAAAATGTAGTCTCATTGAGACAAGTCTCCAAATATTCATTGAAACAACTACTTCTTAAGCTTCTCGAGATATATTTAGAGACTTGTGTCAATGAGACTAAATTTTTGCAGAAAGTCGATATTAATTTTAATTCGTTTTGTAAATATTCTGCAAACTATAGGCAAACTCAATTTTTCTCTAAGTTCTCCCTTAAGTTCACCCTTTTTTGTATTAATTCATCTAATTCAGAATTTTTTAAATTAAATCAGATGATTCATGCGTACACATTCTAACAAAATCATGAAATATGAGTAAATGTCTGGAATAATAATCAAAATCGGTATCTCTAAGACGTATTGACCTTACCCTATGATAAATGGGTCCTACGACTATGATGACCAAGTAACTTGTAACCGCGGATGATTTCCCAATCCCTTCTGTTCTTCTGTGTCCGCCGCGACTTATTCATTTTGTCCACATCTGCATTAAGCTCTAGAATATTGACTTATACCATTGATAACGCAAATTGGAGTAATTTAAATGACAACTATGCAACTCGTTCAAAAATATCTTTATCAAAATACAAGGAGTTTTTCTTTTAAGTATACATACCTGAATATACTGTACACGCTGTAAATATTCAGATTCGATGTCTTTACAAAGAGTTCAAATTCAAGCTTTAAACAAGTATTTTCCACTTCTAGGTTAAGCATGATGTAAAATTTCGAGTTTAGAAAAGCCTAAAAATTTGGTTTTCAGGCTTTTCTAAATTCGAAATTTTACTTCATGCGCCACGCGTAAAAATCGCTGATTTCAAGTGAAGTTCAAAATATACTACTTTAGCAGTATGCTTTAAACGTATATTCTGAACTTTACATCAAATCAGTGTTGTGTACGCGTAGCGCATGAAGTAAAATTTCGAGTTTAGAAAAGCCACGCTACAAGACCAAACAAAATTTGTAGGCTTTTCTAAACTTGAAATGTTACTTCATGGTTAATCTGAGAATGGAAAACACTCGTTTGAAGCTTCAATATCTGAATATTTCCAGCGTATACATGTATGTATTTAAAACAAAACATCCGCGTTTATTATTTATTGAATGAATAAAACACGAATAGTAAGTTGTAAGTTCTAGAAATTATTAGAATTAATTATTAACTACCAAAGTAATTTTCGATTTTATAACGACTCTTCTTTGACAAGCCGGGGTGGACGAAATGAGTAGGTCCTGCTTCATTCTACATTCTTTAGATGTTTTCTATTATGCACGTTCTGTGAAAAATAAAGGTTCGTTTACAATTATGAGGGATTTTAAAAATATATGTATCTCGGTAAATTGATCAAACATTTTCTAAATGTAAAACGATAAGATAACTATTGCGCTATCTCGTAACACAGAAATATTTCTATTTTACTTTTTTGAAAGAACTGTATTTTATTAAGGAATTTTTAAATTAGTAATTTAATTTAAGTTATGTTATCGTGAATTGTTTCTCTGATCCATAGTTTTAGTATATTTAGAATGCAACGTATTTAACTGATACGGCAACAATGAAATCGCTTACGTATAAAATGACCAGGCTATAAATTACATGGCCGTACAATCATTATCGACTCATTATTGTGCGATTTTCCGGAGCACGGCTTTATTTAAAGGTGTCTCTCGGGAATAATATCAGTAATTAACTAAAGTTCTACTATTCTATTGACATGCACCGGCATTTTTTAATAACACGAATGTTTCCGTTGTGATGACAACTTTTGGTGACGAACAACAATGGAATTGGGCATGGCAATTGTTTTTAATAACATATAACTTAACACAAAACAGTATTAAAGAGGAACATTTCAATGTTTATATTATAGCTTTTTTTGCTACATCCCCGTTTTATTAGCATTGATTCAATTTTTATTTCCCACTAACTGTAAATGTATTAATGAACTTATACTATCCATAGACATAAATAAATATATATATTTACCACAACTAGTAGTGATGGGCAAGATCGAGTATCTCAAGGATCGATCAAGCAATGATCGATCAGTTGAAGTATCGAGCAGATCTATCAAAAGATCGATCTGATCAAAATGATCGAGCGCGCTCAGAGAGATCGAGCCGATCAAAAATACAAAAAAGTGAGGATTAATAAATAAATTGCAGACTAGAATTTTCCCGACCTGCCACAATACAATATTTACATCAGGGCTAGCCAACCCAAATTGCTTTGAGGGCCAAAATTACCACTTAGAATGTTTCAAGGGCCGCATCACAGAGTTTCTTTTGCAAAATCAAGTTTTCTTGACATTTTATTTTTCATTCAGAAATTTTAAAGACTTGTTTTGGCATTATTGACATTTTTAAAAGTTCAGGTTCCGTTTTGATTGTTTTTTTTTTTGTACAGGGAATTTTTCTTTTCCGTATAGATCCCTGAGCATATCCTGAAAAATATTCAAACATGATTCACATATGAAATAAGTAGTATATTTTGAACTTCACTTTAAATTAGTGTTTTGTGCGCGTAGCGCATGAAGTAAAATTTCGAGTTTAGCAAAGCTTGAAAATTTGGATTGATCGCTTCGCTTCGCTACGCGATCAATTCAAATTTTCAGGCTTTTCTAAACTCGAAATTTTACTTCATGCTTAATCTGGGAGTAGAAACACTCGTTTAAAGCTTCAAATCGAATTCTTCTAGAAAAACAACGAATATGTATACTTAAAAGAAAATCTTCCTGTATACAGTGATTTTTTTTTTTTTAGGTAAACATAAGCATACGCTGTAAATTTTCCGACATTCGTTGGTTTTGAATGAGTTAAATTTGAAGCTTAAATGAGTGTTTTCCACTCCCAGACTAAGCATGAAGTAAAATTTCGAGTTTAGAAAAGCCCCGTGAACATTTGTCGAGGATCGCGCAACGACCCTAGACAAATTTTATGGGCTTTTCTAAACTCGAAATTTTACTTCATGCGCCACGCGTATAGAACAGATTTTAAATGAAGTTCGAATATGCATAAATTTCAAAATATGTTAGTGTTTTATACGCGTGGCGCATGAAGTAAAATTTCCAGAAAATTTGTCTCGGGTCGCTGTTCGGCCCTCGACCAATTTTCACGGGGCTTCTTTAAACTCGAAATTTTACTTCATGCTTAGTCTGGGAGTGGAAAATACTCGTTTAAAGCTTCAAATTGAACTTGAAAATAAAAAGGAATATCTAAAGATTTCCAGCCAATGAGCTGAATTTGGAATACGTATAGTTAATAGAAAAACTCCCTGTACATTATTTTCTGTTTCTATAAAATAAAAATAATGTACACATACCACAACATATTATTTTATGCGTATAAAATAATTTACTAAATGAAATTTTTATGTGATTTTCTGAATACATTTTTGCTTGCAAATGTTAAATAATAGACGCAAAATATAAGTAATTTATTTACTATGAAAGTTTACGAATTACCTATTTTATCAAACTAAATAGTGTGATCGTTCAATGATACCTCCTAGGCCGATCGATCCGCTCGAAAATAGCTTAAAAAAGCTCTATAGCATGCAGCTAGAGTATAACTTGATCAATTGTCTCGAGCCGACCGATTTGATCAATTTGCTCGAGACGATTGATCAATCGACTAGCTCGACAAGTTCGAAAAGATCGAGCTGCCTGAAATGATCGAGCCGCCCGAAAAGATTGAGACGATCAGATGGACAAGATCGAGCCAATCAAAAAGATCGAGCGGCACGAGAAGATCGGGCGGCTCGATCGCTTGCAAGGATCGATCAATCGATCTTTTTTATCGATCTTGCCTATCACTAACAACTAGGCATTTTAAACAGCATCTTCTTTAATGTGTAGACTTAAGTTTTTTAACCTTAAGCACATTTTTGAGGAGCCTTTTCTTTTAAAAAATAATGACGAATTAAAAAATTATACCATACATCTTTACGAAAATGGGATATCATTCAACGATTGAGAAAGATAGATTTTAAAACTCAATTAAATTTGACACTATATGTTATATTTAAAATACAGTAATGTATCTCGACAGACGTTAGACAATAAAAAACTCAGCATTTTATTTCTGATATGATAAATTAAATTTGATGAAACATGTATTCATTAATTATTCGGCGCTCGGGTGGACTAGTGGGTAGACGCCCTGCCTATAACCCACGGGTTCGAGTTCCGCCCGGTGAGGTTACTTTAAATTAAAAAGTGATTTCACCCGGATCCATGATTGTAGAGTAGGGTAGGGTGGGGCAGGTTCGGACAGGTTTTTTAAAATTTAACTTCCTAACCTTATTTCTCTAACCAGGAGCTACAAATTATATTTAGAAGATAACTCGATATGTCTAGCAACTACTTCTCCAGTTTATTTAAAAAAAATACTCCGCAGTTTTTCTGTAAAAAAAAATATGAATAAAGTGGCATTTGTCCAAAAAGTACCCCATGGTGAGGCACATTGGGACACTGATTAAGTACTTTCGAAAGTAGATATGTATATTAAAAAAAGTTAATATCGCATTTGTTGGTTGTCTAAAACTGTTTCTAATATTCAGAATCATACTTGTCATTAAACTTAACAAAATTAGCCATATATGAAGTACTTGCAATAGGAACTGGTTTAAACAATTTTGACTTCATATCATTGCTAAAAATAATAACTTATCATCAACAAAAGATAAAAAGGGTATCTGGTGCCGGAATACTGACCACAAATTCAATTTTGAACAAAAGATATGTCGACATTGTTTTTTGAGTGAAAATTTTTTGAGAAAATGTTGACTTAAAAGTATCCATACCCGACCAATTTTATAATTTGGCCTATACATTTAGCTGTTCCAAAGTGCCCCATCTCTAATGTCCCAAACTGCCCCATGCGTTCGAAATGTGTTTATGTGTGATGAATCTATATTTCCCAAAGTTCAAGGGGAATTAAATATGGTTTATGTAGTATACTTCGTTAATAATTTGAAATGCTACGTCAATAAACATTTACTACGCGAGTAATTAATAAGCACAAAACTTACTGCGTGCAGCACTTTATGATGTTTCTGTAATAACTTTATTAAATCTTTAGATTTCAGCACAAAACTGTGTAGACCCTTCAGAAAGATGAAAATCTGAAGTGTCCGAAGGTGCCCCATGTCCCAACCTACCCCACTCTACCTTAATAAAAATGAATAATCAGGTACAAGTTAACATTTACACTATTATATATCTTATCAATATTAGATAATATACAGGATGCTGCATTTTGGAGGTGCCACATATAGAACACTTTTTTATTTAAAGAGATATTGAAAAGCCGTTTTTGCGATCCAGAATATGAAGTACTTGTGGCAATTTTGACTCTATATCATCCTGAAAATGATAATTTATTATCAACAAAAGATATATCGACATTGTTTTTAAGTGCCTGAAAATGTTGACCTAAAAGTATCCATACACAGCCAATTTTATGATTTGGCCTCCACATTTAGCTGTCCCAGAGTGCCCCATGCGTTCAAAATGTGTTTACATGTGATGAATCTATGTTTCCCAATGTTTAAGGGGAATAAAATATTGTTTATATAGTGCACAAATATCTATTCTCTAACATACTTCGTTAACAATTTGAAATATTACCTCAACAAACATTTACTACGCGAGTAATTATCAAGCACAAAACTTACTTTGTGTAGCACTTCATGATGTGTCTGTAATAACTTCAGCAAGTCTTGAGATGTCAATATCAATCTTTAAAATACCGAATGTGGAGACCTTTCAGAAAGATGAAAATCTGAAGTGTCCGAATGTAACCCATGTCCTAACCTGCCCCACCCTATCCTAAATATGTGTGACGTCCTAAATGTAGTTTATCGACTTAGAAATAGTTAAAAATCAAATATATGTTTAATGACTAATAGTAATTATAAGCACTGCCAATAAAAAAACAATTATTCAATGGAATAATGTTGATTCAATTATGGGCAGCCAATCAACAATCGCTGTTAAAACAAGATGCAATTTTTATGCAAATGATATATAGTTTGCGTTAACTATAATGCTGCAATTATATTTTATCGTAATTTTGCAGCTATTCCCCTCACTTGGTAACACCGAGTATAGTGAAGATAAACATGGAAATTAAGCACTCTAAAACTGAATAATATTTAATTTTATCAAGTGGTTGTTCTAAAATTTCCTTTTTTTCAAATGTATGATGTCGGTTTTTGAAGTGTCGGCAATTTGTAATCTAAATGAAATTATTATCTGATGAGTTTTTATTTAATAATAGTTTACATGAAAACCTGCTTTATATGTAGTTTAAAAAATAAAACTTTAACTTTTAAATACATTAGTAATAAATAACTAATAAATAGTCATCTAAAGACAGTTAAAAAATGATTCCTTAATCGAACCCAGTTCAGAAGATATGAAACTCTCAGGCCTAATAATACTCTTTTAGATCTTTTACAATGAAAATATCAGTATATCTACATATCGTAGCTGTGATATATTTTGGGCACATGTTTTAAAAAAATAATTTTCTACGTTGAGAAACTAGGTTTTTATAGCAAGACGTGACAGCAATATTGAGTGTTACAAACAAGTATAATTACATCAAGGTAATGCAATTCTTAACGTGACCAGGAAATATGACCAAGCTAAATTGAATTCTTTCGGGAAAATACAAAATTACTTAATAATATCAGGCGCATCATTTATCCACCATTTCGATCTTTCCGCCGACGTTTGCAACTGCAGTATGCAGATTAAAATCTGGAATTTAATGTCAACAGCAAATATAAATTCAAATATTTAGCAGTCCATTCCAAGTGATATTTTACAAATTCGTAATGCAGTATCATTTAATTATTGCAGTATTTACATTAGTTGCTGTTATAAAAAATAAAATAGCAAAACATGTATACCAGTGGTGTAGCAAGGTCCTGTACAAAAATATTTTCTCACCCGCCCCCCTACACACATGATTAAATTATTAAAAGAAGAAAATCATTGTAAGCATAAAAATATTTAGAGTAATCCAAAAAAAATGGCAAGAATATTTAGCACACAAACAAAGAAAATGTAGCATATACAAAGAGGAAACAGTAAATGTTCAAAATATGGTATTAGACCGAAGAACAGACTTCAAATTTGGACAAAAACTTGAATTTAATAGAAAAAAATCAGGCAACTATTCTTTTCAGCTATTCAAACCATTAAAAATATAGACAAAAGAAAAAAAAATCCGTAAAAACCAAAAGCAAAAAATTAAAAAAATGTTAGAATGTTACATTAGGATTAAAATTCCAAACACTCCGTCTTCTCGGATATGACGCTAAATGCATGTAGGACCCGTGTACTGCCTGGACGTTGCGCGCACGTTAAAGATCCCTACCGGTGGGTTGGATCTCCCACCGGGTTCGGCAAAATTCCCGGATAGCTGTAGACCTAATCTCCGGTGTCATGATATACCATAGCAGCGGAAATAGATGACGTAAAACCCAAAACAAAACAAAACAAAACAAAACAAAACAAAACAAAACAAAACAAAACAAAACAAAACAAAACAAAACAAAACAAAACAAAACAAAACAAAACAAAACAAAACAAAACAAAACAAAACAAAACAAAACAAAACAAAACAAAACAAAACAAAACAAAACAAAACAAAACAAAACATATACAATAAGAAATAAAGATAATTTTATTATGTCAATTCATTATGTGGCTTTGAAATGCCAAGGTTGTGATTATCGAAATAAATGTTCAAGTTTTTACAATTTGTCAATTAGTTAAATTTTCGACCAGAATGTCCTATACAGGGTGTACAAAAAGTAATGTAACGACTCAATATCTTGGTTTGTGATAAGATTAGAAAACAAATGTTTTAACTAAAACTTATAGCTACTAATTAAATATTGTCAATATATATTTTAATATACAGGGTGATTTATTTTTATGGAGCATATCAAACTTTCCTTTTTTCTATGGAACACCCTATACATTTCATTCGTATTGTTAAAATTGAAGGTTACTATTGAAAACCGCATGTTTTCAAGTTGATCCGTTTAAAAGTTACATATTAATAAAAACATACTTTATTAATATGATCTACAATGTTAATAATAAAATATTAAACTGTTATATTAAAGTAGGTGCTGAAATTACCTTCCCCAAACCCAATGTATTATTACATAGCATACCACTTTCCGATTGAGATTTTTTTAGTTTCTTCTATGATTCAAATTTTAATTTAGTCCCGTGGATTCTTACGCGATCGCCATAACTTCTCATTTATTTTTGAGTTAAGTAAGCATAGCTGTTTTCATTCGTTTGTATTTTGCATTCGTTATTTTTTTATAATTTATTTAAATTTTGAGTTTAGAAAAGCTTGAAAATTTGTATAAAACACTGAATATTTTCAATTTCACAATATGCCTGAACATTTTTACAAAACACTGAAATATTGCGAAATTTAAAATATTTTTGTTTAGCAATATATATTTAATCCTGCTTCAGCAGTTTAATTTTAATACCGATTTAGCGGTATATTTTTAATTTCACAATATGTCAGTGTAGTGTACGCGTGGAGCATGAAGTAAAATTTCGAGTTTAGGAAAGCCTGAAAATTTTAAACTCAAAATGTTACTTTATGCTCAACTCAACCTAGGAGTGAAAAACACTCGTTAGGATAAGATTAAATTCTTATATAAAAAATACAGAGCGCATAAAAAATATCTACGTAGTTTGGCAATTTATTGAGTATTTGAATGGATTGATTTGTTTCTGTAATTTCAATTTTATTCTAAAATTAAATTTAAAACTATGTTATTTACTGGCAATAAGAAATAGAAAACAAACCTTTACAAGTTTAAATTCCACTCTACTTTTTCATAAATTATGCGTTTACATGAATAACCTCTGAGAATAAATATTGAATACATTTACTATATATATATATATATATATATATATATATATATATATATATATATATATATATATATATATAAGTTACCTGACGCCAACACAACAGACTCCTTTCATTATAAACAATAGCACTTATTATCTATTTATCCATTTATATATTATTCTGCTTATTTTGCATAATTGTTATCTCATGCTTATTTCGCTATTTTATCTTATTATATTATATTTTATTATTGTATCGTTAGTTATGAATTAGAGACCAAACCGTGAACACGGGTGTTAAGAAATAAATTCCTTTTTTAAAAAATCGGTTTGTGTACGAGTAAAGTTAATTGGCGCAGCCGGTAGGATCCCGAAAAGTGAAGATTTCATTCATTTTTCCTTTTCTTTGGATTAATTCGGGAGTTTATACGGTGGACATCGACCTTCAGAGCGGCCCTCCGAACATTGAGCAGCCCAGACAATTTCCGTCCTGAGAGACATCGTCCACTACGTTCACGAGATCTTCGAGCGAATATCGAAAGTATCCCATGGACATTATACTTTTACTGTAAGTTACACAAGTTGATTGATTTTTAACGCGGATAGTTAAAATAGTGATTTATTTCTAAAAGACACAAATTCTGATTCATAGCTCATTTACTAGCATATCTAAATCTTGTTCCTAATAATAAACAAACAAAAAAAAAATATACCAAAATGGCCGTAGCTTTAAAACCCGAATATATGCAAATGATTCCTGAGTTCAGGGGAGAACCAGAACTTTTGCCCAGATTTATTGAAGTATGTGAAAGACTTTTAAATAGATTTTATAATGCTGAGGATAATAATGATTTTGTAAATGATTACTTAATGACTACCATAGTTTCAAGGGTTAAGGGTGAAGCTGCTATTAATATATCATCGAGTGCAGTTAATAATTGGAATTCTTTAAAAAATGCATTACTAAATTCATACGGTGACAAACGAGACCATTATACACTAAATTACGAAATTTGCACATTAAGGCAAAATACGAACGAATCTGTGTTCGATTTTTATAATAAAATTCAATCTCTTTTAAATTTACAAGTTGCGTACATAACAAATCATATTGCTGACTTGCAAGAAAGACAGCACTTTTTTAGGGCTAATGCTTTAAAAGTTTTACTGAGAGGATTAAAAGATCCCATTGGTTCACAAATGCGGTTAAGAACCCTGCAGATTTAAACACAGCATTAAATATGCTTACTAATGACTTTCAAACTGAGGTCACCATTAACAATCCGATAAATAAAGATAAAAATAAAATATTTGCACGACGTCCCATTCCATCTTATTCTGATAACTTTTATCAGCCACGCAATAATTATAACAATGGTCCACGCTATCCTTCTCGTCACAATAGTAACAAACAATTTAATAATTCTTATGCAAATCGTAATAATGCATTTCAAAATAAAAATTATAGTTCTTTTAATCATAAAAATCCAAGAACATTCAATTATCATAATAATAATAATCATAATCCTTACGGACCGAGTACATCAAATACTCCACAAAATTCTGCACCTAATTTACAAAATTCTACACCCATGTCCGTTACTACAGGACGAAATGCCATTATTCCAAATAGGAACCAAATTTATAATATTGATGAGGAACAACAAGATTTTTTAGGCAAAACCGCCTCGGAGGATACTCTTTTGAATTAATGGGGATTACTAATAATTATAGTGAACTTCCTTTTATATTTGACCCCCAAAATAAAATTAAAATTCTAATTGACTCTGGAAGTTCAAGATCTTTTGTAAATCCGAAAATTGCTAGGAAATTATTTAAAGAAAATATTAAATATGAACCTTTCCAAGTGGCCAGCGCACATGGTACCACTTTAGGAAAAAATAGTACATTAATTCCTTTGACGCAATTATTAAAATCAAAATATGCTAATCTTAAATTTTATCTATTAGATTTTCACTCTAACTTCGATGCCCTGTTGGGAATGGATAATTTAAAAAATATACAAGCAACAATAAATATTGATAAAGATATACTAACTACCCCTAAGTGTAAAATACCACTTAATTTTGGTAACGTTCGTGAAACCCCGGATACGAAGTGCATAGTAGTACCCGCAAGGTCCGAACAAATAATTGAGGTAGATATAAATAATATAAGTAATGGCGATGTAATAATTCCGCATATAAAACTACATAATTTAGAAATTCCAGAATGCATAAGTCATGTTAGGAATAATAAAGCAATCTGTACAATCATAAATAAGGGTGAAAAAGATGAAAATATTTATGTGAAAAAACCATTTATTGTAGACCCTATCAGCGAATATGATTGGGAAATACAAAATGGAAATAAAGAAGAATATAATGTTAATACATTAAACTGTGAAAAAATTAAATTTGATATATTAAAAATACGTACAGATCATATGAACTCAGAAGAGAAAATTGTTATTACTAATCTAATTAAAGAATACGCAGATATATTCCATATGGAAAATAACAAACTTACGTTTACAAATAAAATAAAACATGCAATTAAAACGTCCGATGAACTTCCTGTATATACTAAATCATATCGTTATCCACACATTCACAAAATAGAGGTGGATAACCAAATTAAAAATATGCTTGATTAAAAAATAATTAGACCATCTTATAGTCCATGGTCTTCTCCAATTTGGGTGGTCCCCAAAAAATTGGATGCTTCCGGAAAACGCAAATGGCGCGTAGTTATTGATTACAGGAAATTAAATGAAAAAACAATAGGTGATAGATACCCATTACCAAATATTAATGATTTATTAGACAAATTAGGACGATCACAATATTTTACTACATTAGATTTAGCCTCTGGCTTTCACCAAGTAGAAATTGAAGAAAATGATATACACAAAACAGCATTTAATACTGAAAATGGACATTACGAATTTTTGCGTATGCCATTTGGCCTAAAAAACGCCCCTGCTACATTTCAGAGGGTTATGGATAATATTTTAAGAGGAATACAAAACGAAAAATGTCTTGTGTATATGGATGATATTATTATATTTAGCACCAGCTTACAAGAGCATGTAAATCGATTAAGAGAAGTTTTTAACCGTCTTAGGGACTCAAATTTAAAAATACAACTGGATAAATCTGAATTTTTACGTAAAGAAGTAGCTTATTTAGGACATATAGTTACCCCTCAAGGTGTCAAACCAAACCCAGAAAAAATAAAAGCTATTCAAAATTTTACTATTCCAAAAAATGTTAAACAAATTAAAGGATTTCTAGGATTACTAGGTTATTATCGAAAATTTATAAAAGACTTTGCTGGATTGACTAAACCTTTAACAAAACGATTAAAGAAAGATGCAATTATTAATATAAATGATTCTGATTATCAAAATTGCTTTAATCTATGTAAAAATGTTTTAACAAATGAACCCTTGCTTCAGTATCCAGATTTTAGTAAACCATTCATTTTAACCACAGACGCTAGTAATTTTGCAATAGGCGCTGTGTTATCTCAAGGAAAAATAGGAAACGATTTACCAATAGCTTACGCGAGTAGAACTTTGAACAACTCCGAAACAAATTATTCAACAATTGAAAAAGAGCTTCTTGCAATAGTATGGGCAGTTAAATATTTTCGACCATATTTATACGGTCGAACATTTCAAATAGTTTGTGATCATAAACCACTCCAGTGGCTCATGAATATAAAAGAGCCTAATTCAAAATTAGTACGTTGGAAATTAAAACTTTCAGAATATGATTACACGATAGTATATAAAAAGGGAGCACTAAACAAAAATGCTGATTTTCTCTCCAGAATAGAAATTAATGTAAATGATGATAATGCTAAAGTAGAATTGACAAATGTAGGAGACGAAATTGAATCAATAATAGCACAAATGGGAGATTCACAGATCGATTTAAATGAAGATGAATTAAATGAAATTCTTAATGATAATAATAATGATACAGCGCACACAAATATTGAAAACCCTATTCTTGATATCCCTATTTTAGAAAAAGCTGTAAATTATGGAAATAATCAAATAATAATCTCTGAAGTAAATTATGCCCCTTCGCCACCAGTAATTAGGTTATTATTTAACAATAAAAAACAACGTATAAACGTTCAATTTTCAAAATCAGATTTTGACAATAATGTCATTGAATTTATAAAGGAACATACAGTTCCCAATATTAAATATCACTTATACTTTGAAAGCCCCATTTATGAGAAATTTTCTGTAACAATGCAAAAATACTTTAAAAATTCTGCGAGTAATTTTATTAAATGTACGGAATTACTTTGTGACGTAGAAAGTCATGAAGAAATAGATAATACAATACGAGCGTATCACGAAGGAAAGTGTAACCATCGTGGTATCGACGAAACTGAGGCACAAATTAAAAGACGATTTTATTGGCCCGATCAAAGGCGAACCATTCAAAATTTTATTAATCAATGTGAAATCTGTCTTGTCAGTAAATATGATAGGAAGCCGTTAAACTTAAAATTTAATATTACTCCAACAGCAATGAAACCCTTCGAAATAGTGCACATTGACACTATCGCTTTAGAAAAAGTTAAATTCCTTACTGTAATAGACTCATTCTCAAAATATACACAACTTTATAAATTAAATTCACAACAAGCAACAGAGATTGCTAATAAATTAATTAGATTTTTCACACATCATGGGATACCCGAACAAATTATTTCGGATAACCACTTAGAATTCAAAAATACAGTAATTAAAGAATTACTTGAATTACATGGAGTTAAATTACATTTCATTAGCTCTCAACACCCTGAGTCCAATGGAATTGTTGAGAGAGTCCACTCTACTATTATTGAGCACGTACGCTTATTAAATAATCAAAATTCCTCAAAAGAAGACCCTATCGAATACAAGATAAATTATGCACTTCTTGCATATAATAATTCAATTCATTCTGCGACGAAATTTAAACCATTAGAAATAATCTCTGGTCATTTAGACACCAGTGACCCATTTAATATTGACATTGCAAGTAGATTAGTGAATAATTATATTGTTAATCATAGAGAGAAAATGAAATTATTCTATCAAAAAATTAATGAACGTCTTACGACGGATAAATCAAAAACTATTACAAAACATAACGAAACTCGTGAAGAGTTGCCTCAATCTCTTTCAACTAGAGTATTTGTCAAAAATAGACAAAAACAAGCAAAAACAAAAAATAAATACAAACAAGAAAATATTACAGAAATAAACCCTGGATTAAAAACAGCTAAAATTAAAGCTAAACATCATACCGTCGTAGAAAAAATTCATATTTCAAATATTAAAAGACCTAGAGTTCATAATTTAAATAAAACTATAGACGACGATTCTCTTGCAGGTCCGTCATCGTCTTGCTGACGCAAGGTGCAGAGATAAGAAATGTTACGAAAAATTTAGGAATGATTCCTACGAATTTAGGACCCGCCAAACTTCAGAAAACGGAACACACATTTGTTCACTATTATGACTTAATGCCTATATATACAGAATTTGAAAATTTAAATACTCAATATTAATTTTTAATTTTAACAATCCAAAATATATCAACGTTTACAAAAATATTTGATAATTATAATAAAACAATTAAATTTACTCAAAATAAAATCTCTAATAAAATCTTTGATATTAAACTTCAATCAAGTAAGAAAAATAGAAGTAAAAGAGGTCTGATCGATGGACTCGGAACGATAGTTAAAACCGTTACCGGAAATTTAGATGCAAATGATGGGAAAAGAATTGACCAAATATTAAATCACTTGGAATTAAATCAAAAAACTATTTATAGTCAATTACAAATGCGATATAGTATAAATCAAATACTTATCGGAAAATTTAATGAAACTCTACGAGATATTGAACATAATGAATTAATGTTAAAATCAAAAATTCTAAAATTAAATGCTCTTCTTAAAAACGAAGTAGAACATGGTAATATTTTATTTGCCAAAGATTTATTTAATCAACTTATCATTTTATATAATGTAATTTTAAATATCTTAGAGGATATTGAAAATTCAATTTTGTTTTGCAAATTAGGATTGTTACACCCTAGCATTATAAGGCCAACTGAATTATATAAAGAAATTGAAAAAATATCAATATATTATAACGAGCAACTCCCTTTTGAACTTAAGGCTGAAAACATATTTGATTTTGAAATGGTCATGAAAGTAAATTGTAAACTAGAAAATACAAAAATTAACTATTTCCTCTCTATCCCAATCAATTATGAAAATGATTTTGAACTTTTCCACTTAAACCCTATTCCTACTAAGTTGGAATCAGACTTTGTGACTATTATACCCGAAATTAAATATTTACTGAAATCAAAAGTTGAGAACAAAATTTGGCCTCTAAGCCGCTTGTGTAACAAAGGTAATAAGTATTATCAATGTCCGGATTCTGTGCTCATGAATCACCATGCCGAATGCGAGAAAACAATTCTACTACATGAAGACAACCGAAATTGCCAGTTCACCAAGTTAATCATCAATTCAAATCACCTGGAAATTATACCAGACATAAATCAGTACTTGGCAGTATTTCCAAACCAAGAAGACATCAAAGTCGAATGCCAGAAGGAAACACACACCACATCTTTAATTGGCATCCATTTAATTAAGGAAAATGGATGTAAAATCAAGTTCCGAAATCACCAAATTAGATTTCTGGAATCTACTGTTGGAATCCCTATTCTTATCGACAACCCACAAATTAAATTTGAAAAATCACAATACAACGGGATGACCATCAACCTGAAAAAATTAAATCTACAAGAAGTACCAATTCTTCAACAATTGCCTTCTCTGGATCAGCGACCCAATATCCTGATGCCAAGTATTTGGACTACAACCCTGTACATTGCCGTCTTCATCATCGCCGGATATTTCATCACCAGATGGATAAGAAAAAAGCAAAATCAAGGACATCATCAAGATGACACCAGGATCCACTTTCAACTTCCTGGCGATGCCAGAATCTAAGGGGGGAGGAGTTACCTGACGCCAACACAACAGACTCCTTTCATTATAAACAATAGCACTTATTATCTATTTATCCATTTATATATTATTCTGCTTATTTTGCATAATTGTTATCTCATGCTTATTTCGCTATTTTATCTTATTATATTATATTTTATTATTGTATCGTTAGTTATGAATTAGAGACCAAACCGTGAACACGGGTGTTAAGAAATAAATTCCTTTTTAAAAAATCGGTTTGTGTACGAGTAAAGTTAATTTATATATATATAAACATCTTTATTTACAGAAATATATACCAAAATACATTAACAAATATTATAATACCTCGTATATATTTTACATATTTCCGCAAATCGGCTATCGACCAGTGGTCTTTCGGCCTGTTATTATTAATTTTATGTATTTTATTTAGATTAATCGTCATGGTCATTCGTCATTGTTGATAAAATGAATTGATGAATGGTGATTTCTGAATATCTACATTTAGGGGTTATGTTGGGGTTGCGTGGAATGTATAGGTTGTGGATGATATTCTGAATAAATGGGTTTAGGGCGAATTTATTTGCCAGGAGTTTCAGGCGGTTATCAATTGGGATAATGTTGCATTTTTCATAGAGGAGTTGGTTTGACGGGCTGTGAAGTGGGTTTTGGGGGTGTCTAATTTTGGTAAGCACTCTAAGGGCTGATATTTCGGTAACTTGGAGGTTATTTAGGACAGCAGGACGGGGGTTAAAGAAAAGGATGGCAGAATAGTCGAGTAGAGGACGGCATATCATTTTATAGACATGCACTGCAGTTTTTGTTGTGATACCGTGATTGCCGTAGGTTAAGATTCTGAAGTGCCGAGCCCTCGACCTGACTTTTGCCTTGAGGTTCTGGGAGTGGGTTTTAAAGGTGAATTTTGTATCGAATGTAATACCGAGATATTTACATGTAGAGGAGGGCGATATTGGGTTATTATTTATTGTGACGTTGTGGGTGCAAGGATGGTGGGGATGGTGAGGGATGCATAATTGTGATTTATGTGGATTTATTGTGACATTTACTATATTTTTTCACAATTTTAAAAAGCTATTAAAACGTGATTTAATTCCCGATTCAATTAAAAGGATAACATTTTAATTTAAATTCAACTATGGCATTAAATAAAATAAGATAGTTGTACAAAAAATAATCATAATTAAAATTTAAAAATCAAACAGAAATAAAATAAAGTTGTGAAAGTATTTTATTCTTAAAGATGTCCACTGAAAACAATTTTTTTAACAATAAAACGTTTCCACAACTTTTTAATTTTTTGAAGATTATTATGAAGTTATAAACAAAGTCGACTTAACAAGAAAACGTTTTCACAACTTTCAAATTTTTTTTCGAAGATTATTATACGGTTAAAAATAACATGAAGTTTAAGGACAATTATCTGAGTCTAAATTTATAAAATTAAGATTTTATGTTGGAAACGGCAATTTTCAATTGTCTTCACCTCCTAGATGATTCATTTTTAATATAAATTTCAAAAATGAATAACTCGAAATTTATTTTTGAAATTTAAACTTACAATCAATTTAACTAGAATGTTATTACATTTCAGTATTAGTATTATTTTAACCATTACTACGCAAAAAGCCGTATTTAATAATGACTGAGGAGTATTAGTATGTTTTATACAGAGCTGTTCCGAGTACAAGTAAAATGTACTCGAGTACTGAATACAAGTACTTTGCGAAATATGTACTCGAGGACTAAGTACAAGTACAGAACAATAGGCACTTAAGTACATTTATGAGTTCAAAGTACTGAATACATGGAATGAGGGGATTGTGACCCCTTGACTTACGATTTAAAATTACATTTTAAGATGCATACAGTGATTTTTTTCTTAGTGTACTTTTATACATTCTAAAAAATTCTAATCAAAATAAAAATTTGTAAAATTAATTTGCCAGACAAAAACAAGTAGAGGGTATATTTTGAACTTCACAATGCTTCAGTGTTTTATACGCGTGGCGCATGAAGTAACATTTCGAGTTTAGAAATGCTTAATTTAGATAGGTCGACCTATTCAAATTCTTCGGGCTTTTCCCAATTCGAAATTATACTTCATGCTTAATCTCTGAGCGGAAAACACTCGCTTAAAACTTTTAATTCAACTCTTTTTAAAATTAAAATCAATGAAATGTAGGATAATTAACAGCGTTTAGGAAACTTTTCTTGTCGGTATATATTTTCACTATAAAAACGCATTGTTTATTAGAATATCTTATTATATAAGTTAATATTAAAAGTATTTTTTATGTTTCCTTAGAATTGAATATATTTCGGTTGGTGTTTTATATTATTCAAATTGAAAAAGTTCATTAAACTCTCGATGTGATATCTAACCTAATTCAACCATTTATATTTTAAAAGTTGGGCCTTTAATATTTCCTCAATTTTGCAATTATGATAAACTTTTGTGACAATTAAGAGAGTTTTCGATTATCATTTTTTGATTATGTCTTTTGTGGCCGTTATCAAATATTGCGATAATGAGATTTTTATACAACTCACCTAGCTTTTTTTGATATTTCCTCAATATTACGATTTTTATTGAGTTTTGTGCCAGTTGAATATGTTAGTGAATTAAAGTAAGACACTAGAAAATGGAATTAATCTGTTTTCATTTAAGTATAATCCTAACGAGTGCCTTCCATTCCCAGACTAAGCATGAAGTAAAATTTCGAGTTTAGAAAAGCCCCGCGTAGAAAATTTGTCGAGGGTCGCGCAGCGACCCGAGACAAATTTTCACGGGGCTTTTCTAAACTCGAAATTTTACTTCATGCGCCCCGCGTATAAAACACTGATTTGAGTTGAAGTTCAAAACCAATATTTTTTCTTTTATTTATTTATTTATTCAATTAACTCAGTCTATTTGATACATCTAGCATTATAGATTTAGCACATTATAAATATAAAACAAATAAAATTTCTTACTAGTAACTTCTTAATAAAGCCAGAGAATACGCTCATTTGTATAGAGATTAAATATCAGAGTGCCTTCAAATATTCATATTTTGTGTTTAGGTGTCCTAAGATAAGAAAAGTTAAGAACTACTGATAAAAGATAGTCTTTATTGTAGACAAAAGTAGCCTAATTTTTTTTTATAACTCTCTTTAATCTCGCCATCGATGTATTAAAAAGATCTCAATGTAAATCGAAATGTACTTGAGTACACCCAAATGTACTTAAGTATATTGAAATATACGTAAGTACAAAAGTGTACAAGTACAAGTACTTGGAAAATAAAGTACTCGTGGATTGAGTACTGAGTACATGAAAAGTACTCAGAGTACAATTTTGAGTACTCGTACGCGAGTACCGCCCAGCTCTGGCTTTATACCACTTTGTTATACAAAATAAATATTTCGAATTCAAAACTATTTTGAATTCTAACAAATAAGCTAACGCTTCTTTAAGTTTACAGAACTATAAAAATAATATATAAAATTACGACAATGTTGTATTAGTTAAGACTTATCGTTTGCAGTTTATAAGAATATTATAGTCATTTATTATTTTATGTTTATTATATAGTTTTCACAACTCGAGTTTCGACAGTATCATTGTTATTTTCGAGTTTAACACAAATTTACAAAGATTGTGCGATTATATTAGTGCATTATTAAAATGTGGTCAATTGCCTTTTATATTTCGGGATTAGAGAACAAAAATAAATATTAATCATTGAAAATCGCTTTATTGTTTTTCAAAATATTCCCCATTAAGATCTGTACACTTTTGCATGCGTTTGAACCAATTGTCGAAGCACTTTTGATACTCTGATTGAGGTATCTCCAAAACATGCATTCTGAACGCATCAACCGCTTCTTCGCGTGTCGAAAAACGTTGACCTCTCATTTTATTTTTTACGGATGGGAATAAAAAGAAGTCATTCGGTGCCAAGTCAGGACTATATGGCGGATGACTCATCAAATCGATGTTTTGCGTGCTCAAAAATGCAGTTGTTTGAGCCGATGTGTGAGAGCTCGCATTGTCGTGGTGAAGAGTGATCCGTTTTCGGCGGTTGCTTTTCCTGATTTCTTGGATGACAACTGGCAAACAAATGGTTGTGTACCACTCAGAATTGACTGTTCTGCGTTGTTCTAGTGGTACGGTTGCGACATGTCCAGTTTTTCCAAAAAAACAGGCGACCATTTGCTTGAAAGTGCTTCGTGCGCGAACAACTTTTGTTGGATTTGGCTCATCTTGAAACACCCATACGGTCGACTGCTGTTTACTTTCGGGCTCATACGCGTAAATCCATGATTCATCACCTGTCACGATGTCATAGACGTGTTTCGAAGCACCGCCATCGTATTTTTTGAGCATTTCTTTGCACCAATCGACACGAGCCTTTTTTTGAGCGATTGACAAATTGTGTGGGATCCAACGCGAACAAATTTTTTTGACAGTCAAATGTTCATGCAATATTAAATGTATGCTGGTCCCACTAATGCCTAAGGTTGTCTCAATCTCACGATAGGTCACATGACGATCTTGCAATATTTGTTTGCGCACAGCATCAATGGTTTTCGGAACAACAACTGATTTTGGAGGACCTCCACGAAATTCGTCTTGGAGTGAACTACGACCTCGGTTGAATTCACCATACCATCGATAAACACTGGTCCTTGATGGAGCTTCATCGCCAAAAATCGAATTAAGTTCATCCATGCACTGTTGTTGAGTTAATCCACGTCGAAAGTTGTAAAAAATAATCGCACGAAAATGTTCACGATTTAATTCCATTCTTTTAAGTTAGTGTAAACGACACAAATAACGCTCATATGTCAAAACGTTCTGAGTACGTATAACCTCAAAAATGTCAAACTTTACGATAGAGCTCTCAGTTGCCAGATTGCAACACTAGGGTTGCCCAATCCCGAAATATAAAAGGCAACCCTCGTACAAGACATATGTTTGTTCGTTAAGCTAAATCATATTACTAGTAATTTCGCAAACCACGCATTGGAATGCAAACACCCCTTTTCAAAACTCATTGAAGTAAAACTCTTCCGTCACTGTACAAAAGGTACCAAATTAAATCATTTAGAAGCCGTGGACATTTTCAAACAGTCCCGCAATCCGCAAGTTAATCTAATTGATGAACAAACTGATGCCCTGTATTCACCACTTTTTAATAATGTACAAATATAATCGTACAATTGTAAATTTATGTAACACTTAAAATTGACATTGATACTGTCGAAACTCGAGTTGTGAAAACTATAAAATAAAGTGGTATAAAAATAGTACTTCTTAATTTGTTAAATTTAATACTTTGGTACACACATTTTTAGTAACTTTATTAATCGTGGAGCATGCACCATTACTTGCAGCATGTCTTTCGCCATAAATTATAATTACATCACTTCATACATATTAATACATGTGTATTTAACTGGTTAATTAAAATGTATAAATATAGTAATTCTAAAATGAGAGATTCTCTTTGTCCTATTCTCAGGAAAATTAAAACCGATGCAGGTCATTCATTTGGGTATATTAAAATCCACGTTTCCGTCTATAGCTTTGAACACAGTACCAGCATGTTTTTCAGTGTTCGCTTTCCAGAAATTCGAGATGAATGTTTATTTTTAACTTCATAGGATAAACCTTTCGGTTTGACAGCAGTATCCTACTAAGTTTTTAACAGTTCAACGAATCTTTTAAAAAGTATTAGCAGTAATGAATAGATACAACGGATTTATGATTACCGGTTGTTTTAATTATTATTTACTATTTTAAATGGGGCATGCATATTACAGAAACAAGTTTATCTATTTATATTTGGAACATTTCTTGTATCTTTACTAAATTAAAAGTGAATTATTTACATATCAAATTATATTGTATTATTTAGATTGTTGGTAAGACAAATACTAATAAATATTAAACATCTTGAACAAGTTTCTCATCTTTCACATACATATTTCCCTATGATTTGAAAAAGAAAACACTTAGTTAAATTTCTCTAATATTTTGGTTTTTTATTCCAACTAGTTTCGACTTTGAGTCATTCTCAAGGAGTACAGGAAATTACATTTTTACAAACATTATATGCAAGAAGAGAGGTTAATCTTCGATGTCATTAACTAGTGGTTTTTCCTGCTTTATTGCTTTCTGGATTTCCAGCCCTTCGCGATAGTTGAGATGACGTCCTTTATTGAATGTGTATAATATCTTTAGCGTTTGGTTATTAAAAAAATGATTATTGTCAATGCAGTGTTTAGCTGTGTTTAGTGTTCAAATCAATAAATATTAAACAATTTAACTTATTCTAGTCGTACAGCATCAATAAACAAGGCGCGTTTTTTTTCATGTTTTCAAAGGGGATCTCGGAAACTATAAGAGAGAGAAATGGTTAAATGGGCAAAGTAGTGAGTGCAGTTTTACAAGCTGAATAAAAAGACATTTCTAAAATTTTCGATAAAGTCAAGGGTAACTAGATATTTTGAAGAATATCAAAAATGTCGATTTTTTAAATCATTTTGTTTTAGTTTTAACCAAAGACATAAAAAAAACTACAGAGAGCAAAGTTTTAGATAATTTTACACTAAATAATAAAATGTTATTAGATTTTTTCTATCGACATTAGTTTTTGAGATATAACAGAAAATTACATTTTTTAATTGAAACCCATAGGAGACAACATTTATGGAGATTTTTTTCTCTTTAATCAGATATATTACTTGACATACTTATTTACAAAAATAACTGCGAATTTTATATTTTATTCACATTTATTGTTATTTGAAAATATTGTTATGAAACAACATATGCACCATTTTGTACGATGGCCTTCTGTCGCTATAGAATTTCTGTGATTTTTGGTAACACAATTGTGACAGTTGGTCCTTATAGGGTTCTTTTGAACCTAATTTAACAACATTTATGGAGTTCTGCAGAAACCAAGGCAAATGATAATCTAACATTGCCAGGCCTGGGCTCAAATTGTCCACAGCGGCTTGTCAAAGAAGAGTCGGGTTAAAATCGAGCACTAGTTGGTAGTTAAAAATTAATTCTAATAATTTCTAGAACAAGGAGTTTTGGTTTTCGATATATATATATTTTTATTTTAAGTATACATATGCATACGCTGTAATATTTAGATATTAAAGTTTAAAACGAGTGTTTTCCGATACCAGACTAAGCATGAAGTAAAATTTCGAGTTTAGAAAAGCCTAAAAATTTCGTTAAGTCGCGTAGCGAAGCGGAGAGAAGCGGAGCGACCTATCCAAATTTTCGAAATTTTACTTCATGCGCCACGCGTACAAAACACGGATTTGATTTTTCAGAAAATACGTCTTAAGCATACTGTTTTAGTAATATATTTTGAACTTCATTTGAAATGAGCGTTTTGGACGCGTGGCGCATGAAGTAAAATTTTGAGTTTAGAAAAGCCTAAAAATTTGGTTTTGTCACGTAGCGCTACGCGCTACGCGACCAAACCAAGTTTTTGGGCTTTTCTTAACTTAAAATTTTACTTCATACTTAACCTGGGAGTGGAAAATACTCGCTTAAAGCTTCAATTTGAACTCTGTGAAAGACAAAAATCTGAAGATTTACTTTTTCCCAATTGCAATAAGAACATGTTTATTTAAATTACTTCAAATTGTTGTATCAATAGATATAAGTTGAGTTGTTAAGATAATTACAAGTACTGCGAAATATTTTAGTAGACTTTAAAAAGTATGCGAAACAAATAAAGTGGTTTTATTTCTGCTAACGTTTGGGCTATACGGTAGATGCATAAAACCTCTCAGCCAAGTTTTCTCAATTTATGACAGGTCGTTCAAGATGCATGCGGTCTAGTGTTGTCAGCGTAGGTGGTATACGACACCTTTTTTGTTGACCAGTTCCGACCGTTTCTTTTAAATTGCTAGGTAAAATCGCGCTAATTGTCAACAGTACAGGGTCCTAGTCTATCATTCTGCTTAAAATAACTCTAATTTGTTATATTTCAAAGATATTCACAAACAGAAATTCGATCGAATATTTTTTTATAAGTCAGTTTATGTGGCACCTAGACATCGAGCTGCTTTTTGTAGCCAGCTTTCTCCAAATGGTTTAATGATGGTTTAGTGATAGATCTTTGAGTCATTGGCGATGTCATGACTCCTTACATGCCGGTCTTGCTCTACTTTTTCCAGAATGTTATCCACTTTTTCGGTGATTGGTCGTCCACCGCGAAGAGCATCTTCGACATCAAAAAATCCAGAAGGAAACCGACTGAACAAACTTTTGGCTGTTGCTTTTGATAAAGTATCTTGCATTTTGAAATAAAATTGGCGTTAAATACGTCTGATTAAAAGAATTCCTACCCTTTTTTTCATCTAGTACCTTGAACTAGTAGCTATCAAATATTATTAGGTCTGGCCAGCCGCGACTCATAAGCCCTAAGATTTGGTACACTAATGACCTGATATTTTTGACAAATACATTAGTGTTTTTATGAACATGGCGTCGAACGCAGAAGACGTAAGTGTATCGTCTCCCAGCAATCTGTGCCGTTATTGCAAAGTAGTGCCGCGCAGTGCACCAAGGATGTGTTAAATAAATAAAAGGAATTATAAAAATCGATGATAAATGTATAGTTTGCTGTGGGGATAATGAGGATCAGTTGGATGTGACAGTTGAGGTTACAAAATATTCTGTAAGTCTACAAAAAGAAACTGCAGCCATGGAAATAAAATATTTAAAAGAGCTTCTAACACAAAAAGATGCAACAACTTCCTATCAACAAGATACAATAAATTCATTGAAAGATCAAATTCAATTAGTAAATAAAATTCTTAAAATGAACGAATTGTCGAATTGTCCAAGTACACAGAGAATAAATACAAAAAAAATAGTAGCAAGATATCTGCAAAACCAAAAGTATCGATCTCAATAGACAAGGACGAGTTTCAAATTGATAATTCAAAGAACGAGAGTGTTTTCATAATGCCACAAAAATAAGAGCAATGATCGCTAAGAGTAAACAGATTACAAACAATGATAAAAATAAATTAACGGAACAAGAAATTAAATCGACAACGCTTATAAAAAAGATAATAAGCAGAACAATAATATAAATAAGGAAGAATCGGAAAAAATGCACAGTAACCACAGGAAGCAACGTAATTGAAAATTATGTGGTTTATAACAGAACAAAATTGAAATGGTATCATATTGGAAAGTTTAAGGAACACTAAACAGAACAAATGATGAAACATTATTTATTAGAAAAAAATCCAAACATAACATTCTTAATAAGAGAACAAGAATATGAAGACTATAATACCTAAAACAAATATAAATGCTTCAGAGTGGGACACCCAGGCGATGATGATATAAACTTAGTAGAACCAGACTTATGGCCGATAGGGATAAATGCAAGTCACTACAAGTTTTTTCGTTAATCAACATTTAACCGAAGTTACACAAACAGAACAACTATGACAGGTCTAACTAACTTAAAGTTGATACATCAGAACATAAGGAGCATTTTTAACAAATTAGACGCCCTGTATGTAGAACTAATAAGCATATACAAACCCAATACAATATGCCTGACAGAGACCTGGTGCAATGAAAATAATATACAATATATATTAGATAGATATTTTATTCTTTCTAACTACATGAGAAAAAATAATCAACATGGCGGTAGCATTATGTTTGATGATAATAATTTAGAATATAGAAGTATAGATATTAATAAATATTGTGTTGAGCTACAAATTGAAGCAGCTGCTTGTTCAGTTAAAGTAAACAACAATAAAATTGGTATTATAACAGTTTATCGTCCACCAAATGGTTATATGTTCATCTTCTTGGAAAAAATAACAAGTATTTAATTGATGAGGCGGATACATGATGAAACTCCATAATACTATTTGAAATAAAACAACACAGTTGGGAGGGTTTCACTTTTATTGTTGAACACTGCAACATGTTTCACCACACAGTGGCTTCATCAGGCAGATGAAATAATAATTATTTCATCTGCCTGATGAAGCCACTGTGTGGTGAAACATGTTGCAGTGTTCAACAATAAAAGTGAAACCCTCCCAATTGTATTGTTTTATTTCAAAAAAAATAATAACAAGTACAATAAATTATATATCTCAAAATAACTTAAAAAGGAAGGGAAAACCCAGAAGAAATTGCTGATATATTTGCAACGTACTTTTTGACTATTACAAATGATAAATTAAAGAGTCATTTTGGCGAAAATTTATCAAAATATTGCACGATAAGTACTATCCAACTACAAACCATGTATTTTACTCCTGTAACATCTATTGATATTTACAACATAAAAAGTCACTAAAAAATTTCACTAGTGCAGGGCATGACAAAATTACTTCAGCTGTCTTAATACATGTAGGAATGAAAATATGGGATCCATTATGTTACATAATCTTTCTATCGAGTTAAGAACTTTTCCAAATCCTTTAAAAATAGCAAAGATAATTCCACTGCACAAAAAAGGAGCAACAGACAATGAAGAAAATACAATTTCTAAGATCTTCGAGAAAATACTAGTGGACAAAATATAATACTACATTAAAAGATATGGAATACTGAAACGGACCCAGCATGGATTTCGAGATTGCCACTCCACAGAATCAGTAACTGTTGACTTGGTTGAAGAAATATCTCGAAATATTGATAAAGGGCAAGTTGTTGCAGGCTTATTCTATGACTTCTCTCGGGCCTTTGACTCGTTGTGTGTGAACTTTGTGCGTGATAAGTTATACAATATCGGTATCCGTGGCAATATTTTGGCTTTACAATTTCAATTGTTAATATTAATTACTCTACTTTAAAAACGATATTCTTAGCAGGCGAAAAACACGAGAGAATGTAATAGTGCAAACTGTGTGCGACGAGGATAATTAATATCGGCGCATTAAACCTGTGAGAAAACAGTAAGTAGAGGCAAACAAATTATAAGGGTCATTCCCTGACAGAACGTTCTGTAAATTTCGCTATTTCGTTCGTGGAGAACATGCGGCGCCAACTTTCGCCAACGTGGCGCATACTCACAACTCACAATCATGCGCGTTAAAATGTAAATTAATCACACTTACGAAGCCCTTACCGAGGGATAGATAATCGCGAGCGGATAGATAATCATCGTCGCTCGTGCTCCCCATAATATTTTTAAAATATGCTACAGTGAAGTATTGGTGTTTTATTATATTTTGTGTTTAACCAAACTTTGTTTTTCGAAAAATATTGTTCTAAACAGTTATGTGTTTTTAACAGTTAAATATAAATTAGTTTGATACAAAATGAATTACTTTTTACTCTTAGAATTAATTTATGCGAAATTTTAGTTTGAAATTTTTTACGTTGAATGTCTGAAAGATTTTTCATTAACAAATAAACTCCCGAACATAATGAATGGAATATTTAAATGCATAATTTAAAATGTAATTAAAAAAAATATTATTCACGAATTGAATAATAAAACAGCGTGGGTGGGACATTCTTAATAAAGTGCGGTAAAACATTCTGGCATAAATTAATTATTTTTAAAACATGCATTTCCAACAACAACTCTCAGACAAGTCAATTATATTTTTTTTGTCGACACATTTATTTTAAAAACTCAATACAGAAATGTAGAAAGAAACATAACCCATCATATTAAATTGTTATGATTGTGTTGCAATACATGTACTTTCTTTACTAATTGCTTTCGAACAAATATAAAAGGTACGGAAGAATATAGATATAGAAAGAAGATAATATAATATAACATAATATAATATTAGATATGTAAGTAGTTGAATTCTTTAATCTTCACTGTATTATTTTAATTCTAAATGTACATTTCAGGCACGATGTGCCCTTTCCCATTAGTCTCAATAGTTGAACGTATTTGACAATTAGTAAATAAACATTAAAAAATTATTTGCGCAAACAAGTGCGATTTATTTGAAATCATTGATTATATAATACAATATATAATAATAAAATATAATATAATATAAAATATAATATATATAATATAATATAAATAATATAATATAATTTGCGCAGTGGCGATATCTTAACCAATGAGGTTTATCCGAGGTGCGATTATTGCTAGTTGAAAACTATAACCAATACCCCGCCATGGGGGCTTGAAATATAGCCCGCTACGGCAATTTTTGAAACCCTCTAAGGAGGGTGCTTCCTAAAAACCCCTCGGGGGGATCCTACTCCTACAGGGCGCGTCCCCAGGTGGCGGATAGGAGAACGCCGTCACTCGTTGACGGTAGGAGGATTGGCCTCCCGCGGACCAACATGGAAGGAGGAAGTGAAGCGATGTTAAGTCTAGGTATCTCTAGCCTCTCCTCTCTCAAGACCGGCATGCGTGGTGACGAGCCACACCCGTGCCCTAAAGGCACAAATATGTCGGATCTAGAGGAGTAAACCTCGATAAAAAAAATCCGTAATCCCCGGTGTTAATCGTACCGTGCCGATGGGATGAACGGCACTACGTTAGTGTGTCTTATAACGGTGGCCTCCGGATACTCGGCGCCCTCCGGTTGCAATTAGCCTTCCACCGGCATGGGAGCACTGCCGGTGGTGACAGTTTATTTCTGCCCATCTCGTGGGAACAACATGAAAACAGCCACAAATAAAAACATTTCCAACTCGCTTGTTGCCAAAACCGAAGACAACTTCGATAAAGTTAGTCCGTTTGTCATAGACAAATTATTTTACAATATAATAGGAGAGAGTAAAAATATTAAAAAGATAAAAGAAGGACTGTTGGTAGAAACCGTGAGTAACGGTCAATCAAAAAGGCTTCTAGAGACAGAAAAATTAGGGGATTTTAACGTCAAAGTGTCAGCACACTTGACGCTAAATTATGCCAGAGGCATTGTTTACTGCAGAGACTTCCTTAACTGCACTACTGAAGAAATTTAGCAGAATCTGGCAAGTAAAGGGGTCATCGAAGTGCGCAGGATAACAACTAAACGGGATGGTGTGGTGCAGGATACACCAAACCATATCCTCAAGTTTAACAAGCCTACCCTGCCACTCACCGTCAAAGGTGGCTTTCACAGCCTTCCAGTGTGCCTGTATATACCAGCACCCCTTAGGTGCTTTAAATGCCAAGGGTTTGGGCACACCGCTACGCGCTGTTCGAAAGAACAGATATGTGTATGCGGTAAAGGTCTTCACGAGGGAACGAGCTGTGAAGAACCAATTATATGTATAAACTGCAAAGGGGGACACTCAGCTCGTTCCACAAACTGTCCCAAATACAAAGAGGAGATGGCAATACAGGAACTGAAGACGAAAGAAAAGCTCAGTTACTTTGAAGCCAAAAAGAGAGTAACTTCTAAATTGCCCACTGCTGGAGTGACTTATTCTCAGACAACAGTCTCAAAAGTAAATCGAATAGAAGATATACTAGCGCGTCTACTGCCACAGATAAAGGCAACAATTACTGAAGTCGTGAAGACTGAACTGCGCACTGTCAACGCGCAGAAAGAGGCAAATCAGATGCCTCCTCCGCCCAAACCCCCGGCGAGCGGTAAGCTTCACCCCCTGTTACTAAACAGCAGGGGACCAGCATAGTATCCCCTGAAGTGGGAAAACTTCTGGCCGCCATGACTGCCGCGGCTGCAACATCAGTAGCCGAACAAACACCGTCTTCATCAGCAGCCCCATCGACTAAGCCTAGCCTCTCGATTGACGTGAACTCGTACATGTCATCGAGTGAGCAGGCATATAAAAGGGGTGCTACTGAAGCATCCCTCACCTCTTCGGAAGACTACACCGTCGAGGAGGTGTTCAGCGATGGAGGCAAAGTTGAGCGGAGACGGGTGAAAAGAAAGCCGGGATGGCAGAGGGGCCGTCCCAGGAAAGAGGTGCCGCCCGCGCCTTAAGTTTAATTATTAATGTTTATTTATTTATTATTTACATATTTTATTGCTGTGATCGTCCTGACATCAGAGTCTTTTACAACTCTGGTTTTACCTGTGATAATAGTTTTAAGGATCTGTGTTGTTTTGTTTTGGGCATCGGAGATTTTACAACCCCGATGCTATCAGTGATAATAGTTTTAAGTTTCTGTGTTGTTTCTGTCCCGGCATCGGAGTCTTTTACAACTCCGATGTCATTTGTGATATTAGTTTTAAGATTTTGTGGCGTGTCTGTGCAGGCATCAGAGTCCTTTACAACTCTGGTGTCACTTGTGATATTAGTTTTAACGTTTTTTTGTGTTTGTTATTGGCATCGGAGTTCTTTACAGTTCCGATGTCATCCACCCTGTCTTGTTATTAGTGTTATTTATTTTAATTTATTATTATCTGTCCTGTGTATGTTTAAAATGTCTTCAAAATGGTTGAACAATTAATTCAATGGAACTGTAACGGTTGCCGAACACACTACAATGAGTTGAAACTACTCCTGGCCAGGCACACGCCTTTTTGCGTGTGCCTACAAGAAACGCATTTCATGCCAGGAGATAGCTTTCAGCTCAGAGGGTTTTCTGTAGTGCGAAGGGATGTAGTGCCCAATGTGCGAGCTAGGGGCGGAGTCGCCATGTTTCTGAGAGAAGACCTCCCTTTTCAGGAGATCCCTCTCAGAACGGCGCTCCAGGCACTGGCCGTACGGATCACGCATCCCATGAAAGCCACAATCTGCACCGTTTATCTTCCACAATTCTTGGAGCCTACAAGACATCGTCGAATTAGTCAACGAGCTCCCCTCGCCGTACATCTTAGTGGGCGATTTCAACGCCCACAGCCCATTGTGGGGCTCCCAGAGGAGAGATCCCCGCGGTCGACTCATTGAGGAATTTCTCGATCAGAGTGACGCGGTTCTCCTCAACACGGGAAGCCCCACGCACTTTAGTGCTAGAGGGTCCGATTACTCGGCGATCGACTTGTCGTTTTCATCCCCCTGTTTGGCTACAGGTCTTAAGTGGCAAGTCCTCGACGATCAGCACGGCAGCGATCATTTTCCGATTGCTGTAAAAACCATCGTTCGACTGGTAAGACAGTTAGTCCCCCGGAGATGGTGTCATGACAAGGCAGACTGGCTTGGATTTCAAGCCAGTCTTATCCCACCTTCGTCACATAGTGACGACGTCGAGACCGCCGTGGAGGATTTTACCAAACGGATATTAGAAGCAGCTGGTAAGTTTATCCCAATGTCTAGTGGGAGAATGGCCGGTCCACCTGTTCCTTGGTGGAACCAAGAAATCAAGGTGGCAATTGAGGAGAATAAAAGGGCACTAAATAGGTTTAGACGAGTTCCTCGCCAGGAAAACCTGATAGCTTTCAAGAAGCGCCGAGCAATCGCGCGGAGCAAAATTCTTGAAAGCAAAAGGTTGTCTTGGGAGAGCTACGTGTCGACGATTACGGCTACCACACCGGTAGGTGAAGTGTGGAAAAAGGTAGGTGCAATAGCAGGGAAGAAATTCCCAGCGGTAGCACCCATCCTGCATGTGGATGGTCCTGATGTCGTCGATACAATAGAAATAGCGGATGCTATTGCATCGCATTTCTGCTCCGCTAGCAGCTCTTTCAACTATGAAAAAAGTTTTCTGGGAAATAGGAACAACCGTGAGGTTCCCCTAAACTTCTCATCAAGGGAGTCCTTACCATACAATGTCTTATTTACATTAAAAGAATTGGAAGAGGCAATAAAATCAACGGGCGAGTCTAAAGCCCCGGGACCAGACGGCATTCCATATCAGATGGTCCAACAACTCCCCTCGTGCATGAGGGAGTATTTGTTGGACATCTTTAACCTGATATGGGACAGGGGCGTCTACCCCAGCCAATAGAAATTAGCCATAATTCTGCCTCTTCCTAAACCTGGTAAGGACCCCACCAACGTCAGTAGTTACCGGTCCATTTCTCGTACTAGCTGCTTGGGGAAAGTCCTCGAGAGGATGGTCAACAACCGCCTGGTATGGATGATGGAGACGCGCGGTCTCCTGGCTAAGTACCAGGCTGGTTTTAGAAAATTCCACAGCACGGTTGACCAATTAATCCATCTCGAGAACTCCATCCAGGATGCCTTCTTAGAGAGAAAGCACTTCGTTGCGGTGTTCTTTGATCTCGAGAAGGCATACGATATGACCTGGAGATATGGAGTTCTCCAAAAATTACACCAATGGGGGGCCGTCTGCCCCTCTTCATCGAATCCTTTATATCCAATCGGTCGTTTACAGTCAGAGTTGGGGATACTGAGTCAGGGCAGTTTGCGCTTGAAAACGGTATCCCCCAAGGTTCAACCATCAGCGTAACCCTCTTCGCTATAGCGGTCAATGACATCGCAATGTCAGTAAACTCCCCTGTACAAAAAAGTCTATATGTCGATGACTTGGTGATATATATGGCGGGAGATACCATCCCCGCCATTAATCGCCAACTCCAAACAGTCATCGACAAGGTGAACAGCGACGCTGAGTCTCGAGGTTTCCGCTTCTCTGCAGCGAAAACCTCATGTGTTCATTTTTGCCGACTCAGACGTCCACATAGTGATCCCGTAATGTCTCTGCGGGGCACAAGGATACAGGTCGTAGATAGTATCCGATTTCTAGGGCTGAGGCTCGATAGGACTTTTAACTATCGGGCCCATATAGATGAGCTGGTCCAAAGGTCTAAGAAAGCGTTAAACATCATTAAATGCTTGGCCAGCATCAACTGGGGAGCTGGAAGAGAAGTACTGCTGCGACTGTACAGAGTTGACAGAGACAATACGCAAGAAGACCTACCGTCAGTAGGCCGGTGTGCGTCCGAGCGAAGGAGCTTATGGAGAGTCTACATATCAGTCTACCGAGGATATTCGAGGTCGGATTTCTGGAGATACCCCCCTGGCTTATGCTAAGGGTTAAGTGTCGAACGGATCTGACCTCACACACGAAAAGCGATATTAGCCCCTACATTCTTAGGGGCAAATTTCATACCATTATCGCTGAATACCCAGGCTCTCTGCGGTTATACACAGACGGCTCGAAGACCGACCATGGTGTGGGCTGTTCCGTCGTCATCGATGGAACGCCACATTCGTGGACATTACACGGGTCGGCTAGCGTGTATACCGCAGAATTATATGCGTTATACCAAGCTCTTCGCTACTTTAATGAACCACCAAAGCTCATTCCTTATTTGCTCCGACTCTCTTAGTGCCATCCAGAGTATATCGTCGTTATACTCGGTTGATCCGCTGGTCCAGCTCATACAAGCCTCGTTATTCGAAATGTCCCGGTTGCGAAAGACGGTCGTTTTCGTCTGGACTCCGGGGCACGTAGGTATCGAGGGCAATGAGTTGGCCGATGAAGCTGCCCGTCAGGCAGCAGAAGCAGACAACATAGATGATGTACCCGTAAGGCCCGACGACCTTAAAGGGTACATCAAAGAGAAAATAGTAGAGGATTGGCAGGAGAGTTGGAATGGCTCCGATATCAAGCTCAAATCCATAAAGCTCTCCGTGACTCCCTGGCGAAAGCCGATGACTCTTACCAGGAGAGAGGAGGTTGCCCTGTGTCGTTTACGCATAGGGCACCCCAACTTAACCTCCTTGTATCTTCTCGCCGGCGACGAAGCGCCAGAGTGTCACTTTTGTCACGACCGGTTAACGGTGGAGCATATACTTATAGACTGTCCAGCCTACGCACGTCAGCGTAATAGGATGAGGCTTGGTGGTGGTGTGGCGTCAGTATTGGCAAATTGTAAGGGGTCCGTAGAGAAATGTTTAAATTTCCTACGTGCAACAAAATTATTGAACCGAATTTAGGGTTTGTGTTGTTTATTTTATGTTAATTTTTTATAATTTATTGATTGTACTGTTTGGTTTATGTTCAGTGGCATCGAAGTCCATTTACAACTTCGGTGCCGCTTTTTAGCTTGTATTATGTCTCTCTTTGTAAAATGCATCAGAGTCTGTTTACAACTCTGAAGTATTTAGGTTAAGTTTTTAAATAGTTTTCTTTAGGAACCCGATATCAGGGGTCCTTTTACAACCCTGATGTCGTTATGTCTGTGATATTAGGTTTAAGCCCTAGTTACTCGTTGTGTCGTGATAGGCTCCAGTATCAGGGTCATTTACAACCCTGGTACTGTCCCTAGTTTGTGATATTAAATGTAAGTTATATGTTTTTTACATGCCTGACTTGCCTTGTCTTTATATTGTTATCTTGTGATTTAAGTCAGTGCATGTCAAAAGACTAGACCGGCCAATGACCATAGCAGTCGACGCCGGTAAAGTGGGAGAGGTTTTAGTGGGTAGGCTTCCAGTCGCCTCTTGACTGGAAGGAGTCCCACACTCCGTCCGTAAGTCGATTTACCCTTCCACACCACAAAAAAAAAAATATAATATAATATAATATAATATAATATAATATAATATAATATAATATAATATAATATAATATAATATAATATTATATAATATAATATAATATAATATAATATAATATAATATAATATAATATAATATAATATAATATAATATAATATAATATAATATAATATAATATAATATAATATAATATAATATAATATAATATAATATAATATAATATAATATAATATTAGTATATTATTCAACAAGCGCATAATGAAAGCTATTAATCATGAGAATGAGGTTTACGGAACGAGCCGCAGGCGAGTGGAGTAAATCATTCGAATGATTAATAGCCATTATGCGCGAGTAGAATACTATACTTTATCCACAACCACAAAATGTATATTCATTCTTGCTTACTGCAACTTTTCAAGAATAAGAACATAATTCATTAAATCATTTACTTTTAATTATAACTAAGAAATACATATAATAATACTATTTATTAGGATTAATGTTAATAGTAACGTTAGAACAATTATTAAACACAATAGGGGGCATTGAAGTCGGTACACCAATATTTACGGTTTGATCCAAAATATCGAAATTAACGGAATTTGTGCTGTAAGATGCAGCTGTTACATTATTTGCTGTCGATTCTATTGACGATGCAATTTTTCTGGCCGTTTCCTTTTTGTTTTCCAAAGAATCGTTAATATAGCCTTCTGCAACCGCAGTTGACTTCCATCCTCCATGACATTTTAACGCAGTGATGTCTCCACCAGCATCAACCAAAATGGTGGCTGAGGTTCTTCTAAAGCTATGGCCTGTATATTGCTCAGGATTGGGTAATTTAAAAAAACTGGCGATATGCCTTCCCATTTTTGTAAATTTATTAATACCAATTCGCTGTTTAGTACACTTTCCATTTTGAAAATTTTGAAAGAAATAATCACAGTTTATCTGCTTTCGGAGGCACAAATATTTTTTTACAATGTGGTAAAAATTACCAGATACTGTAAATTTCCTACAAATTTTAGTTTTTGTGGTTGGCACCTTAATCATATAGCAGGAATTAAGGTCTTCTTTATCTTTAATTTTCATGTTATACAGCTCATTTGAACGACAAGCGCCCATTAAACCCATAATTAATGCAACCTGTAGAAAAAATTACTGCAATTTTTAAAAAATATTAAAATAATTTAAAACTTACAATTGTTGCAAGAAATTTGTCATACGGTGCATTTGCAATGAAACTGTTAACATTTTCTGGGGAGAAAGTGTTGGCTTTTTTCGGAGTAAACCCTTCATTTTTTCTTTTCAAAAAAGCTAGAAGTTTGCCATAGTTTCCAATATTGATGTTTTCAAAGATTTTCAATGTACTTTTTAGCATCGAATACTTCTGCCACAACGATGAGGTGTTGTATTTTTTTGATAATTCAGTAAAATACACCAAAACTACTGACTCAGTTGAAGAATGTGCTTTTTTCTCCTTTTTCCATTCACAAAACGTGTTGTATGTACTTTGGTATATGTTGCGAGACGTTTTAGGCAACAAATTGATGGAAGCGATTTGTGCCGCATCCCTTATTTCCGGGGGTGTCAACAAGTCAGGATCGGATTCCATGTTGCTTCTTTCACCTTCGATAAACTATTAACCACACTATCACAACACAATTAACACAATTTGCTTTCAATTTATAAATTGTTTTTGTTTATGTCAAAATTGATTAACATGAGGTATCCTGATTTTGTAGTGATTTCTTATTATTCACAGTTGAGCAGTGATAAATCAAAATATTACTCACAGGTTTCATAACCTATTTATAATAAACGTCATTATTATTGACTCTTAGCATGTATAATTATAATATTATAGAGTGGTTGTGGATAAAATATAATATAATATAATATAATATAATATAATATAATATAATATAATATAATATAATATAATATAATATAATATAATATAATATAATATAATATAATATAATATAATATAATATAATATAATATAATATAATATAATATAATATAATATAATATATTATAATATATTATAATATATTATAATATATTATAATATAATATAATATAATATAATATAATATAATATATTATAATATAATATAATATAGATATAGAAAGAATCTAGAAGAAATAATTTTGCTTTAATTTACCATACATTTTTGTCTAACAAGTAGATAGTGACTAGCAGTTAAATAATATTAAGAATTTGCTGAATATAGCTTGACCTGAAATCAGATCATCATTAGTATTAATTAGCCGAAATTTATTTTTGAAAAAGGCTTTCGCCCTTTCTGCTTAAAAGTGCTGCTCTTTTCAAGTCATAATTACGCGATACGCGTTGCGCCTATGGCATGGCGTTCATTTGCTGGACAGTTTAATGGTTTCTCAATTAATCACATCACACTGTGAATGTTAATTCTAGTGTGTTTAAAATATTTAATAATAGGTTGACCCATACACACGCCATTATACTCGCTATCTGCGTCAATCAATGCCACATCCAAATGCACTCGCGTATATTGTTCAAATTTGATATACATTCCTACCAATATTTGAATTTAATTGATTTCCTTTAAACTGCGTGCTGATACAATTTATAAATTACCATCATACCTATAACTCATACTCATTGTGTTTTTATTAATTATAGTATTTTATCAATACATTTTCATGTAAAATTAATAAGAATGATTTATTTGCAATAACATTTAATAGAATTATTCTTCTTAAAGTAATTTTAACATTTATCTAATAGCGTTTTCTGCCTACTGCCCCAGTGCGCACTAGTATTGCACTTACCAAGGTTTTGCCTATAATGTGTATTCAAGCCAACCGAGGGCAAGAAAGCGACCGACACTGGCCCATCTAGTGAGTGCTTCAGTGCACTTTGGATTTTGGCTGACAAAATAACGGGGTTTGAAAACCAAGACAGAGGAATGACGAAACTATACGCGTTCGGTGCACACCGATTCCCTGTAAGCCGAAAACACTATAACAAATACGCAATTAAAAGGAATGCAAAAGGAATGCACTTGAATATATTGCATTAAAATGCCATTGATATTTTTAATAGAGCAAGCAGTTTGATTAAACTTAGAATACATGGTTTGTCCGGTAAGTAATGAGAATGATGCCAGAACTTTTTTATATTTGAAAATATCATTAACTTTAATTAATATTCTTGAACATGCATCCTTTGGGCATCAATATACCATTTCACGCGGTTTTATCACATGTGGTAATCCTCCAGGAAGTCTTAGACTGGCATGCCGTTCAAAGCGCTCGTGACGACATCGTGTATGAGTTAAATAGTGTCAAAATTTTGTATTGTGGAGGCTTCTACTTCGTTATACATGTTAATTTATCAATAAAAAAACGTTTTAACTTTGTGCGTACAACACAATTTATTTTTATGTGACTTCAGTTTCGGCAAATTTAGCTTGCCATATATATACAAAAATGGTTAGAGAAAAACAAATTACAAAACGGCTGTAAGAATGGGTGTATACATTAGGTCAACCTGGTCGTTAATGAGAGGGATTCCAGGATTAGCGCGGGCTTTGTGTATTTCTAATGCTTCGAAGAGATTCATCTTCCGACCCTTTTCGGCATGGTAAATGATGGTAAGTACATCTTTTCCTAAAGTATGGCTTTCATCTAACAGGTGTTTTGCAAAAGACGACTTATCATACTGTCTTAACCGAAAAGAGCGGAAAGGTTCCTTGAGCCTAATATTAAAATTACGACCAGATTGACCGATGTAAACTCCTTGACAATCTGTACAGGTTAATTTATAAATTCCTGATCTATTGTTTACATCAATTTTGGTTTTGTTATTAAAAATATAATTGTTAATTTTGCAAAAAGGTTTGAACGCTACTTCTATGTTGTGATTTTTTATTAAGTGTCAAAATGTTGTCATTTGAACTTAAATGATAACCAAGGAGACAAATAGAAGCCAAACAGAAGCAGATCTGGGCTACAGAAAAAATGGGCAGCGATAGAATTTTTTTCGGCTTAAATCCTTTACCAATACCAATCAAAAATGTTCCGAAATATCGAGATTTAGCACAAACTCTCCGAACATCTGCAATTTCGTTGAAATAATTTTATGCTCAATAGATTTTAAAGTACCTACCGGATTTCTCGCTAAACTATACGTGGGATGAAAAAATACTCTTAACAAAAATTTTTGTAGTCGTTTTTATCTATTCAAGGACGTAATGTGATTTCCAAGAGATATCCTATTTCTCTAGGTATGACGTCATTGGTGTTTTTTTTGAAATAGAACACCCTGTATATTTTAATCTTTTTGGAGAAACACTTCTTAAACAATTATATTGATGTAGGGTTGTGGTTTTTACATTATTAAATAAAATAATGAAAGGAAAAGATAGCTGTTTGCTGTTGTTTGATTAGCGTTGAAATTTTCTCTTAGAAAGATTGATCGGTTGATGTCCTTGAATTATCGGATTTAAACTAGTCCGTTGCTATTGAGATAATAAAAGCGAAATGTTACTGATTTACATTTGTTTGTACAATTGTTTGTTCATTTGTTTGTAAGCCGAAACAAACAACAGTAAACAGCTATCAATTCCTTTTATTACTAAGGTCTTAGAATTATACAGGTAATTACCCTGTTTTCTTACCTCTTTGATAAATAATAACCGTTAACTTTTGTCACTTTATATTACTTTGTGTTGTTCTTTCACTTGGACATTTTTATTAACTGAATCTTTTTTTTAAATTGTGTTTATAATTTTGTAGGAGACAAGAGTGTCCGAGAGCTTTGACATAAATAAATTAATTAGAAAAAACAGTTTATTTTTAGGGGTCGAATTCCCCGTTAAGAAGTTTTTATGTTTCATCAACAAGTTCGACCGTTACTTTCCTTAGTGGTTTCTTGGTACAATGACATATTCACATGAAAGGCACCGACAGCGAGATTGATTTAACACTAAAGCAGGCATGTAAGACTTTTCTACTATCTTTGTGCCCCCGCCATAAAAGTATGTAATATCGACGGACATTCTTGTAACATAAAGAAATATCTGCTGTTATATTGTCCCCGTGGTACACTGACCGAGCAAACATTTAATATGAAAGAAAAGTTGCACTTTTCGAACGCCAACATTCACGAGAAGCCATGCATACAATGCTGAAAGCTCTAAACTTATATCGAAAAAAGCTTGCGCTCACTACGATTCAGTTGCTGTAGAAAGTAATTTCATTACATAACGCTATAATAGCCTATTTTATCGATTTTATTGTGGAAACATATCTCTTTGAAATTAATTAATTATCGTTAAGGATATTTTGTTAGGGGAAATCTGATGCTACGCTACTGTACTTACTAAATAGTAATTTTGATTAGTATTAATTTGAACCGAATTGTTACATTTGCAGTAGGTTACTCTATGGAACAGCAAACACTTGCTGTGTAATCCAATGTCCGTCTGGGTATTAGCTCAGGAAGTAGTTGTTTCAATGAGTGTTTTGTTTAGTCTTTTTAAGACAGATTTATTGTAGATTGTGTAAAGAATCGCACTTTTAATGTTTTTAGTAGCATCTGTTTCGTGTTGGGACTGTCTATTTTGTTGTTCTTCTAGAAAACATTTGTGAATAAAACACTTTTAACTGCATTACGTCTACTCCTACAGGATTAAGTCGAAATCAATTATCAATATTCAGTGGTTACATATTGATAATTGGTGACTATAGGTTTCGACTTCATCTTGTAGACATTATCAAAGACGAGTCTTACCAATTATTAACGTATTAATATATGTTAATAACTGGTATAGTCAACACATTACCCTTTTACCGTGAGGACACAAAAAATAAAATAAAGCGACAAAAGCGCATGTCTGTACCCAATTCTTTTTTATAAATCTGTCAGTGAGAAGTCAAGTTTTAATAAAGATTTGAAGAAAGTAACATATAATTAGAAAAATAGAAAGATACCGACATTCGTTGTTTTATAAAAGAGTCCGATTTGAAGCTTTAAACGAGTGTTTTCAACTCCCAGATTAAGCATGCAGCGAAATTTCGAGTTTAGAAAAGCCTGAAAATGTGGTTCGGTCGCGTAGCGAAGCGAAGCGACCAAACCAAATTTTCAGGCTTTTCTATACTCAAAATTTTACTTCATGCGCCACGCGTATAGAAAGTGGTTTTATGTGAAGTTCCAAATATAAGTCTTTAGCATACTCTTTTAGTAGCATATCGTGATCTTCTCAATATTTTAGTATTTTATACGCCTGGCGCATGAAGTAAAATTTCGAGTTGAGAAAAGCCTGAAAATTTGGTTTAGTCGTCTCACTTCGCTACGCGACCAAACCAAATTTTCAGGCTTTTCTAAACTCGAAATTTTAATTCATGCTTAATCTAGGAGTGGAAAATACTTGTTTAAAGCTTCAAATTGAATTCTTTTATAAAAACAACGAATATCTAAAGATTTACAGCACACTCTTGCCCTTGAGAAATTCGATTCATTACTTTTTCAAAGAACTTTAAAACATTGAAAGCAAATATTTGAGCTTGTTCGTTAAATGGTGGCAATTTAATTATTTTGACAAGTGTAGATACTTACATGACACTTGTCAAAATAATCATGCAAGCTTTAATTTAAATATCGAGATGCCAAACAATTGTTTTCTGTTTCAACAAACCTTCATTAATTAAACAAAGAAAAAAGTTCACGACGTCAGGGTAGAAAGGTAATGTGTTGACTCTAACAATGTATGTTGATAGTTAGTAACAAAGATGATTAAACAAAGTTACTAAAATCTTTAAAATTATAAATAAAAACTTTATTTAAACAGTAATGCAAATTATGCAGAATTTGTACTTAAAAACGTGCTATCTCGATATTTTGAATTAAAATGTTATATGATTAATATATTACCACTTATTAATGAGATAACACTTGATTCGGGTTCCTGGGACCCCAAAACATATTTTATTGTACAAAACTGGTGTGTGGTCGCTAAAAATGAAATAAAATTCGATAATGCTAAAACACGTACGTTTATTGTAAGAGGGACATTCTTATTTCAGATATTGAAGTTGATATTGAACTAGAGCTCAAAAATTTATCGACCGTGGTAGTTTACCGGTAAATCACAATATCGTTGTGTTTAAAGGTACAGTTTTACGATTTAATCATAAACAGTAACTTTGTTCTCTTAAATTAATAAAAAAATAGTTTATAAAAATACAAGAACTCCCTGTATATTAAAATAAGACAATTTAATTATATATAAAACAAAAGAACTGTCGTACTAAAATGACGAAATTTCGGTTTAGATCTTATGTGGCCGATGTAAAGAGTCTGTATTCAGCAAGAGCTTGACAGAGCACCATTGTGCGGGTCACTTATTAACCCAATCAATATTTAAGTATACAGGACGGTTTCCTTTAGTTTTCTCTGTTTTATTGTTGAGCGATCAATAACAATTTTCCGTAGAATCCTTAAGATTCTTGAATCTGTATTCAGTTGATGGTGAACAAATGCAAATGAACAATATCGGTTTAATTAAAAGTATCTAGCGCGATAATTAAAAACATGTACGCATGGATTGCACATTTATGAAATATGCTAATAGTAGTACATATAGAATATTTATTTTCCATTAAATCTACTTTATTGGAGCTATTCTGGATAAAAAAAACGATATTAATAGCAAATAACTTTTAAAGAGCATTTACATCGATTTATGATTTCAATGGTTCAATTCACGTTTTACTAAAGATTCTTTGTATGTAATAAAAATAACGTATTATTATACGATTATTCAGTTCACAGACGAAAGATTTAGTTACATTTCATTTTTACAATGGTATCAATGTCTGAATGTATTCTATTTTATTTAATTTAGCAGATGATTTTTAACTAAATGTATTTTACTTTTTTTTACACTGTGTAATAATTCGAGCCTAGGTATTGTACAGATATATAATTTATATTATTATTTCCGTTGTGTTGTGTATGTAGTAACCCTTTAATTTATTTTGTAGCTAATATTCCGGATAATATATTAACACAAGCGGCAAAAGTGAGCGTAGAATGATTACCAGTAAAATTCAGATTTAGACACGAACACATGCAGAATGGCGGGCTTTTAATAATATGCAATTGCGAGTGACGATGTATAACTTCTACTTCATTTTTCCGAAAAGGCCAAATTCGTCACTAATATCAATGCTTACTGATTTAGAGCAAACAATTCAAACATTCTCACTTTAAAAAAAATATAAACACAATAATTTAAAGAGCTACGACAAAAGTCTATATACATTTAATGCAAGTTTTTTGATTATGTACAACTTTTATCAATAAGATTTTTTTTATAATCATTATTAAAGATAAATCCAAACAAATACTAAGAGTAAACTACCACTTTCGGTTTCCACATTTTCAGCAACAGCTTTTAGGATTGTAATTATAAGCTTAAGTTTATAGTGTCATCTTCACATCTCGATCGGTTTAGGTTATAAGATGAGGGAGGGATAGAAGGACAGACATTTTTCAAAAATGGTCGTAATCAACTCGGCGAACCTCAAAATAGATCCACTAATATTTTTGATTTGAATTTTTTCGCGAAAACAATACTTTCACTTTGTTTTACATAAGGGGAAGAGTATAAAAGATAAAGCTTATAAATATGTTATTTAAAAAATTTAATAGTTGAGGCTGTTACTTGGTGAAATTCCATATCAAAAACTTTTAGTGTTTTTGATATGTTATTTAAAAGAAATAGTGAATAAGGCAACATTTATAAGTTTTTGTAAACCAACAAATTACATTAATGCTGTTTTTAAGGAATAATTTAATAAAAAAATACTAACTTATTATAAATCAATGATTCCACGAGCCATCTTGTAGTAATAAATAAAAAACAATGTTATTGTCGCTGTTTCATGTTTTTGTGTTATACAATTTTATTTCGATCATACAAACTTAGTTAATAGAGATTTTTTTGTGTTTAACGCCAAAAAGTGAAATGCTTATTTGTTTTACCTGTATCTAACATTTATTTGACGAAACCTGAAATTAGAAAAAATTATTTAAGTACTTATACAAGGTTGCCAGAAAATAAGTGAAAAGCTTTACGTAGAGCAATTCGTTAATCAATTTTGAGTAGATAATACTTAACAAAAAATAAAAGGGAGCGTTAGTTAATTTGAAAATATAAAAAGCTGAAAAAAATTATTGTATAATTATTCAGTAATCCTCACGAAGCCATTAATATTCTAAATATGTGACTAGGTTTTTTTTAACGTTTTGTGTATAAACATTTGGATTGTTTAGCTAGTTGTTAATAGAAATGATTTGAATCAACATTTTTCAAAAATATTACTGATTTCTAGTCACATATTTATTATTTCAATGGCCTCGCTCACCTTAATAAAGAACCATACAATATATTTTTAATTTGGATTTTCTACTTGAAATTTATTAACAAATCAAGTTACCTATAACTTTTCACTCATTTTCTGGCAACCTTGTATAATTTTCTTAGTTGAATCCTTATACAATTTTAATTCTATTGTAGGGCCATTCTGCTATAATGTTAGATATATTCAGAGACGTGCTATAAGAGTTGTATCTGACCTCGGATATAGAGAGGATTGTAGAAGTCACTACAAACATCTACAAATAATGACAACCCTCTGCATATATGTTATGGAGTGTCTTATGTATATCAGGAGCAACAGGAATACATTTAACTGCAACAATACGGATCATTCTCATAACACAAGAACTAAAGATAACATAAGAATAAATTATTTATTTGTCAAAAGCAAAAACAGGCACAAGGTTCTACTGTATAAAATTTTCAAAATTTGGCTCTCAGTCAATTCAAAATTTGGTGAAACAGATTTTTAATCACACACTGCTTCTACACATACGACAGTACTTCCATGCATGCAGTCAGATTTGACTACTCTAAATTACTTATTTATATATTTATAAATTTTATTGTATTTTATCTGTGTATTTATTTTAAAGTTCATATCTAATTTATTATATTTTAACGTGTTTGTGTTCGCTAAAGATTTAGAATATTTTAAATATTGCACAACACAATTTTTTGGAATTTTAATTTTTATGTTAAATTTTTATTATTTTTTTTAAGTTTTATTATAATAGTCAATTTTTTTTAGTAACTATTTTACTGTATATGTATTACTTTTGTAATTTTATGCGATGTTTTCTTTAATGTTTTTTAATCATGTATCCTGACCTGTGTAAAACTACCGTTACGAGCACCAATAAAGTATTATTATTATTAATACATAAAATTCTTAACTAGTTATATTTTCTGAATTATAAAAATAACATAATAAGCTTAATTAATTATTAAAACTGTACAAAACAGACATGATGGAGTAGAACCCAAATACAAAATTTAATTAAAATCCTATGAGCCGTTTTTGCTGGAATCGAGCGACGGAGGCACAGATCGACACCATTTTGATAACACTTGATTCGGGTTACTGGGACCTCAAAACGTATATTTCCGTGAAAAAAGTGGGGATTAATTTTGGATCGATCATAATACCTCCCATACGCATTAGTGTGCGGTTGGTAAAAAATAAAAACAATGAAACAGTTACGTATTTTTTGATATTTTGTAAAAAAATGAAATTTTCACCCAGAAGTGGAATTACAGCAATTCAAAACGAGAACTTCAATATTTTAGTTAGATTTTGTCTACGGCTTTAAAGCTTTTACATCTAGGCAATTTATTTCGAATAAATCAAAGTTTAAGATCAACATAAATTGAATTTTAATCAGAAGTCAACAAACCTAATTTTCGTAAAAATTATCTTTTTTTGTCTATGATTTTTCCGGGTTTTTATAAATACAACAAATAATAACACTATGCTTTTATGCACAGTTATTTACTCCACAAAAAATAAATTTACACGTTTACTCTAAAATAAATAGGGAAGATAACATTCCAATACAAAGAATTTAACATGTAAATAAAAATGTATAAGAAATTTGAAAAAAAATATTACCTACAACATTTCAAGTTTTAAAACAGCAATAAAACAGTTTATTTTTGTGCACCGGTAAAATCCTCTTAATACATTTTTTTTTTCTCGAAAAATAAAAATATAATTATAGAGGTTCATAGTTTAAAATTATAAAAAATACAAGAAATCAATATTTCATTCCAAGACCCGTAAAAACAACTGAACTTCCGATTTTTATCAATAGGTAAACATTGTTAATTGATAAATAAAGCACTAATAACCTTTCTCATTTAACCAAATCTCTAAATATTATTTTAAGAGATATAAACATAATTATTTTGTTACAATATTGGGTTTTTTGCACCATTTAATGATCTGCTTTTAAAATTATAATACGAGGGTAATTTGATAAGTCAGTGACTTTTTCAATATAATAATTTTTTTTTCGGCAAAAAACGTTTTATTTCTCTACCTAATCTCCTTTTAGATCAATACATTTAGTCCAGCGTTTTTCCAATTTTTTTTTTATCCCTTCCAAATAATAGGTTCCCCCAAGGGCTTCAAAATAGGCGTTGGATTCAGTGATGACCTCTTTATTTGACCAAAATCTCTTACCGCCGAGTTATTTCTTCAGGTTTGGGAATAGGAAATAGTCACAGGGGGCTAAAAATCGGGAGAATATGCTGGATAGGGTAGCAGTTTGTAGCCCAGGTTATGGATTTTTGCCATGGAGACTACACACCCCTGCATTGTCCTGGTGAAACAACACTTTTTTCTTTTTCAAATGCGATCGTTTTTGCTACAAATCAATGTCAAATCTGTCCAACAGCTCTAAATTGTATTTACCAATGATCGTTTTGCCCTTATCAAGGTAATCGATGTAAATGACACCGCGTATATCCCAAAAAACTGTCGCCATGACCTTGTTGGCCGACAGACCCACCTTAGCTTTCTTTGGTGCACGTTCCCACAAAGTTGTCTTCTTTCAACAGCTACCAAACACAAACTAATGACGCAGCTTGCTCAAAATTTGACAGAAGTCTATTGACAGATGATAGTTGAAATAAGCAGTGTTGCATTTAATGTTACTAGGCGGGAAATTCAAAAGTCACTGAATTATTAAACTACCCTCGTATCTTCAATTATTTTGTCTGAAATAAATGCCGCTTATCACTCTTATTTTTGATTTTTGTTTTAACTAAGTGTGATTGAAACATTCCTAAAACAGTATGGAATGATTTAAATTTTAAAATGCAAGATGGCATTCGTAATTTGAGTAGAGAGTGACATGTTAAGTTGTGATTAGTTTGTATTGTTATTTTGTCTATTTAGCTTAGTTAAGGAGTTATATTTTTACACTATATATTTATTATTATATTTTAAGAACTTTTAATTTTTATTGTAATATTCTTACTGTTAAGTTATATTTTCTAAATGGTCCACCGTATATTATTAAAGATAAATGTTTTGTAAATACATTTACAACTTCACATAAAAAACGTGATTCATAAAAATCACGCTTAGAGCAGGTAAAAAAGTGCATTCCTAATCATTTGTTTTGGCTCAAAAAAAAATATTTCCAGTTTGCATTACATTAAGCAGACTATTTTTAATTTAAATTGCATTTTTCAATAGAGAAACTGCGAATAATTATAGATTTTTGAATTTGTAAAAGTTAGTACATGTACTTAATATGTTGAATTATTAAAATTATGTTATAAAAGTGGATGGAAAGACAGTATAACGGGTGGCAAACAACATAATTTTGATAATTTAAAATATTAACTACATGTACTAACTTTTACAAATTTAAAAATGTGTAATTATTCGCAGTTTCTCCATTGAGAAATGCAATTTAAATTAAATATAGTCTGCTTAATGTTATGCAAACTGGTAATATTTTATTTAAAACCAATCGTGTTGATTTTGTTTTAAATCGTGTTGATTTTGTGCTAAAACAAAAAATCTATTTTGTACAAGAAATCTCTTCTCTTTAAAATTTAATTCTAATGTACTCCTTAGAGAGACCCTGTGGATGTTTTGATCGGGTCTTAGAAAAAACACTGTTTTAACAAAAAGAATTCAGAATTACGATAATAAATTTATTTTCTTGGTGGGGATGGGCTGCCTCTCAATTTTTGAATAATTTTTGGTGGAACACTGATGACCCCATCAATTCGATATCTGAAATATTGAAAAATTAATTTATTTTAATTATATTATCAATAATCAAATCAAAGGTTTCATGCAGTAAAGAAATTGATTTGTAAAAGTGTACAATAATTTTTACCGACTGCACACTACTGTGCCCCCATTTTTACGTTCCCTGTACGTAATACAAAGAGAAAGTATTATTTTAATATTTTTTTAAATCAAACACTTTAGCAGAAATTTCTGTTTTGAGGTCCCCTGAGTCGATTAAGAAATTTTTTAAAACATGTCTATACAGCAAAAAAAGGATATTAAGATGAAACTGTTCGGTTTTGACGATATTTTAAAGTCATCAGTGTTCCACTAAGAATTATAAGTTTTAAATATGTCAGATATCGAGTTAATGCAAAAATAACGATACATGTTAAAAAACTTTTCCTGGATAAAATGCCACTAATATTGACAGACCGTCTATATCTTAGAATAAAATTCTCATGATGTTTCTTAAATATTTCCATCTTGCATTATTTCGACCGTAAAATTGTACGTACACCATTTAAACTAGGATATATAGGTTGAATATTTCATTCTTAGCATATTTCTTCTGACAATAAACATAAAACGGGTGATGACTGTCTCATACGCAGCGTTTGCATATATTACATTCCTGTAGTAATAGTACATATAACTGTAAATAAATTAAAACCATGTATTACTACTAATAGCTTTCTCATGCATTGGCAAATGCCACTCGTTGCAAAGAAGTTTCATGCTTTTAAGAAACATATTATTTTGGGCACTGATCAGAAAGGAATGTGATTATAAGAGGAAATCTCTTCGAATGGAGGGCGAAATTCCGGAATGCATCGATATCTACAAAGAACATGTCGCTTTGTATAATTCTTCCTGTACTTGAATGGTTACACGTTTGTGATAAAACGAGAAATAAAAGAGTTTTCTCCTAACGCGACAAGCTTTTCCTGTACGGTGACAAATAAAATTAGTAAGTCCTTTGTAGCGTAAATTTGATCCTTTATTTTATTTTAACTAAAATGTTCTTTACAATTTTTGTTTTTAACGAATCAAGTGTAATAATAAATATTATAAATTATTTAATCGTTACCATTGTTTGTACTTAAAATTCAGGTCGTCTTCTTATCTTATCTAGAAATGTATTACAGTGCTTGGTAAATTTACAGGAATTCGTTGTTTTGATAAAAGCATTCAATTTGCAGCTTCTAACGGGTGTTAGGCTGTAAGTAAAATTTCGAGTTTAAATGAGCCTGAAAATGTGACTAAAAAATATTATTCTGCATCGTGGAGGCTTCTACTTCGTAATACATGTTAATTTCACAATAAAACACTATTTACTTTGTTTGTATAATTGAATGTGACTGCAGTTTCGACAAATTTAGATTGTTTTTTTATATCGATTAGTTGTTGTGGTACTGTCTACTGCTACTTTGGCTTCTTTTTCTTCTATTACTTTGTTGAGTTTTTTTCTATGTTTGGTATTTTTTGTATGCAGTGCTGCTAACTTTTCCTCGTATCTAGTAGTCATGTTTGATATTGACAAGTTAAATTTGTCGAAACTGCCGCCACATTTAATAAAAAGTGTTATAAAACAAAGTAAATAGTGTCTTATTGTAAAAAATATTAATTAGGTAAGATCAAACATAAGCAGTTTATTTTGAACTTCACTGTAATTAATGTTTTATACGCATGGCGTACGAATTATGTTTATTATTAATATGTCAAGTTTGAAAGGGCCTGAAAATTTGGATTAGCTACGCGACCACGCCAAATTTTCACGCATTTCTTAACTCAAAGTCTTACTACTTGTTTAATCAAGGAGTAGACACGCTCATGAGAAGCTATAAATTAAACATTTTCATAATAAAAGATTCTTTAAAATTCACAATGTATGCACCATGATATGCATACTTAGAAGAAAAATTCCCTTATGTAAGAGCAGACATTCCATTGTATAATCCAATATTTATCGGGATATTACCCTGGAAACTGGTTATTTCAATAAGTGTTTGGCTAAGTCTTTGCCAAACAAATTGGTTGTAGATTGCGAAAAGAATTGCACTTTTAATATTTTAAAATATTTTAAAACCAAGTGTTATCAATATGATTTATAATTCATCATTTTTACGTCCGCGTGTTGTTCCCTGCTCATAGATATCAAATACAGCCAAGCAATAATGTTTATAAGAGTTTTCGTGGGCAAGAGATAATACATTTATTAATAATAATTCACAACAGCATGCGAAATGCTCACGTTGATAATAAAAAATGTAAGATATATACATAGCACTATCACCTGCATGATAATAAAATTAGGTACTCAGACTGAGGCTTTCATTAAAGATTATACCATTAAAAATCATCTTTACGACCCCTTGAAGTTGGTATTGCTGCCTCATAATTTCAGTAACTTCGTCATGGTGGTGATGAATCATTTATTTCGCATATTTTTTTTTACAAAATTACTGATATAAGCATGATTCATTTTCAAACACTTGTATATAAAATGTCTGCAGTTTCATAAATAAAAAAAATGGTGATGTGTCCATCATAGCACTTTTCCTGATGCTTTAAATATCAACAATATGGAAAAGTTGCAAAAACTAAATTTATTCTACTTTTATTATTATTATTCAAAACTATTCACAAAACAAGTAATTCTTGTATTATTTTGCTACATCTCAGAAAGTATTGATCACCATCACATCTAAGCGGAATATGTTTTTAATAATAATAATAATAATAATAATAATAAATGCCCTTATTAAAAAAGAGGTATGATACAGTATATATAAGAGTGTAGGCGAAGTTCAGTCAGCATTATCTGTTACTGTTCTTTCACATAACCTACTTAAAACATAACATAAGTTAATAAGTGAGTATTTTATAAGAAAAAAACAAGCAATATTTTACAACCTAAAACACAACATAAGTAATAAATGTGTGCATTAATAGAAAAAAAAAATAATATTCTACAGCACATTTGGTTTCTAATTTCATCGATCACAAAAACCACCTTTCAACAGCAAACTACGCACTTGTTGTTTAAGTCCTTTAATTGGTAGTGATTTCAGTTTCAAGTTTATTGTATAGTTTATAAATATTGTAACTGCTTCGGTGGTGAGATAAGCCCCCGAAACCTAACATATATATTGTGCACGTTAGTTCGAAACACAATTCTTCGGTACAGATAGGGAGGCGTCTTAAAGTGTATTATCTTATAATATAATGTACAAGAGTGTAGCGTTCTTCGATTGACCATATTCAGCCAGTTTAGTTCAGAGCACTTCCCAGAGATATGATCATACTTGCTGATTCCTAACATTAACCGTATGCAAGAGTTTTGCACCTTCTGTATACGATCTTTTGTCACTTTGTCCAGGCAAGCACTATAGATTACATCAGACAAATTAAAATGACTTAATACTAAAGTGTCAGAGAGAACTTGTTTCATGTTTTTATTTAAGATTTTCCTAATCGAATAAATCATTCTTAAACTATTGTAGACTCGAGAAATACATCGACTATTATGAGCTTTAACACGTAAATCAGAGTCTAAGATTAATCCTAAGTTCTGTACGGAGTCTCTAAATGGTATCATGGTGTTTTCAAGCTGAATATTAAACAGATGGTTAGCAGATGAGACTATTTTTCTTAGGACCAAATAAAATGGCTGATGTATTGGTCGGATTTATTGTTAGGGAATGTCTTTTGGATACCAATGAAAGATTCGATTGGTCCTGATTTATATTACTATTAGCCGTGTTTAGGTTATTGAAGGGAAAGGAACATAAAAGTTGAGTGTCATCTGCATTTATATTACAAACACAAAAATCAAGCGCTACAGGAATAAAGGATGAATAAATGGAGAATAATAGAGGACCTAAAATTGAACCCTGAGGGACACCTGCATTAATATTTAATTCATTAGATGTGCAATGATTGATTCTTGCCTATTGCCTGCGATCATATATAAAACTACAAACTAAATCTAGAGCATTTGAATCAAGGCTAATATATTTTAGCTTATAAGAGATCTTTATTGAGAGTATCAAATGCCTTACTATAATCTATTAAAATCAAACATGATAGTAATCCTTTATCAATACCTTTAATTATGCCATCGGCAATATTCAATAAAGCAGTTGTGCAGATGTATGTAGCTCTAAAACCAGATTGATTAGTGTGAAGGAGGGTATTATTTTTCACAAAGTCAGTTAATTGATCCTCCAGTACGGGTAGGATACTCATAGGTCTAAGATCTTTAAGGTCGTCAGGATTGTGTTATTTTAGTTAATAAAATTACAGTAGCTAGCTTCCAAGCGTAGGGGAATGTTCGTTTTTCAAGGCAGCAGTTAATTATGTGTGTTATATATTGAATAACGTAGGGACAGCATATCTTGATCATTGCGGCGCTGAGTCCATCGGAACCAATAGCATTTGTTTTAATTTTGAATCGCAGATTATAGACCTTATCAGTATCAACCGATGAGAAATTCAATTTTCTTTTAGCATTAGGATGACGATTGTTTACAAAATACGATATTAAATTAGGATCGACACAATTTACGAAGTTAATTAGGAAAGCGTTAGCAACATCTGCATTATTAAATTTCGGTGGTAGATCGTATTTTTTTTTGTTTTGTTATCGATGCAGTTCTCATGTATTTCCATAAGAATTTGGGATCGCTGTCTATCTTATTGTTTAGATACGTTTTCTCAGCCATAGCTTGCGAAAAACTATGGCTGAATTAACCATATTTCTAAAAAAATGTATACATACTATAATCAGTCGTTTTGCGATTGTCTTTAAATCTCCTGTAAGCAAGATCTCTATTTATCATCATAGCTTTTATTGTAAGCGTTAACCAGGGGGCTGGTTTTCTGGTAATCCGTGAGGTTATTAGTGGCGCATGAATATCAAACAAATGTAGCAGCGAATCATTAAAGATATGCCACTTTATCATCTATACGTTGTCCGTAAAATAGGTTGCAGTTCAATGAATGAAAATCGTCTAAGAACATAATATAGTCAATATTACTCAGTCTACGATAAGTAATTAATTTACTGGTTTTTAGCGAATCAATGGCAAGCCTAGAATAGATCAAGTAGTGATCTGCAATATCATACATTTTTACGACCCCGCATTGAAAAATATTTCATTTACTTCAAACGATAATTAAATTCAGAAATGAAGCCGAATTGGCAGTGACCCAAGTTGGTTCCTCTATAATCTGATGCAGTCCATGCGTTTCTATAAAGTTACAAAACTGCTTGGTAAGGTTAGAATCAGTATTTAACAAATTGATATTAAAATCTCATAAAAAGTTATATTTCATTACAAATTGGTAGAATATGGCTAATTATTGTATCAAAAGATTCAATAAAATAATTTATATTTAAAGACGGTGGTCTATACATGACTCCTATATTATAGTATTTGGTACCAAGTTTGCATTTTATAAACAATTCTTCAAAAGTTACAGGATTATCAAATTGTGATTTAATGTCAAACTTCAGGTTATTTTTTATATCTTTGTGAATAAATTTATAGCCATTGATTTGAACAAAAGAAAAGTCACCAAAGCTGTTAAGCAAAGTTTCAGTTATTGCAATTAAATCATAGCTATTTGAAGTTACCAGCACCTTCAAATTAGTGAAATTAGAAACAAAAGACCGAACATTTATATAACATAAAATGCATTTAATTAGGTAAAGATATAATGTATTAATATAATAAAGATATAGGTAAATTAATAAAAGAAAAAAAAAACTTCAATTAGAAAAATATATAAATCCTGTGATGTAAAAAATATACGAAAAGGAAACAAAAGAACTACTACATTCCTTGAATAAATTAAATTGAAGAAAAGTTGTAAATAATGTAAAGCAAATAATAATAACAAAAAATATACGAGCATGCATGAATGAACTATAGAATGAGTATAGAGAAAAGCAATGGTATATTCATGCATGAATGATTATTATGTATTGACTTATAATCCAATGTTTGATTCTGTGAAAATCTTGTGTTTTCTTTCTTCTCCGTGTTAAGTTATTTTTCCATAGATGCATCCATGATAGGACCAAGCGTTACGATTTCCCACTTTTTCACGGCATAGTTTCAATAGACGATATCGGTGTGGTGTCAGGTCATCCGCGAATATATTTTTTTTTTTTTGGGCCTCGGTGGCGGGTTCGAATCCCGTCCGTCCGGTGGAAGAATTTGTGAGTAACAAATTATTCCATCCGGGTCCATGGATGTAGTGTGAATGAATTGTGGCGTCCAAACGAATTAAATACGTGGTAATTAGTTAATTAATTAGAAAAATAATACAATGGCAGATGGCTGTATGGAGAAAGCCGAGGCCAATGAAACAAAACAAAAAAAAATATATATTTTTTTTATTTTTTAGTACGGAACGTTTTTTTCATTACTATATGGACTGTTGAAAGTTTGTCAAAGGAGGCAATAACAGTTAGAGGTCCGTTTTCGATTTTACCAATGGGGTAACATTTATTAATGTTTATATCATCACTTAGAAGCATTGTGTTTTTAACTAAATGTTTCAGTTTGTTATCCAAATTCTCATTACATTCTTCTAAAACACCATCAATTCTAATGTTATTTTTGCGGGAGGATTATTCTAATTGAACGAGTATTTTTTTTAGATTATCATTTTCCAATTGATTTATTTTTGAACTCAGCTTGTCGCAATGCTTTCAGATTTCGCTATTGATCTTGATGATAATTTTTTCTAATAACTTGGCCAGTAAATTCTCATCGGCAAAGATTTCGAGGACAGCCTCCTTAACCCCACTGAACAAACACATTTAACTGTTTTATCAACATTAAAATAACGTTTAATGTTGCTGCAATGTTGATATAAAGTTATTTGTTTGTTTTTTGCTCAGTGGGACCGTTAAATTATTATCTGTTTTTTCGCGGGTGATCGCCATGGTGGATTATATACTTGGTGAATGTAGAGTAGAGTAATACGAACCAGGTACTATAGATATGACGGAAGTAATTTAAATTGTATAAAGCACCACAGAAAATATTTCCAAACAACGCAGCGCACATAAAACACTACTCACTCGTTAGAATTCGCACTCAATATATTTGCTATCAATTCTTTAACTTTACTGTAAATCAGTGGTTTATACGCGTGGCGGATGAAGTTAAATTTCGAATTTAGAAAAGCTCCGCGTAGAAAAATAAATATTATTTATTATATTATATTGATCACCATCACATCTAAGCGTTATATATTTTTAACTTTACTGTAAATCAGTGGTTAATACGCGTGGCGCATGAAGTAACATTTCGAGTTTAGAAAAGCCCCGTGAAAATTTGTCTCGGGTCGCTGTGCGATTCTCGACAAATTTTCTACGCGGGGCATTTCTAAACTACTTCCAATAGAATAAAAAATATCGAAAATTACATATATTCGTGGCTGACCGTCGGCAAGGTCAGCTTTTATAATTTATAAAATTAAGCTTTTATTATATTGACAAAAGAATAGTGAAGGAAGCAACAAATTGTATTTTACAAAGATGTAATGTATGCTATAATGTTAATGGTGGACTTTTTGAACATCTCTGGTAATATTTATAATTATATTTTATTATTTTCATATATTTCAAATGTTATGAATTATTATTATAGAGATTTTATTTAGTGTTTTCGTGAAGTCTATGTCTACAAAAAACAGATATACTCTAACACTAAATTAATTGAAAAATTCAACAAAGGACTAACTGTTACAAATAATCGCAATGGTTTCTTTTATAATTGTCATTGTCTAATGGCAATCTATTTCTTTTTGTAAATTAAATAGAAATTTACATATGTTCGAAAGCGTAAACGCTATCTAATGCCCATTAGCTTAAGTAGTATCGTCAATAGCTGGCAAACTGAACGTTTGTATACAGCAATTGTTCGTCCACAGCAAGGCAGTATTTTATAGAGACATGGTAGCCACAATCTGAAATATTAAATTTTTCCAACATTTTCCTGATTCTAGATTTTTTTCCCTGGCCTTTTAATATAACTTTCTTCTGTGGGAAACCCCCATTTTGTTTAATTGTTTTCATTGTTTTTGTCAATATTGAAGTTAATTTTATACATTTTTACGTGTTTTTTAATTTTCCTGCTGGTTTTAACAAATTTATTGATATCATATGGCTGTTTGTTAGTATTCTCGTCAATTGAATATAATTCCACGACTTTTCTCTGACTTTCCCGGTTTTAATGGTATTCAGTGAATTTTTTATTTACGTCATTTTCAGACATTCGTCGATTTTATAATAGAGTTCAGGTTGAAGTTTTGAACGAGTGTTTCCACTACCAGGCTAAGCATGAAGTAAAATTTCGAGTTTAGAAAAGCCCCGTGAAAATTTGTCGAGGGTCGCGCAGCGACCCGAGACAAATTTTCGGGCTTTTATAAACTCGAAATTTTACTTCATGCGCCACGCGTACAAAACACTGATTTGAATAGAAGTTTAGAAACACACAAATACATCTTAATTACAGTAACAGGGAATCAGATATTTAGTCTGTTATCAACGATGTTCAGTGTTAGTAATAAATAATTAGGTTTTGAATATTTTCGTTAAAACAACTGGTAACGATATTTATATATTGATGGTTGCAAAAAATAATAAAACCAAATTTATTCTTAAAGGATTTGTATTCGTGAATTTGGTGAGTGGGAGGAATACTCCAAAACACTGACTGAATACAGCAAGGAGATTGGAAGGGCGCGCCGGGAGGCTTGGAGGATATTCTGCTCGGAGATTGACCAAAACCAGATAGAAAATACACAGAAACTAGTAAGGAAACAGCGGAGATCCTTATCCCCGGATCTGAAATCCCGCAAAACAATGCAGACATCCACACAGCGCTTGTAACCCCTAGTAAGACGGCAACAAAACAAGACTGGGAAATTTCAGAGAAAGTTATAACCGTTGAACGAATCCAAGAGCCTGGGACATTCCATCGATATACATCACCAGGACAAGATGGGATTTACCCAGTGCTTTTGCAGCAAGGGCTTGACCTTCTTCTGCCGGTGCTATGCAATCTTTTCAGGGGGATCTTGGCACTGAAACACGTGCCTACTACCTGAAAGAAAGTCAAAGTGGTCTTTATCCCTAAGCCTGGGAAGGACTTAACCTAACCAATTTGCCTCACATCGTTCCTCATTAAAACGATGGAAAAACTAGTTGAAAGACACATAAGGGAAACCTCACTATTGGAGAGGCCGCTTCATTCCTTCAAACACGCCTTTTAAGCTGGAAAATCATGTGAGTCTGCCTTACACCAACTGGTAGTGAAGATAGAGGACACGCTGAAAAACAAAACAGTGGCACTGGCCACATTTCTAGATATTGACGGAGCATTTGACAACACCTCTATCAGAACGATCATAAGAGCAGTCGAAAGTCACGCTGTGGCAACCACAATAAGTCTGTGGCTGCAAACCATGCTGACGGACAGACTAGTACTTACTGAACAATATGATGAAAATATAAGCTTTAAAGCCAAAGGGATTATATCAAGAATATAAACATGTGTTCAGTGAATGAATGAGTACTGAATACAAATTCATATTCTTTAAATAGAAATTTGTTAATAACTCAGCTATTTTTTAAATGATTATGTCTAGTAATACATCTGATTAAAGAGACATAGCCAAGTATGGTTTCTATTTAGAATAATGTAAGTTTGTGTTATATCTCGAAAAATAATGCCGCTAAAAAAATTGATAACATTTTATTATTAAGTGTAAAAATTATCTGAAACAGTTTTTTTCTATCTCTTTTAATAATTGAGAAAAAACGATTTGATTTTTTGAAAACTTTACAAATGTTTTTTTCACTTTTATATAAATAAAACAATTTAAACACTTTCAAATATATATTGTATTAACGCTACAATTGTTTCGCCACACTGTGGCTTCTTCAGGCGAAGAAATGATACATACAATTTGTCGGGTCGGGTATATATACAATGTTTATGGGGGGGGTGGGTTTTTCAAAAAAATGTAAACTTAAGAGGGGCGAATTAGTTAAATCTGTTTGATCGTTGAGAAGATGTCCTGAAAATGTTCTTTTATTGATTTCTAAACACTCCATGATGTTGAGTTTCCGACCTTTCCTTTCTAGATGTAGGACTTGGAAATTTTCATCGAAGTGGTGGTTTTCTTCGATGAGGTGGTTGGAGTATGTGGAGTTTGTTTTCTTTTGTTTGAAGCTGGTTAAATGTTCTTTTATCCTCTCTGGAAACGATCTTCCGGTTTGTCCTACATATTTCTTGGGGCAGTCTTTGTGGCGAAACAATTGTAGCGTTAATACAATATATATTTGAAAGTGTTTAAATTGTTTTATTTATATAAAAGTGAATATGAACTTTCAACATTTATCAGCCTTATCAATCAAATGTTTTTTTATTTAGCTCATAAAACATCACTTCTCTGCCCATTAAACCGTTATAGTTTCTGAGATCACAACATACAAAATATTGTAATGATCACATTGCAATATTTTTGTGGGATTTTTTTAAAATAAATATGAACACGTAAGTAATTATGCGGAAAATATCTTAAAATATTAAATAATATTTAATATTTAAAAATTCGTAGTAGATATCTACTAAATAATATTCAACTTTCCACGATTATCTTCATTGTATACGATGCTGTGAATTTTATTGACTTAGCTGTGTACAAGATATACCGATCTCTGTTAGGTTGGCATGTCATTGAGGAAACGGACAACGTGCAACGCAAAGAAAAAATAATTGAATTGCTTGAAGCCATGAAAGCTATCGACTTCCTCTCGTAGTTAGATGTTCCTCTCCAGGGAAACGAAACTGGTCTATATTTAATTCAGGAATTTACGAGTGATTTGGTTCTCTGGTCAGAAAAAAAAACTAGCAGCGAAATCTTTTAATAAATAATCGAATTCGATTTTTCAATCAATGCTTTCAATTTGCTGTATATAATTATTACACTTTTACTTAAACGTCGGATTTATACCGTTCGTTTGTTTTATCGCGCTCACCATTGGGATTTCGTAAGCTATTAGAGATATGAAGATGGTTAATTTAGACAAAAGCTCCAATTGTTAATTCAAAACAGAACTATATATAGAAATTACAGGGTGTCCCCGAATGGTCTGTACAACGCTCTACCACATATTCTCTGAAACAAAATAAGACGATTTAACTAAACTTATCTCTATCCAAAAGTGGTTCCTAAGCCATCTACGAGGCCTCAAAGATATTATTTTTTCTCATTATTTTTCAAATATTTTTATTTTGGACTTAGGTAAGAAAACCTAATTTGGCACATTTAATTACAATCATACCATGCACTTTTTGCGATATGTTTCTTTATCCTACGTTTAAAGTAAGTGGTCAAACTAGGACCATCGACTTCTTAAAATACCTAAATATTTTTATTTAACTGGTCAAATCATAAGGAATACTTTTTTTCTGCAAGATCATTCAATTTTACGTATTTTTGTCTCTTATAAAATTTTGCTATTTTCCCCACAAAAAAGATATTTTTATTTGTCAAAAAAAAGTAATAAAATTATGAACAATATTTTGCTTCTCAAAACAATTAACAAAGTAGAAATAAAGATAGGTACCTAACAATAAACACAAACTTATTAGTTTCACAACAAATGTTTAAACTGATTGCCATTTTCAGCAATACAACAATTTACACGTCGCAAAAAATTAAAATGGACACGTTGTAAAACACCAACATTGTTTTTAACTGTTTGAAACGCATTCTGTATTCGCGCCCATAATTCGTCGTGCGTATTTATGAGCTTACCATAAACAATAGATTTAATAGTTCCCCACAAAAAAAGTGATATCCGGGGAAATTGGAGGCCAAGGCACTGGTGCGTCATTGCCTCTCACAATCCATTTACCGGGATACTTTTGGTTTAAAAAAGTACGCACTGGTAAAGGGAAATGAGGTGGAGCCCCATCATGCTTAAACCACATATCACGCCTAAGTAAAAGCGGCACATCCTCCAGTAAGACTCGCAATTCCTGAAGATGTTGTAAGTGCTGTTCTCCGTTTAAATTTTGTGGTAAAATTACTGGTCCTACAATAATATCATTTACTATACCGGCCCAAACATTTATTTTAAATTGCCGTTGGAAATGCATGGTTTTAGTTGCATGTGGATTATCTTCGGAATAAACATGCTCATTTTTAAGATTTGTTATACCTCTTCGGGTAAAACACGCTTCGTCTGTAAACAAAATTGTCTAGGCGGTTATTAACAATAAATTGGCAAAACTGAAGTCGCTTATCGTGATCCTGAGGCATTCGCTCTTGAACTTTTTGAATGTGATATGGGTATAGCAGTTGCTCTTTAAACACCTTATGCACAACATTTTTAGATACGCCTAGTTCAGCACCTAAACGCCGGGTACTTTTAGATGGATCTTCATCTATCCGTTCTAAAATCTCTTCTTCAACATCCACAGTTCGTACAGTGCGTCTTCTACCACAATCCCTCGCAGAGTATTCTAATGTTTGATGGTTTGGTATTCGGCGATTTGGAAATCTTTCACTATACACTCTTACACATTTGCGGCCATTACCTTCACAAAACCCAAAAACTAAAACAATATCAGTTAATTCATTAATTGAGTACATGACTGACGTTGTCACAAAATCACCGATAACTGAATTTCACAGGTGTCTCAATTTCTATTTTTGTAAATAAAGAATCAGTTTTTTTTAGAATTTTATTTCTTTGTTGTTTTGACAAATAAAAATATTTGTTTTGTGGGGAAAAAAGCAAAATTTTATAAGAGACAAAAAATACGTAAAATTAAATGATCTTGCAGAAAAAAAATACTCCTTATGATTTGACCTGTTGAATAAAAAGATTTAGGTATCTTAAGAAGTCGATGGTCCTAGTTTGACCACTTACTTTAAACGTAGGATAAAGAAACATATCGCAAAAAGTGCATGGTATCAATGTAATTAAATGTGCCATATTAGGTTTTCTTACCTAATTCCAAAATAAAAATATTTAAAAAATAATGAAAAAAAATAATATCTTTGAGGCCTCGTAGATGGCTTAGGAACCACTTTTGGATAGAGATATATATATATATATATATATATATATAGATATAGATATAGATATAGATATATATATAGATATAGATATAGATATAGATATAGATATATATATATATATATATATATATATATATATTTATATATGTATTAGTTCTCAAGATATAGAAAAAAAATCGACAACATTTTCTTTTTGCCATTACTTTGCTAATTAAAAAAAATAATGAACAGACATTTGAAATGTACCCCAAATATCATCCGAGAAATACAACAAAATTGACCGATTTTATACAGGGTGTCCCATTTTGAAGTTACAACATCAAAATTCATTGTTTCTTATGGCAGCCATGTTCTATGTTTACACCATTGAATAGAGCAGGAAATTTGAGTTGTAAATCATGTACCACATGTCAAATTAAAATGGTAACTGTCATATCGAAGAAAATGGAACACCCTGTACAAAGTCTGAGTTTATTCATATTTTTAACGACTCATTTAGCCTAACTACAATATCAGCTCAATTACTCTTTAATTTACAAAGTTATAGTAAGAATAATATTTTATCGATTTTCACTTCTTTCATTGTAATTTTAGGACAAATAAGTGATTAGAAATACTAAATTGGTTAAATTAGATGAAAGTTTCTTCTTTCGACTGTAAGTAAAACCATGTCAACAGCTTTGATCTAGCATCACTTGTTTTAGGTGACGAAAAATGTGAAAATCGATTAAATGTTATTCTCACTATAACTTTGTTAATCAGAGTTATGGATTTTTTTTTGACAAACACAAAGTGACTATTATCAATGTAACTTGGTAATTCAAATAAACGCGTGAAGAAACGTTATTAGTGCATTATTCGTCAACTTAATTTGACGTAACTCAATCAATTAACATAGTTATGGAACTGAGACTTTGTGCATAACCTAAATTAATCCTTAGAAATACAATGATATCTGCAGTTTGTATACAGGGTGTCCCATATTTTTAGACATGACTCTTCTTTTTTTATGATATATGATACATGATTTCCAGTTTAAACTTTATGCTCTTTTTAATTGTGTAAAAATCAAATGTGGATGCTGTAAGAAAATCTTAACTTTTATGTCGAATCTTAATAATGAGACATACTGTATAATATTTCACTTCAAATTTTAGCTAGATAATAACGAAAGTTATAGTAAAAAGAAAATTTTGTCGACAAATGACGCTAGATAAATTTTGTTACAGCAGTTTTATTTTGTATTAAAAGTGGAAACTTTTGTATAGTTAACGAGATCTCAATGGTAAGCATGATAGAGTTTGATATTGTGTGTACATTACATACAGTAAAATCCAGCAAACGCATTTCTTTAAATGCTATTTTCATTTATACAACGTGCATTGTGGGAGTCAGAAGTGGTGAGTCGTGAGATATGTGGAGTTGTGAGACGTCAATATCTGCTATATTGGAAGAGTTTTGAATATTCCAACTAGTGTCAATTTCTATGATCGACATAATCTCGGTTTTGCATTACCAGTCGCCGCATCAGACTGCATTCTAAGTGTCTATCCATATTCCAATTTTGTGTAAAATGTGTTTTCCAATTTTGTATTAAAAGTATTTTCGACTATTAGTGTTGGTAGTATTTTCACTTACTTTTTAAATCTGATAACAAAGATAAATAATACAAAATTATTATAGGTGGAGTATTTATCAACACACAAAAAGAATTTTGGATGAAATCAAATGTTTTGATGAGTATGTTGCCATTTAGAGAATGTAGCATATGGGGTGAGGTATGATTTTTGATATTTTTTAACCGTGCGTATGTAGCATTATTCGTGCATAATTTTAATGTTTCGTGCAATTTCGTAAAGAAATCGTGCTTTTTCTTGATTTTAGTATTTTGATGTAGTCAGTTATACGGACTTTGTTTTGTAACATCTTTAATCAAAATTAGCTTAATTTTCATTTTATACAATTTAAGTAGAAAATAATCATTACAATGTGTAGTTTTCTTTTATTTTTAGTCGTGTCTCACAACTCTCCACCATTTTTTGTAAACTTAGAAAATGCATCTACCTGATAAGCATCATGTTTAAACTTTGACGAATAAAGCACCTTTCTTTCGGACAAAAAGGGACCATTATTAATGGATTAATACTAAATACAAATCAAAAATTACACACTATATATAGAACGGCGGATTATAATACAAAAGTGGTGGGAGTGAAAATAAGGAAAAAACGTAAATTAAGAGGTGAGCCAAAGTAAATTTGTAATTTCTGTTTTGTATTTAGTGTGAATCCATTGATAATGGTAACTTTGTGTATACGAAAGTTTACCTTTCTATCTACTAAACTTTACTATTATTAACGTCTTTTTTCAATGAAAATGTGAGATTTACCGTTTTTTCACTATTACAAGTTAATTTGCTGACAGCGAACCATTTTGCCGTATAGTTTTTATTAATGACGATCATTTCTAGGGCTGCATTTTTGTCAGCAGTTTTATTTAGTATTGGTGTGTCATCTGCATATAAAAAGTATTTTGAATTCGGATTGGGGGATAGTAAATCATTTATGTACATTGACAAAAGTATTGGTTCTAGGATAGATCCTTGTGGCACACCAAACTCAACGTTCCTCTTATCTGATGAGCGTTGGTTTAATAATAATAATAATAATAAAGTTTTCGCAGAAAAGTGCACCGACATACGCAGTCGAAAGCCTTGCTCAGGTCTAAGAAGGAGGCAGCAGTATGTACGCCTTTTTTCAAATCCATCGGTAATTTCATCAGCAAGAGCAATGACCGTATCTGACGCCGATTTTTCCTTGCGAAAACCATACTGCTGTTCTAAGAGTAGATTTTCAGATTCAAGAAAGTCTATCATTTGCTTAAGCAGCACCTTTTTAAATACTTTAGATACTATAGGGGGAATATATACCGGCCTGTAATTATTGACATCATTTATATCTCCTTTTTTGTAAATAGGCGTTAGACACGCTCTTTTTGAAGATTGTGGAAAAATGTAGTCCTTAATACAAGCATTTATTATTTTCGTTACTGGTATTACAATGACATCAGCTACTTTTTTTAATAATGCTGTTGACATTCGGTAAATGTCGCGACTTTTGGAATTTTTAAATATACTTATAATGTCCCTTACTTTCACAAACGTGGTTTCTTTAAAAACAAAATAGTTGCTGCTATAATTAAGCTTACCACCAATCATTGCATCAATTGGATCTTCATTTACTGTTGGCAGTTTCTTAGAGGGCTATATTGGTAAAGACGTTGTTAAAATGATTAGGGTTAATATCACAGATTTTATCATATTTGTTTTTATTACGTGTATTATTAATGACCGTCCACATTGCTTTTATGTTATTAAAAGAACTATCTATACAGCATTTGTTCGTATCTATTCTGGCATTACGGAGAGCCAAATCGTAATCCTTTTTGTAATTTAGAGCTCCTCTGAGTTCTGTGTTTCTTATTGACGATTCCCGAATTACATTTAATGTTTCACGCATTCCGCAGAGACTATGATTAAACCATTTTATTTGTTTTTTCTATTAGCAGTTTTCCTTTCGGGAACACTACTAATAAAATAATGATGTAATATATCCGTAAATATATTTAACTGACCGTTGCTTGTACAATGATTATTTTCAATAAATCCCCAGCCTTTAGAGTTGCACAACTCATAAAATTGGTTTGTACCTTGGCAAGGTAATGGTCTTATGATCACGTTGTTCGATTTTATATTCGTTGTGTTGATTTTGATATTTTCGTGTATGTCAATATGATCTCACAAATTAGCATCACACGCCTGCATGGAAATACAATGTCTGGATTTACATTAGAAAATATGTTATCCAAACAATTTTCAAGACGTGTATTGAAGTTCACTCCGCCATATAGTCTGTATGTTGCTAACAAATCGCAAACGGCCATAGCCCTTCTATCATTAGTGTTAAAAAGTACATTAAAATCGCCATCAATAAGAATTTGTTTTAGGAGATCAATTTTATCTAAAATTTTTCCAATAGTTGATAAAAAAAGTATTTAATTCACCGCCAGGTGGTGTATACACAGAAATTCAGCCACTTTGCAATACTTTTCTAAGGAACAATTATTAATATTTAACAGTGAGTTAATTATCATGGTTTGAGCTAACTGCATTACTCCCTCATGTATAAAATGGCGCCTATTAAATGAGGATACAAAATGAATGTTTCCTATTTTATAAAATTATGTTTCTTGTTCGATTAGCCAGTGCTCTAAAGCAAAGAACAGTAAAATCTATACTATTTGTAATTAAGAATGATTCATTGTGTAAACTTTTATTTCATGCTGATTGTATATTTAAGAAAAATATGTTTATTTGTTTACTACCATTCTTATGTTTTTTTTACGCATATTTCGTCTAAAAATATGGGGATTGATTGAGATACCCTCCATTCAATTCTTATCAGCCGTCAGTATATCACGATATTTAAAGTCGGCCCCAACTTAATTGGTTTTATAATTTTTTTTCAATATGTAGTTTCATTTCTTCAACGGTGACTTCTTCTTGTACGCGATTTATAAATAGCCACCTACGGAGCAGCATGCATTTTAGTCTTCTTGCGATTGGACGGTTTCAATTTGGTCTTATGAAGTGTTTTTTCCTCATTGATTTCCGTTTTTTTTTTGTTCGATCGGGAATATTGTTTTCGTTTGGCTTATCTGCTACTTGCTTTTTAATTTCATTGATGGGATTTGCGCTTGTGCTGACCTCCTCTATTGCGATATGCGGTGCTGGTTGGAAAGCGATTTTATTAATTTGACCCCTAGGTACGATAGCACTCGTTGTTTGAGTTCTGGCTTTCGTAGGATTTTGTTTTGTATTTGAGACTGTAACTCTTGCTTTGGATTTATAGGTATAGATGTCGCCCATGGGTTTGTTTACATCTCCGTAATCCAGTGTGTTTATTTTCCATTTTAAGAGTTAAATATTTTCTTTTCGGAAGGTATTTTTATTATCCATTTTATTTATAATTGTGTTTAAAAGTTGTACTTGCCTTTTAAGTGATTCATTCACCAGATGAAGTGATTGGTAGTTAACCTTACTCTCTTCGGTATTTTCACAGCAGATTACACGGGTTCCATCCATACACTTTAGCCCTTTTTTCTTTCTACCGCTTTGGTGAAAAGAGTTACCACAATTTATGCATACTGAGATTTTACACTCCGTACAGGAACAACACTTTAGAAAAATTATTGGAACGTCAGGCGTATTGGTATTTCCTGCCATATTACCTTTATCTACAGTTGACGGCATAAATTATTTAAATCTCACATTAATTGTATAAATTATTTTTAGGTGGTAAGTATTTGCTCGCATACACGATTGTACACCATATGTTTGATCCGTTATGATGTTTAGGTACGTACCTGTAAATTAAGCGATTGTCTTAGCACTTATTATCACGGTTATCACAAAATCACGGAAATAAACATGACAAAAGCCATGACAAAACTGAACAGAAACTAAGGTTGCATTACTAAAATGTACGAAATAAATATTCTATGGACATCCACTGGATATAGTAAAATAAATATACATATTAAATTCATAAAATGATATCAATTGAATATACTGTAATGAGTATTCATTAGACAATATACAGTGAATATCTAATGTATGTTGCCGAACGTATTTGCATATTTGTGATGTATGGTTGATATCTATTGGATATTTTGTGCTATGTAGGATCGGGCTTGCCCTTTGATGGGTCAATTCCGACATCCTGAGATACAGCCGACACAGCTCGCGACGCTCTATAGTGCCGATTAACAGTCATGAATATTCGTTTTTTTTTCAAATTTTAGACGTTTCATTTTTAAATTAAAAAAATTGATTTGCTAAATATACGCTTGGTGCGCGCGGAATACAATTACCGATCTATTTAGATTTTTTCATCCACAGTATTAAATTTAATAATTTTTTTTGGCTTATTCAGTTGGCCGATTTGAATTTTTTCTACGTAGTTACACCTGCAATGGTATAACGCCCTGCACCTATTTCATTTTTTTTAAGATGAAAACTGTCCGGTTTCATATACCTTCAAAAGAATTAAGTACCAGCGGTGCAAGTGGGCACTGGCAAAATTTAAACAACTATCAGTGTTGTTGAGTTATCGCTCGTAGTTCGTTTGTTTTGATAGAACATCTTTTTTATATTCGAAGTTTTGCACTATCAAAACAATCAAGTTATTCGTTTGTTTTAAAAGAGCAAAACATCGGTTATAAAGAAGATTTTGTCCAGTTTTTAATTGTTTTTGTGTCACGCTAATATCAAAATTGAAAAACCTCAAATATACTCGAGTTAATTTTGCGGCCGAATACAAGTACTAGTACTCGGAAAATAAAGTACTTATGGACTGAGTACCGAGACATAAAGGTACTCCGACTGATGTTTTGAGTATTTGTACTCAAGTACCGCCCAAGTCTAAGTTCAGTGATCCTAACATGTGCGATTGTTTATGTTTGCACTTCTTAATAATTTATTATAAAGCTAAGGCAAATGACAACAGAATTACGAAAACAAATTAGTTTAACTATTTCCTCATGCGCAAATTATTTTATTGGATAAACAGGGAAATGGTGTAAATACGAACGGTTTTTTTTTTTGTTTTGATTAAAATTATGTAATATTTTTAAGTAACTATAACTTTGTTTTGTTTACAGGTATGCTTCAGCATTTAAAAGGTTTTAACATTACGACTTTGCGTAATATGATCTTCAAGTATATATGTAAGTTATTTAATTATTTATCACTATCATTGACATTTAAATAACTTTGATATTCTATGATAAAGACAGAAATAAATTTAATAGTTTATATGTAAAAATATATTGCAATCTTTTGCTCACAACACATGTTGTTTTGTAATGATTTAATGCCCCTATATCTCTTCTCTAGCTGCGGCCTTGTCGATATCTTTAAATAGGTATACACAATTATACATTTTATAAAAATTTATAATAATACATTCAATCGAATTCTAAACTGATAATGGCACGTAATGTGCCCTTCACATTATCGGTGCGTGTATTGCTCCTCGGTATGTAATTTGGTGAATTAATAGTGGCAAATGTAAATGTAATTACAGTTTCATCAATAACGCAATCGAGACAAGTGCTCTAAATTGGCGTTTGCAGATTCCATGTAATTGCTGGCTACAGTTTCCAAGATCTGCCAAATTCGCGACTAAATTATAGTGAAATGCATTGGCTTACCGTAAAATAAAACCGATTTTTGCGATAATTAAATGTTTTCTTAATTATTGATAGCACTTGAAGTTCCATTATTTAATTAAGTTCGGCTACTAATTAAATATCAATCGGCACTGCTGTAACTGCAATAAATGCGGAACTATAATTCGATTTTCCTTGCGGAGGACGATTTCGATCTTGGAAATTAAATTACCGTAATCGGTCGTCGGTGTAATGATAAAATTCTTGAGATTACTTAAAGTTAGTGGTATCGATTTGTGATTGTGCCATTTGTTTGTCTGTAATACTAATTTTAATACGGCCGCAAGATCCGCTGGCCGCTTTTCAATATTCATCTCCATGCAAATTCTATATATTTACGAGGAAGTTTGTGCATCATAATATTACGAAAATTAAATGGATGCGTTTAAAGGGTTTCTCCGTTGCGAGAATTTTTACTACCTTTTACTCTCCCGATTTCTCTTTCTAAAATATGTGTGTATATTATTTGAACATTAGGAAAGATTTCGATTTATGGAAATTTTGATTGGGTTCTTTAAGTAATGGACGGCAAATTTATACAATGGCAAATGCGGTTATCCATTACGTATTTGGACTAAATCTACGGAAACTTCAAAATCAGTATAAGCAACATAATTATTTTAATATTTGCCATATCTATCTCCTAAAATATATTTTTCTAATATGTTAATAATTCATATGTAATACCACGAGTAGTTGATATATTTTGACATATGTATGTGTTGACATATCCATCAACATTATTACGTGAAAAACTCACAATGATATCAAAGGGGCAAGTAACTGAATATATAGGTTTTACTCTGGTTTTACTTTATTTTATATAAAATTAATAAAAGTGTTAGTTCAGTATATGGTCAGATTATAAAGCAAGTTTAAGATATCATCTTCACCGTGGCTTTAATACACCACTCGAATAACACTTGAGGCAGTAGAATGGAAAGATTTAAAAGCAATATAAATCTATCGAATAATAGGTTTTATATATTTTTGTATGAGCATGTGGATAGGAAACAGGTCACCATTTAGGTTTACATAATTACAAATAATTATTTAATAAAAGTAATGTCCTATCAAACGTATGCATTTATCAAAAATGAGACGTAAAATTAAGCTCAGTTTGTTTTTCTGAGCCATGAAAATTCATCGATGGTGGGGGAAGGAAAAAGTCAAGTTGATAGTCTCTATCTTCAAATAGCATTGTGCGTTAGTAGCAAGTGCATTTCCAAGTGCATGCTCAAAGAAAATAACTTTCACAGCAAAAGTACGCAAGACAAAGCAATGCTATTTGTAAATGGTAAGGTTGTAGAAACATGGCGACACCATCGGGGGTTACCGCAATCATCAACCAAGAGCCTTAGCAATCCCCTACCCCTACAATCTTTCCACTTCACTGCTCCACCCTTCTTGATTTTTTTAGCTCTCGCATAAGATGGAGGGAATATTAAAATTAAGTATTAAAATGCCTGTAACTTTAGTTAGGTTTATCGAATTTAATAAATTTTGGTTCTTTTGATAGATAATAGAATCTACTTTAAAACACTGTTTACTATGATTTATTTTAGTTTCTACATGAGGGCCAGAGAGGGCTATTGGGACAGTCCCGATATAAAATACTGAGAAAATTCGAAAAAAACACATTCTAATATCTTTATACCAACTGGTGAAAATTTGACAAATTGGGGTGTTCGTAACGTGGCCATTTTTTTTTTATCAAAGCAGGACGGGAATTTGGTATAAAAAATACTTCTTAGTATTGTACTACTATTTATTAAACAAAACGAGGATATGATAACACTTTCTACTAAACTAATAATAAGTAGGTAAGTAGAATTAATGTAACGTCTAATTACTTTTATTTGTCGGGTAAGCAAATCTGTTTCAAAATAACGGGTCTCGTTTTCAAGTTAGAGCTGATTACATGATTTGTTGCACACTTAACCGTGTTTTTTTTTTTCACTCGTCCATATGTTATTCATCAGGGAAAAACTCCTTCGATATGTGCGTTCCTTCCAGACAGACATAAAACGTACTCAATAATTATACGAAAGTTCGTACAGTTGAGATGGTTAGCACGAAAGTGAACAACTCCACCCAACGGTCTTCAGCAGCAACATTCTTAACGTTTCAGCTTATTATTTTTCATCTGTGACATAGTTGGAAATAAGCGAAAACTCATTGAATAGTTTCGTATCTTGGCTGCAGCTAATAAATCCTCCCGTTATCACCAAATCCATCACATTCTGCACTTCTTCCCATGCAGGTACTTTTGTAAAATTTCCCTAATCAAATACTTCTAGTTCTGCATTGAACTAGCACTACTGCTCCGAGTATTCTTTACTTGTTTTATAAAATTCAGCCGCCGCAGATTTTACATTCTGCTCACCAGCAGCGCCAGTTTCTTGTAATTTTACCAGAAGATTACGGACCGTGTAAGGAGGGAAAATTAAATTCTCTTTAAAAGCTAGGTTGTATCGTAGACAAATAATTTCCTTGGCAGACCCTATCGCAGATACGTTTTGTCCCTCGATTTTTAGCACTGCTTGATGAAGGAGCACTGCCTGTGCATGCATAAAATTTTACCATAATTTGGAGCTGGGATCTTCGAAAAATGATTTTAAAATATTTGGGATCTCCGGCTAGGATGCTTGAAGTATTTTTGTTTTAATTAACAAACGTAACTAAAGTATACCTTCCAATTTAAACATTTTAATAAATTCGAGAATATATGCTGATTGTATTAATAGAGCCGTTTAGCGCTTAATATCAAAACTAAAGTAAATCAGAGTAAACAGCCTTTTAAAGTGTATTCAATTATCTATATATTCGACATAGCTTACTTTGGTATTTATTTAATAAAAACATGTTATAATAAATTAAACACCCGGTGCAATGCGTGACTAAAGTATGGTATCAATTTATTAAATATAAATAATTTGGTATTTCATTTATTTATTTTCAAAACTGATAATTTTGTATAACTAAAGCATATTTTATAATATATTTTAATATATTCAATTTGAATTAAGTTGTGTAAAATTAACATCATTTTATTAATTGATAAAAATTTTTATGTCTTTCTGTGACTTGGCTTGTCTGGTCGGTAACTCGATAAGAAGGGTACCAGCGGGGGTGGCCTATAATAAATAGACAATTAAAACTAACTTTATTTACTTAAATACAACACTAATATATATTACCTTATTCAGCTATGTTTTGTGTATTTCACGACAATTATTTAAGTATTTGTACGTTTTGGGGAGGGCTGTCAGTTTCTTTTTCTCGTTAATGATATCGGGTACACTAATAAGCCGACGTTTTTATGTCTATACAAGCAGTTAAGGACGACAATTTTGTTTTTTTAATTGTCATTGAAAAATATGGATTTCTCTCATCGTGTCCTATTACTGCGTTCTCAGAAGCTACTTAGCTCTCGTTAAAAATAGAAAAGTATCTTGTCAAAAGTTGCTTGACTTTAATAGTTGCATAACGTAAATATATTTTAATATATACAGCCAAAAAACAGTAGCGGATACAAGTTGCTTATTTTAAATGGATCATAATGTATATTACTTGATTTTTGAATCCCTCATAAAAATTGAGCGTCATTTTATTAAATTAAGTTTAGTCTAAATCGTCCTGTTTTGAATTACCAGACATTTTTAGAAAAAAATTACGTTTGCAGTGGATTTGTAAATATAAAATATATCGAAACTAAATAAGATAATGTGTTGTGATTACAGTTCTTGATGCCAAGTCGTTTTGGTGAAAAACTGTCTCTCTATCTATAACGAGAGCGGAGACATCTTCCAAAACGCACTAATAGTAAGGCCCATTGCTTGTTTAATTATTCATTTCCATTTCCTTCACATTTTTGCTTTTTTTTAATCTGCAAATGCATGTCCTTTATCCCGTCTTCTTTACACGAGATCTTTGGTCTCTCTCTTCTTTTTATCCCACCTACATTACTTTCCAATATTTTGTTCGGCAATCAGTTTTCAGATATTCTTATTATGTGAATTTTGGTACGTCCTTCCATTTTCAACTGCATGGTTAATTTTAAACGAACTTACCAAAAAATGTTTTATTCGTAAAATGATTTCAATGCAGCTAGCGCTGGCTAGCAGGAATATGTACTAAATTTCATATTTTTTTGTCATTTTTGACAGAAAATGTATCTAAACTTTATCACATTTAAAGATATTAGTGCTCATTTGGACATGATTTACGCATTTAAAATAGAAATTACCAATGTCATTTTCTAGCAGCGAGGAAAATTTCGAGTATCCCGATGGTGCCTGCATATCTGTTTAATATATAGAATTCATTTAGGAAGAACTTTATGAGAACGTCAATGTTTTTATTACCCCTGTTATTTCATTGTATAAAACTGTGTAAATATTCCTCCGTACGAAAACAGATTTATCTACTCCTATTCTGAAATCTCTTACTTATGGGTCCATCACTGATTAGTAAATGTTATACATTAGATGCGATTTTTTATTATATGGTCGTTGTCATAGGAACCATTATAGTTCTACAGTTACAATAGGTGTACTGTAACTCTAGAACTGTACTAGTTACTATGGCAACGACCACATAACAAACAAAAACCTTAACCGAGTGCGACCTGGAATACGTGAGCTGACAAAACGTCAGAAATTACAAACAGAGACCGAATGGAGCCTCCAGATGGGTCCATTCCGACGTAAGTCAGTGCCCTCAACACGTGAAGACCACTCGCGATGCTTAATAGTGCCGAATAAGTATTTATCGGAAAATAACACACCTCAAAACAATCTACGCTCACCTTGCGTTACAAAGACCGAATGAGGCCCCCGGACGAGTTAATCGGTGCCCCCGTCATACGAAGAAAACTTTCACCATTTTGAGTCGAGTGCCGTTGTGTGGTTCAGTATGTGAGATCGGAGCAATAGCGACGGGGACATATTAAAGAAAACGCAAAGGAATTCCGTGAAGAATTGTGCGATTAAAAGTTTAAATGGCGAAAAGTAGTGCTAGCTATATATGAATAAAACTGATTTTTTTAAAATTTAGTCGTAAAAAAGTATAGTGAACAATTCGCACGAAATTACCATTTCCCACTTGTATGAATAAATAGTATCATTCCATGTTCATTCTACAATATACTATTGTGATGCAGTTGGGCAAATGGTTTTCAGTTTTCTTTTTTAAGAAACGTCTCCACTATTGCAATATTCCTTTGTTTGGCAAAATTTTACGATCTCTGGTGAGTTTCTCTAAGGAAAACATATTTTTGGGGGATTTGAGAAGTGAAAACTAGATTAGGACAATTGAAACCGCACGGAAAATGAATTCGGAATGACGGGCCCTACATTCAGCGAGGACTCAGCTTCCGGTTCTGTTATTAAGGGATGGATTGGATGGTCTGGGTTTTAGCTATTTCTTCTTTCATCTCCGCTGATTATGTTTTAGTAATTGTTCAGAAATGTGCAATTTAAATGGGCCGGCTGCCTATACAACGGGTGTGCGGCGTAGCCCACTTATTGATTGCTAGTAATCAAAACGTATAAATAAATCATTTCATCAATTTGGCTGCTCTCCAAATTGTTCTTTTCAACGTGATCAAATGTTCAACAGTTCTAATAGTAATGGTAAAAACACAGATTGATATTTGTTGATACTTCCGTTACATTAACGACATCGATATTTTCGGATAACATTAAATTGACATCTATACTATTAGAATTTTTCAAAACTTAAAAGTTAAACAAATTTAACCGATTTAAAACAGATTCTCTTTAATTACTGTGTTCGCAAGAATATTTAATTGGATATTATTATTATTATGAAAAATATGTGTAACTTAAAATGTAAACATTGTTTTTAAATTACCCTCACCCATTTTTCTATATTTAAATCATATGTAATGTTTATTCACGGAAATTCCATTTAAAAGTACATAATGCTTAATACTAACAATAATTTAAAAGTAATAAATATGTTAAAATATAAAATCACAAACAGTATACAAATAAAATAAATAAAAAGTAATAAATAAATTAAAATATTAAATCAATAACAATATACAAATACAACAAACAAACAGATTAAAACGAGAAGTATCTATTTTGTCTCTCGGAGACGCATAATAATATATTCAATAACAGTAAAATAACTATTTTAATAATAAATATAATGCTAAAAGAGGAGTATATTTATTGTATCAGGGTTATACAATTATCAATTTTAATTTATAAAATTAATTCTTTTAAATCCATGATGAAATATACAAATACAGGGTATACAAACAGTTACCAACAGGTCAATGAATTTTTTGTACAAGGTGTTCCGGAATGTTTTGCCGATTTCAAACTGTAATAGAAAAACTAGCTATAAGCTTGCAATGTCATGAAATGTCCTTTTGATTTCCTTTGAATTTTTAGTCTTCAACTCTTTTTATTCTAAAAAATCTGTAGTGGACACCACTCAACTTTCTGAACATTATGATGATTGAGAAGAAAATAATAATAAAGAGGGTAATAAAAACAAAACCCACAATATGCAGCTATGAAATATTATAACAGTTTACCAGGTCAAATAAAGTCACTGAATTAGAACTATAAGCGTTTCAAACAGTCTTTGTTTCAACATCTTTGTGAAAAGGAGTTATACTCCATTGCAGATTATTGTTACACTTCTTGAAAACGTATTTACTTACGTTTATGTACTATTTTATTTTCTTCTACTATGGCACGTTCTCTCTAATATGTAATTGTTCTGTATTGTATATGCATATTTTATGAGAATAAAGAATATATAAAAAATAATAATAAAAACCTTAGCACAAGGTAATCAATCTCATTAGTACATTTTTATATTTGAAAGTTTACAAACATGTAATTTATCATTTCCGCCAAACTGTCAGACGTACTGTCACTCGTGTTTACTGTTTTTTCCGAATGTATATATTTATTTTTATGACACGCTTTCGAAATGGAACCCAGAACGAAGGGCTCGTGGACCCATGTTTAGAGTGTGAAGCTCGGGTCCACGAGAACATTTTGAACATTTATTCTTATCTTATGGATATTTATAATTTTTTTTTATTGTTTGTTACTTTACAAATAAAGTTTTTGCTAAAAAGATTGATTTCAACATGTGTTTTTGTGCTAATACTTCCTTAACTGCATGATAATAAAGAGAGATGCTAACTGTGATTACTAATTATGTAACCGTGATCACAGTTCTGCATATTAGTTCTCTGTAATTACTTTCTCCCACATCTTTGATTAAGCGATGTTTACTGCGATTTGGATAATCACAAGTTCAATATGATCACGTTGATTTGAATACAAACATTTATCTAAAACCATTACCTGTTCGTTGTGTTGACTACCTAATCTTCACTCATGATTTATTTAAATGAATGCAGCTTCGATTGCAAGGATTAATAAGTCTTTTTATAGAAAATTGTTTTTTCTTGCTATTGTTTAACATTTTATATCTCGAAGAACTTTGTGAAATATGAAAATAACGAATACAAATACCATCCAGTTTATAACATAACCAAAACATAAACTTCGTTTGACAGATAAAAACCGGATATGGAATAGATCATGATAGCCAATTATTGAATTATCCTACCTTAAATTTAGTATTGCCAACTCAGGACAGCTGACACTAATCACCCGGTACACAGTTACAGGCTGTAGCCAAAGGACATCATTTTCTTTTATCGTCATTCAAATATGTGTATTGTCATAAATATTAAATACATGATTTATTAGAAAATAATGAAGTAATATTATTGATAATAATATTTTTCTGAATCGGATTAATAAAAAAATCATTGCAGCAATGATTGCAGTTTATAGTAGAAAATTAATACAGATTTTCAATCTACAGGTGTGAATAATCGAATAAAATAAAAAAACAGGATGTATAAACCTTTCTAGCCTAATCAAAGGTATGAAACATTATTGACATTTTATAATTTTCCTTCGCATGTTATTATAAACCTCAATATCTGTGTGACAATTGTATTTTAACCCACAAACTAAAAGTATACACCTTGGTGGGTATTGTGGATCGCGGGTTATTTTTAAATAATTATAATAAGATTTATATAGACACTCACTTCTAGACTACATTTAGAAACTAAAAAATGCTTCATTGAGGTCTATTAAGGCTCTTTAAACCCCGTGTAAACATTTTGTGGCTAGTTTATTAATTTAAAAACACAATTTCCGATAAATTCGACTATTTGTCTTTATGTATATTTGATTCAGTTTTTTTTTCCTGGCCGCTTAAAACTTTCACATAACCAAACTAAATAATGTATATTTTGAATTTCACTTTAAATCAGTGTTTTGTGCACGTCGCGCATGAAGTAACATTTCGAGTTGAGAAAAGCCCGAATTAGGATTTGGACGCGTCCAAATCCAAATTCTTAGGGCTTTTCTCAACTCGAAATTTTACTTCATGCTCAGTCTGGGAGTGGAAAAACTCATAAAAATTATATTACCGACTTGAATTGACCGTCAGATTTCTTTATTCATTTTTAACAAATTAAATATCTTTTCTTAATATTTATCATTTCACGACTTTTCTTAATATTTTACATATTTTTATGTAAAAGCCAGAATAAAACAAAATAAGCAATTGACAAATGTCGAACGAGTATCTTTCACTCCCAGACTAAGCATGAAGTAAAATTTCGAGTTAAGAAAAGCCCTAAGAATTTGGATTTGAAAGCGTAGCGTCCAAATCCAAATTCGGGCTTTTCTCAACTCGAAATTTTACTTCATGCGAAACGCGTATAAAAACACTGATTTACAGTTAGGTTCAAAATATACTGCTTAGATCTAATGGGATCAATACTCATCGAGAGACTGTGAAAAATTGCAAAAATCACTATTTTGTGAATATTTCATTAATTGTAAGTGCACATTCTTAATATTTAAATCATTGTACCGGGTGTTTGATTAACCGTGGCCACCGGCTGTATCTCAGAAACTATGCATCGTAGAATGTTTCGGTAAAAAATTTCATTGTAAAAGGGGTCAAGAGAAATCGCTAGAAATACTTTTTAAGTTTCTAGCTTCGCCGCTAGAGGGCGGAATCCTTATAATACAAGATAAATACGCGTGTTTATCAAATAAATGCTAAACTCAGCTATGGTAAAAATATGAAAATCATAATCTAAGCTTAATTTTACTCAATTTCAACCATCTTCTTGTTTCTTTGGCTTTTAGATAAGATGCAAGGGAGAATGGAAACGTCTACTAATTTAAATGCCTGTAACTTTAGTTATATTTACCCGAATTTAATAAAATTAGGCCCATTTGATTGAGAATTAAATGCACTTTAAAAGTGTATTTATTTTAATTCACTTTAGTTTTGATGGTAAGCGCCAGGGGGGCCGATTGAGATAATCTCCATATATTTTTGATTTTCATAAAATTTTTAAATTCGATGGTATACTTTCGTTATTTTAGTTAAATGAAATAAAAAATACTGTACAAACTAGTGAAAACCGCAATGCCACAATGCTTTATCCTAGCCGGAGATATTGTGAAACTTTGACAGATTGGAGGTATTTTACACCACGCACTCTATAAAAATAATGCATAATCTAGTAGGCTGCGAAGTTAACCAACACTGTATCCTTATTTTATGTTGTAAAAGGTAATACACATTTTTTTTTAAATAATGAGCTTCTTAAACTTTTTTATATTTTATTAATCAAAGATATAAGTAAATCAATGATTTTTAAAAATATTGGAACGGAGATAACTATGATGTGTCAAAATTAACGCATAAGTTTTTGTTTATTTAAGAGCATATTAAAACTAATTTATAACTGCAATTAGAATAATTTATTCAAATAATAATAAATAAATACTTTGATTTTAGTTAAAATAAAACACTTATTACTTTCAAACACTTTATTGTACTCGCGACAATTGTTTCGCCACACGGTGGCTTCTTCAGGCGAAGAATAATTCATTATTCTTTGCCTGAAGAAGCCACAGTGTGGCGAAACAATTGTCGCGAGTACAATAAAGTGTTTGAAAGTAATAAGTGTTTTATTTAAACTAAAATCAAAGTTAAAATGAACTTTCAACTATTAACTGTGTTACTACTTCCGATGAATATTGATTCGAAAGAGCAACTTGTTAGATAAATTTAATTTCGGTTCATAATGGTCAGTAAATAATATCCTTAAACTGTGGTTGTAGTTAGAGGTGTATTAATCAATACTTAAAAATATTTACAGAAAATATACAAGTAAAAATGTCGCGTTGCCGATTATGTTGTTCGTTGTAATGTCTGATTACTTCTCTTCGTCGTCGTCTGTTGTTGAGATTCTCGAAAGGGTTGGGGGTGGTACCCAAAGAGAAAGTGGTGGTGGTGAAGTCACCCTAATTGGTTGTTGGATGATGAACCTACCACCACTTTCACAGTGTTGCCAAACCGCCTTCATATTTGGTGACGAAGCGCGTGGGTCTGGCACCACGTGGTAGAAAAACCCGCTGAGGCCTTTTCGGCCGAGGGCTGGTCGTACCGCACTTTTCGCGGAACACAAACAATAGCGCACTAAACTCTTTAGAAATGTGCACAAGTTATAAAATTCTATACAATTTCTAATTGCCCTGTGCACAACCCGGACACCCCTTATGTTAATGAGGGTTGGGTTACAGCGTATCAGGTAAAGCCGTAACATCCTCCCCCTGTTGAAATTATATAATTTCAAAAAATGAAACAATTATGACTCATTGATGTTAAATTAAAATATTGAATTTAAATTACTTCCCTGAATATTTACATTTAAACTTCCTAACATCTCCGCTAACCTAATCTGATCAAATATATACACATATTAAGACAATAACCTACATAATCTATCTACACTAAAATAACGATAAAAACACACATAACTTAAATTAAATAAATGAGGAGATAATGCAGTCCTTATTCTTGGGGAAAGCGCAAAGTTTGACTGTTGGGCGCACTAATCTATCACTTCGCGTTTTCACTGTCGCGGATCGCGCCAACGACTGGGTGGTAAGTTGCCCTCATGGATGAGGACAAGTTGTCCTACCTCCAAAGATAGCCCTTTCGTCCGCTTCCACTAGCGGCGTCCTTGAAGCTCCTGCAGGTATTCCTTCTGCCACCTACTCCAAAAATTTTGCTGCAAACGCTGCACCAGCTGCCAACGTGACAGCTGCCCCATGGCGACGAGGAAATGGCCAGGTGTCAGGAAGGATAAATCGTTGGGATCATCGGATAAGGGACATAATGGTCGGGAGTTAAGAATTGCTTCGATTTGGATTAATAATGTCATTAACTCTTGGTATGTTAAATTTGCACCGCCCGCGATTTTAAATAAAAGCCGTTATGTTGCCTTTATACCTGCCTCCCAAAGGCCACCAAAATGAGGCGCGCGTGGTGGTATGAAATGCCAATTGATGCGATCTAATATCAGTGCAGACTTTAATTGATTTTGTTCGTCTTCGACGAAGTCGTACAGTCTTTTAATTTCATTATTAGCCCCTTTAAAATTAGTTCCATTGTCACTATAAAGATCAGTGACTAACCCACGTCGCGAAATAAATCTTCGCAACGCGGCTAAGAACGATTCAGTCGTTAAATCACTCACAATCTCGATATGAACCGCCTTTGTTGACATACAAACAAATAGTGCTATATACATTTTAGTGATACTACGACCAACCCAACTAGGGAGCATAATAGTGAAAGCATTAAGCAAGTACGAACAGTACTAATGAGTCCAAAGAGAGGGAGAGATAACGAAATAGGCGATACACACTTCGACAAAGGGGAAGGCGTTTTTAAAGCCAGCAAAAAAGTGCTAAGATCTCCAGAACACAGAAAAGATGTTGAAAAGAGAAGAGAAGCACAAAAACATTGCACACAACCAACAAACGCAATGAGTGAACAGAAAATGAATGACTTGAAAGAAATGTTTAAAGATGTGATGGCCGAGATGGAAGATATGAATAAAAGTATGGAGAAGAATAATGGTGAAATAAAAGACAAATTAAGTGAATTAAGAGAAGACATGAAAAAAAAGAAGAAGAATGGAATAAAGAAAAGGAACAATTAAATAGCAGAATAGGGGAACTAGAGTATAAAACAGAAAATATGGAAAAACAGAAAAGGAAGAATAAAATTGTAATTAAAGGACTGAACTTTGAAGATAGTAATATTGCTGGAAGAATAAAAGAATTTATAAGAAATGAACATAATATAGAAACCACGTTAACAACAGCATATAAAATTAACAAGGGGACTAAAAATGAGATGATTATAGCAGAAACTAAAAGCTGGAACGAACAAACAAGAAATAATGAAGGCCAAAACCAAGCTAAAGGGCAAGAAGATATACCTAGATAACGATCTAACAAAGAAAGAGAGGGAAATACAACAAGAAATTAGGAGCATAGCAAGAGAACAAGCTAGTCAAGGAAAACAGATTAAAGTAGGGTACCAAAAACTAGTGATAAACAATAAAGAATTTAAGTGGGACGCAAGAGAAAAGGGGCTTACGGCTGGTGGACGAAGAGCGGACCAAAAAAACTGATACAAGAAAGAATAACAGCTAACTCGGACACGACGCGAACAAGCACGATCAAGGACACGAATAAAGCATCATTAAATATAGTTGACAGATTAACAGGAGAACACGGAAAAGAAAGGGTATCAAATGGGACATGTGCAAAGAAAAATAAAGCGAAACGGATGAGTAATAAAGAGGATAGTATAAGAATAGGAACTTAGAATGTAAGAGGTACACACGGAGAAGGAAAACTGAAACATTTAGCGAGGGAGTTTAAAAAGTTCCAGTTCGACATCATAGCACTGCAGGAAACGAAACAATCAGGCAACGAGGCGATAGAAGTTGAGAACTGTGTGTTCCTTAATAGTGGTGGAAGTAATAGGAGATTAGGAGTAGGATATATAATAGGAATGAAAATAAAACCACTAATTATAAACTTTAAAGCAGTATCAGACCGGATATGCACATTAGGGATCAGAGGAAAATACCAAAAAATCACATTTATTAATGTCCACGCCCCAACAGAGCAGAATGAGATTGAAGTAAAAGAGGAATTCTACAACCTGATCGACAGAGTTTACGAAGATATACCAAAATATGACATGAAAATAATAATGGGCGACACAAACGCTAAGATAGGCAGGGAAAGAGTGTATATGCCAACTATTGGTAAGTACAGTAAACACGAAGCAACAAATGAGAATGGAAAATTAATTATAGACTTTGCAAAGGAAAAGATGTTAAGTATTGTCAGTACGTTTTATGATAGGAAAGAAATCTTTAAGGGAACATGGCGATCACCAGATGGGAAAACTGTGAATCAGATTGATCATATCTTAATAGAAAAACCGGAAGAAAAGGCGCTAAAAAGTATTAGATCGTATAGTGGACCATATGCAGATAGTGGCCATTTTTTGGTGGGCGCCAGACTAACACAAATAATACCCAGCATCTGAAATAAATTCGGAAAGCAAAGAGCAAATAAAAGAGTAACGAGACTTAAAAGTAAGGAGGAGCAGGACAAATACAAGGAAATAGTCGACAAAGAATTGGAAGATATAGGGCAGAGTACGAGCGTAGAAGAACATTGGTTGAACTTAAAAAATAAATTAAGGGACTCTGCGGATAGATGCAGTAAAGAGGAAAAGAAGAAAAAGAAGAAGTGGTTTGACGAGGACTGTGAAAGAGAGTTGGAGATCAGGAAGAAGTTAAGGTTAATAATGCTGAAAGAAGGATCGGAAAGAGCTAAGCAGAAATATGAGCAACAAAGGAAAACAACAAAAAATATCCTAAGAAAGAAGAAAAGAACCTACTATGAAAAAGTAATACAAGAAATTGAAGAGGACTATAATAACAACCAAATCAGAAACCTATACCAAAAAGTGCGAAAGGAAAGGGAAGGGTTCCAAGCCAAACCGGTATTTTACAAGACAAAGGAGGGAACGCTGATTGCGGGAGAAGAAGACCAATTGGGAAGATGGAGGGAGTATTTTAACGAGCTGTTGAATGAAGAAAATGATGAAAGAATTCCACAGCCTAAGCGAGTAGTTAACCTGGACTTACAGTTGGCGCCAAGTACAGATCAAATAGAAGACATTATTACGAAAATGAGGAACAACAAGAACCCGGGTAGTGATGGAATTCCAGCGGAGTTATTTAAGCATGGGGGTAGCAAATTGGTAGAGTATATACAAAGGTTACTTGAGGAGGTCTGGAAGAAGGAAGAAATGCCAAAAGAATGGAGAGAAGCCATAATCTGTCCTCTGCACAAAAAAGGGGACAAAAGCGAGTGCCAAAACTACAGGGGCATTTCACTACTAAACGTAGCATATAAATTACTGGCCACGGATTTAAAGAATAAATTAGTGAGTGAAGTCAAAGATAAAATAGGGGAGTACCAGTGTGGGTTTAGACGAGGAAGGAGCACGACAGATGCAATATTTACATTGAAAGAAATACAAGCTGAGAGTTTTGAATTTGAGAAACCAACGGTAATGCTTTTCATTGATTTCAAACAAGCATATGACAGAGTCAAAAGAGAAGCCATTTCTGAAGCGTTGAAATATTTCGAGGTCAGTCAGAAGCTTATCAACATGATTCAAATGACATTGCAAGACACTCAAAGTAAGGTCAAAATTAATAACAACGTCAGCGATAGCTTCAAAATTCGTCAAGGAGTAAGGCAAGGGGATCCGCTATCTTCTATCCTTCTCAGCCTAGTACTAGAAACAGCTATAAGAGACGCCAACCTAAACAGAACGGGAATCGTATATAGGAAGAAACACCAATGCATAGCTTTTGCTGACGATTTAGTAATACTAGCCAGAAGTACGGAGGAACTAATACGAGTAATTACTAGGTTGGTTGATATAGCAAGAAATATGGGGTTGATAATTAACCAAGCGAAATCAAAATACATGGAATGGACGAAAAAGGATTTTAGAAAGGGGGCACAGATAACAATAAAAACGAAGAATAATACAGAACTAGTATTCGAGGAAGTAGACAGATATATGTATTTAGGAACGTTGTTTACGAGGGAACCTGATAATGGAATGGAAATCGAAGCGAGGGTAATGGCAGGGAATAGGTGCATGGGGGGACTAAACAGGATACTAAGAAGTAAGAACATTTCTAGAAATGCCAAATTGAAGCTATACAAAACAGTATTAAGACCGACGGTAATGTACGCCTGTGAAACATGGACAATGACTAAAAAGGAACAAACAAGGTTGGAAGTGTGGGAGAGGAAAATTCTAAGAAAGATATTTGGAGGAAAAAAGGTCGGAGAACTATGGCTAAGACGAACAAACAACGAAATTAAAGAAATGTTCAAAGAAACAAATATAACAGGGGTAATTCAAATTCAAAGGCTGCGCTGGTTAGGCCATGTACAGAGGATGGAAGAAACCAGACTACCAAAAATAGTACTCACCAGTACAACAGGAGGAAGGAGGAAAAAAGGAAGACCAAAGACGAGATGGAAAGGAGAAATAGAAAAGGACATGGAGAAATTAGGAATTACCGGATGAAAACAAAAAGCAAAGAACAAAAAGTCATGGAAGAGCATTATCAATCAAGCCATGGGCCAACTAGGCTCGCAGTGCTAATATATATATATATATATATATATATATATATATATATATATATATATATATATATATATATATATATATATATATATATATATGTGTGTTAAAACTTACATTTTAGTGAACTTAGCCGATTTACATCTCCCTTCTTTAATCAAAAAAGGTCCCCCGTAATCTATACCTGTTTTGGAAAAGGGTCGTATCTGTTCCGCGCGATAATCTGGCAAATTACCCATAATTGGTTCTGATGATCGCGGATTAGCTTTGAAGCATATCGCACATTTACGTATAATACGCTTAACGGTATATTTTCCAGCTATAGGCCAATATTGTGTGCGTGCACTAGCTAATCTTCCCTGATGTCCTATATGAAAGTTTTTATTGTGGAAATGACGTATAATAATTTCTGTGACAAAACTATTTTTTGTTAAAACAATAGAGAATTTCGAGTCGTATAGTAGTTTCGAATACCGTAACCTACCCCCCACACGTATTATTCCTGTTTTGTCTAAAAATGGATATAATTGTAATAAATTACTTTTCGAATTTAATACCTGACTTTTTCTCAACAATTTAATTTAATTTTCAAATTCTGTCGATTAAATTTCCCTTATTATAACATTTTCCGCATTGTTTAATTCGTCATTGTTAAGATCCGAATATTTGATTATTGACATTTGATATATTATTAATGAATCGTTGAACCCAAGCTGTCACACGTATTAATCTGGTAAATGATGAAAATTTATTTATCCATGATATGCTCGGTTTCGTCTCTGTAATTAACAATGATCTCAATTCTGCTTTGTTATCAAAACTTGGAATAAATGATTGTGGTGCCCACTTTTGTTTTAAAAATTCAGGCCCATTCCACCATAATTTATTGTTTGTCAATTCGGAAGGCAAAATTCCACGTGAAATAATGTCAGCCGGGTTATCACCCGAGCGAATATGCTGCCATTTAGTTATATTAACTGTTAAATTTTGAATTTCTCCAATTCGATGTGACACGAACTGCTTAAATCGCATCTGAGTTCAACCACGACAACACTATAGTTGAATCCGTGTAATAAAAACAATCTAGTGATTCCCCGCGTAATGACCATTTTACTCGATCAACTAGATTCGCTGTTAACACCGCGGCACACAGTTCTAAGCGTGGCAAACTAATAGATTTGAGTAGTGCAACTCTTGACTTTGCACATAATAGATTACAAAATATTTTTCCATCTGATTCTATTGTTTTTAAATAAATTACTGACCCATACGCACACATACTCGCGTCACCAAATGCGTGAAGCTCAATCACCGCATTTGGGGATGATTTCGCCTTGCGAGGTATTCTAATCGTTTTCATTAAATTTAACTCATTCCGTAATTCCAACCACGAATCTAAAATATTTTGTGGAACCCATTTGTCCCAATTTAATTTATGTTTCCAAACATCTTGAAGTATAATTTTTGCTGTAATAATAACAGGCCCCAACAAACCTAACGGATCAAAATATTTCAAAATTTCCGATAAAATGCTTCGCTTTGTTATGCTAACTGAGTTACAATTAAATGAATTATATTCAATTTGGTCATTAAGTGGATTCAACTGAACCCCTAGTGTTTTAATTTGTTCATCAGGTGCTAGATTTAATACATGATTACTAATTTGTGAATTATTTAAGTTGTTAACAATTTCTAGATTATTTGCAGCCCATTTTCGTAATAAAAACCCACCCTTTGCTAAAGTTTGTGATAACGAATCGCGTAACTGACGCACTGCCTCTATAGTTGGCGCACCAGTTAACACATCGTCCATATAAAAGTCATGCGTAATAACTTGAGCTGTTACGTTATTATCAGTTTCTTTTGCAAGCTCTTGTAAACACCGAACTGCCAAATACGGTGCACACGATGTACCGTATGTGACAGTTTTTAATCGATAAATTTGAATTGGTTGATTTGGAGTTTCGCGCCACAAAATTTGTTGATATTTTGTATCTGATTCGCGTATTCTGATTTGTCGATACATCATTTTAATGTCGGCTGTAATAACATACTCGTGCATACGAAATCTAACTAACATATCAAATAATTCGTCCTGTAACGTTGGACCCTTCATTAATAAATCATTTAGTGATGTCTTATTATGAGATTTCGCGCTCGCATCAAAAACAACAGTTTTGTCGTTAGACTTGAATTTTTGATACCTGCGTGGTGAGGTAAAAAATACCCGCAATTTTCCTTTGAATGTGAAATAAGTTTCATGTGGCCCAACTCTGAATATTCTCTCATAAATGAGTTGTATTGCTCATTTAAATTGTCATTACGCTGTAATTTATTTTCTAGATTAAATAATCGTTTTTTTGCGCTAAAGTATGAATTACCTAAATTAGACGCATCGTGTTTGAATGGTAATGCGACTATAAACCTTCCGTCTACATCGCGTTCTAAAGTATTTACAACAAATTCCTCACATTGAATTTCTTCCTTTGACTTGATTGGTAAATTGTTTTCAACATTTTCTAACACCCAAAAACGTTTAATATTATTATTTAACTGAGAAAATGTCAGTGAATAGCAAGCTAATTTGTTAATCGGTTGTAAATAAGGTACTCTACCGCTAATCACCCATCCTAACTGCGTGTTTTGAAAAGTTAATTTATTGTTTGAAAAACGTTCACCTGCTAATAACCTGTAAAACAAATCAACACCTATAAGTAAATCTATATCTGCTGGTTTATAAAACTGAGGGTCTGCTAACTGAATACCATTGGGCATTTCAATTTTCCTAAATTGTAATCTTTCAACCTGGCACTTGATCTGTAATTCGATTAATCGTAAAACAACGAATTTCTGTATTAAAATTATTAACTGTTGAACCTATGTTTACGTCTACATATGTTTGTGTTGTACATCTATTTGAACCAATGCCCGAAAATGTTTGATTCGTTTCCTGAGTTTTTAAATTTAATTTTTTAATTGCGTTGTCTGTTATTAAATTTAATTGAGATCCTGAGTCCAATAACGCTCTCAGGTTTTGATTTGAATTTCCATCGCGCACTTCAATGATACACGTGGATAATAAAATATGTCCATTTTCCGAATTATTTATGTGTAAAGCACTGCTAGTTGATGGTTTTGACTGATTCTGATTTGGAAAATGTAATAATGTATTGTGTGGTTTGTTACATACCTTGCAAAATCTACTTGACTTACAATCAATTGCGTTATGACCTGACTTTAAACAATTTCGACACAATCGTTTTGATCGAACTACTTCCGAACGTTTATCAATGTCCATTTTCAAAAATGTATCACAATTAAATAATTTATGTTGTTGTGAACATACATGACAAGAACATTGATTTGTTGAATTTGAATTATATTGTTTAGAATGGCTAACATTTGTAGAATTACAACTAACTGACTCTAAAGTTTTACAGTGTTTTGTTAAAAATGTAATCACATCATCTAGAACTGGCATTTCTGAGTTCCTTAAATCACTTTCCCACTTAAATTTGAGTGCTTGTGAAAAACGCGATACAATTAAATTAATTATCCAATCTTCTGTTGAACCTACAGGGCGTTTAAGAGCATTTAATGAATCAGTATTTTGCAAAATACTGTTAATTAAATCCCGACACTCTTGACTGGATTCCTTTTTTAGGTAAGGTAAATTAAATAACGATTGAATATGTCTATTAACTATCATTCGCTTATTCTCACAGTTTTCGCGCAATAAATTTAAGGCTATTGAATAATTAATTGCCGTGATTTCTAATGACTGAATAGTTCTCGCCGCATCTCCCTTAACTGGTGCCTTTAAATATTGAAACTTTTGTATATTTGATAAGTTTTTGTTATTCCCAATTAATGAATCAAATGTGTCTATAAAGGAATACCACTCCTGGCAACTCCCACTCAATGTAGGTAGTGTTATATCTGGTAACTTTGTTTGTTGATAAGAACATTGACTAGTATTTTCTTTTTGCTGATAACGATTATTATTTGAATTTCGATAACTTTTACTGAACTGCACTTTTAAACATTTTTTTACGTAGTGTAATCCAAAAAACTCTTGGATATCCGGTTCGAAGGACCAAAAATGTTACTACTTCCGATGAATATTGATTCAAAGAGCAACTTGTTAGATGAATTTAATTTTGGTTCATAATAGTCAGTAAGTAATATCCTTAAACTGTGGTTGTAGTTAGAGGTGTATTAATCAATACTTAAAAATATTTACAGAAAATATACAAGTGAAAATGTCGCGTTGCCGATTATGTTATTCGTTGTAATGTCTGATTTCTTCTCTTCGTCGTCGTCTGTTGTTGAGATTCTCGAAAGGGTTGGGGGTGGTACCCAAAGAGACCACCACGAAGTCACCCTAATTGGTTGTTGGATGATGAACCTACCACCACTTTCACAGTGTTGCCAAACCGCCTTCATATTTGGTGACGAAGCGCGTGGGTCTGGCACCCACGTGGTAGAAAAACCCGCTGAGGCCTTTTCGGCCGAGGGCTGGTCGTACCGCACTTTTCGCGGAACACAAACAATAGCGCACTAAACTCTTTAGAAATGTGCACAAGTAATAAAATTCTATACAATTTCTAATTGCCCTGTGCACAACCCGGACACCCCTTATGTTAATGAGGGTTAGGTTATGGCGTATCAGGTAAAGCCGTAACAAACTGCCTCAACAATTAAGTTAATAAATAAACAAGTAAATTACAATACAAAACAAATTTAAAATTAATATTAACTACACTTAATGTTTTTTCTTGTTGCCTATACAAAAAATAAATAAAATAGTCATTGATGTAATTTGCATATTTTTTAACGGTGTTTTGATATTAAAATGGTTGTTTCTCTTTTTACTTACTGAAAAGTAAACTACTAAACCCTGTTGGGGAAGTCAAGATTTGTATAAATTATTGTATTGTATTGTTTTTTTCTTCTATTACTATTGTAACGCCTGCTGTGGTTTTGAGAAGGGTTGTAAAAAAAAACGTTTTTTATTTAAACAGCGTTCAAAACATAAAACATTAAAAACATATTTAAAACGTGTTTAAAGCATGTTTAAAACACGTTTTGAATCACATTTATGTACACACAATTCTGATATATCATTATATTGTGATAAAATTATTATCTTAATAATATAATTTAAAATATCTTCAACGATTTAGCTAAAATTTTAAAACGTAAACAACAAAATGTCAATAAAGTTAGTATAAAATATAGTTTAGCTTATGTAAGATTATAAAAAAACACGATTAGAACAAATTTAACGTTTAAAATATGTTTTATACAAATATAATGTTTAAAACATATTTAAAACAAAACCGTTTAAAACACGAAGCTTGTTTTTAAACAGGTTTAAAACACTGTTTTAAAACAAAGTGCCTTAAACATAACAACCCTGGTTTTAAGTACATTTGTATAGACAACAACAATAATCATTAAGTGTAGTTAATTTTAACATTAAATTAGTTTTATTTTGTTATTTCTTGTTATTATTTCAATAATTTATTTTAATTACAGTCATAAATTAGTTTAAATATACACCTAAGTAAGCAATAGTAAGCATACTCCATTTTAATATTTTCTATATTCATTGATTTTTTACACTTACATCTTTTCTTAATAAAATATATATTTGAATGAGGCCCCAATATTTAAGAAAAGTGGTTTACCTTTTGCACATAAAACAAGAACATATTGTTTATTAACCCAACAGCCTACTAGATTTTATATTATTTTTCTAGAGTGCTTGGTGTAGAATATCCCCATTCTGTCAAATTTTCACTATATCTCCGGATAGGATAAAGATATCTGGATGAGGTTTTTACTAGTTTTTACAGTAATGTTTACTTTAATTAACAAACGTAACTAAAGTGTACCTTCTAATTTGAAAATTTTAAGAAAATCGAAGTATTACGGCGATTGTGTCAATCGCGCCCTCTGGCGCTTCATACCAAAACGAAATTTAATCAGAGTTAACAACGTTTTAAAATGCATTCAATTATCAATAAAATAAGGATAAGTTTATTAAATTCGGATAAACCTGACTAAGGTTACAGCCATTTGAATGAGTAGACTTGTCTATTCTTCCCTACGTCTTATGTGAAAGCAAAATAAACGAAAAGATAGTTAAAATTGAGTAAAATTTTGCATAGATTGAGATTCTCATATTTTCTACGTAGCTTAATGTGGCATTTATTTGATAAAAACTTGTTTTTATCTAGTACGAAAAAAATTGCGCCCTCTGGCGGCAATGCTAGAAACTTAAAAGATATTTCCAGCGTTTTCTCTTGGCCACTTTTACTTAGATATTTTTACCGCAATATGCTACGATGCATAGTTTCAAACACCCGGTACTTTCAAACTATTCCAATATTTTGACATTTCCGGCAGTATTTAACTACCAATATATTTCCGATAAGGGAAAAGTACTATAATGGATACATTACAATTTTTTATTTTGTATGTGGAAATTATACATAATTAATATTGTAGAATTTGTTAATTTTTGTAGATTTGATCAATTTTTACTATATTATTATTCTTATTTAAAATTTATGATATTTAACATTTTTTCTGATATTTGTTCTTCACTTACAAAATACAGAAATCAAAGAAACATAATTGGGTTTTTCATTTGTTAAAATTGTACATTTTAACGTATTTTCCAATGTTTGTTTATTTTGACGATTTTATACAAAATTTTTGATTTTTCCTAATTTTTAGAATATCCATAATATTGTTGATTGTAATTTGTTTAACTATTTTAATTAGGACATCTTATTATTCTTGAGTTTGTCAATCTTGATGAATATTTGTTGATCCAATTAATTTGAATGATTTTTTTAATATTAGCGTGTTTCGTTCTTTTGTTTTGTTTTGTTTGTTTATTATTATTTATTGTGCCAAATTCGTGCTTCAGACAGAACTAACAATTTGTCAATTCTTTAATCGTGTTATTTGCATATTTACTATTATTATTTATTTAAAAATTCCCTGACTTTTCGTTACAAAGGCCTACTTTCCCTGACTTTTCCCGATGAATAAAATCCCCTGACTTTCTCGGTTTTCCCTGTCGGTCGCCACCCTGTAAAAATAAAATATGTATTTATATATAATAAAAGCATTTTTAAAACAGTTTTTATTAGTAAATGTCCCCCTCCTTCCCCAAAATTTCTCAAATGAAAATAAAAATATAAAACAATACAAGTGTTTTACATTCCCCAATTTGATTTTAGACATATAAAATTGATGATAAATGCAGCAATTTGTGCTAGATATTGATAGTGTCGTACAATGCTAATATTGAATCTTAAAACTAATTACCAAAAAAACGTGTATATTGTTAATTGTAGAATTGTGACTTCATGTTTAAATAATCCATTTTTTTATAAAGGCATTTCATAAAGAACTTTAAAGCTAGTATAAGTTCCGTATTAACTCTTAAGCTAACAACTCCTTCTGTAAATGAGGGTAGTTTGTGTTACACAAATGAAACAACAAACTGCATTTATTCTATCCAATCGGTTGTTCCAATTCCATTATTGAGTATTTGGACGAAACATTTATTTAATTGAATGTAACAATTCAACTGTATAAACAAATTCGAAATTAACAACAATTAACTGGGTTTCAATAGCTTGGACATAACGTTGAAATTAATTCATGCTATCTGATATAACTCAGTAGTAGAATGGGTCATGATTATTAATGACCAAGTTTAACAGTGCCCAACATTTCCACAATTTTTCATGTAGTGCATTTGATACGCGCAAATAAGTCTTATTAATTGCTTTTTATTAACACATTTCGACTTGCATAGAATTTTCTCTGGGCAATGTTAAAATTGCGAGCATTTCCGGAAATACTTTGCATTCATTTTTTATTTATTAAATAAAGAAGTAGTTTAAATTCGTTTGTATTTTTGTTTTATTTATTTATTAATTATTTTTTATAAACGTAATAATTTGATTTTTACATCATATTATCGAATAGAATTGCGGTTACATTACAAAATCCAGAGAGAATTGTTTTGATAGTACAGAATTGATTATAGTTAATAAGCCGTAATACACTTATTGTATTCGTGCACATGAATTGCGTTAATTACCAGTAATACGATCAATAAAAGTTATTGGGTTTCGGTGATGGATAATTGTCGTTGCACTATCCATTATTACTAGATTTTGTTTAATTTTGATATACATATAAATTACACAAATTGGAAAATGGTTTATGTAATTTAACACATTTGGTTAGTTTTATTAAATTTTATTTCATATAATTTTATATACATATACAACATTTGTTCTGATATAATAGATAAAATATATATACAATAAATTATTATAGTCAAAAATTTGCTATTGCTCATAAGAATTCCCAAATTATTTTCTTATTCATAAAATTCGTTTATTCTGAAAAATTGGGTAAACTTAAAACGCTATTACTATTTTCAGTTGAAACGATATGATTTTTCTTTTCGGTTCGTGAAATTCTAAACATATAAATGTTACAGAAATCATAATTAACACCTTTGTGTCGCTTTAATTACTAACCAGCGGCACATAGCAATGGGTATGGCGTGAATATCTTAATTGCTCTGCGTTAGTTCATCTAGAGAGTGAGGACGATGTTTACTTTTTTTTTCTCTAGGTACCCTCAAACAAAAAAATCATTAATGCTTAAATTTGGTGACTGTTACCCGTATGACCTCCTAGAGAGGCCAAACGCTGGAGAAACAATTGTTTTGACAAATTGAGTCAATTTCTTGCTATGTGAACTGTAGCTCCATCTAAATATAATTTTCCTTCCTTATATGTCTGCACTACAAAGCGAACCGAATGATACATTCAAGGTCGGACCGAATGATACCTATTGTAATTTTTAACATTTTTCGATAATCTTAATATTTAAATCAATACACGACTGACGGAGAAAGTATTATGATGGACACATTGTTAGAATAGGGTGAATAAAATTGTGACGTGTCTATCATAGTACTTTCTGCGTTGACCATGTATATTATTTTGCCGCCTGGGGCGGTCTCCAATTTGCCGCCATTTCTAAGTCAATGAAATTGTGGTTTTTATAAATTATAAATATAAATAAATACTCGTAACTGCGATAAACTATAGGTGGAGAACTTTTTCACCATTAGATGCTATATTTGAATTAGGCATTATAAAGGAGGCCCCATAAATTAATATAATATATACTCAATGACATTAGAAGCGTAACACCCAGAAGGAGTTATTATTTTAACTTGATTTTTTGCCAGTATGGTAGTCTTACATCAAGAATAAAATGATTACATTTTCAAGAAATGTTATTAAAAAACAATCTAAATAGAAGTGTATACACTCCTGTAGACGTCTGGGCATCGACAAAATGAGATGGTCGATGTCTTCTTGAGGCATCTCGTTCCAAGCAACTTGAATTTCATCGATCAACTGTGCTAGAGTCTGTGGAGGATGGTGCAAAGAGAATATTCTTCTTCCCATGATATCCCACACATGTTCAATGGGATTTAAATCCGGCGAACGGGGCGGCCACGCCAAAACATTAACACCAGCTTCATTAAAAAGTTCATAGTTCGACGAGCAATATGGGGACGTGCGTTATCTTGTTGAAAAAGTACGTCTGGGCGGCCATCTAAATAAGGCAACAAAGTCGGTCGTATGACGTCTTCAACATAACGCGCAGCTGTCATACTGCCTCGAATGATTACAAAAGGTGATCGACTACCATAAGCAATAGCCCCCCAAACCATTACTCCAGCAGTCCTGTGTACATGCCTCTCAATAGCAAACCTAAGATCAGGTCGTATATCGTATATATATATATATATATATATATATATATTTATATACTCAATGACATTAGAAGCGTAACACCAAGAAGGAATGATTTTTTTGAATTCATATTTTAGCAACAGAGTGACTATATTTAAAGCATACATTGATAACAATTTCAACCTTGTGCCTTTTATATTTATTGTAAAAAAAAAGATATTTCACTTTTTCTTTTTTGATAAAACTATTTATATGAGCTGTTTAGTACAGATGTTTTTAGTTTTCGTGTTTCCGTTGAGTGTGTTAAGCTTAAATAAAATGCCTCGAGTCCGAAGACGTCCACAATATCACCATTTGAGCGATTTTGACTGGGGTCGAGTTGTTGCTTATCGAGTTGTCGGTATGTCCTATCGCGAAATTGCCCGCCGTATTGATTCCACTGCAGCAACTGTAATCCGTGTGTATCAGGTATGGACAGAAGAAGGTAGAGGAGCAAGAAGAAGACCAATTGGTCAACCAAGGCGTACCACAGAACGTCAAGATCGGCGCTTAAGACAAATAGCCCTGCGAGACCGTTTCGCTACTACGCGTCACGCGGTGATCAATGGATTGGAGAAGAAGGTAGGCCCGTTAGTATGCGAACCTTATATCGCCGCATTCAATCCTTTGGGCTTCATTCGTACCGTCCAAGATTAGTGCTTCCTTTAACAGCGAGACACTGTCGCCAAAGGTTGGACTGGTGAAGAGAACGGTATTCAGCGATGAATCACGATTTTGTCTAGGCACGCATGATGGCTGTAGAAGGGCACGACGCTACCGTGGAGAACGACCTGATCTTAGGTTTGCTATTGAGAGGCATGTACACAGGACTGCTGGAGTAATGGTTTGGGGGGCTATTGCTTATGGTAGTCGATCACCTTTTGTAATCATTCGAGGCAGTATGACAGCTGCGCGTTATGTTGAAGACGTCATACGACCGACTTTGTTGCCTTATTTAGATGGCCGCCCAGACGTACTTTTTCAACAAGATAACGCACGTCCCCATATTGCTCGTCGAACTATGAACTTTTTAATGAAGCTGGTGTTAATGTTTTGGCGTGGCCGCCCCGTTCGCCGGATTTAAATCCCATTGAACATGTGTGGGATATCATGGGAAGAAGAATATTCTCTTTGCACCATCCTCCACAGACTCTAGCACAGTTGATCGATGAAATTCAAGTTGCTTGGAACGAGATGCCTCAAGAAGACATCGACCATCTCATTTTGTCGATGCCCAGACGTCTACAGGAGTGTATACACTTCTATTTAGATTGTTTTTTAATAACATTTCTTGAAAATGTAATCATTTTATTCTTGATGTAAGACTACCATACTGGCAAAAAATCAAGTTAAAATAATAACTCCTTCTGGGTGTTACGCTTCTAATGTCATTGAGTATATATTATAATTAATTTATGGGGCCTCCTTTATAATGCCTAATTCAAATATAGCATCTAATGGTGAAAAAGTTCTCCACCTATAGTTTATCGCAGTTACGAGTATTTATTTATATTTATAATTATAAAAAACCACAATTTCATTGACTTAGAAATGGCGGCAAATTGGAGACCGCCCCAGGCGGCAAATAATATACATGGTCAACGCAGAAAGTACTATGATAGACACGTCACAATTTTATTCACCCTATTCTAACAATGTGTCCATCATAATACTTTCTCCGTCAGTCGTGTATTGATTTAAATATTAAGATTATCGAAAAATGTTAAAAATTACAATAGGTATCATTCGGTCCGACCTTGAATGTATCATTCGGTTCGCTTTGTAGTGCAGACATATAAGGAAGGAAAATTATATTTAGATGGAGCTACAGTTCACATAGCAAAGAAATTGACTCAATTTGTCAAAACAATTGTTTCTCCAGCGTTTGGCCTCTCTAGGAGGTCATACGGGTAACAGTCACCAAAT